>CM071931.1:57845074-58445074 GCA_016081115.2 Rehmannia glutinosa | reverse complement strand
CGAAACATTTCTTCATATCTTCAAACACACCTCTCTCATATCTTCAAACACTTTTTCATATCTTCAAGAATAATTTCTTCATATCCTCAAACACTTTCTTCTTTCTTCAAACACTTAACAAAAACACAAGAACTTTTCTTACTTCCTTATTTTCGAAACTATCACTACTACAATGTAAGGAATTTTCTTCTTCAATCCATTTTGATATTTCTAGCTCATCCTTTTCACTTCTTAACCTAAGTTTGATTTTTGGTTTGAGGTACACTTAGAAGACAACTTGAAGATAATAGAGACTTGGAACCATCTTGACTAGACCTCAAGAAATTGTGAAAGAATTTGGACTAGAAGGTAAGAAATGGGATTTTTAGTAAATTTTCTTCTTCTCTTATGTTTTTCAAATTTTTGATACTCCATTTTCATTTTTAGACTTTTAGGGGCTGACCTTAAGAGTTGTTTTAAGAGGGAGCAAAGAGACCCATTTTGAGACCTCTACTAGTCTCATTTCATCGACTACACAAGATAAGTGTAGTTTTACCAATATTCTTCACCTCTTTCTTCTTTCCTTAAATTTTTAACCTCATTTCCTAACTCTTACATTCTTTTTGATATTCCTTGACTTAGGGGCTGACCTAAGTCACTTCTTCATCAAGAGTGATTTAGTCCATTTTTCACCAACAAATCAATCTTTAAGGTGGGTGGAAAAATTCTTTCAACTTCTAGGTGTTTTAATTAAAATGCATGTAGTATTTTGTTATTGAGCACTTGAGATATATATATATATATATATATTATGTATTGCATGCTATTTTCTTGTATCAAGTTGAAAATTTCTGAAGTGTTGCTCAAAAATGCGATTTATCAAAAATTAGGGCATACATGTACACTTTATTGTTATATTTGATGAATTCTTGTATGAGATGGTCATGTATGTGTATGACTATTGAAATTTATGTTTTGTATGATTTATAACCTGGACAAGTTGAGCATAATTGATTAAATTTTAACTTTTGGACTTAAAATGCAAAAATAGAAAGTTGGTGGACTTAATTGCAAGAAAATAAAACTTAAGGGACCCCTCTGTAATTTTCGATTTTTGGGACTGAAATCAGGTTTAAAAATTATGTTTTGACATTTTAATAAAGTTTTAAGAGTTTTTAGATAAATAAAATCAACCCTTAAAAGCCCAAGGACTAGATTGTAAAATTTTAGAAGTTTAAGGGCTATTTTGCAATTTTCAAAACTGTACCAGACCCTAATTTTAAAATTTGAAATTTTAACTCTTAAGGGACTGGAAATAACATATTTTAAGTGTATTCCAAAAATCCAAGTGTTTAGAGCTTGGAAAGTAATTTTATAAAACTTGAGGGACCAAATTGAAAAAGATTAAAATGGAGGACCAAAATGAAATTTCCAGGACTTATGCAGTCCATGCACCTGGAAATACTAATTTAACTATAACATAATGATATTTTGGACCCAAGGTTCAAATTTCATAACAATCGGACCCCTAAAAGTCTTAAAGGCAATTATTTCAAAATGGGACAAAAATGAGATTTTCAAAAGTTAAGGGGCCTATATTTATTTCTTTTTAAAACTGTTTTTGTCCCAATATCCCACTGACCTTAGTGACATTTTTCAACTGGAATCACATTACAAACCCTTCCGGGTTGTGAGTTCCAATTATTTTAAACTTGGGGACCGAAATGACGATTTTAACAAATTTGGGGCTAATGTGAGAATTTTATAAAAACTCGACCTCAAAACTTTAAAAACCTGAATCTCTGAACAATTTAGAGAATTTAGGAACTAACCTCATAATTTTTCAAGGTCGGGACATTTATTTATTAATTTTTAACCCCAAAAGAATTGGTTTTTACAAAACGGGGCTAATTGTAAATTTTATTTTTACAAGAACCTAACTCGAATTATTTTTATTTTAAAGAAATAGCCCTGGACCCTCTGACTTTAATTATTGATTAAAATATTTTATTTTCTGAAAAATCCCTTGAATTATCGGATCGTCTTGACCGATTAATACGCGATCGTGGGGCGACTTCCTCGTCTTGCGATTTCGAATCTATAACGGACCTATGTTCCACCTAATCTTTCAAGATACCGAAGATTGCTTATCCTCCCGATAATCATCTTTATCCAAATAACTCCACCAACCCCATAATTGCCTTGCGCAAATTTTCGAAAACTTTCCTAAAATGCTTCCATGAATCAATAATACTCGACTGCCTGGTTGACCACCTGAACTTGTATTTACTTTCCTGTGTGAGTCAACTTGGTGTGTCGAGCTCACAGTCAGAATGGATACGTCGGGGATGGAGCCGGGCAGCTCGGCTGCTATTCCACTCTTCTGGCCCCATCGTCCTAATCCCGCAACTGAGGGACGGAGTTTGTCCAAGGGATGTGGGTCGTAGTACTTGAGGTATAATCATGATTATGACGAATCCGAGCCTCGCAAGCTCCAATGTGGATTATGTCTTTGCCTATGGAGCGATAAGGTGACAGGTTTTGGACCATCTTGAACGGGGAGTTACAAGGAAGAACGAAGGAATCACTGTCTGATCCACACAATTCCGGAGTTAAACGGACCCGATTGGTTGGCGCTACAAATCCGTACGCAACCGCTACTTGTATTGCATTGGTTGGCGCTACAAATTCGTACGCAACCGCTACTTGTATTGCATTGGTTGGCGCTACAAATCCGTACGCAACCTTTACTTGTTTGCATAGGATTGGCGTTACATTCAGTACGCAATCCTACCTGTCTTGCCTGAATCATAGTGCTTGTGTGACCACGAACTATTTCTTAAATGGTATAAGTATATTACTTTATAAATATTTATCACGACGCTTGTGGACTATGTGTGAAAACATGCATCATACCTCACGCGTTTTCATACAACCATTTTCTCGCATTAACTATATACATCGCCACACTCTCACACGATCACCCCATCCACTGAGATTTCTGTCTCATCCCCTCCTGTTTTCTAACCTTTAGATGAGGAGTACGTTGAAGACGCTATAATCCCGTGATGTCGTCGTACTAGTTCCTATAATCATTGATGTCGAGCGATATTTTCTTTTGCTTTTGTTATAGTTGAACTCCTTCGTTCTGTTTTAGTTTGGACTGTAAGTTTAAATTCGGATATTTTGATGGATTGTATTCGGATATTGTCGGACCTTGAGATGTAATTCGTACTTGTGTGTATTTTATTCCGCTGCATTAGACTCTATTTCACTTGGAGTTTTGTATCATTGGTTTAGACTGTTGAATTATTTCTATTTAAGTGATTGATCGTCATCGCATCGCGTTGGGGCGTGACAGTTATGGTATCAGAGCTCGGTTTGTAAGGAGGAAACTTACACCGAGCTGACCCAGGATAGGTTCCTCTGACCTTGGATTATGTACCACTACTAGTTGACCTAAGTTGAATCTTGGATGAATATTTGAACTCTTTTGGGCTGTTATAGTGTTAAGATATCCGGATATTCCTCCATTTGGGCGTTAAGTGATCTAGAAAATCCGTGATTTAGAGATATAATGCCTGATATGGTGAGACTCGAATAAAATGAGGATATCTCTTGATAAGTATATGATTTGGATGTGATATATTATGGGATCTAGACACCTAATGATATTACTTTGGGAAGATGATAGTAGGGGAATCACTAAGTATATTGATCAATGATAATACCCTTGTGTTATTCATTCTCAAGTACTTGCACAAGCTTTTAAGTAAGGGAATTTGACTTGTGGTTTAGGTATCACGGATAAGATACATTAAAGATGTGACTATTATACGATCTCGGCAAGATGTTACCACTAAATATCCCCTCCCGAGGATAGACGAACTATTTGATCAACTTCAAGGAGCGACGGTGTACTCGAAGTTTGATTTACAACAAGGATATTATCAACTGAAGACCCGTAAAGAAGACGTTTCCAAAACGACATTTCAAACAAGATTTGGACACTACGAGTTTGTAGTGATGCCTTTTTGGTCCGATTTAACACACCAACAACGTTTATGGATCGATGCATCGAGTCTTTCAACCTTATTTGGATCAATTCGTAGGGATATTCATTGATGACATACTCGTATACTCTAAGTCTAGAGAAGAGCATGAACGTCATCTGAAGAATGTTTTAGAGATACTACGAGAGCACAAGCTATATGCCAAATTCAGCAAGTGCGAATTTTGGCTTAGTGAAGCCGTATTCTTTGGACACATAGTATCCGGCACTGGGATCACCATAGACCCTTCAAGGTACATATAGTAGTTGAATGGAAACAACCCGAGTCAGAATTTAAATCAAAAGTTTCTTAGGACTAGCTAGATATTATCGAAGATTTATCCAGGATTCCTCCAAGATAGCCGGACCACTCACTCGACTAACCCAGAAGCAAGTCAAGTTTGTGTGGAATGACAAGTGTGAGGCTAGTTTCCAAGAGCTGAAGAAACGACTCACTACAAGTCCAGTCCTAGCCCTTCCAAAGGGAACAAAAACTTTGTCGTCTACAATGATACATCAAAGGAAGGACTAGGAGCAGTGCTCATGCAGGAAGGAAAGGTCATCGCTTATGCATCACGAAAGCTCAAGTCGTTTGAGTCCACACCCAACACATGACTTGGAATTTGCAGCGACAATATTCGCGTTAAAGAAATGGAGGCACTATCTCCACAGAGCAACATTCACAATTTTCACAGATCACAAGAGCTTGAAGTATCTATTCTCTCATAAAGACCTCAATCTGAGACAACGGAGATGGATGGAGTTAATTGAGGACTATCACTTTGATATTCAATACCATCCCGGGAAAGCTAACATAGTAGCTGACGCCTTGAGCAGAAAGGCGAGTTTAGCCAGACTAATGATTCGAGAGTGGAAATTATTAGAAGAGCTGAGCATTTGGAATCCGACGAGAACCAATACTCATATTTCATGTGCTAACATTTCGGTTAAATTAGATCTGCTGAACGAGATCAAGGAAGCACAGGGAACAAATGTGCATCTTCAAAAACTTAAAGAAAAGATACTTAAGGGAGAGAGAGTTCAGAATTCTCGGTACATGAAGATGGAATTATTAGATTCCAAAAAAATCGAGTTTGTGTACCGAGTGACGAGCAGATTAGGAATAGAATCCTCGCAGAGGCACACCGTTCGAAATACACTATACATCCTGGAGGAAACAAGATGTATAAAGACTTAAAACGGCATTACTGGTGGGTAAACATGAAGAACCAGGTAGCAGAGTTCGTTGCGAGATGTTTGACTTGTCAACGAATAAAAGCAGAACACCAGCGACCATCTAGTTTATTACAACCGTTGAGAATTCCAGAGTGGAAATGGGAACACATAACGATGGATTTCGTGACAGATCTACCAAGGACCAGACGAGGTGGTGATGCCATATGGGTAGTCGTAGACCGACTCACGAAATCTGCACACTTCTTACCCATGAAGAAAACCGACAGCTTGCAGAAACTTGAACAGATTTATATCCGAGAGATCATTCGACTGAATGGAGTGCCAATTAACATAGTGTCAGACAGAGACCCGAGGTTTGTCTCCAGATTCTGGAAATACTTACATGAGGAATTGGGTACCTCGCTAAGTTTCAGCACAACAGCACATCCACAAACTGATGGCCAGTCTGAGCGAACGATTCAAACCCTGGAAGACATGTTGCGAGCATACACGTTAGACTTCTAAGGAAGTTAAGATTCACACTTACCATTGGCCTAGTTCGCCTATAATAACAGCTACCAGGCTACAATTGGGATGGCACCCTACGAAGCCTTGTACGGGCGAAAGTGTAGATTTCCATTACACTGGGAGATTGATGACCAATGGACTCCAAAAGAGAAATGAAAGTTGCCCTCGATTCCAAAGGTCGACTTAGTTAAGGAGGCCATGGAGAAGGTCAAGCTGATCAAGGAACGTATCCGCACAACTTAGAGCCGCCAAAAGAGTTACGCAAACAAGAGGAGAAAGGACTTGGAATTTGAAGCCGGAGATGAAGTATTTCTCAGACTCTCTCTACAGAAAGGATTGATCAATCCGAAGAAAGGAGGCAAGTTGAGCCCGAGATATGTTGGACCTTACAAATTTTGCAGAGGATCGGGAAGTTAGCCTACCGACTCGAGTTACTAGCACAGTATGCGAGAATGCACGATGTATTCCACGTATCGAGCTTAAGGAAGTTCACCCAAGATACTCCTCCTATGATGGAAAATTTATCCTACATCGAGAAACCAATCTGGATCATTGACCAACAGATACGTCAGTTGCGTAATAGAGAGATTTCGATGGTTAAAGTGGTATGGGGAAACCACAACCGAGACGAAGACGCAACGTGGGAGATGGAAGAATACATGAGGAATCAATATCCAGAGTTGTTCTGAAGAGAATTTGGGGACCAAATTCTTTTAAGGAGGGGTGAATGTGAGGCCCCGAATTTTAACAACGTGAGATACGGTGTTATGTAGTGATTATTTATTCGGCTATGTATCACAAACCTATTATTAATGAAACGCGACTATACTTTTATTTATTTCTTCCAACGTCAATTACGCATTTCGCATTTTTGGAGCTTAGCAATTTTATATTCTCCTCTAGTATTAATGCTTGATCGAATGACTACGACTTTAGAAATATTAGACCCTCGAAAATTTAGGAGTACATTTCGATCCTTATCCAAATATTTCATCTTATTCTATAATTCATCCCAACCAACTTCCAATTTATTTTTTGATTACACATTTCTTATTTCACATATTTATTTTAAATGTCTAAATATTTAATTATGGATATATATACATTTTATTTTTTTTCCCTCAATTTTATAAATAAAAGAAACCAAATATTTTTTTTCCTTTTTTTCTCTAATTTTCGAAATTACCACTTTAAATGGGGAAAATAACTTAATTTTTCTTCTATCACTATTTTATCATTTTGTATCTCCCAACTAAATTATTAGTGGACAAAAAAAATAAATAAAATTTTGATAATTTCATTTCTATTTTATTTTATATCTTCCAAGCCACAACTAAAAATCTTCCTACAAATCCCACTAACCCCTTAGTCAAACAAATGAATTTTAAATTTCCCTCTAAAACCTAGCTTTTGGCTTCATGTCCCTAATAAAGAAAGCTAGTTATTTTTTTTTCCTTAAACCCCTAATTATTCCCATTAACTATCATTAATCTCCCAAGCAAAAAATCCTCTCCCTTCTCTCTAAACATTCTCCTACTTCTCTTTACAAATTTCTTCATATCTTCAAAACACACATTCTTGAAATCTTCAAATAATCTTCATATCTTCAAAACAAACATTCTTCAAATCTTCAAACAATCTTCATATCTTCAAAACACACATTCTTCATATCTTCAAACAATCTTCATATCTCCAAACATTTCTTCATATCTTCAAACACACCTCCCTTATATCTTCAAACACTTCTTCATATCTCCAAACACACTTTCTTCATATCTTCAAGAATAATTTCTTCATATCCTCAAACACTGTCTTCTTTCTTCAAACACTTAACAAAAACATAAGAACTTTTCTTACTTCCTTATTTTCGAAACTATCACTACTACAATGTAAGGAATTTTCTTCTTCAATCCATTTTGATATTTCTAGCTCATCCTCTTCACTTCTTAACCTAAGTTTGATTTTTGGTTTGAGTTACACTTAGAATACAACTTGAAGATAATAGAGACTTGGAACCATCTTGACTAGACCTCAAGAAATTGTGAAAGAATTTGGACTAGAAGGTAAGAAATGGGATTTTTAGTACATTTTATTCTTCTCTTCTATTTTCCAAATTTTTGATACTCCATTTTCATTTTTGGACTTTTAGGGGTTGACCTTAAGAATTGTTTTAAGTGTGAGCAAAGAGACCCATTTTGAGACCTCTACTAGTCTCATTTCATCTACTACACAAGGTAAGTGTAGTTTTACTAATATTCTTCACCTCTTTCTTCTTTCCTTAAATTTTTAACCTCATTTCCTAACTCCTACATTCGTTTTGATATTCCTTGACTTAGGGGCTGACCTAAGTCACTTCTTCATCAAGAGTGATTTAGTCCAATTTTCACCAACAAATCAATCTATAAGGTGTGTGGAAAAATTCTTTCAACTTCTAGGTGTTTTAATTAAAATGCATGTAGTATTTTGTTATTGAGCACTTGAGATATATATATATATATATATATATTATGTATTTCATGCTATTTTCTTGAATCAAGTTGAAAATTTCTCAAGTGTTGCTCAAAAATGCGATTTATCGAAAATTAGGGCATACATGTACACTTTATTGTTATATTTCATGAATTCTTGTACGAGATGGTCATGTATGTGTATGACTCTTGAAATCTATATTTTGTATGATTTATAACCTGGACAAGTCGAATATAATTGATTAAATTTCAACTTTTGGACTTAAAATGCAAAAATGGAAAGTTGGTGGACTTAATTGCAAGAAAATAAAACTTAAGGGACTCCTCTGTAATTTTCGATTTTTGGGACTGAACTCAGGTTCAAAAATTATGTTTTGACATTTTAATAAAGTTTTAAGAGTTTTTAGATAAATAAAATCAACCCTTTAAAGCCCAAGGACTAGATTGTAAAATTTTAGAAGTTTAAGGGCTATTTTGCAATTTTCGAAACTGTACCAGACCCTAATTTTAAAATTTGAAATTTTTACTCTTAAGGGACTGGAAATAACATATTTTAAGTTTATTCCAAAAATCCAAGTGTTTAGAGCTTGTAAAGTAATTTTATAAAAATTGAGGGACCAAATTGTAAAAGATTAAAATTGAGGACCAAAATGAAATTTCCAGGACTTATGCAGTCCATGCACCTGGAAATACTAATTTAACTATAATATAATGATATCTTGGACCCAAGGTTCAAATTTCATAACAATTGGACCCCTAAAAATCTTAAAGACAATTATTTCAAAATGGGACAAAAATGAGATTTTCAAAAGTTAAGGGGCCTATATTTATTTCTTTTAAAACTGCTTTTGTCCCAATATCCCACTGACCTTAGTGACATTTTCCAACTGGAATCACACTACAAGCCCTTCCGGGTTGTGAGTTCCAATTATTTTAAACTTGGGGATCGAAATGACAATTTTAACAAATTTGGGGCCAATATGAGAATCTTATAAAAACTCGACCTCAAAACTTCAAAAACTGGAATTTCTGAACAATTTAGAGAATTTAGAAACTGACCTCATAATTTTTCAAGGTCGGGACATTTATTTATTAATTTTTAACCCCAAAAGAATTGGTTTTTACAAAACGGGGCTAATTGTAAATTTTCTTTTTACAAGAACCTAACTCGAATTATTTTTATTTTAAAAAAACAGCCCTGGACCCTCTGATTTTAATTATTGATTAAAATATTTTATTTTCTAAAAAATCCCCTGAATTATCGGATCGTCTTGACCGATTAATACGCGATCGTGGGGCGACTTCCTCGTCTTGCGATTTCGAATCTATAACGGACCTATGTTCCACCTAATCTTTCAAGATACCGAAGATTGCTTATCCTCCCGATAATCATCTTCATCCAAATAACTCCACCAACGCCATAATTGCCTTGCGCAAATTTTCGAAAACTTTCCTAAAATGCTTCCATGAATCAATAATACTCGACTGCCTGGTTGACTACCTGAACTTATATTTACTTTCCTGTCTAAGTCAACTCTTCAACTCTTCGTCGGGTATAGAACCGGCCCGCTATTCCACTCTTCCCCCCCATCGCCCTAATCCCACAACGAGGGACGGAGTTTGTCCAAGGGAAGCGGGTCATAGTACCTGAGGTATAATCATGATTATGACGAATCCGAGCCTTGCAAGCTCCAATGTGGATTTTGTCTTTGCCTATGGAGCGATAAGGTGACAGGTTTTGGACCATCTTGAACGGGGAGTTACAAGGAAGAACGAAGGAATCGCTGTCTGATCCACACGATTCCGGAGTTAAATGGACCCGATTGGTTGGCGCTACAAACCGTACGCAACCGCTACTTGTATTGCATTGGTTGGCGCTACAAATCCGTACGCAACCGCTACTTGTATTGCATTGGTTGGCGCTACAAATTCGTACGCAACCTTTACTCGTTTGCATAGGATTGGCGTTACATTCAGTACGCAATCCTACCTGTCTTGCCTGAATCATAGTGCTTGTGTGACCACGAACTATTTCTTAAACGGTATAAGTATATTACTTTATAAATATTTATCACGACGCTTGTGGACTATGTGTGAAAACATGCATCATACCTCACGCGTTTTCATACAACCGTTTTCTTGGATTAACTATATACATCGCCACACTCTCACACGATCACCTCATCCACTGAGATTTCTGTCTCATTCCCTCATGTTTTCTAACCTTTAGATGAGGAGTACGTTGAAGACGTCGAACCTACCACAGACTGAATCCCGTGCTCCGCCTGTCGTACTAGTTCCTATAATCATTGATGTCGAGCGATATTTTCTTTTGCTTTTGTTATAGTTGAACTCCTTCGTTCTGTTTTAGTTTTGACTGTAAGTATAAATTCAGATATTTTGATGGATTGTATTCGGATATTGTCGGACCTTGAGATGTAATTCGTACTTGTGTGTATTTTATTCCGCTGCATTAGACTCTATTTCACTTGTAGTTTTGTATCATTGGTTTAGACTGTTGAATTATTTCTATTTAAGTGATTGATCGTCGTCGCGTCGCGTTGGGGTGTGACAGTTTCCATGTTTTTTATGTTTTCAATGCATTTGATCAAAAATTGAATTGTGTTTTTTTATTCATGTGGTTTCTATATTATTTTCAATATGTTTGGTTTAATATGTGTTGTTTTATGTGTATATTTTTTGAGTTTTATAAGATTTCGAGTGTAAAATTGATTATTTAATGGGGGCAGAAATTATTTTTCCACTGAAAGTTTATTAGATGAAACATATTCGAAACAACCTTGAAACAACCTGGAAAATTTGGCGGGAGCGTAAAATTGTCCAAAAAAAGTGGGGTAGCGTAAAATTGTCCCAAAAATGCCCGGGAGCTTGAAAAGCTGTTTTTTTTTTCTTTTCGGAATGTGGGCAATAGTATCCTTAGCCCTGACATTTTTAACAGATTTTCCAGTAAAAAAATAACTATATTTTACATTATCACAGAAATATAGTCAAATTGATTGATCAACGATTCCAATAAGCATAATATGAGTTTGAGAGGGGAAGTATTATGTATAAATACAAAGACCAGGTTTATGAAAAATCATGTTCGCATTAATTGTTCAAAACACCAGCTCCTAAGAAAAAAATACATGTATATAAATATAAAAAAATTATTTTTTGTAGAATTGAGACGACAAAGTATAAATAGCGCAAAGTTTGATTGCAAAGTTCAACGGACAAAGTAACAATATTCACGGAAAGTGCAGCAACTTAAATATGAATTTGAGTTAAGAATAATTTTGCTCCCGCTTGCACATGATAGGATCGCGGTATAATATTCCACCTGCGGTGAATTTAAGGTGGTTATGTTAAGACTCGTAGGTTTTACCGGATGGGATCTTTTGTTTCAAAAAAGAGTATTTCATCTCATATTCCATTGGATACACATGATTGATGACAGGTGTACACAAGTTAATATATTAATTTACGAACCTAAATCCAACCTAAATTATGGGTTTTTAATATGGCATACACGTGTCAATCGTTCATATGGTAGAATAGAAGATGAAACATCATTTTAGAACAGAAAATCCCATTCGGAATTTCACGAGCCAAATTGTCACAAAAAAATAATCCAAAAACAATATATTTTCCTTCTAGTACTCATAAGTCCTAATATGTAGACGCACCAATATTGACTTGACTTTTATTGAAGCTGACTAAAACAGTGATGGTTAGGCATTCACCAAACTAATGAGAAAGACAGCAAATAATGGCTAATTATAAATGTTAGGTCTTTATTTGTTTCCAAATCTTTCATATTGTACCAAGAAAATCTTGGCAAACAATAAGAAAATCAAGGCCAATAAAATGCATAAATATCACTGGTTCTCTTCTAAAAGAAAAAAAAATGTCATCTCTTTTATTTCTGTTCTTCTCTCTTTTTTACTCTTTTGGGAATCCACAGAGAAGTCAAAACTACCAAGAATCAAGAATCACTGGTGATAATATTATAGTCAACTAGTACTCAAATCTCTGTGCGACAACGGTGCTAATCTATATCTATATATATATATAATAGCAGAAGTCCGGAACTTTTATTTTCCCGCTCTTTTTGTTTATTATATTAGGAAAAAGTTGTAAACATTATAAATGGTAATTATTATAAATTTTTATATTAGGAAAATATTATAAGAGAATCGTTGTAATTATATAAATTAGGAAAATATTATAAGAAAAGATTGTAAATGATATTCCTATTTTGTATGTATATAAATTAGGGAAATATCATAAATGGTATTTCTATTTTATATGTATAAAAATTAAGAAAATTTTATTTACTGGTATTCCTACTTTATACCAAAAGTAGTCTATAGTATCAATTCTATCTATATATAATATATAGATTTTAAAAATTATAAATAGTATTTCACTATAATTGATATTAGTATACATCAGTTCTTCTTAAATATATATTACAATGATTTGTTGATTCCATACATTATATCTTCATTCATTAAATATATTGTTTATTTGTTTCAATGGTATCGATGCAATTTTGTACAATATAATATTAATTAATTAAATTTTAAATACTAATGACTATTCAACTTTCCTAAATTATTTAATAATAGTTAAAATAGACGAGTTATGATTTTATGTATCTCTCACTATTGAATTTTTAATTGATTTTTTGTTCAGAGATTTTTTGGCAGCTTATTAATTATATTGAATCCTCTTATATTTATACTACTTAAATTGCATTAGAAAAACACTTTGATATTGTTGAATGTTGATCCTAAATTCGAAGCATAACCACCAAATATGACTTCATCTTCACGTTCCCCTCTATTTCTGTTTTCATCAAGTGTCCCACCAATATCGACAGTATTATAAACAATATTGTAGATTTGTACGGACAATATTTGGTGAGTTTCTTTTTTTGATTATTCGTGATAGTTTTGTTGTATTTCTTTTTAAGTTGTTTTTTGTATAATTTGTTTTTTTTTTATTCCTCATACTAACATATTTTCTGTCAACATATTTTGTGGCAATATTTTTTGTGTCAACATATATTTTCTGTTCATGTATATAAACTTTTATCCCCGCCAACATTGTTTTTTTTGTTATTAGTTTTACAGTTTTAATTCGGCAATTATTGTTTTGTTTTGATTCGTCAATAAACTTCTACATACTTATTGTAATGACTTCTTATATTGTTCAATTAGAACATTCATTACAAACTGTAATTACATTAAATTTTTTGTGTCAGCGTCTTCCATTCAGATTCGGCAGTCAATTTAATGGTTTTACACCATTAAATTTTGACCTTTATAATGTGAACAGACTCAAATCAAAAGTTAACTATGGATTCAGTGTTCACATCAAGATTTGAGTCAATTTTTATTGACAGTCAGACATGAACAGTTCATTAATTTGCGATTGACTATAATGAGCAGAAAATTTATATTCAAATAGGTATATTTTATTTTGTTTTTATTATTTTGTCACATGACTCGGAACTTAACTGTAGAACCATTCATTCTGAATCAGTTGGTGATAAGGTATTAATTTTACATTGTTGATTAGATCTTTAATGCATTTCTTTTCTTTTATTTGAAATTTTTATAGATAGCAAATTAATGACATAGTATTTTAGCAAAATCATCTTAATTTATCCGTGGAAGAAGTTTCTTCTCCAGACAAATTCAAAATAAAGAATGTTAACACTTTTCTGGATCTTGATGATGGTAATAATGTTAAAAGAAAACTTGAGGCGTAATTCTCCATCACACTCACTGAAGAAAACTAAGGCGGTTATCAAGAAGGAAATTATTGACAAATGTATGATTTTGAACTACTTATAGACTTTATTTATATTTGAATGTTTTTTATGTCACTTTTTAATGGAGTGTTTCTATGAACAATATATTATTTTTAATGAAATATTTGTTTCTTATATCATGTTTTAGAATAAATATCTGAATATTTATTTTGTATTGGTTCAATTGCAATTAGTATAATTTTGTTAAATTAGTATTCTTTATTACATTTGTTTTTAGAATATACTTTTACTATATGTTTATCACATCTATAAATGATATTATAATTTTTGAATAAAAAGTCCTATAACTTTTGGATAAGAAATAGTCATATATCTTTTTAATAAACAAGTCCTATTCAAAACCAAATTGACATCAACCTGTATCAAAAGAGGTTACTCGAATGGTGAAGCTTAAAAGCCATAATACAAGGAAAACAGTTAAATACCAACTTATTGTTAATAAATAGTTTCATTACAAATTAATAATGTAAAATACTAATACACGTGCAACGCACGGGGGAATAACTAGTTACAAGTCAAATCAAAAGATTTGATCTGATATTTAGCTTTGGCGATTAGCTCCAAGATAAAAAGTTGGACAAGAGAATAATTATTACCTTTGGAGTATTAATTAGGTTAAATAAAGGTTAAATGAATTTTACAGTGACAATTTATTTTTTCAAATTAAACTAAACATCAATGTTCAATATTTTGTTGCATACTCTATTTGGTTAGAACTAGGGTGATTGGGGTGCGGTTTTGCGGTTTTTGGAGTTAATTTCAAAGCGAAATGTTAAATGCAGTTTGATTAAATAATATTTTAAAATTGCGGTTCTATAAAGTGATGCAGACGGAAGCCACGAATAAACGAATAACGAACAAAAGCAACACGAATCTTCATAAAGAAACGTAAATTGCAATGAAAGGAGATAAATCTCAAAATTTAATAATATTCAACCTCCCTAAAAATAATAACAACATAATTATTTATAGGATTAAACTCCTACAATACTGAAACTCTTAACTATTGAAAACTCTTAAAGGATAATAAAATAACCTAATAACCTAATCTTAATAGATAATAAGATATCTTTAATCCTTATCTCCATCATAAAGTAATAACCAAAGTTGCGATTTTAAACGGTGGAAGGCGGGTGGCGGGCGGTTTTGCGGTTTTAATTAATATTTATAATATATAATTGATAAATTAATATAATTTTGTTATGATATTTTAAAAAAAAAAGCCAAAGAAAAGTATTATAATTGAAAATTATTTTTTTAACAAGATGTATTTATGCAAATAAAATACATATTGCAATATATTTTATTTCACTTACATTTAATATGTAATACAATGTAATGTTGTTTTATTTTGATGCACAATATAATGCATTTTAATAACATTGAAAGATTGTAAAATATATTTTGTTTAGTATGCAAATTATGAATCTAATTATATCCTTCATAAAAATTAGTTCTTAATATATTTATTATCTAACTATTTGACTAAACACTAAAGAACAATATTTTATTTAACCTTAAATTATAGAGGTGCGGTGTGGTGTGGTTTTTCTGATTTTTTAAAATCTAAGACTATGGCACCAACTAATTAAAGTGGTGTGGTTTCTATTTAATATTTTAAAGCGTAGTTTTGGTCATAAATTATTATGAATAGTGTGGTTTCGTGTGGTCCCGGCGGTTCGGGCGAATTTTAAAACTTATGATCAACTAAATTTATTGCGTACTCACACTAAATTATTGATCAATGTTAATACGTGTAAATTACAAAACCCGTAAAATATTTTTTTAGGACAAATTTTGGGAAGGGTGAAGGTGGGAATCGAATTCAGACATATGTCTGAGTTTTACAACCGTCTTACCACTAGACTACCAACAAGGACATAATTATTGCTCTTAATAGGGGGCACGTGCCCCCGTCGGTTTTTCTTTTTATTTTTGGGCTATTTATTACTTACATAAAATTATGCCTAAAGGTTATACAATATTTATAAAACATTAATAATGTTATAACAATAACAACATTATAATATTATAATACTACAAATTACAAAAAACATTATAAATGTTATTGAAAAAAATGTTAATGGATTATATAACATCATTCATATGATATAAATTTTTAAAATTTACATATTGATTATGTTAAAAAAATAATATGCCCCCTTAAAATTTACATATCCATGTATTTGTATGATACAAATTTTTTTTACATATTGATTATGTTAAAAATATATATATATATATACATATATATAGAGGGGGAGGATCAAGTGAGACCATGTCTCTAGGTGAGACACAATGGACTAATCTCAACCATCTCCCACTATTAATCAATGGGTATGATTTAATGGATAAAAAATATATTAAAATATTAATTTAGTTAATATAAGGGTAGTAGGGTAAAATAACATAACAAGTTAGTTACAAAAATGGAATCAAATCTCTTTCTCTCTCATCTCCCAATTTCCCCAATTCCCTCTCTCTCACGCTCTCTCTCTCTCTCTCTCATTCCTCCATTAACGCAAATAAAGAAAACTATGAAGAACTCGAAAATTACAGTTCATGAAAATTACAGAGAAAAAACAAGAAAAATCGGAGCAATATTACAGAGAAATAACGAACAGTGAGTTCAAAAACTAAATATGCAACAAAACTCAACTAAATATGCATTATCTGAAAACTATATATGCAGCGTAAAAAAACTAATATGTAGTACAATATATCCAACTATGCAAGACGTCATAAACTATGCAACAAAATCAACTAACTATGTATTATGTCACGCCTAAACTTACAAAGCCATAATAACCAATATCTATTATATATTAACAAGAGAGCGGAATATTCATATAATTATTACAAACCAAACGTATACCATAATATAATTACAAGAAACGTGAAAAGGTGACCAAGCTTACAAACCCTACAAAAAAAACTATCATTACAACCATGGTTCTCTCCAACACATCGTTTATACCTAGCGGTACATCAAGACATTTAGCGACAACTCTTGAATCGGCTCTAGCTATTCGATTAAGGAAATCCCTCAACTTCTTCTTTTTGTCGCCGGATTATCGCCTGAAATATTTTTTTTTGAAAATATATACGTGAGGGGAAAACCTCCATGAGTGGGTGCAGGTGTGGCATTTTAGAAAAATTTAATGTTAAGAAAGATTTAATTAATTTTTATAAGTGAAATCATTTTCAATTCAATAACAACATGCACTCAGTCAATCTGCAACACAATTAATTCAAATGTCACATTAACGGAGGGACCGTTCATTAACGGTAAGTGACCCTCGTTCTCCCTTATCACTCCTTTATTGCGTTGGCGTAAAGCCTTACCCCCTTATTGCACCACACTACGGCTCGACTCTCCACACTGGGGCTCGCGAAGCCCGGAGAAGTCATATTCCGGAATATACCGATCCTACGACCCACTTCTACCCTCGGAACACTCCGTCCTTAGGCAGTGGGATTTGGTTGTGGATAGCGTAGAACCTTTTAAGACTGCAGGCCCATGCCTGGCCAGCCGAACTCAGCCCTATCCACACCACACTAGGGCCCGACACCTACCAAATATGACAATGTACAGATACATGTTGCATGTTATAAAACTCATAATTACACACATTAATTTAAAATTTTACAGTTTCAAAATCAATTTAAATGAATAACTTGAGCTACAAAATCATACTCTGCTACATGCTTAGATCATTTTGGTTATATCAAAATTAAACTAGTCAAAACGGCATTATTATAATTTATTCCCATGACATAATAATAAACTAGCTAGTTTTCCTAATTAAGTTATAAGCATAATAACAGAGATTTGTCCAAACAGTACTATTTTATTAGGATTACAGATAAGCACGTTAGACAAGCAATTTATATAACTAAAGTTCATGGCCTTTAATAATGATTATGTAATTGGAGATTTCTTAACTTAAGGTTTTTAATATAATATCAAGTTACTAATCGTTGGAAATGAAAGAAAATATCCTCAATTCCTAATACTAAATTTGAGATGGTATCATTTCCAGCTAATAACTCACTTAGATATGTGTGAATTGATTCTCATATTGGTTACAATTAATTTAATGATACGAAATTTGAGCTATTAAATTAACCAAAGCACTAATTAATAGAACAAACTTGAATCCTATTTTTGTGCAGGTTAAACTATGCTCAACTGAACATGATTAAGGTAAATTAAAGCTTCTATGCTAATGCGACTAGATGATGCTAATTCCATAATTTCGTATTAACCCAAAAACACAATATGTATATATATTTTCTTTCAATGATTAACACGTTTTTGCAAAAATTAAGATAGCACAATGCATTTCTTTGGCGCACCAAAATTATTAAGAATTGCAAGAAATAACCACTCACTATCAAACTCAGAAATTGCGGTTTCGCAATGTGACGCAGCTTCGTTAGAGTCGAGTTTCAAAGACCGAATGTTCCTCGATATCACCTAAACTTTAAACGACCAAACACCTACATCATC
This sequence comes from Rehmannia glutinosa, assembly GCA_016081115.2. NCBI lineage: Eukaryota > Viridiplantae > Streptophyta > Magnoliopsida > Lamiales > Orobanchaceae > Rehmannia > Rehmannia glutinosa. The sequence continues at coordinate 58,426,514 of CM071931.1, read as the reverse complement.
ATTCTAGAGGTTTAACACAAGAAACCCAAAAATTCTACTTGGTTTGGTTATTAAAATTCAAGTTAAACGCCTTACCGGTTGCGGAGTCTCGAAATAAAACTATTATTCCTTCTTCACGTGTTCTTTATTTTGTCCGCTCCTCACTTCTTCTTTTTTTTGCTTTTGTCACAATTATTCACTATATTTTTCTTATTCTTATAGCCTTATTATTTCCTGTTTTGTAACACACACGTTCATGTTTAATAATTGTATCCCTTTAAAGTGTTGTTTCATTCCTTGTTTCCTTGACACCTCCTGCTAATTCTTCACTTAGTTGGCTTCTTTTGGGCAATGGTCAGACAATTCTTTTTCTCTTTTGTCGGTTAAGGTGGCTTAAGCCAACTCAATCTTATCTTCTTAACATATATGTGTTTATCTATGTACATATCTAATCTTTGTTGACAAGATATATACGTGTGTGTATATAGAAATATATATATTTGTATCTAACCACTATAGTCCACCATATACACGTGTGTATATATATATATATATATATATTAAGTTTTAACCTATATTATACTGTTGCACTCAAATTGTAAAATTATGAGGAAATGACATACGCAATAAATTAAAATACAAAATTATGTAAATTACGAGTAGTCAAAATTTTGGGGTCCTACATCCTTCACTCCTTAAAAGAATTTGGTCTCCAAATTCTCTTCTTGAAACAGTTCTGGGTAGTGTTTTCGCATATCATTTTCTGTTTCCCAAGTGGCTTCTTCTAGCTTATCGTGGTTTTGCCACACTACTTTAACCAAGGGAATATTTTTGTTTCTCAACTCTCGAACATGACGATCTATTATTCGCAACGGTTTCTCCTCGTACGTCAAATTCTCCATTACTTGAGGAATGTTGTCATTGATTATGTGCTCTGGATCAGGATGATATTTCTTTAGTCTTGAGACGTGAAAGACGTTGTGCATTCCTGCAAGTTTTGGCGGAAGGTCTAAACGATAAGCTACTATTCCTATTCTTTCAAGTATTTTAAAAGGGCCAATGTATCTGGGACTTAATTTCCCGCCTTTCTTGGAATGAATCATACCCTTTCGTGGAGACAATCGCAGAAATACTTCGTCTCTGGTTGCAAACTCTAGATCCTTTCTTCTTTGATCGACGTAGCTTTTCTGGCGGCTTTGAGCTGTACGAATTCGTTCTCGGATTATTTGAACTTTGTCAATAGCTTCTTGCACTAGATCGAGCTTCGGAAACGGCGACGATGTAGTACTTTTCTTCTTAGGAGTCCATTTATCATCAATTTCCCAATGAACGGGTGACATACACTTCCTTCCGTATAGAGCTTCATAAGGTGCCATCCCGATTGTTCCTTGATAACTGTTGTTGTACGCGAATTCTGCTAGGGCCAAATGAGAATCCCAGTTTCCTTGAAAGTCTAACACACATGCTCTCGGATATCTTCAAGTATTTTGATAATCCTCTCGATTGTCCGTCGGTTTGAGGATGAGCAAGCGATCTTAAAATCTTAGCTTGGTTCCCAAAGCTTCATGCAGGCTTTTCCAGAATCGGGATACGAATCTTGGATCTCTATCAGAGACAATGTTAACAGGTATACCATGTAGTCTCACAATCTCGTTGATGTATATTTGAGCTAGTTTATGGAGACTATCTGTCTTTCTAATAGGAAGGAAATGCACTGATTTGGTAAGCCTATCAACTATCACCCAAATTGCATCGTGACTACTTCTAGTTCGAGGCAAATCCTTAACGAAATCCATAGTTATATATTCCCATTTCCATTCTGGTATTGGTAGAGGTTGTAGGAGCCCAGAAGGTCGTTGATGTTCAACCTTCACCTGTTGACAAGTTAGACACCTTGAAACATATTCAGCAACTTGATTCTTCATATTTGCCCACCAGTAATGTTGCTTCAAGTCATTGTACATCTTGTTTCCACCTGGATGAATTGTATACCTCGAGCGATGAGCTTTAAGGATTTCTTTATTCAAAGTTTCGTCGTTTGGTATACATACTCGATTACCAAATCGTATGATTCTATTATTCCCTATGTTAAATTCAGGTCTCTTTCCTTGCACGATTTTCTCTTTTAATTTCTGGAACTTGAGATCTTTCTCTTGTGACACCCTTATCTCTTCCAACAAGGTAGGTCTTACTGATAGGTTAGCGCATAAAAGATGTGTACATGTTATTTCAGGATTCCAAAAACTCAATTCTTCTAACGCTTTCCACTCTCTGATCATTAGTCTGGCCAAACTTGCTTTTCTACTCAAAGCATCCGCCACTACATTGGCTTTTCCTCCGGATGATATTGAATGGAAAAATGATAGTCTTATAAAAGTTCCATCCATCTCCTTTGCCTTAGGTTTAATTCCTTTTGTGAAAATAAATACTTAAGACTTTTATGATCGGTGTAAATCAGAAATGACGCTCCATATAAATAATGTCGCCATTTCTTCAAAGCAAAAACGATAGCACCTAATTCTAGATCATGTGTTGGATAGTTCATCTCGTAAGGTTTGAGCTTCCTTGATGCGTCTGCGCGATTACCTTTTCATTCTCGCATAAGTACAATTCCCAATCCTTCCTTGGAAGCATCATCGAGACAACAAAGTTTTCATTTCCTTCAGGAAGTGCTAAAATAGGTGTTGTTGTAAGTCGCTTCTTCAATTCTTGGAAACTAAATTCACATTTATCGTCCCACTCAAATTTAACTTGCTTCTGAGTCAACCTAGTTAATGGACTGGCTATTTTAGAAAAATCTTTGATAAATCTACGATAGTATCCAAATGGCACTCAAGAAACTCCCGATCTCTCACATACATTCTCGTGTCTTTTCCAATTCACAACCTGTTTCTACTTTCGAGGGGTCCACCGAGATTCCATCACCTGACACTACATGACCCAAAAAGGCAACCCTGTCTAACCAAAACTCACACTTGCTAAGTTTGGCATAAAGTTTATTCTGTTGTAACCTTTCCAACACCGCTCTTAGATGTTGTTCATGTTCTTCCTTGGTTTTGGAATATACCAGAATATCATCAATGAAAATGACCACAAATTGATCAAGATAAGGATGGAATATTCGATGCATGAGGTCCATGAAAGCCGCAGGGGCATTAGTTAAACCAAAAGGCATAACCACAAACTCATAATGACCATATCTGGTTTGGAATGCTGTCTTTGATATGTCTTCCTCACGTATTCTTAATTGATAATATCCCTGTTGTAGATCAAATTTTGAATACACCTTGGCACCTTGGAGTTGATCGAAAAGCTCGTCTATCCGTGGAAGAGGGTACTTGTTCTTGATGGTAATGTTATTCAATCCTCGATAGTCATTACATAGTCGTAGGGACCCATCTTTCTTCTTGACAAACAACATTGGAGCTTCCCACGGGGATGTACTGGGTCGAACGAATCCTAAATCCAATAATTTTTGAAATTGAGACTTCAGTTTTTGCAACTCGATCGGGGCCATTCGATATGGAGTTTTGGCTATTGGAGATGTTCCTGGTAAAACGTCGATGGTGAATTAAATTTCTCTTTCTGGAGGTAGCGAAGTAAGTTCTTCAGGAAACACGGTAGGGTATTCAGATACTATAGGTATTTCATCTATATTTTTCCTATCTTTCGGCTTATTGATGATAAAGGCAAGATAGCATTGAGCTCCCTTGAAAAGCGCTTTCCTCGTTTTGATTGCTGAAATAATTGGAGCTACAATAACGCGAGCTGCTCGTAGCAATTCTACTTAGGTCTCCCGGGTTCACACAACTTAACAGTTTTAGTACGACAATCCATTTGCGCGTGATGCTGGGACAACCAATCCATACCTAATATGACATCATACTCATGGATTGGTAGTAAAACTAAGTTAGCCGGAAATTATTTTTCGCCAATAACAACATCGCATGATTTATATATTGAATTAGTCACCTGACTAGTGCCCATCGGTGTAGAAACTTCTAGGCAATATGGTAATTGTTCTATAGGTGAACGCAATTTATGTGCATAATGAGGGGCCACAAACGAATGTGATGATCCTGGATCAAGTAAAAATCTAGCATAGTCTTCAGATACGAGTATCGTACCTTCTACTACATTCGTGTCTTCTGGTGCTTGTTGTCCTTCGAGTGCAAACACGCGTGCTGGTATCCTAGGTCTTGGCCCATTTTTTCCCCGATCATTTTTATTTCCTGGTCCTTGCGTGGTTTTCTGCTTGTCACTTGTTTGTGCCATCATAGGACAATCTTTTATCTGATGTTGAGCGCTTCCGCATTTGAGGCATCTTCCAAGTTTTCGCCAACATTGGGATGGATCATGACCCGTTTTGTTACAATGAGGACACGGTTTTCCCTGTATCTCTGGGCGTATTTGTTGTTTACTTCCACTCGTACTTCCATAGCTAACCCGCTGAAATTTTTGAGTGCGTGCCGATCGATCAAAGGAAGGTGGTTTAAAATTGCTAGCAGCCCTTTTCTGTAACCCAAGACGACTAATACCACTTTCAACTCTAGTCACTTTGCTCTAATCAAGCGGCAAAAGATACGAATCTAGTTCAACTGATAATAGTCTATCTTGTATCTCCATTTTCAACCCACGTATAAATTTGTATAGTTTATCCTCTTCCGTATTGACCAAGCTTGGCGCATATTTAGACAGACGATGGAATTCAGACTCGTATTGAGCAACTGTCATATTTCCTTGTTTCAGATGGTAAAATTCATCCCTCCTAGCTTCTCTAACCACTGGTGGTATGTATTGATCCTTGAATTCTCGTACAAAGTTATTCCAGGTTCTCTGTGTTCCCTCTCGATTCCACTTTTCTTCAATTGTTCTCCACCAATTGCGAGCGGCGGCTTCCAGGCGGAAGACAACCAATGTAACTTGTTGCTCTTCTGTATATTGTAACGCCGAGAGTATGCTTTCCATTTTCTCTAGCCAACGCTCGGCTTTGATATCATCCGGCTCGCCTAGGAACTCAGGAGGGTCAAACCTTAAAAATCGTTCCAACATCTTATCATGTGCAACCACTACCGGCTCAAGGGGGTCTTGATGTCGGGGTTGATTTGCTTGTTGCTACATAAATATATTAGTATTTGTTGTAAGGCTTGTGCCGTTAGGTTATCTCCTGTAGCTGGTGGCTGTGCTTGGGGTTCTTCACGTGCAGGAGTTCGATCACGATGTCGTTGAGGTTCATCTTGATGATTCAATCGGGGTCTTCCTCGACCATGTCTATCGGCCATCTGTATTGCAAAATTAATAATTAAGCAATAAAATGTAAGAACACCATATTTAAACTAAATCAAATAGTCACATGTAATCATCATTTATTACACAAATTGTGATGATTACATTCATGATGATAGTGCTATATACAACATTCCACACATCCTACCACACGACAACTAGATAGCACTACTATTTGTATTCATTAACAATTACTATACATACATTTCACCCCTCCGATATTTGTACACAAAATTTATAAGTCCTATCCTGCAATGGACCTATTCATTAGTTACATCACTATGTTAATCCTCATCTACTTCGTCCATTCCTTCCTCGAGCTCTATTCCGTCCTGCGGGGTCCTCTTCGGATCCTCTTCAAAGTCTCCGCTTCCTGGTTCTATGTTGTGAGGTGCTAGTTGGTCTAATCGGTTTATTAGGTCCTATTGCAACCCCCTGAATTTCATCTCCTGACCAAAATACCGTGCCCGTATATTAGCTAGGGTATCTTTGGTATGCCTCACGATCCGCATCGCCTTGATGGAGGATCGATCTCGTAACCCCGCATCCGGTCCAATTGTTCCCGTAGGTTGCCGACTTGATGTTGAAGTATATTTATCGATCGTCCCCTATGTTGAATCGCGTGCCCTTTGCATTTTGTACGAACACCTCCTGGTTTAGGAGAGCTCTTCCCGCTTGTTCTTTGTCGTCTCGATACAAATGTTCATTATCTTCTAACAAAAGTCGCACAATGTCTTCCCGGTTAGAGATTTTCTCTCGAGCCCATCGCACCGATCGTTGGTGGTTGAACTAAATTCGAGTTTCTATTGGATGTCTCGGGATTTGATGCCATACCTTAACACACATTATAACTTGGTTAGTAAAATAATCAAACAAATTGCTAAAATTTTCATCTTAAAAGTTAGAAAGATTATTATATTAAAGTCATAGGTTATAACTAAATTACACTTATCATAACTAATATCCAAGGATCCTATCCTGGTAAGCATCGGTGTAAGCCATATTACAACCCATGCTCGATACCACTACATCACGCCTAAACTTACAAAGCCATAATAACCAATATCTATTATATATTAACAAGAGAGCGGAATATTCATATAATTATTACAAACCAAACGTATACCATAATATAATTACAAGAAACGTGAAAAGGTGACCAAGCTTACAAACCCTACAAAAAAAACTATCATTACAACCATGGTTCTCTCCAACACATCGTTTATACCTAGCGGTACATCAAGACATTTAGCGACAACTCTTGTAACTGGCTCTAGCTATTCAGATTAAGGAAATCCCTCAACTTCTTCTTTGTCGCCTGGATTATCGCCTGAAATATTTTTTTAGGAAAATATATACGTGAGGGGAAAACCTCCGTGAGTGGGTGCAGGTGTGCAGGTGTGGCATTTTAGAAAAAAATAATGTTAAGAAAGATTTAATTAATTTTTATAAGTGAAATCATTTTCAATTCAATAACAACATGCACTCAGTCAATCTGCAACACAATTAATTCAAATGTCACATTAACGGAGAGACCGTTCATTAACGGTAAGTGACCCTCGTTCTCCCTTATCACTCCTTTATTGCGTTGGCGTAAAGCCTTACCCCCTTATTGCACCACACTACGGCTCGACTCTCCACACTGGGGCTCGTGAAGCCCGGAGAAGTCATATTCCGGAATATACCGATCCTACGACCCACTTCTACCCTTGGAACACTCCGTCCTTAGGTAGTGGGATTTGGTTGTGGATAGCGTAGAACCTTTTAAGACTGCAGGCCCATGCCTGGCCAGCCGAACTCAGCCCTATCCACACCATACTAGGGCCCGACACCTACCAAATATGACAATGTACAGATACATGTTGCATGTTATAAAAACTCATAATTACACACATTAATTTAAAATTTTACAGTTTCAAAATCAATTTAAATGAATAACTTGAGCTACAAAATCATACTCTGCTACATGCTTAGATCATTTTGGTTATATCAAAATTAAACTAGTCAAAACGGCATTATTATAATTTATTCCCATGACATAATAATAAACTAGCTAGTTTCCCTAATTAAGTTATAAGCATAATAACGAGATTTGTCCAAACAAAGACTATTTTATTAGGATTACAGATAAGCACGTTAGACAAGCAATTTATATAACTAAAGTTCATGGCCTTTAATAATGATTATGTAATTGGAGATTTCTTAACTTAAGGTTTTTAATATAATATCAAGTTACTAACTGTTGGAAATGAAAGAAAATATCCTCAATTCCTAATACTAAATTTGAGATGGTATCATTTCCAGCCTAATAACTCACTTAGATATGTGTGAATTGATTATGCATATTGGTTACAATTAATTTAATGATACGAAATTTGAGCTATTAAATTAACCAAAGCACTAATTAATAGAACAAACTTGAATCATATTTTGTGCAAAAGTTAAACTATGCTCAATCAACATGATTAAGGTAAATTAAAGCTTCTATGCTAATGCAACTAGATGATGCTAATTCCATAATTTCAGATAACCCAAAACACAAGTGTGCGTATATGTATATATATTTTCTTTCAATGATTAACACGTTTTTGCAAAATATTAAGATAGCACAATGATTTCTTTGGCGCACCAAAATTATTAAGAATTGCAAGAAATAACCACTCACTATCAAACCAGAAAATTGCGGTTTCGCAATGTGACGCACTTCGTTAGAGTCGAGTTTCAAAGACCGAATGTTCCTCGATATCACCTAAACTTTAAACGACCAAACACCTACACCATCATTCTAGAGGTTTAACACAAGAAACCCAAAAATTCTACTTTGGTTTGGTTATTAAAATTCAAGCTAAACGCCTCACCGGTTGCGGAGTCTCGAAATAAAACTATTATTCCTTCTTCACGTGTTCTTTATTTTGTCCACTCCTCACTTCTTCTTTTTCTTGCTTTTGTCACAATTATTCACTATATTTTTCTTATTCTTATAGCCTTATTATTTCCTGTTTTGTAACACACACGTTCATGTTTAATAATTGTATCCCTTTAAAGTGTTGTTTCATTCCTTGTTTCCTTGACACCTCCTGCTAATTCTTCACTTAGTTGGCTTCTTTTGGGCAATGGTCGGACAATTCTTTTTCTCTTTTGTCGGTTAAGGTGGCTTAAGCCAACTCAATCTTATCTTCTTAACATATATGTGTTTATCTATGTACTTATCTAATCTTTGTTGACAAGATATATACGTGTGTGTATATAGAAATATATATATTTGTATCTAACCACTATAGTCCACCATATACACGTGTATATATATATATATTATGTTTTAACCTATATTATACTGTTGCACTCAAATTGTAAAATTATGAGGAAATGACATACGCAATAAATTAAAATACAAAATTATGTAAATTACGAGTAGTCATAATTTTAGGGTCCTACATATTATCTAGAAACTATCTATGCACTGTGGAATAACTAAATATGCAGTACATTATGTAACATCCCATTTTTATAGTTTCAAAAGCAACATCCCATTTTCATAACTAAATATACATTATATTGAACCTATTTATGCAAGATAGTATAACTAAATATAAAGACATTATATTCAACTATGTCTTGTTTTTTTAGGAAAACAAAGTGCCAAAAAAATAACTAAATATGCATTATTTGATGTCTAATTATGCAAAGAGAAGAACCCTAACTATCTTTGTAAAATAAAAATATTTGGAAAGAAAACAGTTCCTTAAATTCCGCCACCAAATCCGGGAATGTCAATTTCAGCCCATAAAATCCGCTGGGACCACTAATTTAAATTACAAAATTACAATCTTACTCTTAAAATCAGCGAAAATTAGGAAATAATTAAAAAACTAAATTAATCACATCCCTTCATTTTTTAAGATCAATGGGTAAGATGAGTCCACACTGTCTCACCTAGGGAGGGTGGTCTCATTTGAACCAAATCCTATATATATATATATATATATATATATATATATATATATTAGGATTGGTTGGATGAGACCAATCCTTTAGGTTAGTCCATAAGAACACATATGGACTCTTGATTTAAAATTTTGGATGGTGTAGATCATTTTAGTTAATTTAGGCATATAAGGGTATAATTGTACTTTTATATTTAATTAGTTATGTTAATTGGAAGGTTATTAGCTATTTTTAAGGAAACATAATCCTACCTTTTCGATTACCCGATATTTAGGGAGGAAAAATCATCAACTTCAAGTGTTTTTTGAAAATTGATACTTCTTTCCGCCATATTTGTGAACAATCGTTTTATTGTATATTTAGTTCAAGAGACTTGTATACTTAGTCATATTTTATTGTATATTTAGTTCAAATGGATTTGTATGCTTGGTTCAAAGGAATCATATTCTTAGTTATATAAGTAGTTTAGTAAGTAGTTTAGTGAATTTATATACTTAGTTATGTGGATTTATATACTTAGTTCAATGGAATTGTATACTTAATTATATAAGTAATTCAAAGTGTAATTGTATACTTAGTTAAATGTTTCTATATACTTAGTATTATTTTAATGTATAGTTAGTTCAATGTAATTGTATACTTAGTTAAATATTTCGTATACTTAGTAAAGTTTTAATGTACAGGTAGTTTAGTGTAATTGTATACTTAGTTAATTATTTATGTATACTTAGTAATGTTTTAATGTATAGTTAGTTTAGTGTAATTGTATACTTTTCATTAATTGTTGCACGATTTTGTTGCCATATTTGAATAATTTGGAGGTTCGAATTGGAAGGGAGAGAAAGGAAAGGTGAATCGCTTGATTATGAGACGTGATCAATACAAAATCACGTCCCTAATTTTAGGAAGCGGTTACTATATTTAATTTCCTAGATTCCTATTTTATCCCTTCTGTTGTATACTTACTTAAAAAACTGTCACGCCCCAGACGGGATGCGATGACGATCAACCACTTAAACAGAAATAAACCCAACAGTCTAGACAAATGATACAACAATCCCAAGTGAAACTGAGTCTAAAGCAGCGGAAATAAAATAAACATAAGTATGAATTACAACTTAAAGTCTAACAAGATCCAAATACATCCGACATAATAACCTGAATAAGTTTACAGGCCAAAACGTAAAACGTAAAATACACAATGTCCAAATCTTAAATGTCAAAGGGTCCTACGCCCTTAAATTACAAAAAAGAAAAAGAGTAATAAGATAAACGGAAGTCCAATATCAGAAGAAGTACATGAAATAAATACAATCATCAGAAAAAGGATGCAAGTTCGACAGGCGGGGCGAGGGTCATCAATCTGTGGTCGGGTCGACATCCTCAACATAGTCCCCATCTAAAGGTTAGAAAACAGGAGGGGATGAAACAAAAATCTCAGTGGATGGGGTGATCGTGTGCAAGTGTGGCGATATATATAGTTAATGATGAAAACGCGTGAGATATGATGCATGATTTCACACAGAGTCCACAAGCGTCGTGATAAATATATTTAAGTAATATACTTATTGTTTGATACATGTTTTTATCTTAATTTTGATGATCTTATTTTTACACCAAAACAATATTTTTAATTATTGTCCAAATACTCCTAAATGATTTAAAATGGTTTTAATATTTTCCGGAGTATTTCTTCAAGTTTTATTTCAGATAAAATTGGACAACACTTTTAATGATTTTATGTTTATAAGTTTTTACTTTAAAACAAGGTTCCTAAATGTTGTCTAAATACTCCCGATTGGTTTAAAATGTTTTTACTAAATTTTCGGAGTATTTATTGAGTTTTATTTTCGACAAAAATTGGACAACATTTCTGTCTCGAGGTCAACCGGTCGCCGTAGAGGGCAACCCGTACCTGAAGATGAATTTTGGAACAAAAAATGAGACGGAAGGGAAATTGGCCAGGTCGACCAGGGCGTCGACCGATGACGTCGACCGGTCGACCGGGGGAGTTTAATTGTGAAACAGAACTCCTCCCTGCTTGAATTCGTGTTGTGCGACCGGCCATAGAGGGGGACGACAGATCGAACCTTATGTCGACCGGTCGGCCCGTGTTAAATGTTGAAATGTTTGTTTTAAACTCTATTTGTGCGTGACCGGTCGCCCTATCTTTTGACAGCAAAATTCTGACCGTTTGACAGCAGACAAACTTTTCTTAAAATGTGGGATTGATTTCTAACAGCTATATTCTTGATTTTAATTGTATTTTTCTGTAGATTTTCAATCCCCAAGAGGAGCCTATGCTTGATCAATCATCTCCTACAAATAGAGGAAGTTTTGGAGTAACCAATACAACAATTGAGATACAACACAACAAGATACACTTCAAGCAAATATTTGTTCTTCATAGTTATATTTCTTGTTGTAATTTTGCCTAGCTTATCACTTTCACATCCTTGAGGTCTAGGCTTTTCTTGATTACACTTGCACTCTATTGTATAATTCATTATCGAGTTGTAATCTTGAATTTTTGGGTAATCATTCAACACAAGATATCCTTGTGAGTGTTCTTGTGGTAAGAACACACTTGGGTGATCTAGGTGTTAGGTGTAAGAAGATTGTGGTAATCTTCTTGTCGAGGTGTTGAAGAATTTGGTATTCTTCAAGGTTGAAGATTGTGGTAATCTTCACAAGGTGCCGTTGGAGATTGTGGTAATCTTCAAGAGAGATTGTGATAATCTCAAAGGGGGTGTTGAAGAAGAGTGTGGTGCTCTTCAAGGTGTTGTAAGTTGGTGTTGTATTAATTTTGGTAATTAATAAAATCTTTTTTCTTTTTGAAATCCATCCCGGATATACTGGGGTGGTAGAGGATTAGGCCCTAGGTGGGTTGAACCTGTAAAAATCGACGTGTGTTGTTTACATTCCGCACCTTCATTGTTGTCTTTGAGCATTCGGTTCGAAAAAGAGGGTAAAATCGAAAAGATGGAGATAATCTATTCACCCCCCTCTAGATTATCGTAGCCACTTGGACTTACAAGTGGTATCAAAGCCAAACTCTTTGGCAAGCTCGTTTCACATCGCGAGTGAAGAGGAACGATCGTAGGCTACGAACGATGCTCAACTTTCTGGCACCTCCACCACCAAGCCACCTCTATTTGATTCCAAAAATTATATATTTTGGAAAGAAAGAATGGAATGCTATTTACAAGGTTACGGGTTCGATATTTGGAACATCATCATCAATGGAGAATCCATTCCGATGAAAGACACACCATACATCTCCTTAAATGGTAAAGCTCTCAATATTTTGTATTGTTCACTTACTAATTTGGAATATGAACATATTGTAGGAATTCGATCGGCACATGAAGTATGTCAAAAATTAGAAGCCATCTATGGAGTATTTACAAATGAAAGGAGTCAAACAAAAGCATCTACTTCTCAAAGGGATACAAGTTCAAATCTAAGGAACAAGCCTTTTACAACTTCCAAGTATGAAGTAGTAGAACAATGTTTTATGGGCATCAAAGAAGAAAAAGAGGTATGTCTTAAACCCTCTACTTCCTATGATATTGTTATTCAAAATGATTATAGTGATTTGCAAAATGATTTTGATGATCTTCAAAATGAATTCCATAATTTACTTGTTAAATACAAAAATTTGAAAAAGGAATTCATTGTTTTGAAAAATGAAAAGGATAGTTTATTTACTTCTTATGAATCACTATCATGTGCTCACACCACCACACTTGACAAGGTTAGAAACCTTGAAAAACAAAATAGTACTCTTGTTGAGGATATTAATTGCATGAAAAATGATTTATCAAAATCCAACTTGAGTACCAATAAATTGCCCAATATTGTGAATGTTAATAGTTGTGATAATTTGAATAGTGAACTTAATCATGAGCCTAATATTGTCAAGCATATGAAAAAGAATCGAGTTCCTATGTATATTAGTGATGTTACTTGCTTTTATTGCGGTAAGAAGGGTCATACGGTAAATACTTGTCGGGCTAGAAATAGCTCTAATTATTGTTGGAGACCTAAAAGTCTCAAGACTAATCCCAAAGGACCCGAGCACTTGAGGGTACCACAAAACAATGTCATTTTAGGTACCCAGCGGATTAATAATCGAAGAAAACTCATGCCGCCAAGGAAACATCAAATGAACATCTCATTTGATCAAAGAAGGAGAAAACAAAGTCAATTTCCAAGAAGAGAATATAATCAAAAATGGGAAGAACACAATCCTTGGAAATGGCAAAGACATCATCAACAAGATGATTTTCCAAGAGAAAAACACTTTCGAAAAAGAGAAGGCCACAATGCTTGAAAATGGAGCAATTGGAGAAGCCATCATCAACAAGATGATTTTCAAAGTGAAAGATATCATCAACAACGGGAACAACACAACCCATGGAAATGGCGTAATTGGTAAACCGTATCTCCCCATTTAAATATGCATTTTATTTAGTTAGTATGCATGTTTTTATTTGTGTCTAAATTACAAATGAGTTTTCATAATAAGGTCCTCAATAAAATTTTGTGTTTTTAAAATCCTTTGAAAATGAGATCTTACATGTTGTTTTTAAACTCTTATGGATTTTTATAGCATAAGCATTTCTATTGTGATATCTCTTATTACTTGCTTACACTTGTGCTATTATATCTTGTGCAAAATTTGTTTAAAGTATTGTGTAGGTTATATTTTTTCTATTTATTGGCTATCGGACTCTTAAACCATCGAGGTATGTTCACTCGTATTTTTCTTAGAACTCGATATTATGTTCATGACATGTTTATGCACATGTCTTTCAAAATATTTTATTTCAACCCCTTAAGTGCCTCTAAATGATTTTGTAAATTCTTCTTAAAAGGGCACTACTCATTAAATCTCGGTTTTCTCGTATTAGTGTTTTCTCGAAACTCATATTTGTTGGATTTAGTCCATAATTATCTTTTTGCAAAGTTTTAAAACTTTTTGGGGTGAAAAATCGAATTTTGAAAAATCTGGGGAATGAAAATTTGCACTTTGGGGCCGATCAAGGCGGGGGTCGACGGCCGCTCGCACGCGTCGACCGGCCGCACCCCACCTCGACCGGTCGCCCAGGCAAAAATTTTGGGTTTAAACTCGTCTGTCTTCACTTTCAAAACAGAACAAGAAATCTTTCAAACCCTCGTTCACAGCAGCGCAATCACCCCTTTCTATAAAATCTTCAATTCTTCATCAATCTTTGTGATTCTTGTTGCTAATCCACTTCTTTTTGCAAGAATGTTACATATATGGCACCTCCAAGAAATTCTACCGGTCGAAATCCCACCTCCAAGCATAGAAAGGGCGGAGAGGGTTCTTCGAGAAATCGGCAAGAAGAAGCCGAACAAAGGGATATTCGAGCTACCCAAAGGAATGTGGCTCAAGAACGTGACGATATTCAAAACCTGGTACTATCCAATCCTCAAATTGTCGAACTCCACGGGATGATTTCATTCAACAATTGCCGTTGGGCAAAAAGTAAGAAATCTTTTATACCTCAAGCTCCTCGCTCTAATAATGTTCTAGATTTTATCAACAAATTTGCGGAGTGGTACTATGATAATTTGAACATGGGTGCAAAAACGATAGCTCGTACGAAGATTTGTCGATTTAATTCGTTTTCAAATGATTATCCTTCTATTAGATGATTCTTTGAAGAGCAAGGGTGGATGTACTTATGGGAACATCCTTATGTTTTATATGATGATGATATAATTTTTCATTTTTATGCCAATATGTGGGTTGAATATGATACTCAAAGGAAACCTCTTGCTTTGAATTCGTTTGTAAGGGGTCGTCATTTTAGGTGGACTCCAAATGAAATTTGTCAGCTTTTACATGTAAGAGAAGGTGGTTGGGACTATTTCTCTTGTGCTATTTGGAATGATGAGATGTTGGGGGTGTCTATGAGAGAAGTCAAGACTTATTTGAGCGTATGGCCAAAGTATTCATTGTTGGCGATGACTCTTGAGCACCGGATTATATCCGTTATTGTCGCCTATTGCATATGTGGAAAAGCGGGAAAAATGCCTAGCAACATGGACTATTTTTTGACTTATAAGATTGCTAGAAGGGAACCGCTTAACTTTGGCGCTATTCTTATTCAATGTCTAATTGAGTCTATTACTTAAGGAAATAAGAAGTTTGTTATGGGCAATTGGATTTGTAAACTTCTTATACAATCGGGACTACCTTCGTCGGAGTGTAATTCAAAGGTATTTCAAAATGACTTTGACATTGATAACATCTCCTAAATGGTCACTATGCGCAAAAATATGGACATCCAACCAACTAAAATGGCTAGAGGAAGAGGCCAAGATTCCGCAGATCCAAACGACTTCTTTGATGATGCCGAGGCCATGAGATTGTCGGAGGAAGGTGAACCGAGCAATCCGGAGGGTAATACCGGTGCTCAACTGTCTAGGAGGTACACCTAAGCTGAGTATGATGATTTAAGAACATTTCATGAAGCTAGGTATGAGGCTTTGGAGCGAAAGACCTCCAAAATGCAAAAATCAATCGACAAGTTGAAGAAATTCATCAAAGATCTTATTCCCGGAACTTGCTTCTCTTCGGACGAGGAATGATGTCCCCACCCCTTTATTATTTTAGCATTTTCTCTTGATTATGTTGTTTTGTAGTTTTATGAACTCTTGTAAAACTCTAAATTGCACTAACGAGATTTGCTTGTTTTCTTGAAAGGGTTAAAATAGCAAGTTGGAAATGGCCTTTTGGTTGAACTTGGTATTGATGGAGTACTTGATGGTAAAAATACTCTAGTTTGGCATTATTTGATTATTGGTATGAAGTACTTGATGGTAAAAGTGCTTCTCTTAATTTTTGATGCTTTGTTAATTTTAATGGATGATTTGGGACATTTGTAATGTCTTATTTGTATGCCTACTTGATGGCTCTTTAATTTTTGCTTGATGGCATTCGTAATGCCTTGATCTCTCATTTGGCTAAATTTATCTCAATTGGTTTGAACCCTTGAGAATTTACTTTGTTGAGCCTCTTATTTGATGGACATATGTTGAAAAATTGTTTTTGGGTGATGATATAAAAAACTTGGCTTAATTTCTTTTGCAAGGGCTATATACATTTTCTTCAAACTTTGACGCCCGCCAAGTGTTTGATAAAATGTTTCAATGAAAGACTCATCACCTACATGATTCTCTTATTTCCAAATGTCTTAAAATCTTATTGGGATCATGTTTTTTTGGCTAACAAAATGAGCTTATGGATTTCTTATGATACATCTCTCCCATTTTTGGATTCTAAGCTTAATTCTTTCAATGGTTGATAAATCGTATTGTTGGCGCACTTTGATAAACTTGTATGATGTTTTATCATTCTAACATTCTTTTTGATAATTCCAAAGGGGAGAAACAGAAATTGGCTCATTAGCTCAAAGAAGCTAATAAAAGCTTGTTATAAAAGCTATAAGCTATGGCTCTTAAAAGCCATAAGTTGTGAATTATTTTTTGTCCAATTGTTGCTTGATTGACTTATATACTTGTCTAATGATGTTTTGTTGACAGGGGGAGCTTATAAGCTCTTGAACAATATGTAAAAACTAAGCTTTTAGCTTATGGTTAATTGCTTTTACATTACTCTTGATGTGCTTGTTGATAGGGGGAGCTTGTGTTTATTATTGAATATATTTACTCCCTTACTTGGTTGCTTATATATTTTGGAAAATTTGGTTGCTTCCAAAAGGTTAGATGTTTTTACCGGAAAATCGTTTTTAAAATTGTCCTCCTAATATTTCTAAAAATTGTTTTAGTTTGTAATCATCAAAAAGGGGGAGATTGTTTGATACATGTTTTTATCTTAATTTTGATGATCTTATTTTTACACCAAAACAATATTTTTAATTGTTGTCCAAATACTCCTAAATGATTTAAAATGGTTTTAATATTTTCCGGAGTATTTCTTCAAGTTTTATTTCAGATAAAATTGGACAACACTTTTAATGATTTTATGTTTATAAGTTTTTACTTCAAAACAAGATTCCTAAATGTTGTCTAAATACTCCCTATTGGTTTAAAATGTTTTTACTAAATTTTCGGAGTATTTATTGAGTTTTATTTTCGACAAAAATTGGACAACATTTCTGTCTCGAGGTCAACCTGATCGCCGAGAGGGCAACCCGTGCACTGAAGATGAATTTTGGAACAAAAAATGAGACGAAAGGGAAATTGGCGACCGGCCGACGCCGGTCGGCCGGCGGCCAAGTCGACCCCCATCGACCGGTACCTAGGAGTTTAATTGTGAAATAGAACTCCTCCCTGCTTGAATTCGTGTTGTGCGACCGGCCATAGAGGGGGACGACCGGTCGAACCCTACGTCGACCGGTCGCCCCGTGTTAAATGTTGAAATATTTGTTTTAAACTCTATTTGTGCGCGACCGGTCGCCCTATCTTTTGACAAAAAAATTTGTTTGTGACGAGACAAACTTTTCTTAAAATGTGGGATTGATTTCTAACAACTATATTCTTGATTTTCATTGTATTTTTCTGTAGATTTTCAATGCTTGATCAATCATCTCCTATAAATAGAGGAAGTTTTGGAGCAACCAATACAACAATTGAGATACAACACAACAAGATACACTTCAAGCAAATATTTGTTCTTCATAGTTATATTTCTTGTTGTAATTTTGCCTAGCTTATCACTTTCACATCCTTGAGGTCTAGGCTATTCTTGATTACACTTGCACTCTATTGTATAATTCATTATCGAGTTGTAATCTTGAATTTTTGGGTAATCATTCAACACAAGATATCCTTGTGAGTGTTCTTGTGGTAAGAACACACTTGGGTGATCTAGGTGTTAGGTGTAAGAAGATTGTGGTAATCTTCTTGTCGAGGTGTTGAAGAATATGGTATTCTTCAAGGTTGAAGATTGTGGTAATCTTCACAAGGTGCCGTTGGAGATTGTGGTAATATTCAAGAGAGATTGTGGTAACCTCAAAGGGGGCGTTGAAGAAGAGTGTGGTGCTCTTCAAGGTGTTGTAAGTTGGTGTTGTATTAATTTTGGTAATTAATAAAATCTTTTTTCTTTTTGAAATCCATCCCGAATATACTGGGGTGGTAGATGATTAGGCCCTAGGTGGGTTGAACCTCTATAAATCGACGTGTGTTGTTTACATTCCGCAACTTCATTATTGTCTTTGAGCATTCGGTTCGAAAAAGAGGGTAAAATCGAAAATATGGAGATAATCTATTCACCCCCCCTCTAAATTATCGTAGCCGCTTGGACTTACACTTATACAGTTTAAGAAACAGTTCGTGGTCACACAGGTACTATGTGATTCGGGCAAGACATGTAGGATTGCGCATGTAATGTAACACCAATCCTATGCAAGACAAGTAGTGGTTGTGTACAGATTTGTAGCGCCAACCAATGCAATACAAGTAGCGATTGCGTACGGATTTGTAGCGCCAACCAAACGGGTCCGATTAACTCCAGAATCGTGTGGATCAGATAGTGATTCCTTCGTTCTTCCTTGTAACTCCCCGAGCAAGATGGTCCAAGACATGTCACCTTATCGCTCCATAGGCAGAGACAAATCCACAGTAGAGCTAGCTAGGCCCGGATTGTCATAATCATGATTATACCTCAAGTACTACGACCCGCTTCCCTTGGACAAACTCCGTCCCTCGATTGCGGGATTAGGGCGATGGGGCCAGAGAGTCGAATAGCGGCCGTGCTGCCTTCCATCCCGACATATCCATTCCCGATCATGAGCTTGACACACCAAGTTGACTCAGCAGAAAGCAAATACAAGTTCGGGTAGTCAACCAGCAAATGAGTATTATTGATTTAGGGAAGCAATTCGGAAAATTTTCAAAATTACGAGTGGCAATTATGGCATTGGTGGAGTTATTTGGATGAAGATGATTATCGAGAGGATAAGCAATCTTCAATATCTTGAAAGATTAGGTGGAACATAAGTCCCGTTATAGATTCAAAATCGCAAGACGAGGAAGTTGCCCCGCGATCGGGTATTAATCGGTCAAGACGATCCGATAAGTCAAGGGATTTTGAGAAATTAAAATATTTTAATTAATTATTAAAGTCTGAGGGTCCAAGGCTGTTTCATTAAAAGAAAAATAATTTGAGTTAGGTCCTTGTTAAAAAGAAAATTTACAATTAGCCCCATTTTGCAAAAACCAATACTTTTGGGGTAAAAATTGAATAATTAAATGTCCTGACCTTGAAACATTATGAGGTCAGTTCCTAAATTCTCTAAATTGTTTAGAGATTCAGGTTATAAAGTTTGGAGGTCGAGTTTTTATAAAATTCTCACATTGGGCCCAAATTTGTTAAAATTGTCATTTCGGGCCCTAAGTTTAAAATAATTGGAACTCACAAATCGGAAGGGATTTTAATGTGATTCTAGTTGGCAAATATCACTAAGGTCAGTGGAATATTGGGACAAAAACAGTTTTAAAACGAAATAAGTATAGGTCCCTTAACTTTTGAAAATGCCATTTTTGTCCCATTTTGGAATAATTGCCTTTAAGGCTTTTAGGGGTCCAATTGTTATAAAATTTGAACCTTGGGTCCAAAATATAATTATGTTATAGTTAAATTAGTATTTCCAGGTACATGGGCTGTATAAGTCCTAGAAATTTCATTTGGGTCCTAAACACTTGGAATTTTTGAATACACCTAAAATATGTTATTTCCAGCCCCTTAAGAGTTAAAATTTCAAATTTTAAAATTAGGGTCTGGTACAGTTTTGAAAATTGCAATGTAGTCTAAAATTTTACAATCTAGTCTTTGGGCTTTTAAAGGTTGATTTTATTTATCTTAAAACTCTTAAAACTTTATTAAAATGTCCAAACATCATTTTTGAACCTGAGTACAGTCCCAAAATTCGAAAATTACAGAGGGGCCCTTAAATTTTATTTTCTTGCATTTAAGTCCACCAACTTTCCATTTTTGCATTTTAAGTCCAAAAATTGAAATTTAATCAATTATGCTCGACTTGTCCAGGTTATAAGTCATACAAAATATGGGTCATACACATGCAAGTCCATTTCATACAAGGATTCATCAAATACAACAATAAAGTGTACATGCATGCACCAAAATTTCAATAAATAGTAATTTTGAGCAACACACGAGAAATTGCACAACTTGATACATAATATTGACATGCAATACATAAAATATATATCTCAAGTGCTCAAGATCAAAAGATTACATGCATTTAACAAAATCCCTAGAAGTTGGAAAGATTTTTCCACCCACCTTAAAATTGGAGAGTTGTGAAAAAAAGGATAAATTTCACAACTTGGTATGAGGTCACTTAGGTCAGCCCCTAAGTCCAGAAATATCAAAAATTTAGAGTTAGAAAAATGAGTGAAAAATTAAGAAGAAAAAGAAGTGTGAAGCCCCGATTTTTCTGAGCTTATAATTGATCCTTATTGTCGTTTGTACTTTTGATCGACTATTTTACCGCGTCATTTTGACGGTAATTATTAATAATATATTTATTTTGTATCTATTTTATTTTATTTAATTACTTGTGATCATGATCATCATTAATTCTATTTTACATTTATGATCACTTGATTGATCATTATTACTATTTTTGTGTTTATTAGTCACCTTAGAATTTTAAGAGACTATTTATTTTAGGGACTTTTACCTTATAGAATTAAGATTTTGATTTAGATTAAGTGATCATGAGACTTATAAGTGATCAAGGAAATCACTAATTATTTTGGAGATTGATATATTTCATCTATTATCATCAAATTTGGGACAAAAATAAAATATATGGAATTACCATAATGCCATTATAGTGAATGACCAACATGGATATTTTTGGAGTAAAAATATCATCCAACTCTTGTACACCTACACCTTATATTAGTCATCTTGTGTATAATTATATCATTAATTCAAACATTATACACATCATCTCTTATATTACTTCTTTAATAATATTTTTGCCAACATGTTGGAAGTCTTCCAACATTCCATTCAAACCAAGTCTTGCCCATACCTTTGACCTTCAAATTGTCTCCCATGCATGAGGCAAAATGCAAGACACGATTTGAACAAAATTCCTCCCCCTCTCTCCACAAAGTGGACGGCCATAATGGCCATTTTGTGCCAAAATTTCATTCTATTTTTATCACTAACACATTCATCTCCTACACAAAATTCTCCTCCTCTCTAAAACTCCCAACTTCTCTCTACTCTTCTTCTCACTTTCTTCTTCAACACTTAGAAAATTTTTCAAGAATTCTCTCCTTATTCTTCAAAAAAGTCGAACACCCCCCCTACAAGGTAAGAAAATTTATCTTCAATCCATTTTTGATATCACATAGTTCACCTCTTCCACCTTCTTAACTTAAGTTTGAATTTGATTTGGAGGTACATTTAGAAGACTTTGAAGATTAGAGCTTGACATCATTTTGAAGATGGACTTCAAACTTGAAGAAGAACTAGTAGAGGAATTTGGACTACAAGGTAAGAATTGAGTACTAGACCCCTTCTTTCCTATTCTTTCTATTTTTTTTTCAAATTTTAACACCCCTTTTTCATTGTTGAAAAATAGGGGCTGACCTTAGGTGATTTTGGAGTTGAGCCAAAATTTCCAATTTTAAAGCTTCAACTACTCTCCAAACACCTACTACACAAGGTAAAATGTAGTCCTTCTCATTTCCTTATTTCCTTCTTTTTTTTTCTCCTTAATTTTTTTCTCATTTTTATAACTTCAAATTTTTGATATTTCTTGACTTAGGGGCTGACCTAAGAAGCCTCATCCAAAAATTGTGAAATTATCCTTTTATTTCACAATTTCCAATTTTAAGGTGGGTGGAAAAATATTTTCCAACTATTAGGTGTTTTATTAAATGTATGTAGAAAATTTGATCATGAGCCTTGAGATATATATAATCTATGTATTGCATGTCAATTTTATGTATCAAGTCATGAAAATTCTCAAGAGTTGCTCAAATTTGCTATTTATTGAATTTTAGGTGCATGCATGTGCAATTTAATGTTTTAATTGATGAATTCTTGTATGTATTGGACATGCATGTGTATGATCTTTGAAATTCATGTTTTGAATTAATTATAACCTGGAAAAGTCGAGCATAATTGATTAAATTCCAATTTTGGACTTAAAAGTGCAAAAATGGAAAGTTGGTGGACTAAATTACAAGAAAATAAAAGTTAAAGGACCCCTCTGCAAATTTCGATTTTTGGTACTGTACTCAGGTTCAAAAATGACTTTTGGACATTTTAATAAAGTTTTAAGAGTTTTAAGATAAATAAAATCAACCTTTAAAAGCCCAAGGACTAGATTGTAAAATTTTGAAAGTTTAAGGGCTACTTTGCAAATTTTGAAACTGTACCAGACCTTAATTTTAAAATTTGAAATTTTCACTCTTAAGGTACTGGAAATGACATATTTTAAATGTATTCCAAAAATCCAAGTGTTTAGGGCTTGAAAAGTAATTTTACTAAAATTGAGGGACTAAAGTGTAAAAGATTAAACTTGAGGACCCAAATGAAATTTCCAGGACTTATGCAGCCCATGCACCTGTAAATACTAATTTAACTATAACTTAATTATATTTTGGACCCAAGGTTCAAATTTCATAACAATTGGACCCCTAAAAGCCTTAAAGGCAATTATTTCAAAATGGGACAAAAATGATATTTTCACACGTTAAAGGACCTACACTTATTTATTTTAAAAACTGCTTTTGTCCCAATATCCCACTAACCTTAGTGACATTTTCCAACTGGAATCACATTAAAAGCCCTTCCGGTTTGTGAGTTCCGATTATTTTAAACTTAAGGTCCGAAATGACAATTTTTACAAATTTGGGGACAATGTGAGAATTTTATAAAAACTCGACCTCAAAACATTAAAAACCCGAATCTATGGACAATTTGGAGAATTTAGGAACTGACCTCATAATTTTGCAAGGTCGGGATATTTATTTATTTAATTTTTAACCCCAAAAGTTTTGGTTTTTACAAAACGGGGCGAAATTGTAAATTTTCTTTTATAAAGGACCTAACTCAAATTATTTTCCCTTTTACTAAAATAGCCCTGGACCCTCTGGCTTGGAGATTTAATTAAAGTATTTTATTTTCTCAAAAAAACAAACCCCTTGACTTATCGGACCGCTTTGACCGATTAATACCCGATAGCGGGGCGACTTCCTCGTCTTGCGGTTTTGAATCTATAACGGGACTTATGTTCCACCTAATCTTTCAAGATATCGAAGATTACTTATCCTTTCGATAATCATCTTCATCCAAATAACTCCACCAACGCCATATTGCTACTTGTGAATTTCAAAAATTTCTGAATCGCTTTACTGAATCAATAATACTCGATTTGCCTGGTTGGATGCACTGTACTTGTATTTACTTTCCCGCTTGAGTCAACTTGGTGTGTCGAGCTCCCGATCGGAATGGATACGTCGGGGGATGGAACCGGCGACTCAGCCGCTATTCCACTCTTGCCCCATCGTCCCTAATCCCGCAATCGAGGGATGGAGTGTCAAGGAAGCGGGTCGTAGTATTGAGGTATAATCATGATTATGACAGATCCGAGCCTTGCAAGCTCCACTTTGTGGATTTTGTCTTTGCCTATGGAGCGATAAGGTGCCGGTCTTGGACCATCCCGCACGGGAGTTAGAAGGAAGAACAGAAGGAATCGTTGTCCGATCCACACGATTGGGTTATCGGACCCGTTTGGTTGGCGCTACAAATCCAATGCCGTACGCAACCGCTACTTGTTTTGCATTGGTTGGTGTTACATTTCCATACGCAACGATTATTTGCCTTGCATGGGATTGGCGTTACATTTCCGCACACAATCTACCTGGCTCTTGGTGAATCACATAGTGCTGTGTGACCATGAATCGCTTTTCTCAAATCAGTATAAGTATATTACTTAAATATATTTATCACGACGCTTGTGGACTGTGTGTAAATTCATGCATCATACTCACGTGTTTTCATATAATCAAGTTTCTCACATTAACTATATTGCGCCACACTTGCACACGATCACCCCATCCATCGAGATTTCATCTCATCCCCACCTATTTTCTAACCTTAGATGAGGATTTCGTTGAAGATCTTTGAACCGCCCCTGGATTGAGACCTTGTACTCCGCTTGTTGGAATTACTACTTCTTCTTGTTGTTGATTGGACTCTTATCTTGTGTTGTTGTTGGACTTGTATTTCTTTCTATTCTGTTTGTAAATCCGGGGGCGTAGGACCCTTTGACTTTAAGTTGTTATATTTGGTTGATATTCGGGTATGTAATATGGATTATGGATTGTAGACTGTAAGTTGTAATTATACTTGTTATTTTATTTTCCGCTGCTATTTAGACTCTGTTTCATTGGGTTCTCGTTGATATTTGTCTGGACTGTTTGGTTATTGTATTTAAGTTGTGGATCGTTAAATCGCGTCCGTTTGGGCGTGACAAGAAGAAGGTGAGAAAATTAAAAAAACTACACTTTACCTTGTGTAGTAGGTGAATTGGAACTAGTTGAAGCTTCAAAGTTGGAATTTTTGGCTCACCCTAAAAACCACTTAAGGTCAGCCCCTATTTCTCAAAAATGAAAAAGAGGTGTTAAAATTTGGAGAAAATAGGAAGAAGAAAAGAAAAGGGCTCTAGTGTCCAAATCTTACCTTGTAGTCCAATTTCTCTAACAATTTCTCTTCAAGTCTTCAAAGGTGACCACCATGCATGCACGTCCTTAATTAGGTTCCTATGTACCTCCAAAAGTCAAAATCAAACTTAAGTTAAGAAGAGTAGGTGATGAGTTATAAGGTATCAAGTTGAATTGAAGAAAAAAATTTCTTACCTTTGAGGGGGGGGGGGTCGAATTTTTTGGAGTAAGTAGGAAGAATGTTTGTTTTTGTTTAAGTGTTTGAAGAAAGAAGAAGTGTTTGATTATATGAAGAAGATGTTCTTGAAGATGTGAAAGATGTTTCAAGATATGAAGAGTGTGTTCTTAAAGATATGAAGGTATGTTTGAAGATGTGAAGGAATCGTGTTTGAAGATTTGAAGATGTGAAGAAATTGTTCTTGAAGGTTTGAAGATATGAAAAAATTGTGTTTGAAGATTTGAAGATATGAAGAAATCTTAGAGAGAGATTAGAGAGAAAGAGGAGAATTAGTTTGAAGATTAGAATGTGTTGGTGAAAATGAACAAAATTTGTTCATTTTTGGCCATCTTGGCCGTCCACATGAGTGAGAGAGAGGGAGGGAATTTTTTTTTTTGTTCAATTTTGTGTCTTGTAATTTGTCTCTTGCATGGAGATAAAAGGGAAGTTAAAGGTATGGGCAAGGGATGGGTAGAGAAGGAATATTGGTTAAGTGGGAATAAGTTGGGGAAAATAATATTAAAGAATTGATGTATAAGATAATGTGTATAATGTTTGAATTAATGGTATAATTATACACAAGATGACTAATATAAGGTGTATATGTACAAGAGTTGGAATATATTTCTACACCAAATTGATCATCATTGTCGTCCACTTACGGGCAATTGTGGTATTTCCATATTTTTTTTGTCCCAAATTTGATGATAATAGATGAATAATATCAATCTCCAAAATAATTAGTGATTTCCTTGATCACTTATAAGTCTCATGATCACTTATTCTAAATCAAATTCTTAATTCTATAAGGTAAAAGTCTCCAAAATAAATAGTCTCTTAAAATTCTAAGGCGGCTAATAAATACCAAAATAGTAATAATGATCAATCAAGTGATCATAAATGCGAAATAGAATTAATAAATGATTATCACAAGTAATAAATAAAAATGAAATTAAATGCAAAAATATTTATTATTAAGATTTACCCGTCAAAGTGACGCGGTAAAATAGTCAATAAAATACATAGACGATAAAAAGGATCAAATACACGCTTGGAAAAATTGGGGCTTCACATCCTCCCCTCCTTAATAGAATTTGGTCCCCAAATTCTCTTTAGAATAGCTCCGGATATTGATTCCTCATGTCTTCTTCCATCTCCCACGTTGCGTCTTCATCTCGGTTGTGGTTCTGCCACACCACTTTAACCATCAGAATCTCTCTCTTACGCAAGTAACGACCGATCGATAATCCGGATCGGCTTCTGGTAAGATAAATTTTCCATCGAGGAGTATCACGATTGATGATGTGTTCGTCTGTCCGTTGATACTTTTTCAATCTCGTCGTGGAATACATCGTGCATTCCGCATATTGTCTTTGCCGGGTAACTCGAGTCGGTAGGCTAACTTCCCGATCCTCTGCAAAATCTTGTAAGGTCCAACATATCTCGGACTCAACTTGCCTCCTTTCTTCGGAATTATCAATCCTTTCCGTGGTGAGAGTCTGAGAAATACTTCATCTCCGTCTTTAAATTCCAGATCCTTTCTTCTCTTGTCCACGTAACTCTTTTGGCGGCTCTGAGCTGTGCGAATCCGTTCCTTGATCAACTTGACCTTCTCCATGGCTCCCTGAACTAAGTTGACCTTTGGAATCGAGGGCGACTTTTATTTCTCTTTCGGAGTCCATTGGCCATCAATCTCCCAGTATAGTGGGAATCTACATTTTTGCCCATATAGTGCCTCGTAGGGTGCCATCCCAATCGTAGTTTGATAGTTGTTATTGTAGTCGAACTCGGCTAATGGTAAGTGCGAATCCCAACTTTCTTGGAAATCCAATGTGCAGGCTTGCAACATATCTTCCAAGGTTTGAATCGTTTGCTCGGTATCGGCCCATCGGTTTGTGGATGTCTTCTTTGTCTTTGAAACTTAGCGAGGTACCCAATTCCTCGTGCAAGCACTTCCAAAATCTGAGACAAACCTTGGGTCTCCCGTCGATACTATGTCGACTAGTACTCCATGCGGTCGAATGATCTCTCGGATATAAATCTGCAAGTTTTACGCAAGCTATCAATCTTCTTGATGGGTAAGAAGTGTGCAAATTTCGTGAGTCGGTCTACAACTACCCATATGGCATCATGGCCTCCTCTAGTCCTTGGTCGATCTATCACGAAGTCCATCGTTATGTGTTCTCATTTCCACTCGGGAATTCTTAACGGTTGTAGTAAACCAGATGGTCGTTGGTGTTCTGCTTTTACTCATTGACAAGTCAAACATCCCGCAACGAACTCCGCTACCTGGTTTTTCATGTTTACCCACCAATAATTCCGTTTCAAGTCCTTATACATCTTGTTTTCTCCAGGATATATAGTGTATTTTGAACGGTGTGCCTCTGTTAGGATCCTATTCCTAATCTGTTCCTCACTCAGCACACAAACTCAATTCCAGAATCTGATATTCCCATCATCATGCACAGAGAATTCTGATCTCTCTCCTTTAAGTATCTTCTCTTTCAGTTTTTGAAGATGTACATCTGTCCCCTGTGCTTCCTTGATCTCATTTAGCAGATCGGGATTAACCAAAATGTTAGCACATGAAATCTGAGTATTGGTTCTCGTCAGATTCCAATTACTTATCTCTTCTAATGATTCCCACTCTCGAATCATAAGTCTGGCTAAGCTCGCCTTTCTGCCCAAGGCGTCAGCTACTACGTTAGCTTTCCCGGGATGGTATTGAATATCAAAGTGATAGTCTTCAATCAACTCCATCCATCTACGTTGCCTCAGATTAAGGTCTTTCTGAGAGAAGAGATACTTCAAGCTCTTGTGATCTGTGAAAATCGTGAATCTTGCTTCGTAGAGATAGTGCCTCCATTTCTTTAACGTGAACACTATCGCTGCCAATTCCAAGTCATGCATTGGGTAATTAGCTTCATATGGCTTGAGCTTTCATGATGCATAAGCGATAACCTTTCCTTCCTGCATGAGCACTGCTCCTAGTCCTTTCTTTGATGCATCATTGTAGACGACAAAGTTTTTTGTTCCCTTTGGAAGGGCCAAGACTGGAGCTGTAGTAAGTCATTTCTTCAGCTATTGGAAACTAGCCTCGCACTTGTCATTCCACTCAAACTTGACCTGCTTCTGGGTTAGTCGAGTGAGTACTCTTTAGCCTAATGCTTAAACTTCTTGCCTGGCGGCTGTCCTCGAGAAATCTTTGATAATTCTTCGATAATATCCAGCTAGTCCTAAGAAACTTCCTCGATCTCCGTTCTGTAGACTCGAGTTGTTTCTATTCAACCACCTTGTTTGTACCTTCGGAAGGATCTACTGGCGATCCCATCTGGATACTATGTGTCCCAAACGCGACTTCACTTAGCCAAAATTCGCACTTGCTCAATTTGGCATACAACTTATGCTCTCTCGTAGTGTCTCCAAAACAATTTTCGGATAGCGTTTATGCTCTTCTATAGACTTAGAGTATACGAGTATGTCATCAATGAATATCACCACCAATTGATCAAATAAGGTTAGAAGACTCGATGCATCATATACATAAATGCTTTCTTTGTGTGCGTTCGTTGGATCGAAGGCGTCACTACAAACTCGTAGTGTCCATATTTGGTTTGAAATGCGGTTTTGGAGATGTCTTCTTGCGGATCTTGATTGATAATATCCTT
Source organism: Rehmannia glutinosa (assembly GCA_016081115.2). NCBI lineage: Eukaryota > Viridiplantae > Streptophyta > Magnoliopsida > Lamiales > Orobanchaceae > Rehmannia > Rehmannia glutinosa. The sequence goes on along the minus strand of CM071931.1, from coordinate 58,397,708 downwards.
GTTATAAATCAAACTTTGAGTACACCTCGTCGCTCCTTGAAGTTGATCAAACAGTTAAATCTATCCTGGGAGGGGATATTTGTTCTTGATGGTAACGCTATTGAGACCGTGATAATCTATACATAGGCTTAATGTGCCATCCTTCTTCTTGACAAAGAGTATCGGTGCTCCCCATGGAGACGTACTTGGTCGGATAAATCCCACATCCATTGGCCGTAATTAAGTCTTCAACTCTTGCAACTCGACAGGAGCCATTCTATATGACGTTCTAGCAATCAGGGTTTTTTCCTGGCAATACCTCAATGGTGAACTCGACTTCCCTATCCGGAGGGATAGTGGTGAGTTCTTGTGGAAATACATCTGTATATTCCGATACTATAGTACTTGGTTAATTTGTGTCTCAACCTTGGGTTTGTTAATTACAAACGCCAAGTACCCTTAATGCCCCCTCTCTAGCGATCGCCTTCCTCGCTTTCATTGCTTAAATGATTGGGGCAATCTTAACTCGTGCCCTTCCCGAAATTTCCGCCGGGCTTCCCGGTTCACATAGATTAATGGACTTGATGACGATCCATTTTTTCATGGTGTCGGAGACAACTTGATTCATTCCCAATATCACATCGTATTCTGGATATAGGTAATAAGATTAAATCGCGCAGAAAAATTTATCTCATCAATCTTAACTTCGCATGCATTATAGATAATATCTGTTATCTGGCTTGTGCCCATAGGAGTTGTGTTGGGAAATTTATTTACTAGATTTTGATGAATGCCATGTAAAAACTTAGACTAGAAAGTTGGCATCCCATTTTCCTTGTAATTTGCATTGTAATAGATAGGGTTATGAGTGAGTCAGTCGGTATGCCTGGAAAGACAAGAAGTCAACTAAAGACTAAAATGAAGATTCCGCTATGGAACAACTGAGTATGGCAAGGAGGAGAAGTCAAGAACTCGACTGAAGGAGTATCAGCTGTGATACAACTGTAAGAAGAGTCAGTCAAGTCAAGTAAAGAAGCCAAGCCAAGTTAAAGCTGAAGTGACAGATGAGTCTTTCAATCATTGGAGCAGACTCAAGTCACCCTGAAAAGATACCGCAAAGAGAGTTAACTAAAAGAATCGATTACCTGAAGTCAAGAATAATACCTAAACAAGTAATACTTCCATGCTGCCATGTTTTAAAGTGCTCAGTCCAAGAAGCGTGCAAAAGGAATAAACCAATGGGAAGCACTGCACTTTGTGTCAGACTCCGAAAAGCTGAATGCTCATTTGATACGAGGAAATGTCAATATCAAGGACTGCAACAAGACAAGCCAACGAACACAAGTGAGCTTTGAAAATCAGCCTATCTCTTCAATGGATAGATTTTTGAAAGTTCACTATAAAAAGCTGAGGAATCACTTTGAGACAAGGTTACTCCAACCACGAACATTCAAGCTATTATTCGAATCGTAACCTAAAAGATATTCTCAAGTTATTCAAGCAAATCCTCAAGCCTAAATTTCAAGGAAATCAATCCAACACCAAGTCGTGAAGGAAAGACAACTTCAAACTATTGAAGAGGAAACTTTTGAAGAATCAAAAGGTCTATATTCTAAGGAGGATTGTAGAAAGGTTCAAGGGTCGAACCAGTCTCAAGTTATTGGAGGGCTTCGTGATCAAATCCAGAAGCTTGAGCAAGTGAGCCGAAGTAGCAAAGCACCACCCCTGTGAAGAAGAATTTGAGTCGGACGAGAAGCCGTTGTGTGACCAAAGAGCTTCTCCGGACCGAGTCCCAAGGTTCAAGTCACCGTGTGATCAAGACTTGCATCCTGATCGGACTAATAACCACTTTGTACTCGATCAATACTTAGTGGATTCCTCCATGAGTTGGAGAAGAGAGGATTAGAAGAATTACCCCATCTTGAACCTCTATAAAAATTATTGTGTCATTTACATTTCAAGCATTTAATTTACTTTGATATCATTTTATATTCTTTGATAATTTGCTATTCCAACTCGATAATTAACAAAGTGCTAAAATCAAGTGTTAAAACAAACTTAAACTAAATTCAAGGTGTTAAGTCTCCCGCTTGAAAATTTCATCACAACCAAGTTAAGTATTAGACTAAACAACTGAGTTATTCTATCAACTCGATCCGAGTCTATTGAGTGGCTAACTCTGTTTGGTTAACTAACTTAGTTGTCCATCAAGACATAGCCGTGAAATTAACTCGAACTATTTTAAAAGGACTAAATTCGAAAAGTTGGTAAGGTTTATTCAACCCCCTTCTAAACCTTACTCACACCCTCGGGACCTACAAGTGGTATCGGAGCGGTTGGTTCATTGAACCTTCCGCACTAGTTCTTGAACTAGATCTCAATCTTTCAAAGAAGTTTTTAACACTTGTTCTTTCAAAAGCCATTTTTTAAAAAAAAACAAGCAAAATTATTATCATGGAAGTAAATTTGACACGCATTCCCATGTTCACCATTGAAGAATTTGATGAGTTTGAAAATATGCATGCGAGCTCATCTATTAGCTTTACATGATGAGATGTGGATAGTGATAGAGGATGGCCACTGCAAAATAATGAAGGTAAACATAAACGCAAGGAGAGGCTGCTGCTGGAAAGGAGAAGAAATCGCTGCTCCTCTGGATCACCGACTATGGTTGAAAAACCAAGGTGAATGGACAAATGATGATAGAAAAGATACAACTTGGACAATGTGGCCAAGGATATACTTTACAAGACTTTGGACAAAAGCCGTATTTCAACAAAGTCAAATCTTGCAAGACAACCAAAGATATCTGCGATAAACTAACCTTAATTTGTGAAGGATCTGAGCAAATTAAGGAAAATAAATTATCTTGTTGTTCAAAAATTTGAAAATTTTAAAATGCTTTGCGGTGTGAGACAATGGATCACCGGATCTTTTGGATCATTGAAATTACGAATGAGCTCTCGGCCTTGGGAAAGAATACACAGAAGGAGATGTGTATGAAGATACTAAGGAGCCTCCCGGTTTGTGGGAAATGAAGACCATGGCTCTAAGGCACTCGTTGGACCTATCAAAAACATCCAATCATGAACTATTCTCGGACCTCAAAGCTTATGAGTTCGAACCGAGAAGAAAAGATCAAGAGGGAGAAAGCTATACCCAAAACAGTTGCACTCAATTGCAGTCAAGGAAGGGAAGAAGAGAGCGAGACCAATAAATCATTGACCATGGAAGAAAATTGCGCCCGATGGTTAAAAGATTCAACAAGTTCTTTAACAAGAACTACAAAAGAAACAAAGGTGAATCCTCCGAGAAAGACATTCGGCTCCTCCAAGTCGAGGAAGATAGGCCACCAAAAAAGGCTGAGTATCAAAAGGTCGAATATCAAAGACCCGACAACCCAAGAAATGAGAGAGAGATCAAAAAGTTGAAAACTGTGTTGGAATTGGCAGACAACCAGGCCACTTTGCTATTGACTGTCCATATCCTGTAGTCAATAAATACATGAATGAAGAAGAAAGAAGAGTCTTCAGAGAAAGAAGACAAGAAAAAAAAAAGGAATGTTGGGCTGCGGAAGATTCTTGAACCAACTAAGTCAAAAGATCTGACTTAGAGAGTAGTGGAGCTGACTACTCAAGTGACTCTAAAGAAGAAGCCTTAATCTGTCTAATAGCCAAAGAGCAAGATCAACCTGACCAAGAATATGAGGTTCAAGGAACAGCTGAGTGCCAAGGAACCTGGTACATGGATAGTGGCTGTTCCAGACACATGACAGGGAACAAGAAAAATCTATCAAAATTCAAGGAAATTAGAGGCGCAAAAGTCATATTTGGAGGAAATGAAGCTCTAGGGGAAATAAGAGGCACTGGATCCATCAAGAAAAATGGATTAGAAATCACAGATGTTGCTTATGTCGAAGGCCTCAACTTCAACTTGTTAAGTATCAGCCAACTCTGTGACAAGGGCTATAATGTTGGATTCAATATGGGAGTATGCCAAATCAAAGACACTGAATCAAATGAAGTGGTGTTGCAGGATCAAAACGAGAAGAACATGTATGTGGTAGATTGGTCATTGCCACACCAAGCACTGTCTGGCGGCAAAAATCTGGCCCGAATCAAGTTGGTTGTGGCACAAGAAGAGTCACACCGAATTTCAAGACAATCAACAAGCTTGCAAGAAGTAATCTTGTAGAAGAACTACTAGACTCATGTACAAGAAGGAAAGTGTTTGTGATGCATGCCAAATGGGAAAGCGAGATCAAATCATCATTCAAAGAGAAGTCAAGTCCATCTTCAACAAGGATATTGCATCTTTGCATATGGACCTATTTAGTCGATTGAGCCGGCTAGCATAAGTGGGAAAAAATATACTCTAGCGAGTGGTGGATGATTATTAAAGATATACATGGATAATCTTCATGTGTAAAAAGAATGAAACTTTCGCGAAGTTACCTCAATGATGAAAAGAGTTCAAAATGAGAAGAGTCAAACCATAATAAAAATAAGATCGGATAGAGGGATTGAGTTTGTCAATGGGATAATTACTCGATATTATGTTGAAAATGGTATTGCTCATGAATTATCTGCACAAGGACTCCACAATGAGAATGGAGTAAGCGAGAAGAAAAGCAGAACCCTCAAAGGAAGGCTGCAAGAACCATGTTATTTGAAAATTTGTATTGCCTAAAAGGTTTTGGGTGAAGCCATCAATCTTTGCATGCTATACTCAAATTAGATGCATGCTAAATAGGACAAAATGACAAAAACTCCCTTTGAGATTTGGGCCGGGGAAAGCCAAATGTTGCATACTTTAGAATATTTGGATGCAAATGTTTTATCACAACAATGGCAAGAATAATCTAAAGGCTTTTGATCTAAAAAGGCGATGAAGGTATCTTTTTGGGATACACGGTGAAAGTAAAGCTTATAGAGTGCTAAACAAGAGGACTATGGTCACGAGAAGAGTCTATCCATGTGTTTTGATGAATCCATTGTAAATGGAGAAGACATTGAAAAGTTAGGCGATAAGCTGAATCAACCAACTATGCGAGAAGAGTCCCATGTTGAAGTTTGAAGGTGGAGTAATCATTCAAGATGAAGGTGAAATAGGCAATCTCAAAGACAATTGGAAAATCTGCAAACTAAGTGATGATGAGAGAGTCTGCTGAAGACAACATAGCTACAAGACGATCGAATCCGGTGACTTACTCGAACCGGATGTGAGATGGGTGAGAGACCATCCACGAGCTAGTCATTGGATGTTAGAGATGGTGTAAGAACCAGATCGAGCTCAACAAGAAGCTATGTTCACTTGTTTTATTTCCCCTATAAAGCCAAAAGATATGTCCCAAGCATTGGATGATACACATTGGATTCAACCATGCAAGAAGAGTGAATCGAGTTTGAAAGGAAACAAAGTATGGGAATTGGTGCAAAGACCAACCCATCAAAATGTAATTAGGCTCAAAATGGGTTTTTAGAAACAAGATGAATGAAGAAGGTTACGTAGTAAGAAACAAAGCAAGATTGGTAGCCAAATGGTATTGCTAAGAAGAAGGAATAGATTTTGATGAAACATTTGCTCTGTTGCGATTAGAAGCAATAAGGATGTTTCTTGCCTATGCTGCACACAAGAACTTCACTTGTATATCAAATGGATGTGAAAAGTGCATTCTTAAATGGATTGTTGGAAGAAGAAGTCTATGTTGAACAACCTACGGGATTTTTAGCGAGGAAGACTCTTGGAGACAAGGTGTACAAGATCAAGAAAGCTCTATATGGATTGAAAAGGCACCTAGTGGATGGTATGATACATTAACTCAATTTCTAAAATATAATGGATTCACCAAAGGCAAAATGGAATGAGAACACTCTTGAATTCAAGATGGAGATAGTATCTTGCTTGTTCAAATATATGTGGATGACATTATATTTGGATCCACAAACAAAGAGTCATGTGATAAGTTCTCAAACCTCATGCAAAGCGCAAATTTGAAATGAGCATGATGGGAGAGTTGACATTCTTTCTGGACTTCAAGTCAAACAATGAAGGATGGAACCTTCATAAGTCAAACAAAGTATACCGAGAGATTTAATGAAGAAATTTGGTATGGAAGAGAAGTCTTCTGTGAAAATACCAATGAATACATCGATCAAGATGGATATGGATGCACGGATGGCAAGCACATGGATCAAACAAGATCTGAGCACTTATTGGATCATTGCTCTATTTAACAACAAGCGGTATATCACTTGTCAAGAGTAGGTGTATGTCGCAAGATTCCAATCGATCAAAGGAAAGCCATATGATCAGCGGCTAAGAGAATCTAAGATATTTGAAGGGATGCGAAGTTGACCTATGGTATCCAAAGGAAGGTGGATTCAAGCTTATTGCTTATTCGGACTCGACTATCTTGGATGTAGAGTTGACGGAAGAACACTTGGTACATGTCAAATGCTTGGAAATAGATTGGTTTCTGGTTTAGCAAGAAGCAAAACTCAATAGCCATCATCTGGTGACAAATTACAAATACATAGCGCGGCATTGTTGTGCCCAAGTCTTATGGATGAGACAACAACGAGAGATTATGAAATTGAAGAAAAAGAGATTCCAAATATGTGTGATAACACAAGTGCTATTGCAATCACTCAGAATCCTATGTTGCATTCAAGAACAAAGCACATTGATGTCAGATATCATTTTATAAGAGATCATGTTGAAAAGAAAGACATCACCTTGGAATACATCTCAACTGATAAACAGTTAGCTGATATATTCACAAAGCCATTATGTGAATCAAGATTTGAAGAACTTAAGCATGAGCTAGGGTTAATTGAATTGAGTTGGCACTCAGAAGACTCAAGGAGACGAGATGAAAAGTGTCAAGATAAAAATTGAGCAGATTTCTTAAATCAGCCAAGTGAATCAGTAGTATCGGAAAGTCATCTGTATCAAGTTAGCTGACAGCTGAGTCAATACATGAATAGAGAGATAAGAGTTGAGTTAGCTAAGGAGTAAGCTGAGTCATTTATGAGCTAAGTGACAAAAACGCAGTTGTTTTTAATAAGTGAGAATGTTTTAAGGATGACGCGGCATAATAATGACAGTGCGATTAAAAGCTGAACGACAAAGCCTATGATTGGATATAAATCTTGCTTTGCATTAAATCGCGAGCAATTAAATGCTAATCGGCGTGCTAAATCTGGCCGTTGATCTTGATCAAATTTCAAAACCGAAAAGCACGTTCTTTTATAACCCATATATACCATTTTGTTCGATTTCTTCTCTCATATTACTCAAAAACCGCTCATCTCTCCAAAAGCAAAGAAATCATTTTCTCTCAAAACCCTACCAAATCTTCAAAAAGCAAGTTAGTCAGTTAAAAACTTCGGAGAAATGGCATCAACCTATGATTTTACCAAGCTAGGGAAGCAAATCCACACCGGTTCTACCATGGATTTGAAGGATGGTTAAACAAGGTTCCAATGAAACCCTTTGTGAAGAAGATAGCCCGACAAAATCGAAAATGCGAGGTGAAACCCTTTCTCATGATGGAGTTCCGGATGACATACGTTGAGGAGGTAGCACGGTTCTACGTGAACGGAGGTTCATGAGCGAAGGCATCAAATCCTCTGTTCACGGAAAGGACTTCACCATCATTCTGAAGATCTAGCGGCATTGTTTCTTTGCCCGTTAGAAAGAGTCGAAGATATTTGAAGGCGATGTAAACTTGGCTCTGCATGGAAGGATGTGGCCGACACGAATGTCTTTGCAAAGGTGGTTTACCAATGTAATAAGCTATTTGAAGGAAGATTATCATAAGGCGGATATCGTAGCCAAATGTATAGACATAAAGTTTGGAAGCTTCAATCGTTGTCAAAACCAAAGGCGTCGTCATAGCTGCGATCATGGAGGAGAAGAAGGTAAACTAGGCTGAGTTTGTATTTGTATCAGCTACTGCGAAATGTTAAACAAGTCGCTTCCAGGGCGATGGATCATTCGGAGGATCCTTGGGTTATGGCCTTGTAGTTGGCGGTTGATGGAAGTGAAATGGTGTTCCACTCCTACATGGAAAAGCGTTCCATGTCAACAAGAAAATGTTCGATCAAATCTCTCGGGAGCCGGAAGAGCTTATGCCAAGAGGGCGGACACGGTGAGGAATCACCATCCCGAAGAAAGCGATTATTGCCTCCCCTCCGAGGAAGAAAGCTGCCCATGTGGTGGAAAGGAGACTGTTGCCCCTGCGGCGAAGAAGAAGAAAGATGCACACTGCCCCTGCGGTAGAGTGCCCACTCGTGTCTCTGCCCTTGTGTCTCCTGCCCTCATAGCGGTGGAGAAGGAATCCTTAATACCTTATCGAGGAATGAAGAAAAAAGGAGCGCGAGTGAGAAAAGACAAGTGCCTCTTAAAAATCGCTCAAAGGCCTTTACCTTTGAGGAGGAGGAAGTGGAACCGGACATTCCTCTCGTGAAAACTAAGAGAAGGAAGACTTACCAAGCGTTGAGCTTGAGAAGGCATTGAGTCCCACTCACTGGAAAAGATCTCTGAGGCCCCATTGGAAAGTCGATCTCGAGAAGTTATTGATGAAACAACCAAATCTGCTTGGGCCCGATCAGCGAAGAGCAAATTGAAAGACCAATGGATAGAACAACTAAGAACAAGCGGCGGAGACAATGAGAATCCCAGCCCAGATAGGATGTGTCTCCACTTTACCCGATCTTCTTTGAAGGAGTTGAGCAAGTAGAGAAGGGCAACAAGGAGAAGATGATGAAGATGATGTGATCATTGCTCTCTCCACCATATCCGGACATCAAAAATGCTGAGAGAATGGAAAATGGAAGCTTAGTCGATCAAGGGAGCAATTCGCACACCCTGAATTCATCGAGAAAGAAGAAGAATTGATGAACTTCCTCCGAGATTGACCCGCGATGGTCCAGGCACTTGATGAAGATAAGCTGCATGGATATCTTGCGATCTTCAAGAAAAAAAAAGAAAGAGATTAGCGAGGAAAGGCTTGAAGCTCGTGAGGAGCCAACATTTGTCCTCTCACTTTGGAACCACTGACCATACTCATCCTCATCTCGACATACTCTCAAGCATGATGAGGACTTGGACCCGATTCTTTTGCCAAGAAAATTTGGACATGCGACAAGCCGTGAGAATCCACACTATTGCATGAAAAGAGGCGATGGAAGGACCAGGAGAGTCTTCCAAATCTCATCTGGAGATTGATCCGTTGGGAGTGGTGCGATGATTGCCAGCTGTGTTATTACTACAACCACTTCCTCGATTCACTCGAGAAGACGGATCTAAGGGACTTGGCGATGGCCCAGGAACTTGGGGACCCAGTTGAGCCAACCCCTGGCGAAGGTGTCTTACCACACCTTTGCCCCCACGGCTGGACACTCAAAAGACACGGCCGGGAGTTTGGAGAAGAGTGATGACCCCATCCCAAGTCCCTCGGTGGTGTGCGAGCTAAGGGAAACTCCTCGCAGCTAGGTGGAGGATCTTTGCGGATGACTCCACCATGAATCCCAGGAAGCGAAGTGGAGAAGGAACAAGAAAAAAAACACATCAAGTTTTCAAGAAGCTCGGACGATTGAGTCTATCTCGGTGAAGTGCCAAGCTCTGCGATCACGAGGAGCCTGGCGATGCGATCGAGGCACTAAGATGGATCTGCCGGGAGTTAACACTGCAGGCAATGAAAGTGCAATCCCACGGAGTTGAGGCTCTGTGGATGCCCGCTGCGAAAGACCACTAAGGCATTGCGCTGTCGAAGGGATTATCTGAGCCTCGCTGCGGTTGAGGCTGCGAGGGAGGTAATGAAGGCCTACGAGGAGGTTGAGACTTCCTAGGTAAAACTTCGAGAGATAAGAGCATTTTCTAGACCATATTTCTTTGATTGGATGGAGGAAATCGGTGCTCTTCATGACTCCCGGGATGATCCGGATACAACTTTCACTGGGATCTGCAGATGAAGTGATCTACTCAAGCTGAACATCACAAAGACTCGGTGGGACGCTCTACCAAGTATGAGTAAGCGAGAATTCAAGAAATTTGCTCATCAAAAGTTCAATTTTGATGATGAGCCTAGCCTTCCTTGAACTTCGTCACTCGTCAGGTGATGCTGATGGTGCAAGCGAGGACACATAAATTCATTTTAAGCGAAAACCTCGAGTGAAGGTGTTAAAACAGTGAGGCTCGGTCGGTGGCCAATCATCTCACGAGCCCGGTGAGGCCAGAGGTCATCTGCGCGGGCTCCCAAAGCTGCAACATGCACAACTCAACTGAATCCTCAATTCCATATGTGCGTGATGATGCGTTTGAACAAACCCTTCCTTTCAGTTGAGATGCCGACCTTGAAGAAGAAATAGCCGTGAACATCGCCTTTTCAACGTTCGACCGAGATCCGATCTTTCCCAAACTCCATTGTCCCCATAGATTTTGATTTAAATCTTTGCTTGCGCGGTGAAAGCAAGGAGTAACTCTTGAATGCGTAAGGTATTCAAGACAATACTCGGTGAGATTGAAAAAGATTGAGCGGCACCAAACTTCACTTGATTTGCGGCCGGGCCGATGGAGATGCCACCTCACCGATTTATGAGGGATTGTGGTAAGAATAAGGAATGTTGTCAGCAAAAGTACAATGCAATCGGTAAAACGAGTTCGATACTTTAAGGCATTGTACAATAAAATCTTTGGCTGGGCGCCGATAATCTTGACATGAAGATGAGGATGCAAGAAAATATTGATAGGATCATGCCTCTCATACCAACGAAATGGGCTAGCTGCGAGAATTTCATCGAAAAGAACTTATGCGCGTAGAGGAGAATATGAATGAAAAATTCAGCCTTCTTATAACATTTGAAATGAAGTTAATTGGCGGCGAATCAAAAGTCACCCGCTCGGAAATTTAGAAGCGACATACTCCACAAGAATCAAGCAAAACTTCAACTATCGTAGCCTACATTTCATGCTTCTTTGGCATGTTTCGGGGTTCCTCTCTCCTTTGATGATGCCAAAAGGGGAAGAGGAATACCTAAAAATGTTGAAAAGGTCGGTTTGTGGAGAAAGAAAAAGTCGGCCGCTGAGAAAAGAAGGACACATCTGTTGAGAAGAAGAAGAAAACAGTGAAGAAACGAGAAGAAGAAGAAAGGAAAAGCGATTGAGGGAAGGTTCAAAGGATATGACTCTAAATAGTTGCTAGAACCCCTCAACAAGGACTTATCACAGTGACATAATCGCGGGGACCTCTAGTGACTCTGCCGCTCCAACACTCTGTTTGTGCACATGTACGAGAAAAGAAAAATCGTAGAAGCGAGAGATGAAGGAGCTCGAAAAAGAAAAATGGATGCCCGTGCAATGAACATATTGAAACAATGCGGGTCATTCCGGTAGGAAGAGACAACGATCTTTTTCAGGATGTCGGAAGCGATCTAAGATCGGTTGATAAATTCAAAATGCTCGAATCGAGATACTTGAAGCATGCCCATAGCCCAGCACAGGACTTGTATTGGGAAAAAGGCCTCAAGTTGTGCGAAGAAGGCGACATGCGGCGGACTACTAGCGATCCTCTGTGACCACTCTGTTTGGAAGAAGAAGGCCCCGATCAATACACGCCCGGAGGAAGAGGAAGAAGAGGTTTCGGACCTAGACCTCTGCCCAAAAAACATCGAATACATAGATCCGGGGGAAAGAAATGGAGGGATCTATTGGGGTTTAGTATGGCGTAGTAGCCAACATGGAAGTAGCTAGGGAAGAATCTTTGAATATGTAAAAAGGATTGAAGAAGAAAATAAGAGACAAGATTAGTTGTGGGAAGAGAGTCAAGAAGACAAGAAAGAAAGAAAAAGGCAGAAGGCTGCTAGAAAAGCTACGAGAAAAGAAGCGACTAAAGAAGGATTAAGGGTGTCGTTGGAGGAAGTTAAAACCTTTTTGCGAGTAATTTTGCCTTCATATACTACCCAAGCGATCTTAGGAAAATTATCGTATCATTTAACTTATTTCATCTTATTGTGCTTGTGGAAAAGAGATAAAATTGCCTAGCAATCTCAATTATTTCCTCACCTACAAGATCGTTAAGGGCGAGATGGTAAATTATGGGATGGTACTTGTGCAATGCTAATTGAATCCATCACTTTAGTAAAGAAGATGTACATTCTTGGGAATATTATTTGTAAACTTCTTTACTTATCGGGTTTGCGAGTCGGAGATGAATGTGGAGATAATCCACAAGGATTTTGGAAAGGACAATATCCTCCAAATGGTTAGGATGAGGAGGCTTTGACTAAATCGGCTAGAAGGGCGAACCTCCCCCAAGTTCCTAATCATCCTCATGGCCTTTTTGATGACTTAGAAATTGAGGATTTGATGGGTGGGGAACAAAAGCGCCTTGGAGGATAATCTAGGTGGCGACAATGATGGGAGTTATAGAGTAATTTACTATTGTAAATACATATATATGTAAGTCTTACATGCGATAAATAAAAGTTATGTAATTTCTATATTCTGTTAGATATAGAATTCCATGTTGCTCGATAAACTTTGTAAGCAGCTTGTGTAAAGGACAAGAATGTTATGATCAATAAAAAGATCGATTCTCGCATACATTCTCCGTTTCTACATTGATTGTATGTATCTTTGCTATTTACATTTTGTATATATGTTATAAGTTTTGGCATCATCAAAAAGGGGAAAATTGTTGGAAAATTTATTTACTAGATTTTGATGAATGCCATGTAAAACAGACTAGAAAGTTGGCACCCCATTTTCCTTGTAATTTGCATTGTAATAGATAGGGTTATGGTGAGTAAAATCGGCTATGCTTGGAAATACAAGAAGTCAGTTGAAAGACTAAAATGAAGACTCATTGTGGAGCAGGCTGGTATGGAAAGGAGGAGAAGTCAAGAACTCAGGCGAAGGAATATCACACTGTGATCTGGTAAGAAAGTCGGTCAAGTCAAGCAAAAGAAGCGAAGCGAAGTCAAAGTTGAAGTGACATATGAATCTTTCAATCATTGGAAGCGGACTCAAGTCACACAGGAAAAGCGGATGCAAAGAGGAGTTAAGCGAAAAAATCCGTTGCACTGATCAAAGAATATTACCTAAACAAGTAATACTTCCATGTTGCCATGTCTTAAAGTGCTTAGATCCCGAAGCGTGCAAAAGTAATAAACGATAGGGAAGCCTTTGCACCTGTGTCGGACTCACGAAAAGTTGAATGCTCATTTAATACGAGTGTCAATATCAAGGACTGCAACAAGACAAGCCAACGAACACAAGTGAGTTTTGAAAATCGACTATCTCTTCAGCAGGCGGATTTTTGAAAGTTCACTATAAAAGGCCGAGAATCACTTTGAGACAAGGTTACGAACCCGCGAACATTGACTATTATTCAAATTATAACTTTGAAAGATATTCTCAAGTTATTCAAGCAAATCCTCAAGCCTATATTTTGAAGAAATCAATCCAAAACTAAGCGTGAAGGAAAGACAACTTCAAGCTGTTGAAGAGGTAACTTTTGAAGAATCAAAGGGTCACATTCCAAGGAGGATTGTAGAAAGGTTCAGTTGAACCGTCTCAATTTATTGGAGGGCTTAAGTGATCAAATCAAAACTTGAGCAAGTGAGCTGAAGTAGCAAAGCGACATACTGTTAAGAAGTTGAATCGGACGAGAATCAATTTTGTGTGACCAAGGAATCTCAGGAGCCCGAGTCCCAAAGGATCAAGTCGGTTGTGTGATTAAGACTTGCATACGGATTGATAACCACTTTGTACTACGATCAATACTTAGTGGATTCCTCCGGGAGTTGGAAAAGAGAGGATTAGAAGAATTACCCCATCTTGAACCTCTATAAAATTATTGTGTCATTTACATTTGCATTTAATTTACTGCATATCATTTTATATATCTTTGATAATTTGCTATTCAAGCGATAATTAACAAAGTGCTAAAATCAAGTGTTAAAACAAACTTAAACCAAATTCAAGGTGTTAGTCTTCGCTGAAAATTTCATCACGACCAAGTTAAGTATTAGACTACAGTGATTTATTCTATCAACATCTCGGTCGAGTCTATTGAGTGGCTAACTTTCTTTGGTTAACTAACTTGCCGTCCATCGAGACATAGGCTGTAAATTAACTCAAACTATTTTAAAAGGACTAAATTGAAAAGTTGGTAAGGTTTATTCAACCCCCATCTAAACCTTACTCGCACCCCTTGGACCTACAAGTTGACACTTTTAGACATATAGGCATATGTTCCATGCATGCATGCGACTTGTGAACAAAATGCGGTGCGACAAATGAATCGTTGATCGAGGGTAAATAATATTTTAGCGTAGTGGTTAGATACTAGAAGCGTACCTTCCACCACGTCATTTGCCTCACGGAGCCTCATGTCCGGCTAGTGCAAATGCTCGGCGGGCATCCTTGCCCGATTACCCTGGCGTTTGCTGGTTTAGCTGTAGTACTGTTTGGTTCGGTCTTTGTACTTGGCAATCAGCCGGTGGTCTTTGATTACTACCCATCGCACACCGTTCCTGTTTCGCCAACAATCATTGGTAGTATGTCGGTTTACGGCAATGTGCACACTTGGCGACCCGACTTTCCCTCTGTTGATCCTTTCCCTTTATCCATCTTATTAAATGGTCCGCCCCGAAACTTAGTAAGGTTTTTGCTAAGATGGTTGTCCTCGGTATCCTTTTGAGACTATATGATGGCCTACTCTGCTGAATATCCCGATCGGTTCGATCCCGGCTACGATCGCGGAGAGTTGTCTTTCTTGGTGAGTAGGTTGTCATTTCAACGATCAAAGATTGTTTTTGAAGTTCGGCTTGATCTCGTGTGAACTTGTATAGTTTGTCCTCTTACTGTGCGATTATCCCCAGCATATTTGGACAACCGATGAAGTCGGACTCATCTTGTGCTACAAACATGTTCCCCTACCTCAACATATGGAATTCATCCCCACGTGCCTCTTTCACAATCTTTGGAATGTCTTATTCATTGAATTCGGCCAAGAAATTTCCCCATGTTCTAGCTACTCGGTCATGTTCCCATCTTCTCTCAAGCTGCTCTCCACCATCTCTAGATCGATTCGGAAGAAATACGGCGAGTGTGACTTTACTGCTCATCGAATATTAGAGAGCATTGAAGATATTCTCCAATTTCTCAATCTATTCCTCCGCCTTTAGGTCATCTGCTCTCTTAAGAAAGTCGGTGGGTCGAACCATAGGAATCGCTCCAATGTGCGATCGTTCGCCTCTCGGGCGGGTTTCGGGAACTTATTTGTTGAGGTTCTACTTGTTGCCTCATGAAAACCAGATATTTTGTAGGGCACATGCGATCAAGTTATCTCCTGCGGTGGTGGATGGCGGTGGTAATTCGGGGAGGTACGTTCCTAAATGCGTCATCATTCATTTGGGGAACTTCGGCGAGTCTCCGCATCCACGATGTTGACCGTTACGTATCTTGATGTGTTGGTTTGCAATCCACAAGTAAATGATTCTAATAAATATTAGTGTAAAACAAGTTATATCTAGGGAAAGTAACAACAATATCAAAACACCGAATAAGTACAAAAGCATATCCATTAATGTGAAAATTTGAATACACCCAAAAGTTCATACAACGATAATGAAAATTGAAGGTACATTTGAAATGGGATACAAGCTGGATCAAAATACAACGAGAAAACAAAATACAACGGAATGGAATATCGTCTACAACAACACGAGTACAATCTAACAATCAAGCTAACTACTCGGTGAGGTCGCGCCATCATCACTAAGCGGCTACATCAACAATCGAACTGATCGGTGAGGTGGTTCCTCGACATCGAGGCGATCGACAAGATCCGACTCTTGCTCAAGTCCCGTGCATCATCATGCGTGGGCAACCTCAAGCGCCTCGGTCTCCCGACCTCAAGCTGGATCCTCCTCGGGCTCCTCGCTTGGGGTCTCTCGGGATCCTCCTCGGGATCGGGTAAGGGCTCCACCTCGGGCGGTGGCAACGGCGGCACATTAAGCTAAAGTAGCCTCAGCGACATCTCGGCTAGGGCACTATGTAAGATCTCGATCACGGTTATTTGTTTGATGATGGTCTCCTCCAAGCTATCAATATTGTCTCGGGACATGTGGGTATCTATCTCCCACTTTTGGCGGCATCACTCGCTCAAGCCAGTCTTTTCGCATATTATCCGGGCGCTCTGGATATGTCCCATATATGATCCCAGCGCTTTGTATAGTGTTGTCACGGTCATAACCGCAATGCGGTCAACTTCGTTATTTTCATCTTAGCTCCTTGCGGGGCGTGTGTCAAATCCGATTCACGATGGCGCTCCTCGGACAACTCACGAGGTAGCTCGAATGATCTCTTGGTGCGGTGAATCGTAAGTGCTCGAGCGTAGTCCCGCTCGGCGCGAGCCTAAAAACATCCCACCAAGTAGGTGGCGCAAATCCATCGATCAAACAAAACTAAGGTGGATTAGATAAGGAAGGATAAGGAAAGAATGAATAAAGAAGTCGAGTCGGTGAAATCGACTAAGTCAAGACAAGTATGATGGAATCTCCAAGTATATGTTCTAACTTAGTTTAAACATCAATAATACGGTTTTTACGCCAATTTTAAATCGATTTCACACTTAATTAGTCAAGTCGTGGTACTATCCAACACAAAGCCAATATCACTGGAGTCGGCTCGGTGTAAGTTTCCATCTTACTAGCGAATGTTGGGAAATTTATTGTTTATATTTTGATGAATTCCATGTAAAACTTAGACTAGAAAGTTGGCACCCCATTTTCCTTGTAATTTGCATTGTAATAGATAGGGTTGTCAGTGAGTCAAGTCATCTATGCTGGATATACAAAGTCAAGTGAAGAATGAAATGAAGACTCACTATGAAACAATGAGTATAGAAAGGAGGAGAAGTCGAGAACTCGGCGAAGGAGTATCGGCTAGGATACGGTGTGTGAAGTGTCAATCAAGTCAACTCAAAGCCAAGTCTTAAGTTGAAGTTAGTCATCCATTGATTGGAGTCATCCATTGATTGGAAGTTAGAGAACTAACAAGTCAAATGACTTCAAGTCACATTGCCGCAGGAAGTTAAATAAGCTTCCCGTCTTGCCGCGAAAGTGTTCGATGCAAGCGTGCAAAAGAATAAACCCGGTCGACCACCTCATGTCGAACACAAGTGACTTTTTTAATGCGAAAATCGGCTATCTCCCAACTCCTGACTTTTGAAAATCGGCCCTATCTCCTCAGATTTTTTAAAGTTCACTATAAAAGGCTGAGAAATCTCATTGAGGAAGGTTACAGAACCACGAGCAATCAAACATTTATTCACACTATAACTTTTGCAAAATATTTTCAAGTTATTCAAAGCAAATCCTCGAACAAATTTTGAAGGAAATTGATTCGACACCAAAATGTGAAGGAAAGACAACTACAAGCTGTTGAAGAGAAACTTTTGAAGAATCAAAAAGGGTCTATATTCAAAGGAGAATTATAGAAAGGTTCAAGGTCGAACCCGGTCTCAAGTTATTGGAGGGCTTAAGTGATCAAATCCAAGAGCTTGAGCAAGTGAGTGAAGTAGCAAAATGCCAAGTGAAGAAAGCGAGTCGAGCGAGAAGCCAATATGTGTGCCCGAGCATCTCGGGCCCGAGTCCCATAGGATCAAGTCATTTGTGTGATCAAGACTTGTATGCGGGTGATAACCACTTTGTACTCGATTAATCTTAGTGGATTCCTCCGGGAGTTGGAGAAGAGAGAGTAGAAGAATTACCCCATCTTGAACCTCTATAAAAATTATTGTGTCATTTACATTTCACATTTTAGTGCATAACACTTTATATCTGGATAATTTGCTATCAATTGATAATTAACAATGTGCTAAAATCAAGTGTTTAAAACAAAGTTAAATCAAATTCAAAGGGTGTTAAGTCTTTGTGAAAATCTCATCATAGCCATTTAAGGTTTAGACTAAGCAGTGAGTTATTCTATCAATAGCTCAATCGAGTGCATTGAGTGGCTAACTCTATTTGGTTAACTAACAGTTGTCCCTCGAGGACTTAGCTTTGTGTATTTAACTTTCTGTTATATTTTAAAAGGACTAAAACAAAAAAAAGTTGGTAAGGTTTATTCAACCCCCCTTCTAAACCTTACTCACACCCCTTGGGACCTACAAGTGGTATCGGGCGGTTGGTTCATTGAGCCTTCCATGCAGTTCTTGAACTAGATCTCAATCTTTCAAAGAAGTTTTAACAACTTGCTTTTTCAAAAGCTATTTTTATTGACAAAGTTATTATCGTGGAAGCAAATTTAACACGCATTCCTATGTTCACTATTGAGGAATTTGATGTGGAAAATTCGTATGCGGAGGCTCATCTATCGACTTTACATGATGAAATGTGGATAGTGATAGAGGATGGGCCTACCAAATCTTGAAAGTGAACGAATTATCTGAGGAAGCGTGCGGTGAAGAAGAGGAAGGAAGCTGCTGGAAGCAAGACCAACCCTGGTTGAGAAACCAAGGAATTTGAATGGACAAAGCGAGGATATAAGAAGATACAACTTGGACAATGTGGCCAAGGACATACTTTAAAAACCTTGGACAAAGCAATGTTCAACAAAGTCAAATCTTGTCAAAGCGCAAAACAAATTTGGGATAAATTAACTTTAATTTGTGAAGGATCTAAGCAAATTAAAGAAAACAAATTGTCGATTCTTTGTAAAAAATTTGAAAATTTCAAAATCTTGAAGGTGAAACCTTGGATCAATTTGGATGCGTTGCGATTCATTGAGATTACAAATGAACTATCGGCACTTGGGAAAAATATACGAAAGGAAATGTATATGAAAATTAAAAGCCTCCCATGAATGGGAAATTAAGGTCATGGCCCTGAGACATTCATTGAACCTCACAACAACATCCAATCATGATCTATTCTCGGACCTCAAAGCCCTACGAGTTCGAGGCGAGAAGAAAAGATCAAAGGAGAGCGTTGTACCCAAAACATTGCACTCATAGTAAAGGATGGGAAAAGAGGCTGAGGAGTTAAGGAAGCCATTGACGAGGAGAAATTGCTTTGATGGTTAAAAGATTCAACAAGATCTTCAACAAGAACTATAAAATAAACAAGGGTGAATCCTCCATGAGACATTGACTCCCTCAAGTCAAGGAAGATAGGCCACCCCAGCTTAGCATCAAAGGTTGAATATCGGCGTGATAACAAATGGAAAGAAGGCGATCAAAAAGTGAGAACACGTGTGTTGGCCTTAGACAACCAGGACACTTTGCCATTGACTTTCCATATCTTTAGTCAATAAATACAAGAATGAAGAAGAAAGAAAGAGTCTTCATAGAAAAGAAAACAAGAGAAAGAAAAAAAAGCTATGTTGGCTGCGAGGAGAAGCTGAGACAACTAAGTCAAAAGATCTGAGACTTAGAGAGTAGTGAATTTGACTACTCAAGTGATCTTTGAGGAAGAAGCAATGATCTGTTTAATGGCTAAAAACAAGATCAACCTAACCAAGAAGATGAGGTACACTATAACTCATCTCACTCGGTTCTAGTGATAGTGATTGTGACACACACTTCATCACCCTGATCTTTATGATTCATTAGGCAAAATGATGAAAAACTTTGAGCACATTAAGTCCTCACACACACTATTAAATGAGGATAACGACCCACTCAAAAAAACTCACGGTGACTAAGGAGCTAAGTACTCTAAGTCACATAGGCGATGAGAATAAAGAAGTGAAGGTTTGAGAATCTAAACTAATAAGAGATAGGCTGCTATAGAAAATAGAAAATAATCTCAAAAATGTGATTACTTCATTCACTAAGGCATCTAAATCATTGGATGACCTTATTATGAAACCAAAAATAGTGTGGACACAAGACGGCATATGATTGATTCCTTTGTTTCCTGATCGAACTCCCAGGAGTGATCTTTGAAAAAGGATCTTCAACTAATTAAGCATCTCAAAAACCCAGACACCAAATGTTGCACCCATTCACTCAAAGCACAATCACAAACAAAGCGGCCTTGGATATAAAGGAAAAGGAAAATAGCCGATTAAGTATTGAGAGGACAGTGAGAATAAATTGATGAGTTCCCAGGCAAACTCCAAGCGGGAAGTACTCTGAAGAAGAAGAAAATCCCCCAGAAGTTCTATCAAAGGAACACAAAATGATGGGAATGGTAGAAACTACCCAAGCCAAGCTTGATTGGAATAATGTGAAATATCAACAAAGACTATGGAACATATGCCAAAATGGCAAGGCACAGAACTCGGCAAAGGTCATTCAAAGGCAAAAGAGCTATCATCGGCACACATATACACCCAAGCACTACACTCAGAAATATCACAACTACCCAAAGAAGGCAATTGCTAAAACACACACATAGGCATACGAGACAAAAGAGATAGTTGTATGAACCCAAAGCCCCAAACAATTTGCGAGTGAATTATGATTATGCGCGAATAGATGGCAACCTCTTATAGTCATATCATTTGGCTATAGGTTGGTTGGATCATCTTATAGCACTAACTCATCAATACCCAGGCAAATATGGGTACCTAAAAACTGATTTCCTTGATTGCAGGTTCAGGGAACAGCTGAGTGCAAAGGAACCTGGTACATGGATAGTGGCTGTTCCAGACACAGGACAGGGAACAAGAAAAATCTATCAAAATTCAAGGAGAAAATAAGAGGTGCAAAAGTCATATTTGGAGGAAATGAAGCTCGGGGAAATAAGAGCCTTTGGATCCATCAAGAAAAATGGATTAGAAATCACAGATGTTGCATATGTTGAAGGCCTCAACTTTAACTTTTTGTTAAGCATCATCCAACTCTGTGACAAGGGATATAATGTAGGATTCAATATGGGAGTGTGCAAAATTAAAGACATTGAATCAAATGAAGTAGTGTTGCAAGGATCGGACAAAAGAACATGAATGTGGTAGATTAGTCGATTGCCACACCAAGCAACTGTCTGCTAGCAAAAGATACTGAGAATCAAGTTGGTTGTGGCACAAGAAGAAGCTGAGTCACCTGAATTTCAAGACAATTAACAAGTTGCAAGGTAATCTTGTAGAAGGACTGTACCAGACTCAATGTGCAAGAAGGAAAGTGATTGTAATACATGCCAGATGGAAAAGCAAATCAAATCATCATTCAAAGAAAGTCAAGTCCATCTTCAACAAGGATATTGCATCTATTGCATATGGATCTATTTAGTCGATTGAGCAGGCTGACATAAGTGGAAAGAAATACACTTTAGTAGTGGTGGATGATTATTCAAGATATACATGGACAATCATCATGTGTAAAGAAGAAACTTTGCGCGGAAGTTACCTCAACTAATGAGAAAAGTCAAACCATTATAAAGATAAGATCGATGGGAAGCTGGTTTGTCAATGGAATAATAACTTCGGTGTTGTGTTGAAAATGGTATTGCCCATGAATTATACTGTAGCAAGGACTCCTTGACAGAATGGAATAAGCATAAAGAAGAAACATAACTCTCAGGAAGCTACAAAAACCATGTTAGTTGAAGTGTTTGGATTGCCAAGATTTTGAAATTTGAAGCCATCAACATTCTTTATACTCAAAATAGATGCATGATAAATAGGCAGTGACAAAGACTCCTATGAAATATGGACGGGGAAAAGCCAAATGTTGGATATTTTAGAATATTTGGATGTAAATGCTTTATCATGACAATGGCAAGGATAATCTAAAGGTTTTTGATGCTAAAGGCTGATGAATGTATCTTCTTGGGATACTCGGTGAAAGCAAAGCCCTCTGATCTTGAACAAGAGGACTATGGTCACGAGAAGAGTCTATCCATGTGGTTTTGATGAACCTAATGTAAATGGAGAGGACATTGAAGAGTTAGGCTGATAAGCAATCAACCAACTATGCGAAAGAGTCCTTATGTCCAAGCGGAAGTTGGAGCAATTAATCAAGATGAAGATGAGATAAGCGGAATCTCAAAGACATTGGAGAATCTGCGACAAAATGATGATGAAAAGAGCTGCTCAAGACAACACAGCTGCAAGACGACTAAGCCAGTGACCTACTCGACACTTTGATGTGAGATGGCTGAGAGACCATCCACGAGCTAGTTATTGGAAATGTAAGAGATGGTGTAAGAACCAGATCGAGCTCAACAGAAGCTATGTTCACTAAAAGCAAATCAAACCATCATTCAAAGAGAAGTCAAGTCCATCTTCAACAGGGATATTGCATCTATTGCATATGGATCTATTTGGTCCAGTTGAGCCAGCCAACATAAGTGGAAAGAAATACACTTTAGTAGTGGTGGATGATTATTCAAGATATACATGGACAATCATCATGTGTAAAAAGAAGGAAACTTTGCAGAAGTTACCTCAACTAATGAGAAGAGTCAAACCATTATAAAGATAATATCTGATAGAGGAACTGAGTTTGTCAATGGAATAATAACTCAGTATTGTGTTGAAAATGGTATTGCCCATGAATTATCTGTAGCAAGGACTCCACAGCAGAATGGAATAGCAGAAAGAAGAAACAGAACTCTCAAGGAAGCTGCAAAAACCATGTTAGTTGAAGCTGGATTGCCAAAAAGATTTTGGGCTGAAGCCATCAACACTGCATGCTATACTCAAAATAGATGCATGATAAATAGACAGCTGACAAAGACTCCCTATGAAATATGGACAGGGAAAAAGCCAAATGTTGGATATTTTAGAATATTTGGATGTAAATGCTTTATCCACAACAATGGCAAGGATAATCTAAAGGTTTTTGATGCTAAAGCTGATGAATGTACCTTCTCGGGATACTCAGCTGAAAGCAAAGCCTACAGAGTACTGAACAAGAGGACTATGGTCACAGAAGAGTCTATCCATGTGGTTTTTGATGAACTTAATGTAAATGGAGAGGACATTGAAGAGTTAGCTGATAAGCTTAATCAACCAACTATGCAGAAGAGTCCTTATGTCCAAGCAGAAGTTGGAGCAATTAATCAAGATGAAGATGAGATAGCTGAATCTCAAAGACAGAGAATCTGCAGCAAAATGATGATGAAAGAGCTGCTCAAGACAACACAGCTGCAAGACGACTAAACCCAGCTGACCTACTCCAACCTGATGTGAGATGGCTGAGAGACCATCCACCAGAGCTAGTTATTGGAAATGTAAGAGATGGTGTAAGAACCAGATCCAGAGCTCAACAAGAAGCTATGTTCACTTGTTTTATTTCCCAAATAGAACCAAAAGATGTGTCCCAAGCATTGGATGACACACATTGGATTCAAGCCATGCAAGAAGAGCTGAATCAGTTTGAAAGAAACAAGGTTTGGGAATTGGTGCAAAGACCAACCCATCAAAATGTTATTGGCACAAAATGGGTTTTCAGAAACAAGATGAATGAGGAAGGATCTGTGGTAAGACACAAAGCAAGATTGGTAGCCAAAGGGTAGTGCCAAGAAGAGGGAATCGATTTTGATGAAACATTTGCTCCTGTTGCAAGATTAGAAGCAATAAGGATGTTTCTTGCCTATGCTGCACACAAGAACTTTATCACAAGAACTTTATTGTATAAAAAATGGATGTGAAAAGTGCATTTTTAAATGGATTGTTGGAAGAAGAAGTCTATGTTGAGCAACCTCCAGGTTTTGAGCAGAAGACCATTGGAGATAAGGTGTACAAGCTCAAGAAAGCTCTATATGGATTGAAACAAGCACCTAGAGCATGGTATGATACATTATCTCAATTTCTGACAGATAATGGATTCACCAAAGGTAAAGTGGACAGAACACTCTTCAGAATTCAAGATGAAGAAAGTATACTGCTTGTTCAAATATATGTGGATGATATCATTTTTGGATCCACAAACTAAGAGTTGTGTAATAAGTTCTCAAACCTCATGCAAGGAAAATTTGAAATGAGCATGATGGGAGAGCTGACATTCTTTCTTGGACTTCAAGTTAAACAGCTGAAAGATGGAACCTTCATAAGTCAAACAAAGTACACCAGGGATTTAATGAAGAAATTTGGTATGGAAGAGAAGACTTTTGTGAAAATACCAATGAATACATCAGTCAAGATGGATATTGATGCAGATGGTAAGCCTGTGGATCTAACCAGATATAGAGCATTCATTGGATCACTGCTCTATTTAACAGCAAGCAGGCCAGACATCACCTTTGCAGTAGGAGTATGTGCAAGATTTCAATCTGCACCAAAAGAAAGCCATATGACTGCAGCTAAGAGAATCCTAAGATATTTGAAGGGATTCCAGGAAGTCGGCTTATGGTATCCAAAGGAAGGAGAATTCAAGCTAATTGGTTATTCAGACTCTGACTATGCTGGATGTAGGGTTGACAGGAAGAATACTTCACGTACATGTCAAATGCTTGGAAACAAACTGGTTTCCTAGTTTAGCAAGAAGCAAAACTCAATAGCCACATCCACAGCTGAAGCTGAGTACATAGCTACGGGCAGCTATTGTGCCCAAGTCTTATGGATGAGACAGCAGCTGAGAGATTATGAAATTGAAGAAAAAGAGATTCCAAATATGTGTGATAACACAAGTGCTATTGCAATCACTCAGAATCCTGTGTTGCATTCAAAAACAAAGCACATTGATGCCAGATATCATTTCATAAGAGATTATGTTGAAAAGAAAGGCATCACTTTGGAATACATCTCAACTGATAAACAGTTAGCTGACATATTCACAAAGCCATTATGTGAATTAAGATTTGAAGAACTCAAGCATGAGCTAGGGTTAATTGAGCTGAGTTGACACTCAGAAGACTCGATGAGAAGAATGAAACATGAAAAGATGAAAACAAAGCAGATCTTATAAATCAGCCAAGTGAATTAGCCGTATTGGAAAGTCAGCTGTATCGAGTTAGCTGACAGCTGAGTCACTATACAAATAGAGAAAAGAAGAGTTGAGTCAGTTAAGAAGTAAGCTGAGTCATTTATGAGCTAAGTGACAAAAACGCAGTCGTTTTTAATAAGCGGGCATGTTTTTAAGGATGACTTCAACATAATAATGACAGGTACAGTCAAAAGCTGCACAACAAGCATATGATTGGATATAAATGCTGCCGCATTAAATGCGAGTAATTAAATACTAATCGGCGTGGCAAATCTGAGCCGTTGATCTTGATCAAAATTTCAAAAACCGAAAGCACGTCCTTTCACAACTCTTATATACTCAATCATTTAGTTTTCTCTCTCTCATGTTTCTCAAAACTGTTCATCTCTCCAAAGCAAAGAAAGCATTTTTTTTCTCTCAAAACCCTACCTGTCTTCAAAGCAAGTTCGTCAAGTTTCGAACGGTAAAAGCTCATAAAAATGGCAGCAACCTATGATTTCACTAAGCTAGGCAAGCAAATCCACACCGATCCAACAGTGGATTTTGAAGAAATGATTAAATAGGGTTCTGATGAAACCTTTGTGAAGAAGATTGCTGATAAAATTGAGAAATCCGGACTGAAACCCTTTCTCACGATGGAGTTTCAGATGACATATGTTGAATAAGAAACATAATTCTACGTGAACGCTGAAGTTCATGACGAGGGCATCAAATCCTCTCTTCACGGGAAGGATCTTACAATCATTCTTGAAGATCTAGCGGGCATTGTTTCTTTGCCCGTCGGAAGGTATGCGAGGAGATATTTGAGGCGATGTAAATTTGGGCTTTCTGCATGGAAGGAAGTGGCCAGACCAGAATGTGATGTGAAAGTGGTATACACAGCTGACAAGAAGTTTGGAAGCTTCAATCAGCTATCCAAAACCAAACTGATCGTCATGGCTGCGATCATGGAAGAGAAGAAGATTAAGCGGGCTGAATTCATCATCTCTGGCCAAGACTTTGCGAACATTGGCAACAAGTCTTTCAAAGAGGATGGATCCTTTGGAGGTTGCCCATCTTATGGAGGTGAAGGTGTTCCGCCCGACATGGAAAATCATTTCATGTTAACAAAAAGATGTTTCGGGCCAACTTATGCGGGCCCGAGAAGAGAGCATACGCCCGGGCGGCGGACACCAGTGAGGGGAATCACCACCCTGAGAAAGCGGAGATGTTGCCTCCCCTCCGAAGAAAAAAGTTGCCCATGCAAATGAAAGAAGAAAATTGCCCAAAGAAGAAGAAAAAAACCGCACCCGCCCCTGCGGCCGTGTCTCCCGCCTGCGGCCCCGCAGATGGAGAAGGAATCCTTAATACCTTCTCGAGAAATGAAGAAGAAGATGACGCCAAGGCGAGAAAGGCGGCCTCTAAGGCAATTCAAAGGCCTTTACCTTCGAGAACCGGAGGAAGTAGAACCGGACATCCCTCCTCGGTGAAAACTAAGAGAAGGAGAAGACTCACCAAGCTCTCGTAGCTTGAGAAGACGGCTGAGTCCCGCAACTCACCGGAGCAAATCACCGAGACTGAGAGAAGAAGAGGCGATCTCCAAAAGTGCTGATGAAACCGCCAAATCTCACGGCGATCAACGAGAGGCAAGGTAAAGACCAGTTGTAGATAGAACACGGTGAGGAACAAGCGGTGAGAAAAGCAGAATACCTGTCGACGAGGATTATATCTCCACTGCGACGAGGCGGCCGCTTAGGGTGAAGAAGCGATGAGTTTGCTACCCTCCATTCCCGAAAAGGAAGGGCAACGAGGAGAGGATGAAGATGATGATGTAATCATATGCTCTCCATTGTACCCGGACATCCAAAATCGTCTAAGAGCATGGAGGAAATGGAAGGCTGAGTCACTCTAGGGTGCGTTTGAACACCCGAGTTTATTGATGAGGAAAAGGAACTCTTTAGGTTTCTTGAAGTTGATCTGATCTTTGCAAGACACTGGACGAGGATAATTGTATTAATATCTTTTGCAAATTCGGAAGGAAAATGAACGAGCAAGAAGCGATTGAGGAAGCGAGAGGCTCGTGAGAAAGCCAGCATTTGCCCTCTAACTGGAACCAACGACCATCGATCCTCATCTTGACATACTCTCGGCGGTGATGAGGACATGGATCCTATTCTTTGCACAAGAAAAGTTGGACATGCGGCAAGCCATGCGGGAATCCACACTTGATGCATGAGAAAGAGCTAGTGGAAGGACCGGAGAAGAGTCTTCCAAATCACAACTGGAAATTGATCCGTTGGGAGTTGTACAATAGATTGCCACTGTCATTGCTGCAACCACTTCCCCAGTTCACTCAGAAGACGGATCAAAGGGAATTGGCGATGACACTGGGAACTTGGGCACCCAAGTTGAGCCAACCCGTGTTGAAGGTGTCTTACCACCGCCCCACGGTTGAACACTCATTTGACAAAGCCGAGTCCGGAGCGAGTCACCCCAACATAAGTCACTCACCGGTGAGCCACCAGGGGGAAACTCACTCTACTGCAGCTAGGCCGGAAGATGCTGCAAATGACTCCACCCTGAATCTAGGAGGCGAAGTAGAGAAGAAAAAAGAAATTGAACCACAACAAGTTGTCACTGACGAAGCTCGGACAGTTAAGTCTGTCTCAGGTGAAGTGGCCATGGCTCTGCAGTGAGGATGTTGTTGATGCGGTCGAGCCACATGATGGATATGTCCCGGAGATAACACTGGGCACTCGAAAGTGCAATCCACGAGTTGAGACTCCTGTGGATGCCATCGAGAGGACCCTAAGACAACAGCACCTATCGAAGGGATTGTACAAGGCCCCGCTGCAGTTGAGACTGCAGGAGGTAATGAAGGCCTAAGGGAGATTGAGACTTCCCTAGGTAAAAATCAAGGAGATAAGAGCATTCCTCATACCATAATTGCTTTGATTGAGGAGGAAATCGATTGCTCTTCATGACTCCCAGGATGATCCCGATACAACCTTCCCGATCTCGCGGATGAAGCCGAGTCTACCCCAACTACACATCAAAAAGAATCAGCTGAGGATGCTCTACCAAGTACGAGCAAGCCAAACCTCAAGGCTACTCGTCAAACATTCAATTTTGATGATGAGCCAAGCCTTCAAGACTCATCATCTTCCGATGACGCTGATGGTGCAGATGAGGAACATCAAATTCATTTAGCAGAATCTACTGAGGCCGAAGAAGCTATTAAGACAGCTGAGCCTCAGTCAGCTGGCCAAACCACTCACCAAGGCCCAGCTGAAACTGAGTCATCTGCGCAGGCTCCCAAACCTACAGAAGACTCCACTCAACCGGGCACATCACATGCACGAGTAACGGTGGAATCTATATCATATGTCCGTGATGATGCATTTGAAGAAACTTTCCTTTTCTCTATTGAGCTGCCTGAACTTGATGAAGATACAGCTCGAGAGCAGCGACGCTTCAACGTCAGACCTGACCCAGTTATTCCCACAGATACTATCGTCCCAGCAGAATTTGATTTTGATGTTGCTTGGCCGCCAGCAGAGACCAAGGTGACAACTGAGGTACGAGAGGTCTTCAAGACAATCTTTGCAGAGATTGAGAAGATAGAATGGCACTAGGCCACATTGGATATACGACTGGACAACAGGGATGCCAATCTTACGGCCGATCTGCACGGAATAGTGGTTAGAATCAGGGAATGGTGTCAACAGCAGCGCACAATGCGACTAGAACAAGTCAGATATTTCAAGGCATTGTACAACAAAATGTTGATCCGGAGCGCCGATAATCTTTGACATGAAGAGGAGGCAAGAAAATATTGACGAAATGCATGTCTCCCACAACACCGAAATGGAACTGCGAGAATTTCACAAGAAAGAACTTCTCACAGCGTAGAGGAAAATATGAATAACAAATTCAGCCTTCTCATGGTGGAATGAAGCTAGTGGCGGCCCAGAATCCAAAGCCACCCGCTCATAATTTCGTACAGCATACTCCGTAGCAGAC
This sequence comes from Rehmannia glutinosa, assembly GCA_016081115.2. Lineage (NCBI taxonomy): Eukaryota > Viridiplantae > Streptophyta > Magnoliopsida > Lamiales > Orobanchaceae > Rehmannia > Rehmannia glutinosa. The sequence continues at coordinate 58,368,838 of CM071931.1, read as the reverse complement.
TCCAAGCAAAACTCAGCTATCAGCCGCCTAGATTTCATGCTTGCTGGCATGTTCCCAGGGGTTCCTCTCTTCTTTGATGATGCCAAAAAGGGGGAATAGGAATACCTGAAGATGTTGAAAGGGTCAGCGGATGAGAAAGAGAAGGACGCAACTGTTGAGAAGAAGAAGAAAATAGTTGAAGAACAGAAGAAAGAAAAGGGAAAAGCAATTGAGGGGGAAGGTTCAAAGGATATGACTCTAATGTTTGTGAAACCCCTCAACAAGGCCTTGTCACAAAATGACATAATAAGAAAACTTCCATAACTCGCGCTCCAACACTCTGTCATGTACCGATGACCGAGAAGAGAAAAATTGTAGAAGCGAGGGATGAAGGAGTTCGAAGGAAAAATGGATGCCCGTGTGATTGATATATTGAAACGATACGGAGGCATTCCGGCAGGAAAAGACACAGATGCCATTCCAGACGACGGAGACGAGCCACGATCAGTGGAAGAATTCAAAACGCTCGAATCCGAGTGATACTTCAAAAATATGTCCATAGCCTAAGCCTGGGACTTGTATTGGGAGAAAGGTCTAAAGTTATGTGAAGAAGGCGATAGGCGGCGACTACAAGCGACCGGTCGGTGGTAAGAAGAAGACTCCAGTACAATATACGCCCAGAGGAAGAGGAAGGAGTGGTAGAGGCAGAGGTTTTCAACCTAGACCTCTACCTAAAAACATTGAATATGTAGATCTGGGCAACAAAGGAAGGATCTACTGGGCTGGATATGACAAAGTAGCCAACCGGGAAGTGGCTAGGAAGAATGCTGACTATGTCAAAAGAATTGAAGAAAAAACAAAAGGCAAGATCAATTTGTGGGAAGAAAGGTAAGAAAGAAAGAGAAGAGACGATCTTCTTGCAAAGAGAGCATACGAGAAAAAGAAGGTAGCTGAAGATGAAAAGAAGAGAAAGAGAGCAGAGGACGACAGAGCTTAAGAAGAAAGAAGGAGACAGCGAAGACGATGAAGTGTTGTTGTCCACCCCTTCATGTATTTTACTGTTGTAAATACATATGTATGTAAGTCTTCTGTACGTTGAATAAGAAATCTGTAATTTCTATACTTTTGCTTAGATATAGAATGCTATGTTTGCTATGATACACATTGTAAACAGCTGTGTAAAGAACAGGAATGATATGATCAATAAAAAGATTGATTCTACGCATACATTCTTTGTTTCTACATTGTCTGTATGTATCTTTGCTATTTACATTTTGTATGTATGTTTTAAGTTTTGGCATCATCAAAAAGGGGGAAATTGTTGGGAAATTTATTGTTTAGATTTTGATGAATGCCATGTAAAACTTAGACTAGAAAGTTGGCACCCCATTTTCCTTATAATTTGCATTGTAATAGATAGGGTTATACGAGCAGAGTCAAGTCAGCTATGCCTAGATATACAAGAAGTCAACGGAAGACTGAAATGAAGACTTCGTTGTGAAACAGCTGAGTATGGTAAGGAGGAGAAGTCAAGAACTCGACTGAAGGAGTATCAGCTAGGATACAGTGTGTGAAGTGTCAGTCAAGTCAACTCAAGAATCCAAGTCTCAAGTTGAAGTGACAGATGAGTCATCCATTGATTGGAAGCTAACTCGAAGTCACCAGGAAGTTAGAGAACTATGATCAAGTCAAGACAACTGAAAAGAATCCGTTGCACAGAAGTCAAGAAGCTTACTTAAATAAGTAATACTTCCATGCTGCCATGTCTGAAAGTGTTTAGTCCCAGAAGCGTGCAAAAGGAATAAACCAATGGGAAGCACTACACCTCGTGTCAGACTCTGAAAAGCTGAACATTCATTTAATACAAGGAAATGTCAACATCAAGGACTGCAATAAGACAAGCCAACGAACACAAGTGACTTTTGAAAATCAGCCTATCTCCTCAACGGGCAGATTTTTGAAAGTTCACTATAAAAGGCTGAGGAATCTCATTGAGGAAAGGTTACCTGAACGATGAGCAATCAAGCATTTATTCACACTATAACCTGCAAAATATTCTTAAGTTATTCAAGCAAATCCTCAAGCCTAAATTTCGAAGGAAATCGATCCAACACCAAGCTCAGAACGAAAGACAACTTCAAATTGTTGAAGAGAAAACTTTTGAAGAACCAAAAGGGTGTACATTCCAAGGAGGATTGTAGAAAGGTTCAAGGTCGAACCGAGTCTCAAGTTATTGGAGGGCTTCGTGATCAAATCCAACAAGCTTGAGCAAGTGAGTCAAGAGTAGCAAAGCAAGCGCCTGTGAAGAAGTTGAGTCGGACGAGAAGCGCTGTGTGACCAAGGCATCTCAGGCCGAGTCCTAGAGGATCAAGTCACCAGTGATCAAGACTTGTATCCGGGTGATAACCACTTTGTACTGATCAATACTTAGTGGATTCCTCCAGGAGTTGGAGAAGAGAGGAGTAGAAGAATTACCCCATCTTCGAACCTCTATAAAAATTATTGTGTCATTTACATTTCAGCATTTTAATTCAACATAACACTTTATATCTGCTGATAATTTGCTATCCAACTGATAATTAACAATGTGCTAAAATCAAGTGTTTAAAACAAAGTTAAATCAAATTCAAGGGTATTAAGTCTTCCGCTGAAAATCTCATCACAGCCAAGTTAAGGTTTAGATTAAATAGCTGAGTTATTCTATCAACGGCTCAATCGAGTCTGTTGAGTGGCTAACTCTGCTGGTTAACTAACTTAGTTGTCCCTCAAGGACTTAGCTGTGTATTTAACTCTGTTATATTTTAAAAGAACTAAAACGAAAAAGTTGGTAAGGTTTATTCAACCCCCTTCTAAACCTTACTCACACCCCTGGGACCTACTACACCGAGCTCGATACCACTTTAAATCATCACGCCCCGGATGGGACGCGGCGACGATCAACCACTTAAAATGAAATAAACTCAATCTGAAGACAAATGATACAACAATCCCAAGTGAAACAGTCTAAAGCGGTGGAAATAAAATAAACATAAGTACGAATTACAACTTAAAGTCTAACAAGATCCAAATAAATCTGACATAATAACCTGAATAAGTTTACAGGCCAAAACTTAAAACGTAAAGTACACAATGTCCAAATCTTAAATGTCAAAGGGTCCTATACCCTTAAATTATAGTCAAAAGAGAAAAAAATAACAGGATAAATGGAAGTCCAACATCAGAAGAAGTACATGAAATATGTACAATCATCAGAAAAAGGATGCAAGTTCGACAGGCGGGGCGAGGGTCATCAATCTGTGGTCGGGTCAACATCCTTAACATAGTCCCCATCTAAAGGTTAGAAAACAGGAGGGGATGAGACAGAAATCTCAATGGATGGGGTGATCGTGTGCAAGTGTGGCGATATATATAGTTAATGCGAGAAAAATAGTTGTATGAAAACGCGTTAGATATGATGCATGATTTCACACAGAGTCCACAAGCGTCGTGATAAATATATTTAAGTAATATACTTATACAATTTAAGAAATAGTTCATGGTCACATAGGCACTATGTGATTCAGGCAAGATAGATAGGATTGCGTACGGAATGTAAGGCCAATCCTATGCAAGACAAGTAGTGGTTGCGTACGGATTTTTAGCGCCAACCAATGCAATACAAGTAGCAGTTGCGTATGGATTTGTAGTGCCAACCAAACGGGTCCAATTAACTCCAGAATCGTGTGGATCAGACAACGATTCATTCGTTCTTCCTTGTAACTCCCCGAGCAAGATGGTCCAAGACATGTCACCTTATCGCTCCATAGGCAAAGACAAATCCACAGTAGAGCTAGCTAAGCCTGGATTGTCATATCATGATTATACCTCAAGTACTACGATCCGCTTCCCATGGACAAGCTCCGTCCCTCAGTTGCAGGATTAGGACGATGGGACCGGAGAGTGGAATAGCAGCCGAGCTGCCCGGTTCCATCCCCGACGTATCCATTCCGACTCTCGACACACTAAGTTGACTCAGGCAGGAAAGCAAATACAAGTTCATATAGTCAACCAGGCAGTCGAGTATTATTGATTCAGGGAAGCAGTTTAGGAAAATTTTCGAAAATTGCGAGTGACAATTATGGCGTTGGTGGAGTTATTTGGATGAAGATGATTATCGAGAGGATAATCAATCTTCGATATCTTGAAAGATTAGGTGGAACATAAGTCCCATTATAGATTCAAAATCACAAGACGAGGAAGTTGCCCCGCGATCGGGTATTAGCCGGTCAAGACGATCTGATAAGTCAAGGGATTTTGAGAAAATAAAATATTTTAATTAATTATTAAAGTCAGAGGGTCCAGTTCTGTTTCATTAAAAGAAAAATAATTTGATTTAGGTCCTTGTTAAAAAGAAAATTTACAATTAGCCCCGTTTTGTAAAAACCAATACTTTTGGGGTGAAAATTGAATAATTAATTGTCCTGACCTTGAAAAATTATGAGGTCAGTTTCTAAATTCTCTAAATTGTTCAGAGATTCAGGTTTATAAATTTTGGAGGTCGAGTTTTTATAAAATTCTCACATTGGACCCAAATTTGTTAAAATTGTCATTTCGGGCCCTAAGTTTAAAATAATTGGAACTCACAAACCGAGAGGGCTTTTAATGTGATTCCAGTTGGAAAATGTCACTAAGGTCAGTGGAATATTGGAACAGAAACAGTTTTAAAACGAAATAATTATAGGTCCCTTAACTTTTGAAAATCTCATTTTTGTCCCATTTTGGAATAATTGTCTTTAAGGCTTTTAGGGGTCCAATTGTTATGAAATTTGAACCTTGGGTCCAAAATATAATTATGTTATAGTTAAATTATTATTTCCAGGTACATGGGCTGTATAAGTCCTAGAAATATCATTTGTGTCCTCAAGATTAATCTTTTACAATTTGGTCCCTCAATTTTAGTAAAATTACTTTCCAAGCTCTAAACACTTGGATTTTTGGAATACACTTAAAATATGTTATTTTCAGTCCCTTAAGAGTTAAAATTTCAAATTTTAAAATTAGGGTCTGGCACAGTTTCGAAAATTGCAATGTAGCCCTTAAACTTCTAAAATTTTACAATCTAGGCCTTGGGCTTTTAAAGGTTGATTTTATTTATATTAAAACTCTTAAAACTTTATTAAAATGTCCAAACATCATTTTTGAACCTGAGTACAGTCCCAAAATTCGAAAATTACAGAGGGGTCCCTTAAGTTTTATTTTCTTGCAATTAAGTCCACCAACTTTCCATTTTTTCATTTTAAGTCCAAAAATTGAAATTTAATCAATTATGCTCGAATTGTCCAGGTTATAAGTCATACAAAACATGGATTTCAAGGATCATACACATGCATGTCCATTTCATACAAGAATTCATCAAATACAATAATAAAGTGTACATGCATGCACTTAAATTTCAATAAATAGTAATTTTGAGCAACACTTGAGAAATTTCACAACTTGATACATAACATTGACATGCAATACATAAAATATATATCTCAATTGCTCAAGATCAAAAGACTACATGCATTTAACAAAATCCCTAGAAGTTGGAAAGATTTTTCCACCCACCTTAAAATTGGAGAGTTGTGAAAAAAAAAGAATAAATTTCACAACTTGGTATGAGGTCACTTAGGTCAGCCCCTAATTCAAGAAATATAAAAAATTTAGAGTTAAAAAAATGAGTGAAAAATTAAGAAAAAAGAAGAAGGTGAGAAAATTTGAAATACTACACTTTACCTTATGTAGTAGGTGAATTGGAACTAGTTGAAGCTTCAAAGTTGGAATTTTTGGCTCACCCTCAAAACCACTTAAGGTCAGCCCCTATTTCTCAAAAATGAAAAAGGGGTGTTAAAATTGGAGAAAATAGGAAGAAAAAGAGAAAAGGGCTCTAGTGTCCAAATCTTACCTTGTAGTCCAATTTCTCTAACAATTTCTCTTCAAGTCTTCAAAGGTGACCACCATGCATGCATGTCCTTAATTAGGTTCCTATGTACCCCCAAAAGTTAAACTCAAACTTAAGTTAAGAAGAGAAGGTGATGAGTTATAAGGTATCAAGTTGAATTGAAAAATGAAATTTCTTACCTTTGAGAGGGGGGGTCGAATTTTTTGGAGTAAGTAGAAAGAATGTTTGTTTTTGTTTAAGTGTTTGAAGAAAGAAGAAGTGTTTGATGATATGAAGAAGATGTTCTTGAAGATGTGAAGGTGTTTGAAGATATGAAGAGTGTGTTCTTGAAGATATGAAGGTTTGTTTGAAGATGTGAAGGAATTGTGTTTGAAGATTTGAAGATGTGAAGAAATTGTTCTTGAAGGTTTGAAGATATGAAGAAATTGTGTTTGAAGATTTGAAGATATGAAGAAATCTTAGAGAGAGATTACAGAGAAGGAGGAGAATTAGTTTGAAGATTAGAATGTGTTGGTGAGAATGAACAAAATTTGTTCATTTTTGGCCATCTTGGCCGTCCACATGAGTGAGAGAGAGGGAGTGTCACGCCCCAAACGGGGCGCGACGACGATCCACAACTTAAATACAAATAACCAAACAGTCTAGATGAATATCATCGAGAACCCAATGAAACAGAGTCAAAATAGCAGCGGAAATAAAATAACAAGCACAACATAAAGTCCACAATCCATAATCCAAATTACATCCTCGAAAATTAACCAACGATAACAACTTAAAAGTCAAAGGGTCCTACGTCCTTCACTTACAAACCGGAATGAAAAGAAAATAGAATAGTCCAACAACAATCACAAGAAACGAGTCTATCAACAACAACAAGAAGTAGTAAATCCAACAAGCGGAGTACAAAGGCTCAATCAAGGCGGTTCAAAGATCTTTAACGAAGTCCCGATCTAAAGGTTAGAAAACAGTGGGGATGAGGCAAAATCTCGGTGGATGGGGTGATCGTGTGCAAGTGTGGCGATATATAGTTAATGCGAGAAAAACATTATATGAAAATGCGTGAGTATGATGAATGAATTCACACACGATCCACAAGCGTCGTGATAAATATATTTAAGTAATATACTTATACAGATTCAAGAAAATTCATGGTCACACGCACACTATGTGATTCATCCAACAGGTAGGATTGCGTGCGGAAATGTAACGCCAATCCCATGCAAGGCGAGATAATGGTTGCGTCACGGTTTGTAGCGCCAACCAATGCAAAACAAGTAGCGGTTGCGTCGGTTTGTGGCGCCAACCAAAACGCGGGTCCGATAACTCCGGAATCGTGTGGATCAGACATCAATTTCTTCGTTCTTTGTTGTAACTCCCCGAGCAAGATGGTCCAAGACCTGTCACCTTATCGCTCCATAAGCAAAGACAAATCCACAATAGAGCTAGCTAGGCCCGGATTGTCATAATCATGATTATACCTCAAGTACTACGACCCGCTTCCCTTGGACAAATCCGTCCCTCAGTTGCGGGATTAGGACAATGGGGCCGGAAGAGTGGAATAGCAGCCGAGCTGCCCGGTTCCATCCCCGACGTATCCATTCCGACTGTGAGCTCGATACACCAAGTTGACTCAAGCAGGAAAGTAAATACAAGTTCAGGTAGTCGAGTATTATTGATTCAGGGAAGCAGTTCAGGAAAATTTTGAAACGCGAGTGGCAATTATGACGTTGGTGGAGTTTTTGGATGAAGATGATCATCGGAAGGATAAGAAACCTTCGATATCTTGAAAGATTAGGTGGAACATAAGTCCCGTTATATATTCAACATCGCAAGGCGAGGAAGTCGCTCCGCGATCGGGTATTAATCGGTCAAATCGGTCCGATAAGTCAAGGATTTTTGGGAAAATAAAATATTTTAATTAAATCTCCAAGTCAGAGGGTCCAGGGCTATTTTAGTAAAAGGGAAAATAATTTGAGTTAGGTCCTTTATAAAAGAAAAATTACAATTTAGCCCCATTTTGTAAAAACCAAAACTTTTGGGGTTAAAATCGAATAAATAAATATCCCGACCTTGAAAAATTATGATGTCAGTTCCTAAATTCTCCAAATTGTCCGGAGATTCGGGTTTTTAAAGTTTTGAGGTCGAGTTTTTATAAAATTCTCACATTGACCCCAAATATGTAAAAATTGCTAATTCGGACCTTAAGTTTAAAATAATCGGAACTCACAAACCGGAAGGGCTTTTAATGTGATTCCAGTTGGAAAATGTCACTAAGGTTAGTAGGATATTGGGACAAAAGCAGATTTTAAAATAAATAGAGATAATTACATTTTACCCCTCAAACTATAGGCGTTTTTGGAATTTACCACCTATACTTTCCCGAGTCGTACTTCACCCCCTAAACTCCGTGATTTTTGCACAATGCCATATATTGGCCACCGGCGGCAGAATATTCCAGCACGTGCCTTGCATGTGAGGGCAAAATCGTCATTGTCTCAAATTTTTAAAAAAATTGTTATATTTTACCACCTCAACTTTGTTTGACTTGTATTTTATCCCCCTAAACTTTGCGTTATTACACTTTGCTACATACATTTTTTTTTTGGAAAAAAAACATATATTTATCTTTTTTTCTTTCTAATTTTCTATCCACAAAAAATAAATAATTACTTTGGTTAAATATATTATCAATTAAATTATACTATAAATTTTTCATTTTAAACTTTCTTGTAAAACCTTAGTTTATTTTTCCTTTTATTGTATTAATTTTTATATTATAATTAAAAATATAAACTATCCTTTTCAATTTTAGGTGAATAAAATTACAAATTTTCACCAAAGTCAATTTAAACATAATATGATGCATTTAACTTTCTTTTGTAAGTAAAATTACTAGAAGATACATGTATTACAAATTTAATGAATTTGATTATTTTTAAATTTAAATAGTGGATAAAATTTGTAATAAAATAAATTAATTTTTATAATTTTTAATTGTAAAACTAAAAAATTAAATTAACGAAAGAAATATTCTTCCAGAATTTAAATATAACACATTATAAATAATATGATAATAAATTTACTTTATTACAAATCTTATACAATACTTAAATGTAAAAATGATCAAATTCATTAAATTTGTAATACTTTTATTTTTTAATAATTTTACTTACAAAAGAAATTAAAAGCATCGTATTATCTTCAAATTGACTTTGGTGAATATTTATATTTCTATTCACCTAGAAAATAAAAAGAATAATTTATATTTTAAATTATAATGGAAACATTAACTCAATAAAAGGAAAATAAACTATGATTTTACAAGAAAGTTTAAAATGAAGATTTTAGTGTAATTTTGTTGATAATTTACTTAACCAAAATAATTATTTATTTTTGTGGATAAATAATTAGAAGGAAAAAAAGAAATAAAATACATGTATAAATATATAACTTTTTTTAAAAAGTTTTAAAATATTATGTGGCAAAGTGAAATAATACAAAGTTTAGGAGGGGTAAAGTGCAAGTCAAACATAGTTCAGGTGGCAAAATGCAACAACTTTGTGACAATGACAATTTTGCCCTCATGTGACGAATATTAGGAATATTCCACTTCGTGATGGCCAATATATGGCATCAAACAAAAAATCCAGGAGTTCAGGGGGTAAAATGGAACTCGGAAAAGTTTAGGTGGTAAACTCCAAAAATGCCTATAATTTGGGGGGCAAAATGTAATTATCTCAAATAAATAAGTGTAGGTCCTTTAACTTTTGAAAATATCATTTTTGTCCCATTTTGAAATAATTGCCTTTAAGGCTTTTAGGGGTCCAATTGTTATGAAATTTGAACCTTGGGTCCAAAATATAATTACGTTATAGTTAAATTAGTATTTCCAGGTGCATGGGCTGCGTAAGTCCTGGAAATTTCATTTGAGTCCTCATGTTTAGTCTTTTATACTTTAGTCCCTCAATTTTAGAAAAATTACTTTCCAAGCCCTAAATACTTGAATTTTTGAATACATTTAAAATATGTCATTTCCAGTACCTTAAGAATAAAATTTTCAAAATTTAAAGTTAAGGTCTGGTACAGTTTTAAAATTTGCAAAGTAGCCCTTAAACTTTCAAAATTTTACAATCTAGTCCTTGGGCTTTTAAAGGTTGATTTTATTTATCTTAAAACTCTTAAAACTTTATTAAAATATCCAAAAGTCATTTTTGAACCTGAGTACAGTCCCAAAAATCAAAATTTGCAGAGGGGTCCTTTAACTTTCATTTTCTTGCAATTTAGTCCACCAACTTTCCATTTTTACATTTTTAAGTCCAAAATTGAAATTTAATCAATTATGCTTGACTTGTCCAGGTTATAAGTCATCCAAAACATGGATTTTAAAGATCATACACATGCATATCCAATTCATACAAGAATTCATCAAATAGAACATTAAATTGCACATGCATGCACCTAAAATTCAATAATTAGCAATTTTGAGCAACTCTTGAGCATTTTCATGATTTGATACATAAAATTGACATGCAATACATAGATTATATATCTCAAATCTCATGATCAAAATTTCTACATGCATTTTAATAAAAACACCTAATAGTTGGAAAGTATTTTTCCACCCACCTTAAAATTGGAAATTGTGAAATAAAAGGATAAATTTCACAATTTTTGGATGAGGCCTCTTAGGTCAGCCCCTAAGTTAAGAAATATCAAAAATTTGGAGTTAGAAAAATGAGAGAAAAATTAAGGAGAAAAAGAAGGAGATAAGAAAATGAGAAAGACTACACTCTACCTTGTGTAGTAGGTGATTGGAGACTAGTTGAAACTTTAAATTTGGAATTTTTCGTTCAACTCCAAAATCACCTAAGGTCAGCCCCTATTTCTCAAAAAATGAAAAAGGGGTGTTAAAATTTGAAAAAAAATAGAAAGAAGAGGAAAGAAGGGTTCTAGTGTCCAATTCTACCTTGTAGTCCAAATTCTCTACTAGTTCTTCTTCAAGTCTTCAAGTTTCACCACCATGCATGCAGGTCTCCAAGTGGTCTCCTAAGTACCTCAAAAATCCAAAATATAAACTTAAGTTAAAAGAAGAAGGTGATGAGTAGAAACAATTTAAGTTGAATTGAGGAGTGAAATTTCTTACCTTAAGAAAGAGGGTGTTCGAATTTTTGAGTTTTAAGTGGTAAGATTGTTTGTTTTGGTTTGGATGTTTGAAGAAAGGAAGTATGTTTGATGTTAGGAAGAAGATGTTCTTGGAGTTATGAAGATGGGTTTGAAGATGTGAAGGACTTGTGTTTGAATATTTGAAGATATGAAGAAGTGGTACTTGAAGATATGAGGAACTTATGTTGAAGATTTGAAGATGTGAAGAGTTGGTGTTTGAAGGTTTGAAGATATGAATGAATTTTGTTTGAATGTTTGAATATGTGAATGAATTTTAGAAAGAGGTTAGAGAGAAGGAGGAGAATTAGCTTGAGAGATGAAGGTGTTGGATGAAAAATGAACAAATTTGTTCATTTTTCCTTCATGTGGCCGTCCACATGCTTGAGAGGGGGGAGAAAATTTTGATTAATTTGTGTCTTGCATTTTGCCTCTTGCATGGGAGACATTTTGGAGGTCAAAGGTATGGGCATGAGATGGTTTGAATGGAATGTTGGAAGACTTCCAACATGTTGGCAAAATTAATAATAAAGAATTTATTTATAAGATGATGTGTATAATGTTTGAATTAATGGTATAATTATACAGAAGATGACTAATATAAGGTGTGAGTGCACAAGAGTTGGATGATATTTTTACTCCAAAAATCATCATCATGGCCGTCCATAATAAGGGCATATTGGTAATTCCATATATTGTTTTTTGTCCCAAATTTGATGATAATAGATGAAATATATCAATCTCCAAAATAATTAGTGATTTCCATGATCACTTATAAGTCTCATGATCACTTAATCCAAATCAAAATCTTAATTCTATAAGGTAAAAGTCTCTAAAATAAATAGTCTCTTAAAATTCTAAGGTGACTAATAAATACAAAAATAGTAATATTGATCAATCAAGTGATCATAAATGCAAAATAGAATTAATAAAGATCATGATCACAAGTAATAAATGAAATGAAATAAAATACAAAATATATATATTATTAATATTTACCCGTCAATGTGACGCGGTAAAATAGTCGATTAAATACTTCATCTCCGACTTCAAATTCCAAATCCTTTCTTCTCTTGTCCGCGTAACTCTTTTGGCGGCTCAGTATCTTGAATCCGCTCCTTGATCGGCTTGACCTTCTCCATGGCCTCTGAACTAAGTCGACCTTTAGAATCGAGGCGACTTTCGTTTCTCTTCGGAGTCCATTGGTCGTCAATCTCCCAATGTAGTGGGGATCTATATTTTCGCCCATATAATGCCTCGTAGGTGCCATCCCAATCGTGGCACGATAAATCTGTTATTGTAGGCGAACTCGTCTAAGGGTAAGTGCGACCCCCAACTTCCTTGAAAATCCAATGTGCAGGCTCGCAGCATATCTTCAAGGGTTTGAATTGTTCGCCTAGACTGTCCATCGGTTTGTGGATGTGCTGCTGTGCTGAAACTTAGCGAGGTACCCAATTCCTCGTGCAAGCACTTCCAAAATCTCCAGACAAACCTCGGGTCTCTGGGATACTATGTCAACTCGGTACTCCATGCGGTCGAATGATTTCTGGATATAAGTCTCATGCAAGTTTACGCAAAGCTATCGGTTTTTGATGGGTAAAAAGTGTGCAGATTTCGTGAGTCGGTCTACAACTACCCAAATAGCACCATGGCCTCCTCTGGTCTTTGGTAGATCCGTCACGAAGTCCATCGTTATGTGTTCCTATTTCCACTCGGGAATTCTCAATGGTTGTAGTAAAGCAGATGGTCATTGGTGTTCTGCTTTTACTCGTTGACAAATCAAACATCTCGCAACGAATTCCACTACCTGGTTCTTCATGTTTACCCTCCAATAACTCCGTTTCAAATCCTTATACATCTTGTTTCCTCTAGGATGTATAGTGTATTTTGAACGGTGTGCCTCTGCTAGGATTCTTTTTCTAATCTGCTCGTCATTCGATACACACACTCGATTCCAAAATCTAATAACTCCATCTTCAGGTACCGAGAATTCTGATCTTTCTCCTTTAAGTATCTTTTCCTTTAGTTTTTGAAGATGTGCATCTTTCTCTTGTGCTTCTTTGATCTCTTTCAGCAGATCGGGTTTAACCAAAATGTTAGCACACGAAATCTGAGTATTGGTTCTCGTCATATTCCAATTGCTCAGCTCTTCTAATGATTCCCACTCTCGAATCATAATCCTGGCTAAGCTCGCCTTTCTGCTTAGAGCGTGCGCTTTCGACGTTAGCTTTCCCGGGATGGTATTGAATATCAAAGTGATAGTCCTCAATCAACTCCATCCATCTCCGTTGCCTCAGATTGAGGTCTTTATGAGAGAATAGATACTTCAAGCTCTTATGATCCGTGAAAACCATGAATGTTGCTCCGTAGAGATAGTGTCTCCATTTCTTTAACGCGAAAACTATCGCTGCCAATTCTAAGTCATGCGTTGGATAATTGGCTTCATACGGCTTGAGTTTTCGTGATGCGTAAGCGATAACTTTTCCTTCTTGCATGAGCACTGCTCCTAGTCCTTCTTTTGATGCATCACTGTAGATGACAAAGTTTTCTGTTCCCTTTGGAAGGGCTAAGACTGGGGTTGTAGTAAGTCATTTCTTCAGCTCTTGGAAACTCGCCTCGCACTTGTCATTCCACTCAAACTTGACTTGCTTCTGGGTTAGTCGAGTGAGTGGTCAGCTATCTTGGAGAAATCCTGGATAAATCTTCGATAATATCCAGGCTAGTCTAGGAAACTCTGATTTCCGTTCTGCACTCGGTTATTTCCATTCAACCACCGCATACCTTGAAGGATCTACTGCAATCGCGGTGCCGGATACTATGTGTCCCAAGAACGCGACTTCACTAAACCAAAATTCACACTTGTTGAAATTGGCATACATCTTATGCTCTCGTAGTGTCTCCAAAATGATTTCAGATGACGTTCGTGTTCTTTTCTAGACTTAGAGTATACAAGTATGTCATCAATGAATATCACTACGAATTGATCCAAATAAGGTTGGAAGACTCGATGCATCAGGTCCATAAATGCTGCTGGTGCATTCGTCAGACCGAAAAGCATCACTACAAACTCGTAGTGTCCATATCGGGTTTGAAATGCAGTTTTGGAAATATCTTCTTCGCGGATCTTTAGTTGGTAATATCCTTGTTGTAAATCAAACTTCGAGTACACTGTCGCTCCTTGGAGTTGATCAAACAGTTCGTCTATCCACGGGAGGGGATATTTATTCTTGATGGTCACGCTATTAAGACCACGATAATCTATACATTGTCTTAAGGTGCCATCTTTCTTTTTGACGAACAGCACAGGTGCTCCCCACGGAGACGTACTCGGTCGGATAAATCCCACATCCATCAGTTTCTGTAATTGCATCTTCAACTCTTGTAACTCAAGAGGAGCCATTCTATATGGGGTTCTAGCGATCGGGCGGTCCCCGTAACACCTCGGTGGTGAACTCGACTTCCCTATCTGGAGGGACAGTGGTGAGTTCTTGTGGAAATACATCCGTGTATTCTGATACTATAGGTACATGGTTAATTTGTGTATCAATCGTGGGTTTGTTAATTACAAACGCCAAGTACCCTCGAGCCCCTCTAGTGATCGCCTTCCTCGCTTTCATTCTTTGAAATGATTGGGGCAATCTTAACTCGTGCCCTTCCGAAATTTCCACTTCGGGTTTTCCGGGTTCACATAGCTTAATGGACTTGTTATGGCAGTCCATTTGTGCATGGTGTGCGGAACAACTTCATTCCCAATATCATGTCGTATTCGGATATAGGTAATAGGATTAAATCAAATGAGAAAGTTTATCTCAACAATATTAACTTCGCATGCATTATAGATAATATCTGTTATCCGACTTGCACCCATAGCTTGATTGTGATTCTAGACATATAGGCATATGTTCCATTCATGCATGCGGTTTGTGTACAAAATGCGGTGCAACGAATGAATGCGTTGATCCAGGGTCGAACAATATTTTAGCGTAGTGGTTAGATACTAGATGTGTACCTTCCACCACATCTGTTGCCTCCGGAGCCTCCTGTGGCTAGTGCAAATGCTCGAGCGGGCATCCTTGCCCGATTACCCTGGCCATTTCCCGGCTTCTGCGGCTGCATCTGTTTGGTTCGGTCCTCGTACTTCGGGCAATCTTTCAGCTGATGTTGATTACTACCACAACGCAAACACCTTCCTTGTTTACGCCAACAGTCCTTGGCGGTATGTCCCAGTTTCTGGCAATATGTACACAATTGACCCGTCTTTCCTTGTACTGGTCCCTTTCCCTTATCTGTCTTATTAACTGGTCCCTTCTGAAACTTAGCAGGCAGTTTAGATGGCTGTCCCACAGCTGTCCTCTTAAGACTATTCGATGGCCTACTCTGCTGAATTTGTCCAATACGATTCAGTCCCGACTCAATGCGGAGAGCTGCCTTTACCGCGGTTGAGTAGGTTGTCGATTCAACGATCAGCGATTGTTTAAAGTTCCGCCTTCAATCCTCGAGTGAACTTGTAAAGCTTATCCTCTTGATCGATTTTCCCCCAGCATACTTGGACAATCGGTGAAATTCGAACTATCTTGAGCTACAGTCATGTTCCCTTGCCTCAATCTGTTGAATTCATCTCGGCGCGCCTCTTTCACAACCTGTGGAATATACTGTTCATTGAACTCGGCCAAGAAATTTCCCCATGTTCTGGCTACCCGGTCCTGTTCCCATCTTCTTTCAACTGCCCTCCACCAGTCTCTAGCAGCCGATACCAGACGAAATACGGCGAGGGTGACTTTCTGCTCATCTGAGTATTGGAGAGCGTTGAAGATATTCTCCAATTTTTCTATCCATTCTTCTGCCTTCAAATCATCCGGCTCTCCTAAGAAGGCTGGTGGGTCGAACCGTAGAAATCGCTCCAATGTGCGATCGTTCGCCTCTCTGGCGGGTTCGGGAGCATGGGGTTGAGGCTCTGCCTGTTGCCTCATGAAAACCAGTATTTGTTGTAGGGCCTGTGCGGTCAAGTTGTCTCCTGCAGCAGGTGGAGGAGGCGGTAGCAATTCAGGGGAGGGTACCCGGTCCCTGGGTACGTCGTCATCCCCTCGTGGAACGCGGCGAGGTGTCCCACGTCCTCGATGTTCAGCCATTCTGTATCTTGAAGTGTTAGTTGCGATGCACGAGTAAATGAATACAATAATTATTGCGTAAAGCAAATTATATTGTAGGGAAAGTAACAACAAAACTAAGGCGGATCAGTCAAAGGTAAAGGAAAGATAATGAGGGAATAAGGAAAGAATGAACAAAGAAAGTCAGTCAAGAATCAACTAAGTCAAGACAAGTATGACTATGGAACCTCAAAATATGTATTCTAACTTAGTTCAAACATCAATAAGACAGTTCTATGCCAATTTGAAATCGATTTCACACTTAATGAGTCAAGTCGCGGTACTACCCAAAACACAGACCGAGGTTCCTATCATGGGTCAGCTCGGTGTAAGTTTCCATCTTACTAGCCGAGCTCTGATACCACTCTAACTGTCACGCCCCAAACGGGACGCGACAACGATCCACAACTTAAATACAAATAACCAAACAAGATCTGAGAGCGAATATCATCGAGAACCCAATGAAACAGTCAAAATAGCGTGAAATAAAATAACAAGCACAACTTACAGTTCACAATCCATAATCCAAATTACATCCTCAAAAATCAACAACGATAACAACTTAAAAGTCAAAGGGTCCTACGCCCTTCAGTTACAAACCGGAATGAAAAGAAAATAGAATAGTC
Source organism: Rehmannia glutinosa (assembly GCA_016081115.2). Classification (NCBI taxonomy): domain Eukaryota; kingdom Viridiplantae; phylum Streptophyta; class Magnoliopsida; order Lamiales; family Orobanchaceae; genus Rehmannia; species Rehmannia glutinosa. Next base: position 58,352,003 of record CM071931.1, on the reverse strand, counting down.
CAACAACAATCACAAGAAACGAGTCTATCAACAACAACAAGAAGTAGTAAATCCAACAAGCGGAGTACAAAGGCTCAATCGAAGGCGGTTCAAGATCTTCAACGAAGTCCTCATCTAAAGGTTAGAAAACGGTGGGGATGAGACAGAAATCTCAGTGGATGGGGTGATCGTGTGCAAGTGTGGAGATATATAGTTAATGCGAGAAAACAGTTATATGAAAACGCGTGAGTATGATGCATGAATTCACACACAGTCCACAAGCGTCGTGATAAATATATTTAAGTAATATACTTATACAGTTCAAGAAAACGGTTCACGGTCATACAGGTACTATGTGATTCAGTCAAGACAGGTAGGATTGCGCACGGAAATGTAACGCCAATCCCATGCAAGGAAGATAATGGTTGCGTACGGATTTGTAGCGCCAACCAATGCAAAACAAGTAGCGGTTGCATACGGATTTGTGGCGCCAACCAAACGGGTTTGATAACTCCGGAATCGTGTCGATCAAACAGCGATTCCTTCGTTCTTCCTTGTAACTCCCCGAGCAAGATGGTCCGAGACCTGTCACCTTATCGCTCCATAAGCAAAGACAAATCCACAGTAGAGCTAGCTAGGCCCGGATTGTCATAATCATGATTATACCTCAAGTACTACGACCCGCTTCCCTTGGACAAACTCCGTCCCTCAATTGCGGGATTAGGACGATGGGGCTGGAAGAGTGGAATAGCAGCCGAGCTGCCCGGTTCCATCCCCGACGTATCCATTCCAACTGTGAGCTCGACACACCAAGTTGACTCAAGCAGAAAAGTAAATACAAGTTCAGGTAGTCAACCAGGCAGTCGAGTATTATTGATTCAGGGAAGCAGTTTAGGAAAATTTTGAAACGCGAGTGGCAATTATGACGTTGGTGGAGTTTTTGGATGAAGATGATTATCGGAAGGATAAGAAACATTCAATATCTTGAAAGATTAGGTGGAACATATGTCCCGTTATAGATTCAACATCGCAAGGCGAGGAAGTCGCTCCGCGATCGGGTATTAATCGGTCAAATCGGTCCGATAAGTCAAGGGTTTTTGGAAACATAAAATATTTTAATTAAATCTCCAAGTCAGAGGGTCCAGGGCTATTTTAGTAAAATGGAAAATAATTTGAGTTAGGTCATTTATAAAAGAAAAATTACAATTTAGCCTCGTTTTGTAAAAACCAAAACTTTTGGGGTTAAAATTGAATAAATAAATATCCCGACCTTGAAAAATTATGAGGTCCGTTCCTATATTCTCCAAATTGTCCAGAGATTCAGGTTTTTAAATTTTTTAGGTCGAGTTTTTATAAAATTCTCACATTGGCCCCAAATTTGTAAAAATTGCTAATTCGGACCTTAAGTTTAAGGAACTCACAAACCGGAAGGGCTTTTAATGTGATTCCAGTTGGAAAATGTCACTAAGGTTAGTAGGATATTGGGACAAAAGCAGTTTTTAAAAGAAATAAGTGTAGGTCCTTTAACTTTTGAAAATATCATTTTTATCCCATTTTGAAATAATTGCCTTTAAGGCTTTTAGGGGTCCACTTGTTATGAAATTTGAACCTTGGGTCCAAAATATAATTAAGTTATAGATAAATTAGTATTTCCATGTGCATGGGCTGCATAAGTCCTGGAAATATCATTTGAGTCCTCAAGTTTAGTCTTTTACACTTTAGTCCCTCAATTTTAGAAAAATTACTTTCCAAGCCCTAAACACTTGGATTTTTGGAATACATTTAAAATATGTCATTTCCAGTACCTTAAGAATAAAATTTTTAAAATTTAAAGTTAAGGTCTGGTACAGTTTTGAAATTTGCAAAGTAGCCCTTAAACTTTCAAAATTTTACAATCTAGTCCTTGGGCTTTTAAAGGTTAATTTTATTTATCTTATAACTCTTAAAACTTTATTAAAATATCCAATAGTCATTTTTGAACCTGAGTACAGTCCGAAAAATCAAAATTTGCAGAGGGGTCCTTTAACTTTAATTTTCTTGCAATTTAGTCCACCAACTTTCCATTTTTACATTTTTAAGTCCAAAATTGAAATTTAATCAATTATGCTCGACTTGTCCAGGTTATAAGTCATCCAAAACATAGATATTAAAGATCATACACATGCATATCCAATACATACAAGAATTCATCAAATAGAACATTAAATTGCACATGCATTCACCTAAAATTCAATAAATATCAATTTTGAGCAACTCTTGAGAATTTTCATTATTTGATACATAAAATTGACATGCAATACATAGATTATATATCTCAAGGCTCATGGTCAAAAGTTCTACATGCATTTTAATAAAAACACCTAATAGTTGGAAAGTATTTTTCCACCCACCTTAAAATTGGAAATTGTGAAATAAAAGGATAAATTTCACAATTTTTGGATGAGGCCTCTTAGGTCAGCCCCTAAGTTAAGAAATATCAAAAATTTGGAGTTAGAAAAATGAGAGAAAAATTAAGGAGAAAAAGAAGGAGATAAGAAAATGAGATAGACTACATTTTACCTTGTGTAGTAGGTGATTGGAGACTAGTTGAAGCTTTAAATTTGGAATTTTTTGTTCAACTCCAAAATCACCTAAGGTCAGCCCCTATTTCTCAAAAATGAAAAAGGGGTGTTAAAATTTGAAAAAAAAAATAGAAAGAAGAGGAAAGAAGGGTTCAGTGTCCAATTCTTACCTTGTAGTCCAAATTCTCTACTAGTTCTTCTTCAAGTCTTCAAGTTTCACCACCATGCATGCATGTCTCCAAGTGGTCTCCTAAGTACCTCAAAAATCCAAAATATAAACTTAAGTTAAAAGAAGAAGGTGATGAGTAGAAAGAATTTAAGTTGAATTGAGGAGTGAAATTTCTTACCTTGAGAAAAAGGGTGTTCGAATTTTTGAGTTTTAAGTGGTAAGATTGTTTGTTTTGGTTTGAATGTTTGAAGAAAGGAAGTATGTTTGATGTTAGGAAAAAGATGTTCTTGGAGTTATGAAGATGGGTTTGAAGATATGAAGGACTTGTGTTTTAATATTTGAAGATATGAAGAAGTGGTACTTGAAGATATGAGGAACTTATGTTGAAGATTTGAAGATGTGAAGAGTTGGTGTTTGAAGGTTTGAAGATATGAATGAATTTTGTTTGAATGTTTGAAGATGCGAATGAATTTTAGAGAGAGGTTAGAGAGAAGGAGGAGAATTAGCTTGAGAGATGAAGGTGTTGGATGAAAAATGAACAAATTTGTTCATTTTTCCTTCATGTGGCCGTCCACATGCTTGAGAGGGGGGAGAAAATTTTGATTAATTTGTGTCTTGCATTTTGCCTCTTGCATGGGAGACATTTTGTAGGTCAAAGGTATGGGCATGAGATGGTTTGAATGGAATGTTGGAAGACTCCCAACATGTTGGCAAAATTAATAATAAAGAATTTATGTATAAGATGATGTGTAAAATGTTTGAATTAATGGTATAATTATACACAAGATGACTAATATAAGGTGGGAGTGTACAAGAGTTGGATGATATTTTTACTCCAAAAATCATCATCATGGCCGTCCATAATAAGGGCATATTGGTAATTCCATTTTTATTTTTGTCCCAAATTTGATGATAATAGATGAAATATATCAATCTCCAAAATAATTAGTGATTTCCTTGATCACTTATAAGTCTCATGATCACTTAATCTAAATCAAAATCTTAATTCTATAAGGTAAAAGTATCTAAAATAAATAGTCTCTTAAAATTCTAAGGTGACTAATAAATACAAAAATAGTAATAATGATCAATCAAGTGATCATAAATGCAAAATAGAATTAATAAAGATCATGATCACAAGTAATAAATGAAATGAAATAAAATACAAAATATATATTATTATTATTTACCCGTCAAAGTGACGCGGTAAAATAGTCGATTAAATACATAGACGACAATAAGAATCAATTATAAGTTCGGAAAAATCGGGGCTTCACAGGGAGGGAAATTTTTTTTTTTGTTCAATTTTGTGTCTTGTAATTTGTCTCTTGCATGGAGACAAAAGGGAAGTCAAAGGTATGGGCAAGGGATGGGTAGAGAATGAATGTTGGTTAAGTGAGAATAAATTGAGGAAAATAATATTAAAGAATTGATGTATAAGATAATGTGTATAATGTTTGAACTAATGGTGTAATTATACACAATATGACTAATATAAGGTGTATATGTACAAGAGTTGGAAGATATTTCTACACCAAATTGATCATCATTGCCATCCACTTAAGGGCAATTGTGGTATTTCCATATTTGTTTTTGTCCCAAATTTGATGATAATAGATGAATAATATCAATCTCCAAAATAATTAGTGATTTCCTTGATCACTTATAAGTCTCATGATCACCTATTCTAAATCAAATTCTTAATTCTATAAGGTAAAAGTATCCAAAATAAATAGTCTCTTAAAATTATAAGGCGGCTAATAAATACAAAAATAGTAATAATGATCAATCAAGTGATCATAAATGCAAAATACAATTAATAAATGATTATGATCACAAGTAATAAATAAAAATAAAATTAAATGCAAAATATATATCCATGATCTATAATGTGTTCAGAAACCCAGCATGAATAACAAACAAGTTAGGCAGCCCTAATAGAAATACTTTAATCGATCAATAGATACAATATACTGGAAATCTTCAAGAATGATGATCAAGAATGAGTGGGGAATCAAGAAATTGTCCCATCGCTCACAACCAGAATCTTAGTAACAAGATTTTGGCGTTTTAAACCTTGTTTATGTCCATGTCCAAGAAAAGGAACCCAAGTACAATTAACTAGAATCCCACAAACGAAAAAATCTATATATATAAAAAGAAAATCTAAATATGTTTTCCCTCCTAAAGAGACTTGCTAAAAAATTTGGTGACCTTTTTTTGCTGATTTATTGTTGATTTTCGATTTGTATGGAGAATTGTTCATAAAATAGGAATGTTTGACCTCATTAAAATTTTGTGACTTGTTTTTTACTGATTTATTGCTGGTTCTCGATTGACATGGAAAATGGTTCAGAAAATGGGAATGTTTGACCTCACTTGTTGTTGATTATTTGTTGCCAATAAATGAGGATTTCAATATATTCCGTTTTGTGTTGTATTAGGACTATAATCTCGAATTTCCGCAAATATAAAATAAATACCATAAATAAGTTGATTCTTTGCATTATTGTACGGTCAATTTCTGGTTTTTTTGTTTGATTTGACTTTAATACAACTGTATTCTAGAATGCCAAATAAATGAAACATACTTTAATTGAAGTGATTACTATATATCGGTTGTGTTGTTTTACTTGAATCCAATATTCATAACTTTGGAATGTTTGACATTTTGCCTTTTAAAATTGTGAATAATAACATATTTCGTGAAATAAGAATCAAAATAGAAACAAAATTTGCTGATACTGAATATCCATTGCATAAATAAACTTTTAAACGGTGTAAACCAATATAACATTTAAAGTGGCCGAAAATTCAATATTGGAAAGTTTGACTGCATACAATATTTTAACATTGATTGTGAAAGTCCTCACAAATTATATTGCTTTATTTAAATATATTTTCAATCCATAAAAATCATATTCTTTATTTAATTGGATTTTACAAAATTTTAAATCTTAATAATCTGGACAAAAAGAAAATATGCTGCCTATAAATATTAGAATCCCGATCAGTTAAGTTTACACATTCAACCAAACTGCAAAAGCAACAAGCATATATTTTCTACTCCACTTTCATTCATTATCGAAAAAAACCTATGGCCCATTTGTTCAATCTTATTCATGAATTGAACAATAGTAAGGCAATTAAATTGAGGCTAGCGCGGAAGTATGAGAAACCAGCGTACAACGACAACAAACAAATATCGACTCTCGAGTGCGTTTTTCACGATGCTACGGTAATTTATTATTCTTTGATATTTTTTGTTGCAAGTTTATTCAGTGAATTTTATTATATAATAATTAATTATTTTAATGTTCTCCATTGCAGGGTGACCGAATTCATGGTACTATCCGAAAGTATCGGATTCCAAATTTCCGCAAAACTCTAACAGAAGGGCATGTGTATGCTATAAAAGATTTTTATTGTTGAGAAGCAAACTGATAAGTATAAAACAACTACCACAAAATTGAAGATGATGTTCTATGGAAAGACGAATGTTTTTGAAATGTTTGACGAAACATTTCCGAGGTTCATGTACAACTTTAAGAAGTTCAGTGAGTTAGCCGAGATTGATAAAGTTGATGACACTATATTAATCGGTATGTGTAAAATTCATATATTCATATAAATATTTGCAAACTCAATTTTGATATCTATGGATTAATAATAACTATTTTTGTAGATGTTATTGGAAAGGTGGTTTCAATGCATTCTGTACAGAATAAGGATATCAATGGTCGTCTTACTAGATTTCTGGATTTAACTTTGGAAGATCTAGAGTAAGATATTATATATGAATTTAGATACCTATGTATATGTCGTTAATATATGGCTGAGGTTTTTTATAATTATTTTAATTTTACAGAAATAATCGCATCACGTGTACGCTTTGGGAGAATTGGGCGGAGCTGAATTTGCCCCACCTGGAGCAGCAAGTTTTTGAGCCGCTTGTTAACATTTTACAAATGGGTCGAGCAAAAGTTTTTAAAGGTTATAAATATTTCATTAATTTATTGTACATGGTTCTCTTCTTACAATTTATCTCTGGATTTTGTTACTGAAATTTAATAAATTAATGTTTTTTGAATATTCTTAAGATCAAGTGAAGGTATATAATACCTTTCATGTTACAAAATTGCTTGTGAATGAGAAAGTTGAAGAGATACAAGACTTCAAGAAGAGGTAATATTTTTTAATAATTTTAATTTTTTTGGAATTCGAATATGTAAATTATATTAACTAACGATATTTTTCTCTAAATTAGGATTTTGAGTAGCAATAATCCTACATTTTCCTTTAGTCATGTTAGTTTGCCCTCCGAATGGATGGCTCGAAAAGAACTTGAAGCTCCGGGTGCATCCGTAAAAACTGTTGATTATTTGTATGACAGTGAAAAGGTATTTTTTATTTAATCTCTTTAATTCATGTAATAAAATAATACATATTTATTTATTTACTAATTGTTTCGATTTTATTAATTCTATATATAGGTGTGCACTCATTGCACGAAGAAGATGCATCCAACGGTTGATAATATCTATTGTGTGAAGTGTGATTCTTTATTTGAAATGGGGGGTTTTGAGGTAAATTTTATTATTTTTTATACTTAGATTAGATTTAATTTTAGATTATAGATTAGATTAAGAATTGTTTTAATAGTTTTAACATTATTTTTCGAATTTTGGTTGAGCATGTATATGCTACATGTACAAGTTGTTGATTAAACTGCTAGCGACACTTTACTTTGTTGGGATAGGGATTGGAAAAACCTAATTGGGAAGTCATGCACAGATTTGAGAAAGGAACATCTTGAGGTATGTAATACCCGGTAATAGAATTTGAATCTAAAAAATTATGGTAAATTTTTTGCAATTTTAAGATATTAGATTAGTAATTTATTGGGATTTATACCTAATTAAGAGTATTATTTAAATTATATAATTCGTGTAGAAAATAATAAATTTAATTACGGGGCTTCCTATTATTTTCAATTTAAAACCGAATTATCTCGAGTCCAATTACGATACAATTAAGCCTTCTTTCAGTTTATTTGTGGCCCAAATCACCAAACCCAATTTAAAAGTCCATTTAATACTTACTATATATAGTATTTCCACATTTGGTAATTTCCAAAAATCAGAAACTTTCCTTAAGAGGTAAGATACCTCTCTCTCCGTCGCTCAGCTTTCCGGCATGCTTCCGATCGCAGGCCACCGCCACCGGCCGCCGGCCATCGGTGGTGGAAATTAACAAAACATACATTATCTGAATCCTTTCATCGCCCTCGTTCCAAATCCGAAGTTGGATTTTCGATTTGAATCTCCGTTCCCGGTAAATTGCCGATAAAGTTGAAAATTCAAAATATTTAACTCTAGATCTACGGAGATTCGACCGTTGGATTTTCACAAACCTTATACCATTAGAAAGCCCATTAAATATGGTTTCCAACGCCACCTTTAACAACAAAATCCAAGGTCTAGATCTCCAGCAAATCGTGCGGTGAAGTTTCTGAAAATCTGTCAATTCTCGCCGACGCCGTCAACGTTTGGCAGCCGATTTCTGGTGATCCACTAGTCCAAAATTGATTAGCCTTATACCGTTTTGCTTGTCTCTTCAAGGGCTTCAAAGCCCACTGTTCAATTTCACGATTGGAGTTTGTTTCTGCCGTGAATTGAAGTCAAAAACTTACGAAAATTTCATTAATTTTCTTACTCTCTCTCTCTCTCTCTCGTCTTTCTCTCTCTCAGCCCCACTCCATCGGAAGCCACCGCGTCGTATGGAACTGGCGTTTGGGATGGGTTGGTGATAAGCGGTGGTGATGAGGTGGAACCTCGCCGCCTATGTGCGTGTGTGCATGCGTGTCCGTGTATGTGTGTGTGTGTTGATTTCCAGCCTACAATGGCTGGAAATATGTCGAGTCGGTGAGGTTATGTCGTCGGCAGCAAGGGTTGCTGGCTGGAGATAATTTCGAGGGTTGTCGAGGTGGAAAACGGTGGTAGTGATGAGTTGGGGTGGAAATCGAAAGTTGATGGGATGTCAAATAGAATTTGAAATCGTTTTGGACTTGCTTGAAATTTTTGAAAACTTCAGTTTGACCCCCTCCAAGTTTCACTTTAGTCCTCCCAAATCAGCTTATCCAAAATTTCAGATTGACCCCCAATATTTTGAACTAATTTTCGAAATTCACTGAACTACCCCAAACCTTTTTTAATTAAAATTCCTTAAGTCCTAACTTTCTCGTTTTTGACCCAATAAGGGTCAAACGGACTCCGATTGATCTCAAATTTGAACCATAGTCTTGTTAGACCCTCCTCATACGCGAGCTCTATTCAAAATCACAATATTGCCCCTCATCTTCCAACTTCAAGAAATGAGATCCGAACATACTTATTATTCCGTTTTGCTCCTAATTTCTTCATTTCACATTCAAATGCCCCCAAACTTTAAGGATAGATTTATCTAGCATATATAAATTATAATATATTATTATATTTCCATTCCACTCTTCTAAGACATATTATGCTATTTTGTGTAGGAAATGAGATTGAGCCCGGGAACTAGGACTTGTATCCTGCACAATCATTTTGCACATCAAAAAGGTGGGGTTACCTTTACACTTAACCGTGTACTATTGCTATTCAATGCAAGTTGATTGTTTAATTAATCATGATTAGTATGTTTTGCATGAAACCCATGTTACGATTGTACCGTAAATGTTATATATTTACGTGTTGTGGTGCCGATCACTTTACATTATGAGCTCGTACAAATTACAAAGTTATGGTCCGCCCGTACAAATGCCATGTATGATGCATCTCTACTAGTTGTAATTAATCAAGGAGTCACTTAAGTGTACCCCAGTGAGTGTATTTTCATAGCCCTCACCCCATATTATATTTTTCAGATTGAGGCGAAGTATGACACGACGACTTGGGCATGATGAAATACTTTTGGAGTCCTAAAGTCCCTATTCCCCTCTTTCATAAACTTTGAACTGATAAACTGAAGTCTGTAAATAATATTTCTTTTGTTTATTGTTGAGATGAGTTGTGACTCATCTACTTATATAATGCTTTACATTTGTATTTTGTGAATTGAGCTAACCCACCCGTGAGCGTGGTTATTGATGTTGATTATTTGAAATTCTCTATCCATATCGAAAGTTATTTAAATTTAGGTACACACTAATGTAGCGTTCTTTAAGCCCAAAACTACATTTCTCAAAATTGGGGCGCTACAAGGTATCACCCATTTAATAAAAAATTATATATTATATGTTATATCTTTTTTTTTATCATTTATTTAATTTTTACAATGTTTTTAAAAACTTTCTTGAATAATTAATCTATTATTTTGTATGAAAAAATTGTAGCGTGGAGGCGAGGAGTTGCCTGAGGAACTATCCGGTCTCATTGGGAAAAAACGTTTTTTAAAGTTCAGATAAAATCTGAACAACTCCATAATTATTTCGGAATCTTTTCCGCTTCTAAGCTTACGGCAGATCCGGGTCTAATCTGGAAATATGGAGTAATGAATCTTGAGAGCCAGGTAATGTAAATTGCATTTTTTTTTTGATATTAGTCATAAAGGATTATTATAAATTAGTAATGTAATTTATGTAATTTTTGATGTACATGAATCAAATTTTTTATCAAAGCTGCAATCAGTTGATGGTTGTGGTGACAAGGTTTTATTTATTATCTTATTATTATCAATCACATATTATTATTATTATTATTATTATTATTATTATTATTATTATTATTATTATTATTATTATTATTATTATTATTATTATTATTATTATTATATTTTATTACATTATTATTATTTCGATTCTTAACAAAATATGAATTTTGTATTTGTAGGAAGAATCTTCCTCAAAATCTGAGGTCAATACTTCAATCAAGAACCTTAAAAAAAGGCCCTCGACGTCTGAATCTCCATTGTGCAAGCGTAGATTGAATGAAGATTCTCATCAATAACAACTTCTATGAAGCTTGTAGGTCCCAAGGGGTGTGAGTGTAAGGTTTAGAAGGGGGAGATTGAATAAACCTTACCAACTTTTCGATTTAGTCCTTTTTAAAGTTCAGAGTTGATACTACACAAATTGTCCTGGTGGACAAACTAATTTAGTTAATCAAGAGTTAGTCACTCAATGCACTGACGAGCCGTGATAGAATAACTCGGATGTTAAGACCGAATTAGCTCAACTCGTAGTTTATTTTCAAATGGAAGACTTAACACCCATAAATTTGGTTTAGTTATGATTTAATGTTTGGTTTTAGTACTTAGAGATTATCAAGTGGAGAGCAAATTTATCAAGAGTTAAACAAATAAGATGCGAGAATTAAAGTCTTTGAAATGTAAATGACACGATAAGTTTTTATAGAGGTTCGAAGATGGGGTAATTCTTCTACTCGTCTCTTCTCCAACTCCCCGGAGGAATCCACTAAGTATTGATCGATTAATGTGCAGTGGTAATAGCCCGGATACAAGTCTTGATCACACAAATGACTTGATCCTTTGGGACTCGATCGAGATGCCTTGGTCACTCACCGGCTTCTCGTGCGACTCGAACTTCTTCATAGGGCAATTTGCCTTGCTATATAACAGACTCACCCTCAAGCTCTTTGGATTTGATCACGAAGCCCTCCAAAACTCAAGACTGGTTCGACCTTGAACCTTCCTACAATCCTCCGTGGAATGTAGACCCCTTTTCTTCAAAAGTTTCCTCTTCAACTGATTGAAGTTATCTTTCCTTCACAGGTGAGTGTTGGATTGATTTTCTTCGTAGTGTAGGCTTGAGGATTAATCTTGAATGATTTTGAGAATATGGTGATTACAGTTCAGATATTAGCTTGAATGTTTGTGGTTCAGGTAATCAAGGTCACCCTCTCTCAGAGTCATTCCTCAACCTTTTATAGTGATCTTTCAAAAATCTGTCCGTTGAAGAGATAGGCTTATTTTTTAAAGTCACTTGTGGTCGTTGGCTTGTCTTGTTGCAGTCCTTGAAATTGCCACTTCCTCGTATGAATTGTTCTTCACTTTTGTAGTTCGACACGGTGTAGTGCTTCCCATTGGTTTATTCCTCTTGCACGCTTCTGGGGGGATCGAACACTTGAGAAAGGTAGCATGGAGATATTACTTGTTTAAGTAATTCTCTTGATTTACGTGCAACGGATCTCTTTCGATTATCTCGACTTGACCGCATTTCCTTGCTTTCCCCGATGACTTAGAGTCGCTTCCAATCATTAGATGACTCTTCCCGTCACTTCAACTAGAGATTTGGCTATCTTGAGTTGACTTGACGATGCTTTACTCACCGCATCTCACCGCACCTTGATTGAGTTCCCGTCTTCTCTTCTTTGCGAAACTCGGTTGTCTCGCAATGAGTCTTCCTTCTAGTCTCCAATCGTCTTCTTGCATGTTTAGGCATAGGCGACTTAACTCGCTTGACCAGCCTGTTTATTACAATGCGCTTTACAACAGAAATGGGGTGCCAACTTCCTATTCTAAGTTTTACATGGCATTCATCAAAATCTAAACAATAGATTTCCCAACAATTTCCCCCTTTTTGATGATGCCAAAACTTAAAACATTCAAAATGTAAATAGCAAAGATACATACAGATAGTGCATTCACAGAGAATGTATGCGTAGAATCAATCCTTTTATTGATCATAACATTCTTGTTCTTTTACACAACATTTTTTACAAGTGTATCGAGCAAACATTTATGTCTACGCAAAAATAGAGAATTTACAGATTTATTACAGTAGACTTACATGAGGTATTTACATAGCAAGATACATGAAGGGGTGGACAACAACACTTCATCTCCTTCGCTGCCTCCTTCTTTCTTCTTCTTTAGTTCTGTCATTTTCTGCTCTTCTTCTCTTTTTCTCATCTTCAGCCGCCTTCTTCTTCTTTTCTTATGCCTTTCGGGCAGCTTCATCTCTTCTTAGTCTCTCTTGTCTCTCCTCCCATAGCTGAGTTTGTCTTTTATTTTCTTCTTCAATTATTTTCACATACTCAACATTGTTTTTAGCCACTTGCAGATTGGCTACTTCGTCAAAACCAGCCCAGTAGATCCCTCATTTCTTGCCTGGATCTATGTACTCAATGTTTTTGGGCAGAGGTCTAGGTTTGAACCCTCTTCCTCCACCACTGCTTCTTCCTCTACCTCTTCCTCTGGCCGTGTATTGTACTGGGGTTTTCTTCTTCCCAGCTGAGTGACTAGAGGAGTGACCAGCAGAATGACTGTCGGTAGTCTGCTGCCTGTCAGCTTCTTCACATAACGTGAGACCCTTTTCCCAAGTACAAGTTCCGAGGCTTGAGCCATGGACATGTTTGCGAAGTATCCTTGGATGCGGCGTTTTAAATTCATCAACTGATCTTGGCTCGGTTCCGGCATCTAAGATGGCATAAGTGTCTCTGTCCCACCGGAATGCCTCCATGTTGTTTCAAGATATCCATTACTCGGGCATTCATCCTTCCTTCCACTTCCTCCATCCCTCGCTTCAATCGTCTTTCTCTTTTCGACCATAGATACAAAGTAGTGTTGGAGTACAGAGTCACTGGGAGTTTCTTCTTGATAATATCACCGTGACAAGACCTTGTTGGGGTTTGTGCGGTCATTACGGTTACATCTCTCGATCCTTCCCCTCAACACTTTCCTTTCTTTTGTTTTTGACACGTCCTCACTGTCTTTCCCTTCACACCGCTCCTCCTTCTCAACGCCGATCTCTTGGTCAAATTTTAGGTATTCCTCTTCCCCTTTTTGGCATCATCAAAGGAGAGAGGAACCCCCGAAACATACTAGCAAGCGGAAGTCGAGTCACGATAGCCGAGTTCTCGCTTTGAGTCTCGCTGCGAGTATCTTTGCGCGAGAAACTTCGAACGAGTAGCGTTGGATTCGCTTTAAGCAACTTCATCTCGGCCGTGAGAAGGTGAATTTTCTATCCATGTTTTCTTCCATACGCAGGAGCTCATTCTTATTTTGCTCACGCGCACTTTTATCTCAAAGCGATGTGAGATTCATGCATGTGCTCAATGTGTTCTCTCAATTGCGTCTTTGCATCGGCATTCTCGCTCGCATCAACCAACGACTTGTTGAACAATGTTCAAAATATCTAGCTTGTTCCACACGCATTGTTTCTTCTTTGTTGCCACCACTCCCGGATTCACTATTATGCCTCTCAAGTCGTCGGAAGTAAGGTTGGCATCTCTGTTATCCGTCTCATGTCCATCGAGGCCTGGTGCCTCTCCATCCGCTTCAATTTCAAAGAAATAATGCTTTGAACACCTCCCGAACTTCAATTTTTTCCTCCTGCATTGCGATTGACGCCAAGCGGCGTCAAAATCATATCATACCGAACGATGGTATCTCGATGGAATGACAGATCTGCAGTCTCGCGGAAGAAGCGTTCGAGATCTCTTTCGGACTCTTGGGGAGGTCGGGTACCTCCAGAGAGAAGGAAATGATTCTACAAAGGAATCATCACGGGCAACCGGGATTTGTTCAATGATGAGTGGTGCGCGTGAAGTTCCTTGTGGAGTCGAACTGCGGCTTGGGGAACCCGCGGTGGACTCTGTTTCACCGGGTCCATTGTGAAGTTGACCCGACTTTTGAGCCTCGGCTATCTCAACAAATCGGTCTCACTGGTTTCTACAATTGAGTTGATCGGTCCTCGGCCTTATCGAGCGTCATCGGACGATGATGAGATTTCCATGGGTGGCTCATCATCAAAATTGAAAGTTTGACGAGTAGTCTTGAGGCCGACTTGCTCGTGGTTAGAACATCCTTAGCTGAGTCTTTTGGATCGATCCGGGGATGACTCGCTTCATCGCTTCTTCCGATCCCGAAAAGGTTACATCGATTATCCTGGGAATCGTGAAGCGCGCTTATCTCCTTTTTAGATGGATCAATGATAGCGGGAGGATGTTCTGTACTTGACTTCTTTACCCCGGGAAGTCTCAACCTCCCGTTGGCCTTCATTACCTCCTGCAGCCTCAACCTGCGGTGAGGCCTTGAACATCTCTTTCGATGTGTCACTGTCTTAGGGTCTTCTGCGGTGGCATCCATTGGAGTCTCAACCCCATGGATTGCACTTTCATCGCCAGTGTTAACTCCCGGGGTTGTTCCTTCATGTGCCTCGACCGCATCAAAGAGATCATTAGCCTTCGAGCGGTTGGCACCTCAGCGAGACAGTCTCAATCGTCCGAGCTTAAGTTGATGACAACTTGCTTTGTGTACTTTGTGTTTGTTCCTTGTCCACTTCGCCTCCTAGATTCGTTGTGGAGTCATCTGCAGATCCTCCGACCTTGCCGCAGTGGAGGGAGTTTCCCCTCGGCTAGCGCACCAGTGAGTGACTTGGAATGGGGTCACTCGTCTCCAAACTCCTACTGTTTCTGCGAGTGTTCAGCCGTTGGGCCAGTGGTAAGACACCTTCGTTAGGGGTTGGCTTGACCGGGTCCCCACTAACCCGCCATCGCCAGCTTCCTTTATTTCCTTCTCGAGTGAGTCGGGAAGTGGTGGCAAGAACAACGATGGCAATATCTTTGCACTACTCCCATTGGGTCTATTTCGGTTGTGTTTTGGAGGACTCTCCTGGTCCCTCCATCATTCTTTTTGCTCGTGAAGGATTCTCGATTCGTGCATTGCTTGTTGCATTTGCAATTCTTCCGTGGCGAAGCAGGGTCCGCATCCTCATCACTATCGATAAGACGTCAAGGAGATGATGTGTGTGTTCGTGGTGCCTATGATAGGGCGATCTTGCTTTCTCATGCGCCTCGGATCATCCTCTACTGTCTCTCCTTCTCCTTGTCCTTGAAGATCTGCAAGATATCTCAGTGCACTTTTCTTCATCCAAAGGCTTGGACCACAAAGGGTCACACCAAGAAAGTTCATCGTTCCTCTTCTTCTTCGATAAACTCGTGCCATTGGAATCTGTTCCCCGGATCGACTCAATTTCCACTTCCTCCACTCTCGGCAGGCGATTTTGGATGTCCGGATAAAGTGGGGATAGGATCATCACATCATCATCATCTCTATCGGTTTCTTCTTGATGTCCTCATTCTCGGGATAGAAGGTAGCAAGCTCGGTGCTTCATAAGTCACCGCATTGGCGTGCATTGCGAGGAGGAGATACGATCCCGTCAACAGCAAGTGTGTTTTCTCGGCTACTTCTTGTGTCTCACTTTGTTCGAACTACGATTGGGTCTTGATTTGCCTCTGCACGACGCCTTCGACAGAGACTTAGTTTTCATCAATAGTATCCGGAGACTCTACTTCTCGGCAAAGAGCCTCCAGATTCTGTTTGGTGAGTGGGCGACTCACCGTTTTCTTAAGCTCGGAGCGCTTGATGATTCTTCTTCGTCTCTTAGTTTGTACCGAGGGATTTACCTTCGGAGAGAGTTTCTTCCGAGTCTTGGCGGCGGGGCGTGTTGGTGTTTTCTTCGAGGAGCCGTCGTCTTGGCTTATCGGTTCTCCTCTTTTTGATGACCGGAGAAGGTATTTGAGATTCCTTCTCATTCTTCTTCTTTGGGGCGGGACACGGCTGCGGGGCGGTGACTCGGCTGCAGGGCGGGAGCAGATTTGTTTTTCTTTGCTACAGGGGCAGCAATTCTCTTAGCAGCTGCAGGGGCAGCCTTCTTCTTTGGTGGAGAGGAGACAGCTGTATCTTCAGGGTCAGCTGATTCCCCCTCACTTGTATTAGCTCTCTTGGCGTAGGCTCTCTTCTCTGCGCCAGAGAGGTTTGATCTGAACATCCTCTTGTTTACATGGAACGCCTTTCCATGTCTAAGAGGGACTCATTTGACCTCCATTAGCCGGCCGATCACCAGACCATATCCCAGGGTTCCTCCAAATGCACCATTCTCCTTGAAGGATTTGTTCCCTACATTCTGGCAGAGTCTGCTGTAGACAAACTCAGCCCAGTTTACTTGCTTTTCTTTAATGATCGCAGCCATTACGATCAATTTTGCTTGATAGTTGGTCAAAGCTACCAAATTTGATGTCTATGCATTTGGCAACTATGTCCAACAGTTTGTGGTAGTCCTCCTTCAAAGAAATTGTTGGTCAGTGTAGACTATCTTTTTCAAAGATAGTCGGTCTTGGCTACTTCCTTCCAAGCGGCAGACCAAGTCTACATCGCCTTCATTGATTTCTCGTGCTCCTTCCGGTAATGAGCGGTGTTCTACCAAATCCTTGGCGAGAGATGATGAACTCCTTCCCCGTGAACAGAGGATTTGATCCCCTCATCGTGAATCTCGGCGTTCACGTAGAATCGTGCGACCTCTTCCACATAGGTCATCGAGAACTCCATTGTCGAAAATGGTTTTAGCCTGGACATTTCGAGCTTTTCAGCGATCTTCTTTATGAGGGCGTCATCGGACCCTGTTTGACCATACCTCGAAATCCACAAAGAGACCCTGTGTGGATTTGCTTTCCTAGCCGGACAAAATCATAAGTCGATGCCATTTTTCAAATTTCACCGAGAAACTTAGAAGTTGATTTGAAGATTGATAGGGTTTTGAGAGAGTTTTGCCTTTGCTTCCGAGAGAGAAATGAACAGTTTTGGTAATGTGTGAGAGAAATGGACGAAAAAGGTTTAAGTATGGTTCATGAAAGGACATGCATGTGGTTTTGAAAGGTGATCGAAATCAATGGCTTAGATTTTGCACGCCGATTTAGCATTTAATGTCTCGTATTTAATGCGGCAACATTTATATCCAATCATAAGCTTGGTGTGCGTGTTTTTCCTGTACACGTCATAATTATCTTTGACGTTATTCTTAAAAACATTCCCGCTTAGTAAAAATGATCAACGTTTTTGTCACTTTTCTCCTAAATGACTCAAACTTATCCCTTAGCCGATTTAACCCTTCTTCACACGTTCTCTTAGTGACTCACCACAAGAAATTCGGTATAGTTGTCTTTCCGATCTGGTGATTCACTTAGTGATTTGAAAGTTCACTCTTTTCCTTTTTTTTTGTGTGTTTCATTTCTTTTCTTTGAGTCTTCCGAGTGTCACCACCAATTAACCCTAACTCATGCTTGAGTTCTTCAAATCTTGACTCACACAATGGTTTTGTGAATATGTCATTTGTTTATCGGTTGAAATATATTCCAAGGTAATGTCCTTCTTTTCAACATGATCTCTTATGAAGTGATATCGACATCGATATGCTTTGTTCTTGAGTGCAACACGAGATTTTGAGTGATTGCAATTGCACTTGTGTTATCACACATGATTGGAATTTCCTTTTCTTCAACTTCATAGTCTCTCAAATTTTGTTGTCTCATCCATAGGACTTGGGCACAATTTGCCCACAAACTATGTATTCTCGCTTTGTAGAGAGTGGCTATTGAATTTTGCTTTTTGCTATACCAGAAATTAGCTTTGTTTCCAAGCATTTGACATGTGCCGAGGTGCTCTTCCTGTCAACTCTGCATCCATCATAGTCGAGTCGAATAGCCAATTAGCTTGAATCCACCTTCCTTTGGATACCATAAGCCAACTTCTTGTCTTCCTTTCAAATATCTAAAGATCCTCTTAGTCGGTCATATGGCTCTCTTTTGGAGCGATTGAAATCTTGCACATACACCTACAACAAAGGTGATGTCCTTTTTGCCGTGAGATAAAGCAATGATCCAATAAGTGCTCGTATCTTGTTTGATCTACAGCTTGCCATCCGCATCCATGTCCATTTTGATCGATGTATTCATTGGTATTTTCACGAAGACTTCTCTTCCATACCAAATTTCTTCATTAAATCTCCTGGTGTATTTTATTTGACTTATGAAGGTTCCATCCTTCATTGTTTCACTTGGAGTCCAAGGAAGAATGTCGGCTCTCTCCCATCATGCTCATTTCGAATTTGCTCGCATGAGGTTTGAAAATTTATCACACACTCTTTGTTTGTGGATCCAAAAATGATGTCATCCACATATTTTGAACAAGCAAGATGCTCTTCTTGTCTTGAATTACGAAAAGTGTTCTATCTACTTTTCCTTTTGTGAATCCATTCTCGGTTAGGAATTGTGACAAAGTATCATACCATACTGGGGTGCCTGTTTCAATCCATATAGAGCTTTCTTGAGTTTGTATACCTTATCTCCAAGAGTCTTCTCGCTCAAATCCTGGAGGTTGTTCAACATACACTTCTTCTTCCAATAAACCATTTCGGAATGCACTTTTTACATCTATTTGATATACAATAAAATTCTTGTGAGTTGCATAGGCAAGAAACATCCTTATAGCTTCCAATCTTGCTACAGGGGCAAATGTTTCATCAAAATCTATCCCTTCTTCTTGGCAATATCCTTTGGCTACTAGTCTTGATTTGTTTCTTACCACAGAACCTTCCTCGTTCATCTTGTTTCTGAACACCCATTTAGTGCCAATAACATTTTGATGGGTGGGTCTTTGAACTAATTCCCATACTTTATTTCTTTCAAACTGATTCAGTTCTTCTTGTATAGCTTGAATCCAATGTGTGTCATCCAATGCTTGTGATACATCTTTAGGCTCCATTTGTGAGATAAAGCATGTGAACATAGCTTCTTGTTGAGTTCTGGATCTTGTTTTCAAACCTTCTCTTATATCTCCAATGACAAGTTACGGTGGATGGTCTCTCGGCCATCTTACATCGAGTTGGAGTAAGTTAGCTGGATTGATCGTCTTGCACTGTTGTTTTTGATCGCCTCTCTCGTAATCACTTACCGCAAATTTTCCACTGTTTTTGAGACTCGCTATCTCATCTTCATCCGAGTTTATAATTCGGCTTCACTTGACAAAGATGGACTCTTCTCGCATGGTTGGTTGATTCAAATTTTATCACCGATTCTTCAATGTCTTCTCCATTAACATTTGGTTCATCGAACACCACATGAATGGATTCCTCTCGTAACCATAGTCTTCTTGTTGAGTACTCTGTAGGCTTTGCTTTCAATCGAGTATCCCAAGAAGATACCTTCATCGCTTTAGCATCAAAAGCCTTTAGATTATCTTTGCCATTGTTATGGATGAAGCATTTACATCCAAATATTCTAAAATATGCAACATTTGGTTTTCTCCCCGTCCAAATCTCATAGGAGTCTTTGTCACCGTCTGCTTATCATGCATCTATTTTGAGTGTAGCATGTTGTGTTTATTGCTTGACCCAAAATCTTTTGGTAACCCCGTCACTAACATGGTCCTAGTCGCTTTTTTGAGAGTTCTATTCCTTCTTTCGCAACTCCATTCTCTTTTTGAGTCCTTGCTGCAGATAATTCATGACCAATGCCATTTTCAATACAATATCGAGTTATTATACCATTGACAAACCGGTTCCTGCTCGATCTTATTTTGATAATGGTTTGGCTCTTCTCATTTTGAATCCTCTTCATCACCGTGTGGTAGTTTCTCGTAGAGTTTCTTTCTTCTTACACATGAATATTGTCCATGTATATCTTGAGTAGTCATCTACTACCACCAAGGTGTATTTCTTCCCACTTTTGCTAGTTTGGTTCAATGGACCAAATAGATCCATATGTAGCGGATGCAATATTCTTGTTGAAGATGGGCATGTCTTTTCTTTGAATGATGATTTGATTTGTTTTCCTTCCGCATGCGTCACATATACTCTCCTTCTTGTATCTTCGAAATCCGGAAGTCCTTCCACAAGATTACTACGCAAGCTTGTTAATTGTTTTGAAATTCAGTGACTCGACTTCTTGTGCCCCGGCGGCCAATTTGATTCAAATTTGTGCTCTTTGCTATGACAGTCTTTGGGTGTTGCGATTGACCAATCCACGACATACAAGTTCTTTTGTCCGCATCCTTGCAACACAACTTCATTTGATTCAAGATCCTTGATTTGGCATATACCTATGTTAAATCCAACATTATAACCCTTGTCACGAGTTGGTGATGCTTAGCAAGTTGAAGTTGAGTCCTTCAACATATGCAACATCCGAGATTTCTAATCCATTTTTCTTGATGGATCCAATGCCTCTTATTTCTCCTGGAGCTTCATTTCCTCCAAATATGACTTTTGCTCCTTTGACTTCCTTGAATTTTGACAGATTCTTCTTGTTTCTGTCATATGTCCGGGAATGACCACTATCCATGTACCAGGTTCCTTGGCACTCACTGCCTTTGAGCCTGCACGCAATTAATGAAATTAAGTTTTAGGTACCCATACTTGTCCGGTCCCCGAGGGGTTAGTGTTGTAAGATGATCCAACCAACTATAGCCAAATGATTTGACTCTAAGGGGTTTCCATCTATCAGTGCCATAATCATAACTAATTTTGGCAAATTGCTTGTGGATTCTAGGTTCATATAGCTGTCTCTTTTGTCTGTATGCTTGTATGTGTGTTTTAACAATTGCCTTCTTTGGATAGTTGTAATATCTCTGAGTGTAGTGCCTAGGCACATATGTGTGCTGATGAAAGCTCTTATACCTTTGAAATGGCCTTTGCTGAGTTCTAGGCCTTTGCCATTTGGGCTTATATTCCATAGGTCTATGCTGATAGTTCACATCATTCCAATCAGCTTGGCTTGGATATTTTCTACCATTCCCATCATATGTTTTTCTTTTATAGAACTTTTGGGGTTTTTGGTAGCTCAGTTTCTTCTTTACAGAGTAATTCCTGTTTGGAGTTTCTTTGAGGAACTCGGTGAATTTCTTCTCACTTTTGTCCTCTCAACGCACTCAATCGGTCAGTTTTCTTTTCCTTTATAACCAAGGCCAGTTTGCTTGTAATTGTGCTTTGGATTAAATGTGTGTGCACCATTTGGAGTTTTGGATTTTTGAGATACTTCATTGCTTGAAGATCCTTTTTCCAAAATCACTTTTGGAGCTTGACATAGCACAGAGGAATCAAATCCTAAGCCTGTCTTGTCTCCACAATAATAAGATCATCCAATGATTTAGATGCCTTAGTGAATGAGGCAATCACATTTTTGAGGTCATTTTCCCTCTTTTCTATAGCAGCTATTTCTGCTATTAGCTTGGCATTTTCACTCTTTAAACTTTCATTCTCATCAGCTATTTGACTTAGAGTACTCATCTCCTTAGTCAGCTGCGAGTTTTGGCTCTTGAGTAGGCTGTTTTCCTCATTTAGTAGTGTGTGTGAGGATTTAATGTGTTCAAAATCTTTCATCATCTTACCTAATGAATCATAAAGATCAGTGGGTGATGAAGTGCGTGTGTCACAGTCACTATCACTAGAATCTGAGTTTGATGAGTTAGAGTGTACCTCATCTTCTTGGTCAGGTTGATCTTGTTCCTTGGCCATCAAAACGCACCAGGGCTTCTTCTTCGTAGTCACTTGAGTAGTCACTTCACTACTCTTTGAATCAGCCGTGTCTCTTGTCTTGGCTGTCTCGGCGAGCTCTGCACCAACATTGCCTTTTTCTTTTCTTGTCTTCTATCTCTCAAGACCTTTCTTTCTTCTTCATTCCCTGTATTTGTTGACTACCGGATATGGGCAACAATGGCATAGTGACCTGGTTGCCTACGCTTCCATCATAGATATTCAACCTTTTGATCGACTCTTTCCATTCTTGGATTGTCACCCTTTGATATTCACTTTTTGATGATCTGTTTCTCTTGGTTGGCCTATCTTCCCTTGACTTGGAGAGGAGCCGAGTGTCTTCTCGGAGGATTCGCCCTTGCCTCTCTTGTAGTTCTTGTTGAAGAACTTGTTGAACCTTTTAACCATCGGGGCAATTTCCTCCGGGTCAATGACTTTTGACCTCACTCTCTTTCCCATCCTTAACAATTAGAGCAAAATTTTTTTGGGTACAAAATTGCCTCTTCTTGGTCTTTTCTTCTCACCAAATTCGTAGGCTTTGAGATTTGAGAATAGCTCATGGTTGGATGTCTTCGATAGGTCCATGGAATGTCTTAGTGCCATGACCTTCATTTCCCATTCAAATTAGGAGACTTTTTAGGATCTTCATACACATTTCCTTCTCATTAGGAATTTTATTGTTTAGATTTTGATGAATGCCATGTAAAACTTGAATAGAAAGTTGGCACCCCAATTCTTGTTGTAAAATGCATTGTAATGAATAGAGCCGCCAAGCCGAGTTAAGTCGGCCTACGCCCTAACATGCAAGAAGACAATCAAGATCGGAAGGAAAACTTCTGGCTGAGACAACAGTATGACAAAGAAGAGTAGACGGGAACTCTCATCGGAAGAAGCAACCGAGATGCGGT
This sequence comes from Rehmannia glutinosa, assembly GCA_016081115.2. NCBI lineage: Eukaryota > Viridiplantae > Streptophyta > Magnoliopsida > Lamiales > Orobanchaceae > Rehmannia > Rehmannia glutinosa. The sequence goes on along the minus strand of CM071931.1, from coordinate 58,329,077 downwards.
GAGTGGAGCATCACCAAGTCAACTCAAGAAAAGCCAAGTCTCAAGTTGAAGTGACGTAAGAGTCATCCAATGATTGGAAGTCGACTCTAAGTCACCTGGGGAAAGCAAGGAAATGCAATAAGTCGAGATAATCAGAAAAGAACCGCTGTACGTAAAAATCAAGAGATTTACTTAAACAAGTAATATCTCCATACCACCTTTCTTGGAGTGCTCGGTCCCGAAGCGTGCAAAGGAATGAACCAATGGGAAGCACTACACCGTGTCGAACTCCGAAAAAGGTGAAAGAACAATTCATACGAGGAAACGGCAATTCCAAGAACGCAAGCCAACGATCGCAAAGTGACTTTCAAAAATAAGCCTATCTCTTCAACGGGCAAATTTTTGAAAGTTCACTATAAAAGGCCGAGGAGTTTGTTTGAGATAAAAAGGGGATGACACACACGTGAGATATACAAGCACATTAGAAAAACAAACATTCTCAATCCTCAAGCCTACATTATGAAGTACATCAATCCAACACTCACCGTGAAGGAAAGAGAACTTCAATCGCCTGAAGAGGAAACTTTTGAAAACAAGGGGTCTACATTCCGGAAGGATTGTAGAAAGGTTCAAGGTTGAACCAAGTCTTAAGCTTTTGGAGGGCTTCGTGATCAAATCCAAAGAGCTTGAGCAAGTGAGTCAGTAGTAACAAGGCAAATGCCTGTGTGAAGAAGCCGAGTCGCACGAGAAGCCACCGAGTGATCAAGGCGTCTCCGTGATCGAGTCCCTAAGGATCAAGTCGGTTGTTGTGATCAAGACTTGTATCCGGACTGCTACCACTTTGTAAACCGATCATTACTTAGTGGATTCCTCCGGAGTTGGAGAAGAGAGGAGTAGAAGAATTACCCCATCTTCAAACCTCTATAAAAACTTTCTTGTGTCATTTACATTTCAAAGATTTAAATTCCTCGCACTTTTAATCGCTTATATCTCACGATAAATTTGCTATCCATTTGATAATTTATAAGTACTAAATCAAGCTCTAAAATCTTGCTTAATCAAACTTAAGGGTGTTAAGTCTTCCAATGAAAATAAAACCACAAATGAGTTAAATTATAAACTAACCAACAAATGAAAGTTACTCCATCAATGTACTTGAGTATGTTGAGAGATTAACTCTCTTGAGCGACTAATTCGATTTGTCCATCAAGGACACAGCTGTAGAATCAACTCAGTAGATTTAAAAGGACTAAATCGAAAATTTGGTAAGGTTTATTCAACCCCTTCTAAACCTTACACTACACCCCTTGGGACCTACAAGTGGTATCGGAGCGGTTGGTTCATTGAACCCTCCGCACCGGTTACTTGAACTAGATCTCCAAACTTTTCAAAGTCCGATTTAGTACTTAAACCTTCAAATCTTCTTATTAAAAGTCATTATCATGGAAGCAAATTTAACACGCATCCCTATGTTCACTATTGAAGAATTTGATGATTGGAAAATTCGTATGCGAGGCTCATCTATCAAAGATTACATGATGAGATGTGGATAGTGATAGAAGATGGGCCTCTTGCAAATATTAAAGGTGAACACGGTTATGCGAAGAGTTGCAAAATGAAGGAGAAGAAGATGTTTGCTCCAAGACCGCTACATGGTTGAAAAACCAAGAACTCGAGTGGACAAATGATGACAAAAAAAGATACAACCTGGACAATGTAGCCAAGGACATCCTTTACAAAACTTTGGACAAAGCCATGTTCAATAAAGTCAAATCATGCAAAACGGCTAAAGAAATGGGACAAGTGACATTAATTTGTGAAGGCTCGTGAGCAAATCAAAGAAAACAAGTTATCGGTGGCGGTACAAAATTTGAAAACTTCAAAATGATCTCGGGAGAGAACCTGGATCAACTAGACGCTCGGTTTACGTAAATCACAAATGAGTCATCTACACTTGGAAAGGAATATACACGAAGGAAATGTGTATGAAGATCCTAAAAAGTCTTCCAAATTAACGAATGGGAAATGAAGGTCATGGCACCGAGACACTCCATGGACCTATAAAAACATCCAACCATGAGCTATTCTCGGATCTCAAAGCCTACGAATTTGAGCCGAGAAGGAAAGACCAGAAGAGACAGTTGTGCCCAAAACAAAATGCTCTAATTGTCAAAGATGGGAAGAGAGTCGAGGTCAAAGAGGCAATTGACCCGGAAGAAATAAACTGATGGTTAAAAGATTTAACAAGTTCTTTAACAAGAACTACAAGAGAGGAAAGGGTGAATCTTCCGTAAGACACTCACCTCCCTCCAAATCAAGGGAAGACAAAGCAACCAAGAGAACAGATCATCAAAAAGTTGAGTATCAAAGGGCGACAACTCAAGAATAGAAAGAGTCGATCAAAAAGTCAATATCTATGTTGAACTGTAGACAACCAGGTCACTATGTCATTGATCGCTCATATCCTGTAGTCAACAAGTACAGATGAAGAAGAAAGGAAGGTCTTCGAGAGAAAGAAGACAAGAAAGGAAAAAGGCAATGATGGCTGCAGAGACGGCCGAAACAATAAGTCAAGAGAGACAATGATTCGAAAGCGTTGAAGCGACTACTCAAGTGACTCAAGAAGAAGCCCCCGATCCGCTTGATGGCCAAAGAACAAGATCAAGAAGATGAGGTACAATCTAATTCTACAAATTCGTACACTAGTGATAGTGATCAGACACACTCACTTCATCACCTAGTGATCTTTATGATTCATTAAGCAAAATGATGAAAGATTTTGAACACATTAAATCCTCACACACACTATTGAATGAGGAAAACAGCCTACTCAAAAGTCAAAACTCAAAGTCGACTAAGGAGCCGAGAACTCTAAGTCAAATAGTCATTTGAAAATGAAAGTTTAAAGGCCGAAAATGCTAAATTAGTAGCAGAAATTGCCGCTATAGAAAAGAGGGAGAATGACCTCAAGAATGTTATTGCCTCATTCACTAAGGCATCCAAATCATTGATGATCTTATTATGAGTCAAAGAGAATGTGGAGACAAGACAAAGCTTAGATTTAATTCCTCTGTGCCATGTCAAACCTCAAGAGTAATTTTGGAAAAGGATCTTCAAGTCATGAAGAGTCCGAAAAATCCAAAACTCTAAATGTTGCACACACATTCACTCCAAAGCACAATACTAAGCAAACCGGCCTTGGTTACAAAGGAAAAGGAAAACAAACGCTTGAGTGTCTTTGAAAGGACACCGAGAAGAGGTTCACCGAGTCCTCAAAGAAACTCCAAACAAAATACTCAGAAAGAAGAAGAGAGCTACCAAAAATCCCGAAAACCCATAAAAGAAATACATATGATGGGGATGGTAGAAAATATCCAAGCCAAGCCGATTGGAATAATGTGAACTATCGCCATGACTTATGGAATATAAGCCCAAATGGCAAAGGCCTAGAACTCAAAGAAAGGCCATTCCAAAAGTATAAGAGCTTTCATCAAAGACACATATGCACCTAGGCACTACACTCAAAAACACCACAATTACCTAGGAAGGCAATTGCTAAAACATATATGCGCAGCATACGGACAAAAGAGACAAAATTTGTATGAACCTAGAATTCCCAAGCAATTTGCCAGGATTGATTATGATTATGGCAATCGATAGATGGCAACCCCTTAGAGTCAAAACATTTGGCTATAGGTTGGTTGGATCATCTTACAACTCTAACCCCTCAGACCCGCATAAGTATGGGTACCTAAAACTTAATTTCCTTGATTGCGGTTCAAGGAACAAACTGAAAGTGCCAAGGAACCTGGTACATGGATAGTGGTCGTTCCGGACATATGACAGAAATAAGAGAAATCACAAAAATTCAAGGAAGTCAAAGGAGCAAAAGTCATATTTGGAGGAAATGAAGCTCCTGGTGAAATAAGAGGCATTGATCCATCAAGAGGAATGGATTAGAAATCACGATGTTGCATATGTTGAAGGACTCAACTTCACCATCGAGTATCGCCGGCCGTGACAAGGGCTACAATGTTGGATTCAACATGGGTGTATGCCAAATCAAAGAAATTGAATCAAATGAAGTGGTCTTTTTGCAAGGATGTAGACAAAAAATATGTATGTAGTGGATTGGTCAACCGCAACACCCAAGACTGCTCTCTTACTAGCAAAGAGCACACTAATCAAGTTGGTTGTGGCACAAAAAGCTGAGTCACCAATTTCAAAACAATTAACAAGTCGGCAAGAAGTCATCTTGTAGAAGGACTTCCGATCATCGATATAAGAAGAAGGAGAGTATATGTGATGCATGTCGGAAGGAAAACAAATCAAGTCGTCATTCAAAGAAAAGACATGCCCATCCTCAACAAGAATATTGCAGATCCGATATGGATCTATTTGGCCCAAGAGAACCAACCAAAGATAAGTGGAAACAAATACACCTTGGTGGTAGTAGATGACTACTCAAGATATACATGGACAATATTTATGTTCAAGAAGAAAGAAACTCTACAAAAACTACCACACCGATGAAGAGGATTCAAAATGAGAAGAGTCAAACCATTATCAAAATAAGATCGGATAGAGGAACCGAGTTTGTCAATGGAATAATAACTCGATGATTGTATTGAGAATGGTATTGGTCATGAACTATCGGCGGCAAGAACTCCACAAAGCAGAATGGAGTTGCGAAAAGAAGGAATAGACCTCAAAGAAGCAAAGCAAGGACCATGTTAGTCAAGTCAAGTTACCAAAAAGATTTTGGGGTCAAGCAATCAACACAACTTGCTACACCCAAAACAGATGTATGATAAATAGACAAACAAGGACTCCCTATGAGATCCGGGATCGAAGAAAACCAAGTGTTGCATATTTCGAATATTTGGATGTAAATGCTTCATCCACAACAATGGCAAAGACAACCTAAAGGCTTTTGATGCTAAAGTCGATGATGGTATCTTCTTAGATACTCAACAAAGCAAAGCCTACAGATACTCAACAAAAGAACTATGGTTATAGAGGAATCCATTCATGTAGTATTCGATGAGCCAAATGTAAATGGAGAAGACATTGAAGAGTCGGCTTATAAGTCAATCATCCAATCATACGTAAAGAGTCCCTATGTCAAGTTTTGCCGAATTATCAATTCGTAAGAAGATGAGATAGCAATCTCAAAACAAATGAAAATTTGCAGCCAGTGATAACGAGAGAGCCGACCCCACCAACACAAACAAGCAAGTCGATCAATCCAGCTAACTTACTCCAACCTGATGTAAGATGGCCGAGAGACCATCCACCGAACTTGTCATTGGAGATATAAGAGAAGGCGTCAAAACAAGATCCAAACTCAACAAGAAGCTATGTTCACATGCTTCATCTCGCAAATAGAACCAAAAGATGTGTCACAAGCATTGGATGACACACATTGGATTCAAGCTATGCAAGAAGAGCTGAATCAGTTTGAGAGAAATAAAGTATGGGAATTAGTGCAAAGACCCATACATCAAAATGTTATTGGAACCAAATGGGTGTTCAGAAACAAGATGAACGAGGAAGGTTCTGTGGTAAGAAACAAATCAAGACTAGTAGCCAAAGGATATTGCCAAGAAGAAGGGATAGATTTTGATGAAACATTTGCCCCTGTAGCAAGATTGGAAGCTATAAGGATGTTTCTTGCCTATGCAGCTCACAAGAATTTATTGTATATCAAATGGATGTAAAAAGTGCATTCCGAAATGGTTTATTGGAAGAAGAAGTGTATGTTGAACAACCTCCAGGATTTGAGCAGAAGACTCTTGGAGATAAGGTATACAAACTCAAGAAAGCTCTATATGGATTGAAACAGGCACCCAGAGTATGGTATGATACTTTGTCACAATTCCTAACTGAGAATGGATTCACAAAAGGAAAAGTAGATAGAACACTTTTCAGAATTCAAGACAAGAAGAGCATACTGCTTGTTCAAATATATGTGGATGACATCATTTTTGGATCCACAAACAAAGAGTTGTGTGATAAATTTTCAAACCTCATGCAGAGCAAATTCAAATGAGCATGATGGGAGAGCGACATTCTTCCTTGACTCCAAGTGAAACAACTGAAGGATGGAACCTTCATAAGTCAAATAAAATACACCGAGATTTAATGAAGAAATTTGGTATGGAAGAGAAGTCTTCTCGAAAATACCAATGAATACATCACCAAAATGGACATGGATGCGGATGGCAAGCTCAGAGATCAAACAAGATACGAGCACTTATTGGATCATTGCTTTATCTCACGGCAAGCAAAGGCCGACATCACCTTTGCCAGTAGGTGTATGTGCAAGATTTCAATCGCTTCCAAAAGAGAGCCACATGACAAAGAAATTAAGAGAATATTGAGATACTTGAAAGGAAGCCAAGAAGGGCCTATGGTATCCAAAGGAAGGTGGATTCAAGCTAATTGGCTACTTAGATTCTCGACTATCTTTGGATGCAGAGTGGACAGAAGAGCACTTCAGTGCACATGTCAAATGCTAGGAAACAAAGTGATTTCCTGGTTTAGCAAGAAGCAAACTCAATAGCCACCTCTACAACCGAGGCGGAATACATAGGCACGGCAAACAAGTTGCCCAAGTCCTATGGATGAGACAAAGAATGAGAGACTATGAAGTTGAAGAAAAAGAAATTCCAATCATGTGTGATAACACAAGTGCAATTGCAATCACTCAAAATCCGTGTTGCACTCAAGAACAAAACATATTGATGTCGATATCACTTCATAAGAGACCATGTTGAAAAGAAGGACATCATCCTGGAATATATCTCAACCGATAAACAACTAGTCGATATCTTCACAAAACCATTATGTGAGTCAAGATTTGAAAACTCAAACATGAGTTGGGATTAATTGAACTAAGTTGACACACGTAAGAATCAAAGAAAAGAAATGGAACAAAAGGAGGTGAAAAAGAGTCAAAAAAAATCACCAAGAATCACCAGACGGAAAGACAAATTTACACCGAGTCACCGATAATGAGTCACTAAGAGAACTATGGGAAGTAGAGTTAAATCAACTAAGGGATAAGTTCTGAATAATTTATGTGCAAAGTGACAAAACGTTGTCGCTTTGACTAAGCGAATGTTTTAAGGAACACGCCAAAGATAATGATGATGTGTACAGACAAAAAACGCACACCAAGCTTATGATTGGATATAAATATCGCCGCATTAAATACGAGACATGAAATGCTCAATAAGCGTCGAAATCCAAGCCGTTGATCTCAATCACGATTTAAAACCACCCACACGCCCTTTCATAAACCATATTTAAACCATTTTCGCCCGTTTCTCTCTCACACTTCTAAAAACTGTTCATCTCTCTCTCAAAAGCAAAGGCGTAATACTCTCAAACCCTATCAATCTTCAAATCAATTTCTGAGTTTTTCCTTGGAATAATCCCGAGAAATGGCACCAACTTATGACTTTACCAAGTTAGGAAAGCAAATCCACACCGACGACGGTGGATTTTGACGAATGGTGAAGCAGGGTCCGACGACACCCTGGTGAAGAAAATCGCCGAGAAAGTTGGAAACGTCCGGACTAAAACCGCTTTCTAACGTTAGAATATCCGATGACCTATGTGGAGGAGGTCGCGACAATTCTACGTGAATGCCGAGATTCACGATGAAGGAATCAAGTCATCCTGCTCACGGAAAGCAAATGACTATCTCTCGCCAAGGATTTGGTGAACATTGCTCACTACCAACGGAAGGAGCATCCGAGATTAAAGAAGCCGATGTAAACTTGGCCGACGATGGAAAGAAATAGCCAAGTCCGACTTTGCCGATAAAATAATATACACAAAGAAACAAGAGATCACCAAGGAGGATTATCACAAGTTGTTGGACATAGTTGCCAAATGTATCGACATCAAATTTGGCACTTTGACCAATCGTCAAAGGCAAAGCCGATTGTAATGGCCGCAATCATCGAAGAAAAGAAGATAAATCTGGCCGAGTTCGCTTCACAATGCAGACTCGCCAAAATGTGGGAACAAGTCCTTCAAAGAAGATGGTTCATTTGGAGGATCCCTAGGATATGGCCTGGTAATTGGCCGGCTATTGGAGGTGAAAGGAGTCCTCTTAGACATGGGAAGGCATTCCATGTTAACAAGAGGATGTTCGTAGCTAACCTCTCCTCGGGCGCTCGTGCGAGCTTACGCCAAGAGAGCGACACTGTGAGGGGGGAATCACCGACCAAGATACACTGTTTCTCTCCGACCAAGAAGAAGATCACGCCCTCGCAAAGAAAGAAAACCAAACATGCTCCCCGCCCGCAGAAGTCACCGCCCACAAAGAAACAGCGGTTGTCTCCTGCCCCTGCCGGTCGAGAAGGACTCACAAATACCTTCTCCGATCGTCAAAAGGAGGATAAATCGACAAGACAAGACGGTCGGCTCCTCGAAAAGACACCGGCAAGACCCCGCCGCCCAAGACTCGAGAGGACAACATATCTCAACTAAAATTCCCTGTACAAACCAGAGACGAAGAAGAATAGTCAAGCGATCAATCGAGAAACCAAATTTGAGCCGGCCATCACCAAGACAAAATACCGAGACTACCGGAGAAGTAGAGTCTCCGATGTAGTTGATGAAACAACAAGTCCGTCAAGGCGATCAACAGAGGCAACTGTAAGACACAACAGAACTCACACACCGGCAAGCACAAGAAGAACCTACCGAGCAGATAGTGATGTAATGATCCTATCTCCACCTTACCCGCATCCAAAATCGTCATGCGCGTGAGTGGATGAAATGGAAGTTGAGCAAGTCAAGGGAACAGTTCCAACGGCCCGAGTTCATAGAAGAAGAAGAGGAATCGCTAAATTTCCTTGATTAACTATCGGCTCCGAGCTCGATGAAGACAATCGCACGACATCCTGCATCTACAAGGACGGGGAGAGAGAAAAGCAAGCCGAAGAAGCCAAGCACGTGAGAAGGCAAGCATCCGCCCTATCTCCTATATTCACCACGCAACACACACATCCTCTCCTTGATGTCTTCTCCGACAAAGACGAGGAACCGCAGAATGCCGCCGCTACGTAAGAGTTGCAAATGCAAAGCAAGCATTGACGAGTCAAGAATTCTTCACGAGCAAAGACTAATGGAGGGACCAGGAGAGTCCTCCGTAACACAAATGAAATCGATCCAATGGGAGTGGTTCAAGAAATAGCCACCGATGTTGCTGCTACCACTTCCCCACCACTCGGAAGAAGGCAATAAGGGAAATGGCGATGAAATCCGGGCTAGTGGGGACCCCAATGAGCCAACCCCTATTGAAGGTGTGCTACCACCCCCCAACGGCTGAACAATCAATCGAAACAGTAGGGAGTTTGGAGACGAGTGACCCCATTCCAAGTCACTCACCGGTGTGCCACCAGGGGAAAGTCCCTCCACCGCAGCAAGGACGGAGGATGCCGCAGATGACTCCACAACGAATCAAGGAGGCGAAGAAGAGAAATTACAATCACAAGAAGAACAACAAGTTGCCATCAACGGCTCGGGATGTTGAGACTGTCTCACTGAGGTGCCAACCTCCGAAGGCTAATGACGCTGGCGATGCGGTGAGGCACGAAGGAAGGAACAACCCCGGGAGTTAACACTGGCGATGAAAGTGCAATCCATGGGGTTGAGACTCCTATGGATGCCATCGTAGAAGACCCTAAGACAGACACGCCGAAAGGAGGACCAAGGCCTCGCAGCAGAGAGACCGCCGGAGGTAATGAAGGCCCACGGAGGTTGAGACTTCCCGGGGTAAAGAAGTCAAGTAGAGAACATCCCCCCCGCTATCATCGACCCATCCGAGAAGGAGATCAGCCGCACTTCATGATTCCCAGACAACCCCGATGTCACTTTTCCTCGGGATCGGGGCGAAGAAGAAGTCGAGTCAACCCCATGACAAATCCAAGAGACTCACCAAGGGTGTTCCAAGCACGAGTAAGTCGATCCCAAGACTACTCGTCAAACTTTTTAACTTTGATGATGAGCCACCACTGAAATCTCATCATCGTCCGATGACGCTTCGATAAGGCCGAGGACCGCCATCAAAATGGAAAAATCACCGAGACAAACGGTTTAAGACAATGAGGCTCGGCAAGCCGGGTCCACCTCACAACAAGACCCGGCTCAACAAGAGACCATCACGCAGCTCCTCAAGGCGCAGCAGATCGATTCCCAAACGAACCGCCAGCGCACCACTCATCATCGAATGCATCCCAGGTTGGCAAGGTGATGAATCCTTCGTAGAGTCTTTTCCTTTTCACTGAAATACCGGAGCTCCACGAAGAGTCGAAACGAACAAGCACGCTATCACAAACCACCTCCTGTTTTTCACTCGGGCACCATTGTTCCAAATTTTGATTTTGACGTCATGGCCATCACCGCAACTAAGAATCACCAAGTTCGAGAAGTGTTCAAGGCACTCTTTGCCGAGGTTGAACGGATGGAGAGGCATCGAGCCTCTTTGGACATGCGATCGACAACAGAGATGCCAACCTTATAGCCGACTTGAGAGGCATCACACGGGATAAGGGAATGGTGGCAACAACAAAGAATCAATGCGTGTGGAACAGTGAGATACTTTAACTTTGTTCAACAAGTCATTGGTGTGGGAGAGTCAAAATGCCGATGCAAAACGAAGCCGAGAGAACACATTGAGCATATGCATGAAGCTCACACCTTTGCGAAATCAAGTCGCTGCGTGAGCAAAATACAAATGATATACAAATAGTTTGGAAGAACACATGACTAGAAAATTCAGCCTTCTCATGGCCGAGATGAAGCCGATTTCAAAGAGAGTCCAACGCTACTCGACCGAATTCGTGGCCGCTTACAACGCAGCGAGACTTGAAGCGAACCCGACTATCCGCAGTTCGATTTCATGCTTGCCAAAGATGTTCCCCGGGTTCCTCTATCCTTTGATGATGCCAAAAAGGGGGAAGAGGAATACCTTAAAGCAAAGAAAAAACTCAAGTTTGAAAAGAAAGGAGCAATGAGAGAAGGAACAACAGTGAGAAGAGAAAATCACCGAGGAGGTCTTGAAACGAGAAGAAAGGAAAGCTTGTTGAGGGGAAGGATCGCGGATGTGACATTGATGATTGCACAAACCCCAACAAGGTCCTGTCACAATGACATTATAAGCGAAGAAACTCCCCCAACATTGCCTTTTTCTTTTCTTGTCTTCTATCTCTCAAGACCTTTCTTTCTTCTTCATTCCCCGTATTTGTTGACTACGGGATATGGGCAATCAATGGCATAGTGACCTGGTTGCCTACGAAAGATAGATATTCAACCTTTTGATCGCTCTTTCCATTCTTGGATTGTCGCCCTTTTGATATTCAGACTTTTGATGATCTGTTCTCTTGGTTGGCCTATCTTCCCTTGACTTGGAGGAGCTGAGTGTCTTCTGGAGGATTCGCCCTTGCCTCTCTTGTAGTTGTTGTTGAAGAACTTGTTGAACCTTTTAACCATCAGGGCAATTTCCTCTGGGTCAATGACTTCTTTGACCTCAGCTCTCTTCCCATCCTTAACAATTAGAGCAGCTGTTTTGGGTACAGCTGTCTCTTCTTGGTCTTTTCTTCTCAGCTCAAATTCGTAGGCTTTGAGATTTGAGAATAGCTCATGGTTGGATGTCTTCGATAGGTCCATGGAATGTCTTAGTGCCATGACCTTCATTTCCCATTCTGCTAGGAGACTTTTTAGGATCTTCATACACATTTCCTTCTGTTAGGAATTTTATTGTTTAGATTTTGATGAATGCCATGTAAAACTTAGAATAGAAAGTTGGCACCCCAATTCTTGTTGTAAAATGCATTGTAATGAATAGAGCTGCCAAGCCGAGTTAAGTCGGCCTACGCCTAACATGCAAGAAGACAATCAAGATCGGAAGGAAAACTCGCTGCGAGACAAACAGTATGACAAAAAAGAGTAGACGGAACTCTATCAAGAAGCGGTGAGATGCAACAGTGAGTGGAGCATCAGATCAAGTCAACTCAAGAAAAGCCAAGTCTCAAGTTGAAGTGACAAGAGTCATCCAATGATTGGAAGCTGACTCTAAGTCACCTGGGAAAGCAAGGAAATGCAATCAAGTCGAGATAATCAAAAAGAACCGTTGCACGTAAATCAAGAGATTTACTTAAACAAGTAATATCTCCATACCACCTTTCTTGGAGTGCTCGATCCCGTGCGTGCAAAGGAATGAACCAATGGGAAGCACTACACCGTGTCGAACTCCGAAAAGGTGAAAGAAAAATTCATACGAGGAAACGGCAATTCCAAGAACGCAAGCCAACGACTACAAAGTGACTTTCAAAAATAAGCCTATCTCTTCAACGGGCAAATTTTTGAAAGTTCACTATAAAAGGCCGAGGAGTTTGTTTGAGATAAAAAGGGATGACACACACGTGAGATATACAAGCACATTAGAAAAAGCAAACATTCTCAATCCTCAAGCCTACATTACGAAGTACATCAATCCAACACTCACCGTGAAGGAAAGAGAACTTCAATCGGTTGAAGAGGAAACTTTTGAAAACAAGGGGTCTACATTCCGGAAGGATTGTAGAAAGGTTCAAGGTTGAACCAAGTCTTAAGCTTTTGGAGGGCTTCGTGATCAAATCCAAAGAGCTTGAGCAAGTGAGTCAGTAACAAGGCAACGCCCTGTGAAGAAGCCGAGTCGCATTTAGAAGCCACCGAGTGATCAAGGCGTCTCAGATCGAGTCCCTAAGGATCAAGTCGGCCAGATCAAGACTTGTATCCGGATTACCACTTTGTAAACCGATCATTACTTAGTGGATTCCTCCAGAGTTGGAGAAGAGAGGAGTAGAAGAATTACCCCATCTTCAAACCTCTATAAAAACTTTCTTGTGTCATTTACATTTCAAAGCATTTAAATTCCTCGCACTTTTAACTTCTTATATCTCACGATAAATTTGCTATCCATTTGATAATTTATAAGTACTAAATCAAGCTCTAAAATCTTGCTTAATCAAACTTAAGGGTGTTAAGTCTTCCCAAAAAATAAAACCACAAATTGAGTTAAATTATAGCCAACAAAAACAGTTACTCCATCAACAAATTTCACCGAGTATGTTGAGAGATTAACTCTCTTGAGCGACTAATTCGATCGTCCATCAAGGACACAAATGTGTGTAGAATCAACTCAGAGATTTAAAAGGACTAAATCGAAAATTTGGTAAGGTTTATTCAACCCCCTTCTAAACCTTACACTACACCCCTTGGGACCGACACCTTCTCGTGTATATTCTTTTCCAAGTGCGAGATAGCTCGTTGGTAATTTCGTGAACCGAGCATCCGGTTGATCCAGGTTCTCTCCTCGCGATCATTTTGAAATTCTCAAATTTCTCAGACCACTCGATAATTTATTTTCCTTGATTTGCTCACGAGCCTTCACAAATCAATGTTAGCTTGTCCTGATTTCTTTAGGCGTTTTGCATGATTTGACTTTATTGAACATGGCTTTGTCCAAGGTTTTGTAAAGGATGTCCTTGGCCACATTGTCCAGGTTATATCTTTTTTGTCATCATTTGTCCATTCGGTTCTTGGTTTTTCAACCATAGCCGGTCTAGAGTGACATCCTCTTCACCTTCAAATTGCGGCTCTTCTTACGATGTGTTCACTTTTAAAATTTGTAGTGGCCCATCCTCTATCACTATCCACATCTCATCATGTAATCTTGATAGATGAGCCCGCATACGAATTTTCCAATCATCAAATTCTTCAATTGTGAACATTGGGATGCGTGTCAAATTTGCTTCCATGATAATAACTTTTAATGATAAAAGGAGTTTTGAAAACTTAAGTACTAAAACAGACTTTGAAAAATTTGGAGATCTAGTTCAAGAACTGCGGTCAGTGAAGGCTCAATGAACCAACCGCTCGATACCACTTGCGGTCCCAAGGGGTGTGAGTGTAAGGTTTAGAAGGGGGGTTGAATAAACCTTACCAACTTTTCGATCCTTTTTTAAAGTTCGAGTTGATACTACACAACAGTTGTGTCCTTGGTGGACAACTAATTTAGTTAATCAAGAGAGTTAGTCACTCAATAGACTCGACCGAGCCGTTGATAGAATAACTCGAGATGTTAAGATGAATTAGCTCAACTGTAGTTTGTTTTCAGCGGAAGACTTAACACCCTTAAATTTGGTTTAGTTAAGATTTAATGCTTGGTTTTAGTACTTAGAGATTATCAAGTGGATAAAAAATTTATCAAAGAGTAAAACAAATAAGATGCAAGAATTAAAGTGCTGAAATGTAAATGACACGAAAAGTTTTTATAGAGGTTCAAGATGGGGTAATTCTTCTACTCCTCTCTTCTCCAACTCCTGGAGGAATCCACTAAGTATTGATCGATGTACAGAGTGATAATAGGATACAAGTCTTGATCACACACTTGATCCTTTTTGGGACTCGACCGAGATGCCTTGGTCACTCAGGTGGCTTCTCGTGACGACTCGGCTTCTTCACAGGGCAGCTGCCTTGCTACTACAGCTCACTTGCTCAAGCTCTTTGGATTTGATCACGAAGCCCTCCAAAACTCGAGACTGGTTCGACCTTGAACCTTCCTACAATCCTCTGTGGAATGTAGACCCCTTTTCTTCAAAAGTCTCCTCTTCAACTGATTGAAGTTATATTTCCTTCACAGGTGAGTGTTGGATTGATTTTCTTCATAGTGTAGGCTTGAGGATTAATCTTGAATGATTTTGAGAATATGTTGATTACAGTTCAGATATTAGCTTGAATGTTTGTGGTTCAGGTAATCAAGGTCACCCTCTCTCAGAGTCATTCCTCAGCCTTTTATAGTGATCTTTCAAAAATCTGCCCGTTGAAGAGATAGGCTTATTTTTGAAAGTCACTTGTGGTCGTTGGCTTGTCTTTTTGCGATCCTGAAATTGCCACTTCCTCGTATGAATTGTTCTTCGACTTTTCGTAGTTCTAACACGGTGTAGTGCTTCCTATTGGTTTATTCCTCTTGCACGCTTCGGGATCGAGCACTTCGAGAAAGGTAGCATGGAGATATTACTTGTTTAAGTAATTCTCTTGATTTCTCGCAACGGATCTCTTTCGATTATCTCGACTTGACCGCATTTCCTTGCTTTCCCGGATGACTTAGAGTCGGCCTTCCAATCATCGATGACTCTTCAACTCACTTCAACTAGAGACTTGGCTATCTTGAGTTGACTTGACCGATGCTTTACTCACCGCATCTCACCGCACCTTCAGCTGAGTTCCCGTCTTCTTCTTCTTTGCCAAACTCACTGCCTCAGCAATGAGTTTTCCTTCTAGTCCTGATCGTCTTCTTGCATGTTTAGGCATAGTGACTTAACTCAAACTTGACCACCATGTTTATTACAATGCAGTTTACAACAGAAATGGGGTGCCAACTTCCTATTCTAAGTTTTACATGGCATTCATCAAAATCTAAACAATAAATTTCCCAACAAAGCTGAAAAGTGTCATAAAGATTGAAGATGACAAGAAATATGCAGTCTAATTTAGTGTTTTTCGAACAATGGTTTTATGCGTTTATAGAACAATAATTTCTATTTGAGTTCCTTGTTCGGCCACATTTGTGGTTCTTTTTTTCTGCTATTTTGAAAATAATAATTTCTAATTGGTTTTATTGGGTTTTTTACCCAACAATAAGTACTATTTTTGTATTAATATCTATGGATTTTTATTGTTTTGTTTATGTTTGTTTTATCTAAGTTGTTTAAATGAACTTGATAGTACCCTTTAGTTTTTTTTATTGGCTTATATGTTATTTGACTCTCTATAAGTTTCAGGTAATTTTTGTTATTTAAATGTATGAATTTTATATTTAATTACTATTAATGAAAATACAATGTACGAAAAGGCTGAAGAATGCACCCTTGGCAATAAGGTGGATCTCAATTTGGAAAAGGATGAAGGATGTGCTCTTGGGATTGATTCTTTTTAGCTCGGGTCATATTATAGTGTTCATTTGTTTGGGCTTATGTATTGTCATATAAGTATTTTAGTTATGTATTTATTTATTCAGAAGATGTATTTTCCATATATTTTGTACTTATGATTATAAATAAATTAAAAATTAATTAATGTAATTTCAGTATATTGTTATTAGTCGATAAAATATTTTAGATCTTTTTTTTTTATTCAGAATTTTTTTTGTAATAATTTGTAATTAACAATCTGAGAATTAATTAACGTAATTTAGATACATTGTTAGTTTTTTTCAAGTATCTAAACAATTTGTACCTTAATACAAATACTTCTATAATGTATAATTCTGAAAATTAATTAATGAAATTTTCATACATCAATAATATGTATATTGTAAAGTGGTTTTTGTAATTTTTAGTGTTTTTTTTAAAATTAAACACATACCTCTATCAATTTTTCAATGAAAATTACTTAAAAAATAATTATTGATCCATATAATACTAATTTATCTGTATATATAAATGAAAACTAATTTAACCAATTCCACTACAATCATATTGTAAAGTCAAGTGGTTTTAATTTTGAGTCTTATTTAGAATAATAAAACAAATAGATCTATAAGTCGTCAATCAAAAATAGAAAATTTTATAAAAATTTAACACTTGTAACCAACAGGATTCCAATTCACTTTCTCTGTACGGTCAAGTGTTTTTCTATTCTTATCATGAAATCTCTGGACATGAAAAAGAAACTTCAGAAGCAGGTAAATTATAACAATAAAAGATAAACAGAATATTGAACAAATGGACAAAAATCCAATAAAAAATAGCGAGAAAATTTGGAAGCGAGTAAAACTATTATTTGATAAACACAACCAAAGAACATGAACCACTTACATAAAACATAGCAGGTAAAACATTTTCTAGATAAACATAATCTATTTACCTAGAACAATCATCTTATCAAGTTTTTATGAAACTACTATAATAACCATATTTATACGTTTCCAAATACAAATATACCTTTTAATTAGATATTAGATATTAGATTAGATATATATTGATATAGATATATAGATATAGTCACTATATATACATATATATTTTTAAAGATTTTACTTTATTAATTTATTTGATTTGATTTACAAAATCTTTACATCTTCAATAATTTACATGCCTAATATAGTTCTCAAGTCAAACTTTATTTTGTGTATATTTTTCGATATAAATATCTGACAAAATCATATTCAATAATTTACATGCCTAATATATTTCTTAAGTCAATTTTATTCTATGATATTTTTCGGTATAAATATCTTACAAAATCATATTCAATATACTACAGAAATCCACTTATTTAATTATAAGCACATACCAAAAACACAATCATTTTCAGTTTATAAGTAGTGATTTTATAGTGGTAATCAACACAGTTCGTTACAATCTATCAAAGCAAGCTACACTGAAAAACGTTCACACATTTCGAGCAAACTTAGATAGTTTATCACAAATAGTTCATATAAGATATTATACACTCCATTCTACACAACGAGGAAGGTTATATGTCACAATGTAATTAGCAATAAACGTAAAATTTCTAGCATATATGACCAAGGTAATTTTTGTTCCAAGTTTTTCGAATTATTTAAACATCTTCTCTGCTTGCATATAAGTTTGTATATCATTTGTAATTATTCAGATTTATTTAGATAATATCAATAACTTATTCCATTTTCAATTTAGAGTTTGAAGATTAATACTTATCTTAAATACTGAATTTCACGAGTCTCTATTGATATGTATCATGATTCAGTGGCATAGAACTTGTATGAATTAAGTAAACATCAGTTAATAGTGATATAAAATTAGAGACAAAATCAATTAATAGAGGCAGAGAACCGGTATGATATTTAGATTATATATATATATATATATGTGTGTGTGTGTATGTTTTAAATTACATATCAACAGAGAAGTTAGTATTATTATTATCTTTATGCATATATGCCTTTTTAATGTATTAATAATACATAAGATATTTAGATTACTAACACTTTTCCCATTTTAAAAAATATTTACGTATTATAAATATAAACAGAAAAAACTGATAATGTTTTATAAAAAAATATTTTAATTTTTAAGAAACAATTCACGTTTTACGGGTAAATATGTAATTATTTTAATATATAATACCCATTTGAATAAGAAAAGTTCACAATAAAATGCCAAAGAACAAGTAGGTTTTTAAATATGACAAGGATGGTTTTTAAGCTAATAAAAATGCCAAAAACGATTGGTGTAACAGTAATAATAAGGATCCGCTCAAAAAAAATAGTAATAATAAGTACATAACTTATCATTTTTCGGGATATATTTGAGTCTGATTGCATATCTGTTGTGTGTGCTCTTTATAGTGGATATGATATTTTTAAATCTAAAAAACAACAAAAAAAATGTATTTGTTAGTAAAATAATAACATAGAAAATAAAAAAAATGGATAAAAACGTCCAACTTATCTGCAGCTTAAACGAGTAAGCTACATCAGATCTATTGTTCGTCATTTTAATCGGAGATGTCTTTTTTTTCCGCAATATTTTCTTCCGAATGGTGGAGATCTTTTTTTTTTTTTTTTTTTGTTATTTAGGTATTTTAAAATATATATCTGAAAATAGAAGCAAATAAAAAGCCTATTATTAATTTTTTTTCCGAAAATAAAAAATACAGAAAATTTATGCATTCTTTCATTTTGAGCAAAACCCCAGATCGAATAAATTTTTCAGATCTATAGTTTAAGAGTATTTTTCTGTAAATATTTACAAAAAATACAAAAAAATTATAGAATCATTTTGAAACTCATAAAATTAATTTGAAAAACTCAGAAAATAATAGATCTACAATTTTGATACGAAATAAATCTGGATTAAAAAAATAAATCACGAAACTTTTATAAATACTTTTTTCATAAACAAGAAACCATTCCAGATTTAAAAAATCTATAAATCTATAAAAGGAAAATGCAGAAAAAATCAAGTAATTGAAAAAATACTTGAGAAGAGTATTTTCTACCGATTTGTTTTGTTTGAAATCCTTTACTCACTTTGAAAATTGACTTCAAAATGATTTTTAAGGATTTCGAACTTTTTTTTAATTTATCTGCCTATTTCTCAAAACAATACTTCCCAAAAGTATTTTCCACCGATTTATTTATTCGAAATCCTGTTTTCATTTTGAAAACTAACTTCAAAATATTTTATAAGGATTTCAAAAGTTTTTTTTTTATTTTCGCCGATTTTTTGAAAAACAAAAATTGAACATTCATTTTGAAATTAAGTTAAAAATGAATATCGTGGATTTCATTTTCACAATCACATATAACATCGGCTGAAACTGTAAAGAAGAAAACAAAATTTGGTTTTCAGGAATCAAAAATGGCAGAAAAGAGTTTAGAGAAGAAAATGAGAAAAATGGCAGAATGCAGATTAGAGAAGAGAGAGAGACGGTGGAGAAGTTTAGGGTTAAGTGAAGACAATGAGGTGAGATCGGGAGGGGGGGTTGGTAGATAGATATATATTTCTAGAGGGTATCGATTTTGACCCATATGTCAAGTTTGTACCGTTTATTTTGGACCCCAACCCTATATCTTCTTAATCAATTTTGGATCAGTAGATCGTGAACATGTGTCATAATCTTGTGTTATGCTTCACATGCAATACAAGATTTTGACAAGTGTTCTATTATCTGATTTTTATTTAGTTTGGATCACATGGAGTTGGGCTTCTGTTTTAATTGGTCCGAAAATTAATGTGTATTTTGCCATGGATAATAAAAATAGGGAAACTGACATAAATGTCCCACTTTTTGGAGACAAAGATGTCGGCCTTTACGCTTCCCTGCTATTTTACCCAAATTATGCTCCTGTCTTTTTTTACTCAACTTTACGCTCCCGCCAAAATTTTTGGACTTTTTTACGCTTCGTTTCAAGATTATTTCTAACATGTTTCAAACATGTTTCTTTTGATAAAATTTCAGTGAAAAATAAATTTTATCCTCGTTAAATAATCCATTTTATATTCGAAGTCTTATAAAAAATCAAGAAATACACCATAAAACAACACATATTGAAGCTAAACAAATTAAAAATATTATAGAAACAACATGAATAAAAAAACACAATTCAATTTTTGATCCAATGCATGAAAACATAAAAAAACATAGAAACAACCAGGAAACAATATAGAAACAAACCCGAAATAATATACAAAATACCATATGAGTAAAAAGAGTTAAAAATAGGTAACAATTGTATTTAAACGTCGAAAACTACATGGAAACAACAAAGAAACATTGGAATAACATTAAAAATGGTATGGAAACAACCCCAAAACAACGTAAAAAAATATTAAAAATACCACATGAATAAAAAGAGCTTAAAAATAGGTAAAAATTGTATTTACACATTGAACACTACATGGAAATAACAAAATCAATTATTAGAACAACATTAAAAAATATTATAGAACAATACTGAAACAATAGAAACAATGTACAAAATAATATATGAATTAAAAACAACATAAAAAATAGGTAAAAGTTGTTTTAAAACATCGAAACAACAAAGAAACAATATAGAAACAACAAAGAAACAAAGTTAAATAACATCAAAACAACATATATAACATATAAAAAAATAAAAAAATATGCAGGAGCGTAAAAAGGAAAAAAAAACTAGGTACAAAAGTGATAGGAGCGTATTTGTGGTATGTTTACCAAAAAGATGGTATTTTATGTAATTTTCATATTTGATGTTGGCCCATATATATAATAGTCTAAATAATTATACATTTATTTGTTCTTATCAATTTTTTTCAATTAATTATATTTATATATTTGTATTATATATTTATATTATATATATTTTAGTTATTATTATATGGATTACATATTTATGCCATATATGTTTTTAAAATGGTATTATTCGATTTTATATATAAATAGAATACAAATACTATAATTTTTATTTAATTTAAAAAAATTGAATAAAAAAATTGAGAATAAATATAAATACAAAAACCAAAAATACAAATATATGTGACTTAGGTTATGATAATTTAAAGATATTGATTATATATTTATACCAAAATATGTTAATTAAATATAATATATTCTATTTACATAATATAATTTTTATTATAAGGTATAGGCTCTTTTATAAAAAAAAACGAAACTAGAATACAAATGCTATTACTGTTATTTATTTATTTTAATAATATAAAAATCGAATAAAAAATTCGATTACAAATATTTTAAAGTTAATTTATTCTATATTCTATTTATATAGATATTAGTATATTAATATTATTTAATTTAATATATAACCATTTGTTATAGTTTGACTTTAATTTTGTTTCCCTGGAATATAACACTATCTGAAAGGACGTCTTTTGAAAAGTGTCATTAAGTACAATGGTTCATCCATTTTCCAACAATCCGCTTAATAATATCACGAATGGTATGTTCAGTAATATTTTTATTTATTCTATTTATTTTACATAAAATGAAATATACTTTTGTATTCAATAATATAATGATAATATTTAAAATTTATTATTATAGTTTCGGGCACACGATAACTCTCTGACATAAATATCATTAATTGTGGCGTATCTCATTATGGTATATCCGGGACAACCTCTTCGATGAGTTCGAAAGAAGCTGTAATAATTGATCTCACAGAAGATGAACCGAATGAAGCCATGTGACTTCAAACAATACTACAGCCTACCCAAATTAAGGGTTAACGAATCGATATTGAGCTCACTGACGTGTTAAATTCTTCAAGGGATAGTTAGTGAAATTTTTTATATCTGTTAATTTCATATATGAGTTTAATAATATTATTTAATATAGTTCCATGAATTAGTGCAAATATTATTTTTTCAGAGTTTTGGGATATAGGGGATGCAGGTTATAAATGCGAATTTTGTGGAGCATTATTTTGGTTAGAAGAAAGACTATCATCCTATCCAAAATCAAAGTCTCGCTACTCTTTGTATTGTGGCCATGGAAATGTTCAACTTCCTCCAATCAAACAACCACCAAGTGTTCTTCAAGATCTATTGTTTGGAGATGTAAACAAAAGCAAACACTTTCAAGAGAATATAAGATCTTATAACAATATGTTTTGTTTTACATCTATGGGAGAAAAGATTGACACAGATGTAAACAAAGGTAGAGGTCCTCTGGTTTTTCGAATGTATGGGAAAAACTACCACCTGATCGGAAGTTTGTTGCCTCCGGATGTATTGACGCCCAAATTCGCTCAACTATACATATATGATACGGAAAATGAAATAAGTCATAGGTTGAATTCTGTCAGGTTTGTTTTTTTTTTTAACTGTTTTGTGTCTCTTTAGTATTATTTTGTTAAGAATTTTAAACACAATTTTGTTTAATTTTTAAAAAATAATATTTAAATTTGTGGGCAAGGGAGTGATAATAATAATTTGCACAAAGTTATCGTGTCTGAATTGAAGAGAATATTGGATGAGAACAATGTTAATTTTGGTCAAATCTTTCAGAATGTCAAAAGAAAAGATTCGAGAACATGGATTTTTAGACGTAAAATTACGTTTGATTGGTCGAAGGAGTATATATGCTAGGAGGTATAATATGCCAACGAGCAGTGAAGTTGCCACTTTGATTGTTGGTGATTTTGATCGTGCTTTATGCGATAAGGATATTGTTGTTGAAACAAGATCTGGACTTTTACAGCGGATAAATGAATTGAATGCCTCATATTTGTCCTTGCAGCATCATTACTATTACCTTATGGTGAGGACGGGTTTAGAGAAGATATACCATTTTCAAGCCTTAAGACAAATAGTACTGGTGGTAGAAGAACAAGTAGTGTGTGTGTGAATACTTTGCATACAGATTACATGACAGAGACCATGAATCGTCGACTATTTTGTCATCTAGGAGATTGTTTCAACAGTTTGTTGTTGATGCATACACAATGGTTGAGTCCACTCGATTGAAATATATCCGTTTGAATCAGAAAAAGTTGCGTTGTGATATATATAAAGTCTTGACTGATGCTCTTTTGCGTGGCGACATTGATCCAAGTACTCAGGGTAAACGCATTATATTACCTTCAACTATCACCCGAGGTGCTCGGTATATGCTACAGAATTATCAAGATGCGATGGCTATATGTCGATGGGCGTGTTATCTGGATATTTAATAACATTTACTTGCAATCCCAAATGGCCAGACATCATTCGTTTTCTTCAGAAAAAGAATCTAAATCCTCATGATCGTCCCGATATTGTTTGCAGAATCTTTAAACTGAAGCTAAATTCTTTGATCAAAGATCTTCGGCAAAATAAACTGTTTGGGAAAGTAATTGCAGGTTAGCATTTGTTTTTTAAATATTATATATATATATATATATATATATATATATATATGTTTACCAATATATTAAATATTTATTTATTTTACTATATCATCTCAAATTCTTATTATTATTTTATTATATTGCAGTTATTTATACAATAGAATTTCAAAAGCGTGGTTTGCCTCATGCCCATATATTGTTGTTTCTATTGAAGGAAGACAAATATCCAACTGCAGATGACATAGATCGAATTACATCAGCCGAAATACCTGACGAGAGAATTGATCCATGTTATTATGTTGTAGTAAGGGATCATATGATTCATGATCCATGTAGCGATGTCAGGAAAAACTCACCATGTATGGCTGATGGTCGTTGCACTAAATATTTTCCCAAAAAATTTGTGGATACGACTACTATTGATGATGAAGTTTATCCGCGTTATAGACGCAGAAATGATGGACAGATAGTTGAAAAAAATGGTGTACCTTTGGACAACAGATATGTGGTGCCTCATAATCGTCAGTTGTTACTCAAATGTGGAGCTCACATAAATGTGGAATGGTGTAACCAGACTAGATCTATTAAGTATATGTTCAAGTATGTCAACAAAGAAAATGATCTCATTACATCATCATTTGATACAAGCACCAACGATGAGGACTCGGGGAAAACCATTGATGAAGTAGGCATGTATTATGATTATAGGTATATATCGTCACGTGAAGTTGCATGGAGGTTATTGGGATTTGAGATTCAATACAAATACCCTTCAGTTTAACGACTCATCTTCCATCTTCCGAATGAGCAGAGTTTTATTTTCGATGATAATGAGCAAATAGACGATGTGCTTAATAAAGATTCAGTTAAAGAGAACATGTTTTTAGCATGGATGAAAGCAAACAAAATATATTCTGAAGCCCGTGAGCTAACCTATGTTGAAGCCCCAACAAAATTCACATGGAAACCAAAAGTCAGAAAGTAGATGCCAAGAAAAATGGGGAAATCAATAGGTCGAGTGTTTTTTGTCCCTCCAAGTGCTGGTGATATGTACTATTTGCAGTGTTTTATCAATATTTTTCGTGGGGCTACGTGTCATGATGACTACAAGAAGGTCAATGGTATTCAACATTCTTCACACTGTGAAGCTTGCTATACTCTTGGTTTGTTAGAAGACGGTAGAGAATATATTGACGCCATCACTTAAGCGAGCCATTGGGCTTCTGCAGAGAGTCTTAGAAGTTTGTTTGCGTCATTGATCTAATCTGAATCTTTGAACAGACCAGAAGCAGTATGGGATAAGTGTTGGCCATATCTTTTTGATGATATTTTATATAGACGACGACGTCTTCTCCAACATCAAGGTATTAACTAAAGTATTATTATATGTTAAATATCATAATTTTGTTTTCTAATAACATTATTTTATATATCTTATTATTTTCTATTATTTATCGAATGTCGTATTATTTCTCTTACAGAATTGGTATTGAGTGAGAATGAAATAAAAAATATTGCTCTGTTGGAAATTGAAAAAAAATTGAAAAATCGTGGCACGAGTCAACGTGATTTTGATACTATGCCATTTTCGGATGCGGACAATACTGGGAATAGCTGAAATAGATTGATATATGACGAGCTGCGTTATGATCGTAAGGCTCTTTTGGTAGAGCACAAGAACCTCATTTCCAGACTCAATGAGGAACAAAAAAATATTTACTCTAAAATAATGACCGCGGTGGAATCAAATAAAAGTGGTATGTTCTTTGTATATGGATATGGGGGCACATGCAAAACATTCTTGTGGAGAGCTTTATCTGTGTCTTTGAGATCGAAAGGATAAATTGTGTTAAATGTGGCATCGAGTGGAATAGTCCCTCTTGCTGCCTGGTGGAAGGATTGCACATTCTCGTTTTGTTATTCCTTTAAACCCAAATCAAGACTCAACTTGCAATATCAAACATGGGAGTCCGCTTGCTGAGTTGATTATTCGTTCTAAACTTAGAATCTAGGATGAAGCACCAAGGATGCACAAGTATTGCTTTTAAGCACTGGATGAAACTTTACTATCTCTTTTAAAATTAGTCAACCCACGGAATGAACATCTACCTTTTGGAGGGAAAACTATTGTGTTTGGGGTGGACTTCAGATAGATATTGCATATTATACCAAAGGGAAGTCGACAGGATGTAGTCAATGCCACGATAAATTCATCGTACTTGTGGAAAGATTGTACAGTACTGAGATTGACTAAGAACATGCATCTTCAAAGCCTCAATCAAGCAGATGATTATACGGATTTGGCACAATTCTCAGAATGGATAGCAAGCATCGGAGATGGAACAATCGGAGGATCTAATGATTGTTGTGCCACTTTTGATATACCTGAGAATATTCTTCTGGAATCTTCTGGTGATCCGATTGCAACAATTGTAGAGAATACTTATCCAATATTTAAAGACGCCATTGATGATCCTACCTACTTGAAAGACAGGGCGATACTCACACCGACCCTTGATGTTGTTGTGTCCATAAATCAATATATGACATCTTTAAATTCATCGGAGGGGCAGACTTATTTGAGCTCAGATAGCACGTGTAAATCTGATGCTAATGTTGACTTCTTGCATAATCTGCATACGCAATAATTTTTGAATGGTATAAAATGTTCCCGCATTCCTAATCATGAGTTTCATTTGAAGGTTGGGACTCCAGTTATGCTCTTGAGGAACATGGACCACTCGAATGGATTGTGTAACGAGATTAGATTAGTGATTACGAGGCTCTCTAGATATGTACTTGAAGCAAAAATTCTCACTGGAACTAATGCAGGTCAGAAGGTGTTGATACCGCGTATGGCACTAACACCGTTGGACCTCAGAATTCCATTCAATTTTCAACGTAGACAGTTTCCTCTGATCGTTTTTTATGCAATGACCATAAACAAGAGCCAAATTTAATCTCTCTCCAATGTTGGTCTGTATTTGAAGAATCCAATATTCAGTCATGGCCAACTATACATTGCTATTTCTCGAGTCACCAATCGGAAGGGACTGAAAATATTAGTATGTGGTGAAGATGAATCAAAAAACAAAACAAACGCAAAATGTGGTGTACAAAGAAGCTTTTCAAAGTTTGTAGTTATTAATTTGTTCGAGACGATGTTTGTACATTTTCTATTTTTATTTAATATATAATAAATTTTACATATATCCAATTTTTATGGTCGGATCGAACAAACCCAATATCGTAAAACACAATAAACTTCATATTGTCCGACATTACACTTATCGTGCATTGTACCGCTAAAGCACTAGTTTGTTTAATATCCCAAAGAAAAATGGTAATTTAGGGATGATTTTATGGCTGATATGGGATTTTAGGGGGTGGGGGGAACCTTAGTAGTTAGTAAAGAGATTAGACAAAATTTGATTCAATTAGAAATTGCAGATTTTGTTGTAGTTTTTATATTTAAAAACAATGGCTGAGAATTAGTAATTTCGTTTAGTTATTTTAGTTGAAAGAACAATTGTATGAAAAAGGGGGGATAGATCTCCTATTTCGCTTTTTCTGTTTCACTCTCTATTCCATATATTGGATGAAAAATATGTGTACAATAGTGACATTATTTTCTACACGTGTCATTTATCCGATACATTGGAATAAGAAGTGGAAAAGGAAATTTTAATCCTGAAAAAGAAGTGTTAATGCAGTGATTCACTCAACAAAAATTAATTACCTTTTTTAATGGTCCGGAAATGAAAAAAGATGAAAGAAAGATGTAGTTTTATAATGACCGAACATGACACCTGGTCAGTTGTCTGCTGGCGGAATTTCGATTACAAAGCTATTTATATAGTGTTTTTATATTGTACATCATTTTCCTCATAAATGAGTTCTATTTATACTATTATATTGAGTGGGGCAGCAATTATTATATCTACAATCTTAGTGGGAGACTTGTCATTCCCAAATTCTGCATGATCTGCATGGATGACAGGTATTTAATAAAATATTATGTGTTGTCCTTATCTGACACTGCCAGGTGGCAAGTTTGTCGGCCACTGTACTTGATCTCGGTCATCGTTGACTTTTCTAGGTGGAGCTTGTCCAAGTCATTTAGTGGATCCTTCTCGACGACTGGGTTGGGTGGTCCTTCTTCTCGATGATAGGTTCTTTGGTTGGGCCATGTATGTAAATCTTTAATCGCCACTTGTGCATATCTATCCAGCTCTGCTCGGGTATTATCAATGGCCCCCAAGTTCTGGACCGAGGATGCGGTGTGAAGAGGCGGACCAGAACTTTGTGAGATAAAGAATCTGAGCGAAGCTGAGAGACTGACATGTGTTACTGCCATAACCGCTGCAGTAATTATGATGTCTGACATGTGTCAACATATCATTGTGTCGCAGTGGCTCAATTTCCAAAGCGGCGTGTCTTTTCATCTCTTTGGGGGTATAAATAGGGTCCTTAGACTATTTTTCATTCATTTGTACATCAAATATTTACTATTTTACTGAGAGAAAAGCATCGAGTTGAGGCTCTAGTAGCTCCCGAGCAAATGTTCTTCTCGGATCTTCTTAGGTAATCCTCTTCTTCTCTTCCATCATGCTTGTTTCTCAATCCGACAGTCACAATACGAATCATAGTGTAGAAATCCCAATAGAAGACCCCCCACTGACATAGAAGTGTCTCAAGAAGGAGGTGGGAATGTAGTGGAGTTCTCTGATTCGGATAGGGACACTAAACCGGAGGGGCAGAAAGAAGATGAAGTTTTGTCTCCGGTTACCCTTAGGGTTGTACGTGGAGGGATGGTGTATGTTCCCGAAGATTTGCCTTTGGAATCTAATGGACCAACTGGGCCGAGCAGAGACGGAGACCAGGGTGTTGGGCCCTCAACTTTTGGTCGAGGAAGATAGGGGTCCCAGGCCCCGGGGTGGAGGCCCCCAAAGAACACATGGAGAGAAGTGACATAGACTGAGATGTCCTGGATTCCCACCATGCCTTTTCAGTCTGAGCTAGATGCTTACAAGTTGTTGTTTTTAATTCCTAACACCGTACACTTCTACCTCCCTGATGCCGACGAGACGCCTTTACATCCCCCTATAGGGTGCACCGCGATATTTTACAGGAGCTTTTATTTCGGGCTTAGGTTTCCCCTGCCGAGATTTATAACAAAATGGTTTTGGAGATGGAGATTACCATAAGGCAGGTCCATCCCTGACAATATAGTTGAGGGGCTTCCTCAATCTTTGAAGGATTGGAAGGGCAAGTGGTTTTTTGTCTATGGGGACTGGATGAGCTCGGGAAGTGATGACGACCAGAATATGTTCTTGCCCCACCAATAAATTTTACATTTTCTTGGCGTAAGTTTCTTTCTTGGGTTATTCTTTTTATGTCGTATTCTAATTGCTCATTATATGTTTCATGTGCAGAGAATCGTCTTTCCCACGAGAGACTTTCTGCCGAATTCATTGAGAGGATTGAAAGATAAAAATATTCCCATAGGAGAGCCGTAACATCGACGTTCTAACTGCCAAACAAAATTTAGTCAATGCTGGTTTGCGCGCAAGTCGGCGTGCCGAATCGAGAACTAAAACAAGAACCTCCTATAAGATATGTCTAAGTCATGCCATATTATGTATTTGAAATATTTCCAAGTGTTGTTATTTCTTTTGTTTCTACTTAGCTCCTCCTCAAAGACGCCGAGATGTCTGGCCGCCTAAAGTGAGCATAATAGATGGTCGCTGGCCCAAAGTAGAGGATCCCCGATCAGTGAAAAGAAGTGCAAACTGGGAAGAGAAAAGCCGGTCCTGGGGTGGGAAATGCTTTGAGAAAGAGAAAGACATCTAGAGTGGAGATACCCTGTGATGGCTCAAAAGCTACTCTAGAAAACCATAGGCAAGTGCACCTATCGTTTTGTAGTATAGGTTATTGAGTACCGAGTGTCATTCCCATGAGGATTATAAGTACTAATAATTACCGTGTTTTTGTTATCTAATCTAGTAATTTTCAGAGTTTTGTTTGTTAAAATGGAAAATGAAAAATAGAGAATTTAAGATAATTGCAACTTACAAAAAGAAATCAAATAAAAATAGATTGTAGAATGAGAAATCAAGAGATAAAAAAATGTGTTGAATGTAAATCCCTCTAGAATGTTTTTGTGATTCAATCAAGATAAAAATACAACCATAAGCCCTTAAGCAAAAACCAACATCTTTTAATAAAATTTCATGTTATGTGGACCGTAGAAATTCCCGATTTAAGTTAAACCCTTTCTCAAGGCGAAAAACTCCTAATCTCAAGTTGATTAACTGAAATCTCTTTCTAGTTAAAACCCCCAAAATTGCATTATAACGATTTATGAATTCCCATATTAGGTTTGACCCTAATTCAGAAGATTTATGTCGTCCTATATCTAGGATTGCATGCAACTCTTTTCACTTATATAGGTTCTTTCTCACCATAAATCTCTCGATTACCCGATGAGGAATAAATATCAAATTAATATACCGGAAATATCAACTTGAATGAAATAAACATGATATAAGTGAATCACACAAGACATGAGAATTTTATTAAAAACATACAAACCTAAATCACAAATCCATTCTAGAGTTCATTACATTCAAACACTAGTAGTTTAGCTACTCATGATTTTGACAAAAGAATAAATTACACAAGAAGATTTAAGTGTTGTAAACATGGTGTACTTATCTTTCTCAAAATCTCAATGACTTGTTCCTTTGATAGATGATGTTGATCCAAGCCTTCTTCTCCAATGTTGCTACAAGCTTACTCTTCCAAGACCTCTTGATCCCAATTCCACTCAAAATGTTAAACACTATGAATCTCTCTATGAATGTATATTACATGAATGATTTTCCAACTCAAACTCTTGGCTTTTATAAGCACCATCTTGTGAAATACCATATTAACAAATGCCCCATTTCCATGCTTGTTAGTTGAATCATTGTGTGCACATTCATGGTTGAGTTGGTTGAATCATTGTATACACATGATCATACTTCACTTCCATTGGTTGAGTTGGTTAAATCATTGTGTCCACATGCCAATTGAGGAGGAAATTGAGTTTTGGTGCAGCAAGATGAGGTGTGAAAGCTGCTCAAAGGTTGTCAAAAAGCAAAAGTCTCCATTATTTCCGCCAAAAGAAAAAAATTGTTGAGCCGAGGAAAACACGCGGGCCGTGCTTTCAAAGCACGGCCAGGCCGTGTTCGTCAAATTTGACGAACACGGCGTGTTTATAAACACGGCCAGGCCGTGTTTTCTTCGCAAAAATGGATTTTCGACGGGGTGTGCTTTTAAACACGGTTTGGCGTGTTTTGGCGATTTATGCGTGTGAAAAACACGGCCGTGCTTTTGTAAGCACGGCCCGGGCGTGTTTTTTTGTTTTTCTTGTTTTTCTTCCTTTTGAAGCATGGCCATGTTTTCCAACACACTAGGGTGTGTTACGCACGAGATTGAGTCCTCTTGCCTTCTTTTTAGACTTTGTTTACATTTAGTATTTTCATACGAAATCATACGAATTTGCTTCAAGTCTTTACCTTCATCATTCAAAACAAGCCAATGTGATTTTTCTTGATTTTATTGATTAATGAACTAAAAAGTTAGAAAAATTATCTAAAAAGGTTTAAGAAAATGTGAACAAAAATGCACTTATCAAACCGCCTC
Organism: Rehmannia glutinosa; assembly: GCA_016081115.2. NCBI lineage: Eukaryota > Viridiplantae > Streptophyta > Magnoliopsida > Lamiales > Orobanchaceae > Rehmannia > Rehmannia glutinosa. Next base: position 58,298,023 of record CM071931.1, on the reverse strand, counting down.
CAACTTGGAAATTTTGCTTGTCCTCAAGCAATTTTTAAAACAAAGAGTGGAGTTGAAAACAAAAATGAGGTATCTATTTTCACAATTTTGACATGTTTGAAGTAAATCGCTAACCTTTTTATTCCCGATTGAGCCAATTGATTCGTTCTTCCAAGTCAACCAATTTGTTAAAAAGAGGGTGAATTCAGTAAATGGAATCGTTTAGTCATCACAGTTGTCATATCACAGGAATTGTTAATCATTTGCTTAGGCCAAATACAAGAATGTAATGATAAAAGGAGATGTTCAGAAACTCGGGTTTTTTTTTTTTTGTGTGCATATAATTATAAATTAGGACATTTTTTTTGAGGTAAACTTCCACTAGGTTTAAATTTTGAATGCTTTCCAAAAACTCCTAGGGTGGTTTCCCATACTCATATTTGTGCTGCCGTTTTACGTAAAAGACAAACATGGGGCTCATGAATGCTCCTAGTTACTAAGCAACAACAAACAGAGAGGAGTATAACCTCGATTTGTCCTTTTTTTATAAAAATATAAATATTTTTTTCGATTTTCGATTTTTTTAACCGAATAATGATTTCTCCAACGATCAAAATCATAAAGTATTTAAATTTAAGCAAAATCCAAACTATTTTCATGACATTAAACTCTTTTGGCCGAATTCATCCTTTTACTAGAGTCACACGATTTTTAAAACATTTTGGCGATTTGAGTTCAAAAAGATGACTTTTTTCGGGAGAAAACTTGGTTAAAACAAATTCACAAACAACTTATCGAATTGTAAAAAGAAATATCTCATTAATATTTGCAAGAGATTTAAAAGTGCAAAATAAAATAAAACATCCACACAAATTAATTAAAAACGCAATCCCACACAAATTAATTAAAAACGCAATCCCACACAAACTAAAAAAAACAGTAAAAATTATCCAAATATGCTGATAAATCTCACCACCTCCAACTTCAAGGGTCACATTGTCCCCAATGTGAAGAAGGAGATGTGATACAGTCTAGATTAGAAAGCGAAAAAGAAAAAAAAAATGAAACAAGAAAAAAATACGACCTTCATTGTGGTGGTGGGAAATGTCCTTGCGAAATATGCCATTGGTGGATACGATCCATCATGGCAAAATAGGACTGTTGTTGGTCATATTGTTGTTGTTCTTTGTTGAAGATTCATGAAGAATTGTTGTTGTCGTTCTTCAATTCGGCGTAATGCTTTGCGTCATCATTTCCCTTGGCGATCCAATAAAACTCGCTTTTGCTCCATTTGCTCCAAGCGAATGGCGTGGAGAAAGAGATCTAGTATCATCCATAGGGGTTGACGGTTTGCCCTGGTGCTTGCCTTGGTGGTTGTGGCCGAAGGAGCATCAATATCCGGTTCCTCACTTTGATATGCATCCGTGTCGGGCCGCGGTGCGGGTAGTCGGAAAGCATCCGGTTATCACCTTGTGGGTACATCATCTTCCAATGTCCGGGTCCCGAACCGGCGTGCGAGAAGGATCCGGCAATGGATGTGTGTAGTCTGTATTTTTGAACCTTAAAACATAACCCATCCCGCTCGTTGAATCATTTCCATAGCAATACAAGATTCAAAGTCAATCCGGTTGGTCCCCGGGCTTGCTCAAGTCCTGCGAGGTTATAACCATAATGGATGGCAATAGGAGTAATAAGGCCACCAATAACGATTTTACCTCGGTTTTCTTGCTCACTTTGAGAAAATGTTTGGCGAGATAAGAACCCGTGTCGGCCAAAGAAGAATTCACCATTGACCATAGAAAATACAGCTCATCAAGTCGACGACTCCTTCACTTTCGCCCGGCCAAATAGTGTACTCGAGAGCACCCGATGGATATAACGAAAGCAAGGATTGACAATGCATGAGGATTTTGATGAAGAAGGATTATATTCCATCATGCGTAATTGCTTGCCAAAATTGTCGATCACGGAACCCCAATGGCTTTATACGCAACCCATTTGTGGGTAAATCATAGATAAATTAAATTACGCCAATGTGAGTTGGTGATCATTGTTGAAGAGCCGAAATGTGATTCGTCCTTCTTCAATATGTCGGCCGAAGTAATCTCCGCGTCATAGGAACTCGAAATTCTAACGTGAGACGGATGTAGGTGGGGGTGGCTAGATTCATGAAATAGCCCCACCCAAGTTGATTGAACATCCAATCCACATCCGTACGCAGCGGCTTCTCGAGCCCATCCAAGGTAGGATTATCCGAGAATCGTGTGTTAATGATGTGACGTTGGGCCATGACGATGGTATTGTGCTTCATGATCATCATCTCGGAAAGCTATACCAAATGGATTGGTAGGTGCGGTGGTCAAGATCTGAGTGGCTCGGCGACCGCCGTGTGTGGGGGCCGCGGAGGATGAAGCATCACCGGTACGTCCGCGTTTAGTCCTGGGATTCCTATGTCAATATAAACTTACAGCAACGTGAAAAACCATTTTAAGAGACATAGATAGTATCCCAAACATGAAAAGACATCAATTTACTCAAAATTCCACCATATCAACATCTCTATTCAACAAGAATCCATTTTCACAAGTTATACACCCCATTTGCAACAATGATTTAACAACATCCATTTTTCAACAACATTTCAATAATAGCAATTCAATCAACAACAATTTAGGAACATTAATCATATGACTCCAAGTCTACTCTTCAAATCAAGAACAAATGACCAATTCCTCAATTTACCAAGATAAAAACATCACAAGCATAATTTCTCATAATTACCACAAGAACTAAAAAATTACCACAAACAAACTCAATTAAACTCACAAAAATTCACAAGAAATATGTCATAAAAAGAAATTCATGATTTTTCCATTAATATCAACTATCCAAATTTTAATAACCCTACCATTCAATTTTTTAGGGCATGAAAAATTGGCAATACAAATTCATGAATTTGCTAACTACAACATAGGATAATTTTCTCAACAACACACAAATATACCAATTCAAACAAATCAAAATTCGAAATTGAAAGGAAAAGAAAAGAAGAGAAGAACAACACATACCTTGAAGACATTGTGAGGAGGAAGAGATGAGAGCCTTGTGATGTGAAAGTGTGTGGTGTGGGTGAAGATTTTGGAAGAAAAGAGAAAGAATTTGGTGATTTTGGGGTAGGGTTTGAGAAAAGGGGAGAAAGGAAGAAGAAGAATGATGTTTGGGGAAGAAAATAGGGCCAAAAATCGGCCCCCTGTTTTTGTAATTACCAACACGCCGTGCTTTGAAAGCGGCGGCCAGCCGTGTTGTTGTGACGTGTTTCAAATTGCATTTTCTATTTTTTTTTTTTTTTAGAATTAAAACACGCGTGTTATTTAACACGCCCATGCCGTGTTCTCATCTAGTTTTCACCCAAAATAATTTTTTTTTTTTTTTTTTTTTTTTTTAGAATTAAAACACGGGCGTGTTATTTAACACGCCCGCCCGTGTCTCGTACGAGTTTTCACCCAAATTTTTTTTTTTTTTTTAAAACACGGGCGTGTTTCTAAACACGCCCTGGCCGTGTTTTCTGCGTGTTTTGCAAACATGGCCTAAGTTGAAGAACACGGCCAAGGTGTGTTCGTCAATTTATTGACGAACACGGCCGTGGTGGATAAACACGGCCAGGCCGTGTTTTTATTATTTTTTTTTTTTTTTTTTTTAAAAAATCACACAAAATACCGGGTTGCCTCCCGGATAGCGCTTCGTTAACGTCGTATAGCTGGACCTGTTTTACCTCTACTCGTGTGGTGTATTTTGAGTGTCGTCAAGACGGATGGAATCTCGATAACTATCATCGATGGTGCCCCCAAAATAAAGCTTTAGACGATGTCCGTTCACCTTGAATGTTCCCATTTCCTTGTGTGTGATTTCAATAGTCCCGTAAGGGAACACTTGAGTAACAAGAATGGGCCGACCACCGGATTTTAATTTACCCGGAATAGTCGAGTCGGGAATTGAAGAGTAACACTTGATCACCAGGTTGAAATTCTCTTGTTTGCTTAATGCGTTTGTCATGCCATTGCTTTGTTCGTTCTTTGTAAATTCTCGAGTTCTCGTATGCCGAATTTCGCCATTCTTCGAGTTCGTTAATCCGCAATAAACGGTTATCTCCTCGCACTTGACAAATCATAATTAAGCATTTTAATAGCCCAAAAGGCCTTGTGTTCAAGCTCAACCTAAATGACACCCCTTACCATAAACGAGTCGGTATGGAGTAGTCCCTATTAGGCGTTTTGAAAGCCGTTCTATAAGCCCAAAGGGCATCGTCGAGTTTGAGGGACCAATCCTTGCGAGAGTGTCCAACCGTTTTTTCCAAAATTCTTTTTAATTCGCGGTTGGACACTTCAACTTGACCACTAGTTTGAGGGTGATAGGCGGTGGCGACTCGGTGTGTGACACCATATCGTTTTAACACTTTGTCAAATTGACTATTACAAAAGTGAGTGCCTCTATCACTAATGATGGCTCGTGGAGTATGATAAGTGTATTTTTATGCATGTTTTATGTGTGTATTTGAGTAGAAATTGAGTTATTTTGTTGTTAGTTTCATTAGTTTTTGATTGTACATTGTTTATACTACTGTGGGGTGCTTTTATTGGTGTAGATTGACCATTCGGGGCTAATTTTGGTGAATTTCGGACCATGGATTCATGTCAAAACATACCGGGGGGTTTAAGGATGCAAAAACGCTCGAAATCCCAAGCCAAACGCGTCATTTCGGGGCCTTTTTGGTCCAACACGGGCTGGGTGTGTTGGGCAACACGGCCGTGTTCAGCCGGGAGCGAAAAAACTCCAAAAAAAAAAAAAAAAAAAAAAAAAAAATTGCACATGACAGCCTCCGACACGGCCAGGCCGTGTTCCACAACACGGCCGTGTCCAGAGACACGGCCTGGCCGTGTTGGGAAGCACGGCCATGTTATCCTGACTTCCTGAACAATTAAACAGCACGGCCTGACCGTTTTATGCAACATGGGCGTGTTCGGATCACTTTCCAGCTTCAATTTCTGGTGGAATTTGTTAAAAAGTCATCTACCAAGCTTTTTGACAACTTTTGAGCACATTTACACCTCATTTTGTTGTATTAATTCCTTACTTTCCCACATGATCACATGGAAATAATGATCCCAACAACCCAACTCATAAAGTTGAGCATTAAAATATCAAAAGATGACATTATTAAGGAATACTTTCTCCAAAATAATGTCTATAAAAGCCAAGAGTATGGGTTGAAGGGGGATTCATTCATTGGTATACAAGGAAATCAGATTTTAGGAATGAAAGTTCATATTTTGGAGAGGAGAAACACATATTGTAGTGAGGAAGAGAGTTAGAAGGCTTGGATCACCATGGAGAGGCGCTAAGGCACAATGATTGAAGATCGCTCGGAGAAGAAGATGAACTCCACCACTTCATCATCATACTTCCAACAGGGGAGTCTTATGTTGATTTTGGAAGTTTTAACTTCAAGTATTCATGTTGATTTCGAAAGAAACTTCTTGTTTAATTGTTGTTTTCATTCTCAAATCCATCATGAGTTAAATCGCTAGTGTTTGAATGTGATGAACCCTAGAACTTATTTGTGATCATTGGTTTGAATGTTTTAATATATTTTCTTATGTTTTTATGCGAGTCACTTATGTTATGCTTGTTTATTCGAATTGGTATATGCGCATATTGATTTGAAGTTTATTTTTCACCGGAAATCGAGAGATTCATGGTGAAATAGAACCAACATAAGTGAAAGGAGTTGCATGCAATCCTAGATATAGACGACATAAATCTTCCTGATTAGGGTCAAACCTAATATGGGAATTCACAAATCGTTAATGCAATCTTGGGGTTTTAACTAGAAAGAGATTTCATTAATCAACTTGAGGTTAGGAGTTTTTCGCCTTGAGAAAGGGTTTAACTTAATTTAGGAATGCCTACGATCCATGAAGCATGAAAATATGTTAAGGGATGGTTAAAACTTAAGGGTTATGGTTGTATTTATTTTGGTAAAATCACAAAGACGTTCTATAGGGATTCACATTCAAGCACATTTATATCCAACATCTTCCAATCCGAGTGTATCGATATCTTTCGTGTTCTTAGTTGCCTCTTCCACTTTTATTTGCTTTTGTTTTATTTTATTTTGCAACAAACTATTTGACGAATTTGTAGGCTAGATAATAAAAAGACGGTAATTACTAGTAATCATAGTCCTCGTGGGAATGACACTCGATACTCGCTTAGCTTTACTATAAAACGATAGGTGCACTTGCCTACGGTTTTAAAGGTAGCTTTTGAGCCATCAAGTTTTTTGGCGCCGTTCGGGGGATTATGATATTAGGAACACCTTATTTTTATTAATCTAGTCATTTTTTTTTTTTTAATTTTTTTCTTGTTTGGGCAGAATGTGAAACTCGTCCGCGAATCGAAACTTTACTTGGTAATATTGTGACCAATTCGCCGACAAACCTCCACAATAAGGTGATGTAGTCCAAACATACGACTATAAAGAAAGCGCCACCGGGAGCAACCCGATAGTTCACACTTTTTTCTATTTTTTTATTAAATAATAGGTTGTTAGAGATTCATGAGTCAATAATTGGATGTATGGTGGGTGTTGGTATCACCTCTATCTTACTTGAGCAAATTTGAGCTTTCACGGTATTCGAGTTTTTGTTGCAAATTCTTATTAGGTATTCATATGCCCGTGAAGACCAAGATTGAACAACCCAATGATCTCTCCAAATCGATTTCACTCTCATGATAGAAGTCGTTTCTTTCCTCTTATTTTTCTTTTCTTTTTAGTTTGTTGTTTTTGTGTGTTTTTGTTTGTATGTTCATCTCTTTCTTTCACATTGAGGACAATGTGAATCTTTAAGTTGGAGGTGGATGTGATTGCATGCTTGTTAGAATTTTTCTTTGGAATGCTTGTGTGTTTGCTATTTATTTTGAATTTTTTTTTTTTTGATGGACGATATGATTTTTTCAAGGAAACAAATTGAATATTTGTTAGTCAATAACTTGGCCCAATTACACATAAATTAGCTTTATAATTTGTATTTTTAAATGCAAAGCAATTGATTGTCTTGAATATATTGACATGGATGTAGGTTGAATTTAGTCGAGACTTCTAACACTACGATACCTGATTTGTTAAGACAAATATGACGATTCTTAGCGCTATGAAAGTCCGAGAACTCATGATTTAGTAGTGGTTAACTAGTTGTTAAACCAAGCTTGTGAAAAATAAAAGAAAAAAATGAAAAAAAAATGAAGAAAAAAATGGACCAATCGAGGTTATACTCCTCTATTTGTTGTTGCTTAGTAACTAGGAGCATTCATGAGCCCCATGTTTGTCTTTTACGTAAAACGGCGACACTAATATGAGTATGGGAAACCACCCTAGGAGTGTTTGAACAGAAATTCAAAATATAAACCTAGTGGAAGCATGCCTCGGGAGGTCCCAAAAAAAAAAAAAAAAAAAAAAAAACAAAAAAAAAAAAAGGAGAATGAATACTCCTTGACTTTTCATTCCAATAAAGTTCAAGAAGCTTGGTTATATGACTAGTAGGCTAACTACAATGATCTATTGAATTCTTATATTTTCATGGTGTTACTGAATTGAAGTTGTTCATAACTATCGATGTCGTGGAGTGATGATTTCAAGTGCGGATAATGCTGCGATATTACGGTTTTTCTTGACAATCGATCGCTTTGCAAAATTATGTTTTTATTTAATGGCTAATTTATGTTGAGAAGGCTACGAATTTGACTACTTATATTCAAAGTGTTGAGAAAAATATATTCATTGTGTGTTGTGATGTATTGAATCCCTCATTATGGTTTTATGTTTTGCTTGAGGACAAGCAAAGTTCAAAGTTGGAGGTGGTTTGATAAGTGTATTTTTATGCATGTTTTATGTGTGTATTTGAGTAGAAATTGAGTTATTTTGTTGTTAGTTTCATTAGTTTTTGATTGTACATTGTTTATACTACGTGGGGTGCTTTTATTGGTGTAGATTGACCATTCGGGGCTAATTTTGGTGAATTTCGGACCATGGATTCATGTCAAAACATACCTGGGGTTTAAGGATGCAAAAACGCTCGAAATCCCAAGCCAAACGCGTCATTTCGGGGCCTTTTTGGTCCAACACGGGTCAGGTGTGTTGGGCAACACGGCCGTGTTCACCGGGAGCGAAAAACTCCAAAAAAAAAAAAAAAAAAAAAAAAAAAAAAAAATTGCACATGACAGCCTCCGACACGGCCAAAGCCGTGTTCCACAACACGGCCGTGTCGAGACACGGCCTGGCCGTGTTGGGAAGCACGCGCCATGTTATCCTCGACTTCTGAACAATTAAACAAGACGGCCGACCGTTTTATGCAACATGGGCGTGTTCGGATCACTTTCGGCTTCAATTTCGTGGAATTTGTTAAAAAGTCATCTACCAAGCTTTTTGACAACTTTTGAGCACATTTACACCTCATTTTGTTGTATTAATTCCTTACTTTCCCACATGATCACATGGAAATAATGATCCCAACAACCCAACTCATAAAGTTGAGCATTAAAATATCAAAAGATGACATTATTAAGGAATATTTTCTCCAAAATAATGTCTATAAAAGCCAAGAGTATGGGTTGAAGGGGGGATTCATTCATTGGTATACAAGGAAATCAGATTTTAGGAATGAAAGTTCATATTTTGGAGAGGAGAAACACATATTGTAGTGAGGAAGAGAGTTAGAAGGCTTGGATCACCATGGAGAGGCGCTAAGGCACAATGATTGAAGATCGCTCGGAAAGAAGATGAACTCCACCACTTCATCATCATACTTCCAACAGGAGTCTTATGTTGATTTTGGAAGTTTTAACTTCAAGTATTCATGTTGATTTCGAAAGAAACTTCTTGTTTAATTGTTGTTTTCATTCTCAAATCCATCATGAGTTAAATCGCTAGTGTTTGAATGTGATGAACCCTAGAACTTATTTGTGATCATTGGTTTGAATGTTTTAATATATTTTCTTATGTTTTTATGCGAGTCACTTATGTTATGCTTGTTTATTCGAATTGGTATATGCGCAATATTGATTTGAAGTTTATTTTTCACCGGGAAATCGAGATTCATGGTGAAATAGAACCAACATAAGTGAAAGGAGTTGCATGCAATCCTAGATATAGGGACGACATAAATCTTACGGATTAGGGTCAAACCTAATATGGGAATTCACAAATCGTTAATGCAATCTTGGGGTTTTAACTAGAAAGAGATTTCAGTTAATCAACTTGAGGTTAGGAGTTTTTCGCCTTGAGAAAGGGTTTAACTTAATTTAGGAATGCCTACGGTCCATGAAGCATGAAAATATGTTAAGGGATGGTTAAAACTTAAGGGTTATGGTTGTATTTATTTTGGTAAAATCACAAAGACGTTCTAGAGGGATTCACATTCAAGCACATTTATATCCAACATCTTCCAATCCGAGTGTATCTGATATCTTTCGTGTTCTTAGTTGCCTCTTCCACTTTTATTTGCTTTTGTTTTATTTTATTTTGCAACAAACTATTTGACGAATTTGTAGGCTAGATAATAAAAAGACGGTAATTACTAGTAATCATAGTCCTCGTGGGAATGACACTCGATACTCGCTTAGCTTTACTATAAAACGATAGGTGCACTTGCCTACGGTTTTAAAGGTAGCTTTTGAGCCATCAGAGTACCAAATCGGGTGAAAAGTTTTTTGAGAAAATGTACCACCACTCGAGCATCATTTTTAGGCAAGGCTTGAGCCTCTACCCATTTAGACACGTAGTCAACGGCTACCAAAATGTATTTATTGCCAAAAGACGCAGGAAATGGTCCCATAAAATCAATACCCCAAACATCCAAAATTTTGCAAACAAGAATACCATTTTGGGGCATTTCAGTTTTTCGAGAAATATTTCCTACTCGTTGACAATTATCACAAGTTTCAACATACCGTTTTGCGTCTTGAAAAAGTGTAGGCCAATAAAAGCCCGACTCAAGGACCTTTCGTGCCGTGGTATTCGCTTGATAGTGCCCACCGGTGGGTCCTTTGTGACAATGATTCAAAATGGAGATCGTTTCAGGAAGTGCGACACATCTTCGTATGATTTGATCCGCACAAATTCGGAAGAGGTGGGGATCGTCCCAAATATAGTGTTTGAGGTCCGAAAAGAATTTCTTCTTTTGTTGATGGGTCAGCCCTTTCGGTAGAACTTTTCCTGCAAGATAATTAGCAAAATCTGCAAACCAAGGATTATCAATTGAAATTGAGTTCAAGGAAAAGAGTTGCTCATCCGGGAAAGAATCTTTGATATGCCCTTCGTGTTGCTTGTCGGTGTCGGAGTGCTCAAGCCTTGACAGGTGATCGGCGGCAAGATTTTCGGCGCCCCGTTTATCTTTGATTTCCACATCAAATTCTTGGAGTAAGAGTACCCATCGAATTAGTCGTGGTTTTGCATCATTTTTGTCAAGCAAATAACGTAAAGCAGAGTGGTCCGTATAGACAATGACTTTGGATAGGATCAAATATGAGCGAAATTTGTCAAATGCGAAAACCACTGCAAGTAACTCTTTTTCTGTAGTCGTATAATTGGATTGAGCTGGATTCAGAGTTTTGCTTGCGTAGTAAATTGGTCGGAAATGCTTATCTTTTCGTTGCCCAAGCACCGCACCTACCGCATAATCGCTGGCATCACACATGAGTTCGAATGGTTGAGACCAATCCGGAGCTACCATGATGGGAGAAGTGGTGAGCTTTTCTTTCAAAGTATTGAATGCTTGAAGGCATTCATCATTGATATGAAAGACCGCATCCTTCTCCAAGAGGCGAGTGAGTGGCCGGGCAATTTTTGAAAAATCTTTGATGAATCGCCTATAAAACCCGGCATGCCCTAAAAAGCTTCGGATTGCCTTCACCGAAGTGGGTGGAGGCAATTTGGAAATTGTCTCAACCTTCGCCTTGTCAACTTCAATGCCCCTGCAAGAAATTTTATGTCCCAAAACAATACCTTCTTGTACCATGAAATGACATTTTTCCCAGTTAAGAACCAGGTTAGTTTCTTCACAACGAATGAGGACTTTTTTAAGATTTGCAAGACAAAGATCAAATGAGTCCCCAAAAACCGAGAAGTCATCCATGAAGACTTCCATGATATCTTCTACAAGTTCGTCGAAGATAGCAAGCATGCACCTTTGAAAAGTTGCCGGTGCATTGCACAATCCGAAAGGCATGCGGCGATAGGCAAAAGTACCGTAGGGGCAAGTGAAAGTGGTCTTTTCTTGGTCCTCCGGTGCTATCGGGATCTGAAAATAACCTGACATGCCATCAAGGAAGCAATAATACAAGTGACCAGATAATCTTTCAAGCATTTGATCAATAAAAGGTAAAGGAAAATGGTCCTTGCGAGTAGCATCATTGAGTCGTCGTGTCGATGCAAACTCGCCAACTTTATTCGTCCGCATTGGAATAAGTTCATTCTTTTCATTTGGTACCACCGCATCCCACCTTTCTTTGGAACCACTTGAATCGGACTCACCCAATTACATCGCTTAAAATTGGATAGATGAGCCCAAAGATCAAGTAATTTGATTACCTCCGCCTTGACTACCTCTTTCATGTTTGGATTTAAACGACGCCGTGGTAGAACAACCGCTTGAAATTTTCCTCCATCGACTTTGTGAGTGCAAAAGGAAGGATTTATCCCTTGAATATCGGAGATTTTCCAAGCGATGGCCTTTTATGTTCCCCGTAATATTGCCAACAATCTATCCTTTTGATGAGAAGATAAATTGGAGGAAATAATTACGGGAAGTTTGGCGTTCTTGGCTAGAAATGCATATTCCAAGTGTTCGGGTAACTCCTTCACTCCAACAAAGTGGTGGATCCTCAATGGATGGTTTGATATGCCCCACCTGTGAGTTTTCAATTTTTCGAACTCTTTCGTGCTTTGGTTCGTTTTCCTCCAATGCGAGTCTGATTCCCTAAGAAAGGGGTCTTCATCCGATATATCTCGCACTTTGAACAATACAAGTCTCCAAGAATTCGTTAGAAATCATGCTTGGTAGAGAATTTGTTATCTCCATATCGATAAGATCAATAGCAAAACAAGAGTCATCTTTATCTATCGTATTTTTTCATTGATGTAGCGATTTTAAAAATGACTTGTTCATCTTCGACTCTTAAAATTAGTTTGCCATCATGCACGTCAATGATTGCCTTAGCAAAAGAGCTAAAAATGGACGCCCTAAGATCAAGGGAACTTCGACATCCGTATGTATATCAAGAATTACAAAATCGACGGAAATATAAACTTATCGACTTTGACCAAAACATCTTCAACAATGCCTCTAGGATACTTAATAGATCTGTCAGCTAATTGCAGGCTCATCCTAGTTGGTTTTGGCTCCCCTAGACCCATTTGTTTGAATAAATCATAAGGCATCAAATTAATGCTAGCCCCTAGATCGCCAATGCCCGATCAACAGTCAAATTACCGACATGACAAGGAATAGTGAAACTCCCTGGATCTTTGATTTTCTGAGGTAACTTGTTTTGCAAAATTGCCGAGCATTCCTCATTTAATTGCACCATAGATATTTCTTCAAGCTTCTTCTTATTTGAAAGAAGATCTTTTAGGAACTTGGCATATTTTGGCATCCGTGAAAGGCTTCAACAAAAGGAATATTGATGTGCAATTGTTTAAATAAATCCAAGAACTTACCAAATTGGTCGTCATGTTTGTCCTTACGCAATCGACTTGGATACGGAATAGGTGGTTGGAATTCCTACCATTTTCTTTGTTTCCTTGGATACATGTTCGTCTTTTTGTTGTATGGGTGTGGGTTCGCCCTCCGATCCGTATTTCGTCTAGCTTTGTTCCACTCCTTAGAGTAATTGCTTTTACCTGTTCTCTTGGATTTGGCTCGGTGTTGCTAGGTAAGCTCCCTTGTGGCCTTTCGGAGATCATTTTGGCAATTTGACCAATTTGATTTTCCAAGTTGCGAATAGATGCTTCTTGGTTCCTTAAGGATGTTTCGGTGGCCGTGAAACGGGTTTCCGTTGTTTGGGCGAATTTTGACAGAAGTCCTCCAAACTTGGTTTTCGCGGTTGGAAACCGGAGGTGCGATTTAATTGGGGAGTGCGTTTGGATTAGGTTTGTTGACCTTGATTTCCCAACTAAAGTTCGGGTGTTGGCGCCTAACCTGGATTATAAGTGTTCTTTTGAAAGGATTATTTTGAAAGGGTCGAGATTGATTACCTAGATAATCCACTTGTTCATGCGGCGGTATCGCGTGAGGACAATCTTGGTGGTTGTGTGATCCTCCACAAGTCTCGCATGAGAAGGCTTGTTGTGGTGGTGGTTTTGAGCCGCCAACCCGTCGATTTTCTCGAGTCGAGCTTCGACTGTCGGCTAGTGTAACCACCGCGTCCGCATTATATACTCCCATTGACCTTGTTGTTTTTCCTCGGATTGCCATTGATAGCCATTCATGGCCATTCCTTCTATGAGATATTGGCGGCTTCGGGTGTTTTATTGTTCAATGTCCCCCCCGCAAAGATCGATCATCCTGTCTTGTTGATGAGAGCAACCCATTGTAAAATGTTTGGACTTGCATCCAAATGGGAAGACCATGATGTGGGCATTTTCGCAGTAATTCTTTGAATCTCTCCCAAGTGTCGTACAAGGTTTCATCGTCTTCTTGAGTGAATGAAGAGATCTCATTCCTCAATCGTGCGGTTTTAGCGGGTGGGAAATACTTTAGCGGAATTTTTCCGCCATAATGCTCCATGTTGTGATTGTTCCTTCGGTAAAGTGTTTAGCCATTGTTTAGCCCGTCCCCGAAGAGTAAATGGGAACAAGCGTAAGCGGATGGCATCGTCGGAGACTCCATTTATTTTGAAAGTATCGCAAATTTCGAGGAAATTCGCGATATGATTATTTGGATCTTCGTCCGGTAGGTCAATCGAATTGAACAAACTATTGCACCATTTGAATGACATTCGGTTTGATTTCGAAATTATTGGTCGCAAACAATGGGGCCTTACGATACTAGACGACGTACCATCCATAGATGGCTTGGCGTGAGTCGTACATGGTTCTTTGTTGTTCATCCGCCATATCGATCCTTGCTTTCGTTAGTATCCTCCTCGTGATCTGCATAATACTTTCCTCTCGTGTTGCTACCGGCGGTCTCGCGCTTCCAAATTCGGCGACGTAGTAGGCATGCACTTTGTGGTAAACAAGGAGGATAAGTATAATCCAAGACTTACAAAGATAATTACCGAGAAAGACAATTAATAAAAATAAAAAAAAATGATTAAATTAACAAAAATAAGGTGTTCTTAATATTACAATCCCCGGCAACGGCGCCAAAAACTTGATGGCTCAAAAGCTACTCTAGAAAACCATAGGCAAGTGCACCTATCGTTTTGTAGTATAGGTTATTGAGTACCGAGTGTCATTCCCACGAGGATTATAAGTACTAATAATTACCGTCTTTTTGTTATCTAATCTAGTAATTTTCAGAGTTTTGTTTGTTAAAATGGAAAATGAAAAATAGAGAATTTAAGATAATTGCAACTTACAAAAAGAAATCAAATAAAAATAGATTGTAGAATGAGAAATCAAGAGATAAAAAAATGTGTTGAATGTAAATCTCTCTAGAATGTTTTTGTGATTCAATCAAGATAAAAATACAACCATAAGCCCTTAAGCAAAAACCAACCTCTTTTAATAAAATTTCATGTTATGTGGACCGTAGAAATTCCCGATTTAAGTTAAACCCTTTCTCAAGGCGAAAAACTCCTAATCTCAAGTTGATTAACTGAAATCTCTTTCTAGTTAAAACCCCAAAATTGCATTATAACGATTTATGAATTCCCATATTAGGTTTGACCCTAATTCAAGATTTATGTCGTCCTATATCTAGGATTGCATGCAACTCTTTTCACTTATATAGTTCTTTCTCACCATAAATCTCTCGATTACCCGATGAGGAATAAATATCAAATTAATATACCGGAAATATCAACTTGAATGAAATAAACATGATATAAGTGAATCACACAAGACATGAGAATTTTATTAAAAACATACAAACCTTAATCACAAATCCATTCTAGAGTTCATTACATTCAAACACTAGTAGTTTAGCTACTCATGATTTTGACAAAAGAATAAATTACACAAGAAGATTTAAGTGTTGTAAACATGGTGTACTTATCTTTCTCAAAATCTCAATGACTTGTTCCTTTGATAGATGATGTTGATCCAAGCCTTCTTCTCCAATGTTGCTACAAGCTTACTCTTCCAAGACCTCTTGATCCCAATTCCACTCAAAATGTTAAACACTATGAATCTCTCTATGAATGTATATTACATGAATGATTTTCCAACTCAAACTCTTGGCTTTTATAAGCACCATCTTGTGAAATACCATATTAACAAATGCCCCATTTCCATGCTTGTTAGTTGAATCATTGTGTGCACATTCATGGTTGAGTTGGTTGAATCATTGTATACACATGATCATACTTCACTTCCATTGGTTGAGTTGGTTGAATCATTGTGTCCACATGCCCATTGAGGAGGAAATTGAGTTTTGGTGCAGCAAGATGAGGTGTGAAAGTCGCTCAAAGGTTGTCAAAAAGCAAAAGTCTCCATTATTTCCGCCAAAAGAAAAAAATTGTTGGTGGAGGAAAACACGGCCGTGCTTACAAAGACGGCGGTATGTTCGTCAAATTTGACGAACACGGCCGTGTTTATAAACACGCCAGGCCGTGTTTTCTTCGCAAAAATGGATTTTCTCGACGGTGTGCTTTTAAACACGGTTTGGGCGTGTTTTGCTGATTTGCGTGTGAAACACGGCCGTGCTTTGTAAGCACGGCCCGGGCGTGTTTTTTCTGTTTTTCTTGTTTTTCTTCCTTTTGAAGCATGGCCATGTTTTCCAACACACTAGGGGTGTGTTCTGCACGAGATTGAGTCTTCTTGCCTTCTTTTAGACTTTGTTTCTGTTCGTATTTTCATACGAAATCATACGAATTTGCTTCAAGTCTTTACCTTCATCATTCAAAACAAGCCAATGTGATTTTTCTTGATTTTATTGATTAATGAACTAAAAAGTTAGAAAAATTATCTAAAAAGGTTTAAGAAAATGTGAACAAAAATGCACTTATCACCCTGGGTCGAAGTACCTCCAACCGAAATCCCTAGTATCTTTCCATCGAGCGCTTCAATTATCATTCCTAATTGGACCTTCTCCGATGATTTGGGGGCCGATATACAATGCTTTCCCCTTAACACCAGCCGTGAAGAGCCATGCGACTCAATGGCCCGGAAGCGGCCAAAATGGTTCATTAACTACGCTAAGTGTGCCACCCTGATGCAGGAATTGACTGTGGCCCTTAGGGGTGTTCATCGAATCGAACTTCCGAATTCTTCGACTTCCTCGAATCGAATTTAATCGAATGAACATTTTAAACCTCAATTCGAAATTCGATCCTAATTCGATTAATTCGAATCGAATTTAAGCGAATTGGATTTCTCGATTTTCGAATCGAATTCGAGTCAATCCAAAAATCCAAATTTATCAATGAAGTGAATAAGGTTTGGATTCATAACATAATATGTTTGGACTATACCCAATAAAATTCCAGATTTTGTTTTTTCAAAATTACAAATTATCGACTAACCATTTTTCATTGTTTAATTTAACTAAAGACTATCATAAATTCATAATGAACTCCCTTATATAAATTTAATAAATCATTTTGTGCCAATTTTATACTAGAACTAGTTAATTGATAAATAACTTTTATACTCAAATATGAGGTATCAAATTGACAAAGTGTATGTATGTAGATAAAGAGATATAGTGTGTGCTATCATATAATTTATTATTTTAATATTATCTGAAGATAAATATATGTACTATAGTGTACAGATGTATGTATAATGCATATTGTAATAAGAATTTAAAATAAAGGAAAAAAAATCAAAGACTATATTGTATAAATGTATAATGTATGTTGTATAGTTTATGTACACAAGTTTTGTACTTTTCTATACAATGGACATAGCTGGTGGAATATTCTCATAGATTATTTCACCATATGCCCTCAACGTGAGATTGTAAGAATGAAACAGTTTTTACCTAAAATATATTTTTTAACACAAAAAAGGATTATTTGAATATGGTCTAAAGATAAAATTTGAAGTAATGTAAAATGTATTTCATATACTATTAAGTGTAATTATTTCTAAAAAAAACTAAAAAAACAAGATGGAAAAGAGCATATATTTATAATTTTACATTTTCATTTAAACAGTAGTGTTTTATTCATTTATATATATTATAAATGCATGTGTATAATTTACATATATACAATAAATAATTATGTATAGTGTGAAATATATACATATAAATTTCGAATTGAAATACGAATTCGAGTTGAAATAAGAATTCGAATTGTAATACGAATTCGAATTTAGTCGAATTTTACCTCGAATTAGGATTTTCGAATAGAATTCGAGAAAAAAACCTCAAATCGTTATTCGATTCAAATATTCATATTCGAGATTCAAGTTGATTCAAAATTCGATTCGAAATTCAAAAATCCTAATTCAAAACTAAAATTCGAATTCGAACCGAATCGAATTTCGGATCCATTCGAAAAATGAACACCCCTAGTGGCCCTCCCTAAGGCCGGACGAGTAGCCAGGGATGTTCCAGTTTGGACCTGGACTACCGGGATCGAGGAGTTCACCAAAGACATCAGCATGGAGGAAAAAGTCCAATACTGCATGGGCCTATCTGCTCGGGTCATAGGAATGTTGGTGCATACTGTGGGTGATGGCCATGATCTAACTGAATGTCATAACCAGCTCCGAGAAGCCCACAACGTCTGCCAAGGCGTGAAGGCATCTTTGAAAGAACAAGCAAAGAAGACGGAGGACAAGGCGACAGAAGCGAGCAAGCTGAGCGGCTCACGATGGAGGCGCGAGATGTGGCTGAGAAGGTGGAGGAGGTTTTGAGGGATGAGGTCTTCCAGCATAAGGAGTCATTGGCCAAGCGTGATGAGGAGCTTGCCAAGTCGCTCGAGGAGGCCAGACAAAAGGATTTTGGAAGATGGCAATGCAGAGGGCGTAAAAGCCTTCAAAGAGTTTGAAGAGTGGGCATCATGTTTGAATGCATTCACGCGACCATCCTGGAAGATATCTTGGTCGAGATATGGAAAGACAAAAGCGTGAGTCAGCTCAAGGATGACTTGAAGGGCTTCAAGGAAGAGATTGAGCTAAAACGAGCTAAGTTCGATGCAGCTGCCCCACCTATCGAGGAGAAAGAGCAGGGCGAGGAGATTGAGTAGGTGGCCTCTAGCGGGAACGTTCCTTAGTTCTTTTTTTGTGATTTTTCATTTACTTTTGTAGTCGGCCATAGGCCCGAAAACTATGTACTTTATTCCGGGTGTTAATGAAATATTTTCTTTCAAGTATTTGCATCTCATGCTTCTTGAATGCCTTGAATGTTTTTATTTTCTCGATAGTTTCTGTAATGTGCTCGATGTTGGGCTGATTTATTTGTTCTGATGTACTCGGTGCTAGGCCGAGATTTATGTAATAAAAGAAAAGGCTAAGTAATTTGTTCGGTGCTAGGCCGAGAACAAACGTTTTATTGATAATATTTTTTCAAGTAAATTACATTCCATTGGTGATTGAATTTCTCCCCATTTAAGTACTCTCGTATGTCTCAGTAACCAAACTTTACTTACTCGGTATAGACCTTCCCAAGTTAGCTTGAGTGGACCAGGATCAGCCCGTGTGTCTCTTTTTAAGACTAGATCACCGACCTAGAACTTTCTTTCCTTGACTTTAGAGTTATAATATCGTTCGCTTCTTTGTTTGTACTTCGCGTTTGTCATCTCGGCAGCTTGTCGTTTCTCGTTCAATAAATCTAACTCGGCTCGTATCGTAGTTTCATTTGCTTCTTCACTGAATTTCACAACACGGAAAGTTGGGCCCCCAATCTCGACTGGGATGATTGCTTTGGCCCCGATGCCAAGTCGAAAGGGGTTTCTCCCGTGGCTGATCGATGTATTGTTCTATAAGACAAAAGTACGCCGAGAAGCTCTTCGGGCCAATTTTCTTTGGATTCCACGAGTCGGGTCTTCAGGGTGTATTTGATGATTTTATTTATCACTTTGACCTGACCGTTGGATTGTGGGTGATACGGTGTAGACAAATGATTCCTGATATGCAAATTTTTGCAAAAAGTTCAAAATTTTCTATTATCAAAATGTTTCCCATTGTTACAATCGAGTAGGGGATCCCATATAGGCACACTATTGACTTCCACACAAAATCGATAATCTCCTGCTCGGATATCTTTGATGGAGGCTCGGATTCTACCCATTTCGTGAAATAACCGACTGCCACTATGGCATACCTCACCCCCCTTGCCAGTGGTGAGAGGGTCGATTCGGTTATTTCCCCACTTTGAAAATGGCCATTAACTGAAAATTGAAGTCAACTGTTGGGGATAATACCTTACTTGGGTGTAAATCTTTGACATTTCTCACATTTCTTGACTAGGGATATGGCGTCCCGCTTGAGTGAAGGCCAGTATTATCCTTGTCGGATCAGTTCGTGAGCTAAAATTGGCCTCCGTCATGATTTCCGCTAATACCTTCGTGGACTTCCCTAAGGGCGTACTCAGCTTTGCTTTCCGACAAGCAGCGCAACAAAGGAACTAAGTAGCCTCTTTTGTATAATATTCCATCGACAATTGTATACTGAGCAGCCTATGTCCTTAATGCCCACTACTACAAAAATGCTGATAGACAGCGGTTTTAAACCCGTGTCTATTATTAAAAAACCGTTGTTAGAGCCACCGGTGTTAAAAGTCTGAACTTTTGACAGCGGTTAAGAACCACTGTCGTTTTCTTTAAAGACACCGGTTTTAAACCGTTGTCTTAGAGATAAAATATCCGCTTTCTAAGACCCTGATTTTAAAAGTTTATGTTTTTGACACCGGATTAGAACCACTGTCTTTTGATGAATAGACATCGATTATTCACACCAGTTTTAAACCGGTGTAGTTTTATCTAAAGACACCGGCTCGAAATCGGTGTCTGTGGTGAAAAGACATCGCTTGTTCACATAGTGTGTCATTGGAATACATAATGCTACAAATGGATTTTAAAAACAGTAATCGAATGATATCATAAAAATCAAATACCAACCATTTCCAAATATAATATAATAAAATTAAATATCGAACATTTCCAAATATAGACAATTTGTCACAGAAAACTAAAATCACAACAAACAAATCAAACAATCCTAAAAGTCATAACCATCATAGTCTCAACAACCCCCAAATCCTTCAGCATAATTAGTTTAAAATCAAGAAAACAAATTAATAATAATATTCACACTTTGAGGGAAGAAACTCTTGCACTTAGAAGATACTTCATCAATGCAAAATGAAGACCTGCAAAGAAAAAAACAAGATAAAGAACAAATCAGCCATCTGGAGAAGATACTTAGAAGATACTTCATAGTTTCAAGGCATTCATATATAACTTTGGAAAAAGAAAAGAAAGAAAACGGAGAACAGATGATTACCCGGTAAAAGGTGCGTTGCAGACTATTGCATCGTAGGTTGTAGCCTCAAGAAGCCTAAAAGCTTCATATCGTGCTTCTCAACCTGCACGCTCGAGAAAATAATCCTTTTAAATCATCAAATTATTCAAAGTTGAAGTCAATCAAGAAAGATCTATTAATCTTAGAAGGATGACAAAGGAAAAAATGGTGACTAATATATTTAAAAATGTTGTAGCAATTCCTTTAAAGTAAATTAGTAGATGATGCTCCATAGATGAAGTGCCAAACATGCAAAGAACAAAGATTAATAGAAGTGAGACTGCATGATTTCTCTTTCTACTCAAATTTTAAAAAGTGCTTTTATGTCTTCAAGCCTCGGATTCTGGTGTCATCATCTCCTACAATTCATATTCCATCATTTTTATTAATGGTTCTCTGTATTACAAACAGTGGGCATGTAAATGCAATTTTAAGCAATATCAGTCTTATCAATCGCTTACACTTTGTAACAGAAATGTAATAGAGGTCCAGACAATTTTTTTAAGGTTATTACACTTATAACCAATATCACAGCCAAGAATAGGCAAAGCTGAATTCTATCATAAAACCAACATCAGAGTACAATTTCTTACTTGCTGGACTTGTGTCCGTAATGTATTGAACTGAGCCTCCGTACAGCATACATTTCCAGTAATTGTAGGACACAAACTTTGAATCTTTAATTTGCTGATAGCAATTCATCGGGCTGTTAGCAAAAAACCGAAAATACAACACAAAAACAAATCAAACTCGGACACATCAAGCTGTCAGCAAGAAACCGAAAATTAAAGAAAAACTAAATACATAGTCATGTTCAATACAATCAGGCCCTAGTGGCTAAGGAAAATAGGCCCGATCCTTTTAGCTTACACCTCAAACTTGTGTGTGAATGTGAGTGTGAGTGTACAACATTGTAACATATATTACAGAATTACATGTGGGAAGAAATTGAGCATAACAAATGCCACATTCAACCTGCTCCCCTCCTTTTGGAGATGTGGAGGTTGAGGCAACTGTGTCGAAAACATTGCGAGATTTTCAGCAAATGATTTGTCTTTCACCCTATTTTCCAAGATTGAGAAAAAATATTAGATCAGAGACAAATAACACCAAGCAGAAGCTATTAGTAAACATAACAAACATTATTATTAATTACTTAAACTACCTCTAAGGTTTAGCCTAATTACAAAAAAATCGAGTCATCTTTCAAATTACAAATATCCGATTGACATTTGTTTCCCTTTTACAAATAGCAATCTCAAGAAGGGGATATCTATTAGTAAATACATACCTCAAGGGGGTATTTATAATTTTGAAAGATAACTAATATTATTTGTAAATCGGCTAAACCTCGGGGGTAGATTTTGTAATTATCCCTTAGTTAACTCTAGAAAACAAGAAATCAGCAGAGCTGCTTACGAGCACCAACATCAGCGCAATACAGATCCAATGGCTAATTGGATGATTCACAATATGTAACAAAATGTGATTTCAGATAGAAAAATGTCCAAATGGTGAGAGAACCAGTTTGAAAGCCAAATTGACTAGAACAATTATACATTCCAATATACTTCAGATGAATATGCCAGCTCTGATGACCAGAAAGATTGGAAAACCAACAGTCAACTAATTGAATCATAATTTCAACTTTGTTTTAGTATTCCTCGTGTTTTTTAAACAAACTTAAAAAAGTAATACATAGAAATTCATTAATTCATCTATAATTTAAGCATAACATAGATTGGCTTTAACTTTAGCAGATATACCCAAATGATTTTGAACGTACCATATTTTACAATTTCGCTTCCAATTATCCCTCAGAAAGCACACTAGGGTATCTAAACCCAGAAAACGACACCTACCAGATTAAAAGTCGAATTAGTACAATAGCTTTCTCAAACCATTTGTACTGAAGAGAGAACAATATACAACTAAACTGAAAGAAACCTACTCTGGTATTTGATCAGACCCTACCTTTCAAGTTGTTGATAAAATATGCAATTTAATATTTATCACTTAATAGAAAACGTGTCCTTTTTCCTTACATTAGTCATAATTAACATCAAGTATGCAAAAGTTAGGTAAGCAATGGAATTAACTAAAACTAAGGACCAACACTTGAGATGTCAAATAAATTTTTTAAGTTCTCTAGCTAAATGCTGCTACAACATGAGTCACACAAGATTTAGATCCTTGAAAGAAAGCCAATCTAAACGCAAATCCTTTAGTTCAGTTGATTAATAACGAAAAATTGATCAGTTCTCAAGTATGTCAAATGCTTAGGTTCCGTTCTACTGATTTTGATGAGAAAAATTTGAAAACCCTAATGCTCTCTTCTCTCTCATCTAATTTGTCCGGCCACCTTCATTAACGGGCGCCGGTGCCACGGCCGTGATCACCATGAACTCGCTCGCACATGTTTCAGGGTTTAACGTCGAATTTCTTGCCTCCTCACGTTGATCTTCGGTCTTCCCTCCCTTCACGATCGTCCACAATGGCCGCTGCAACTCCGATTTCCCTCCCGTCGCGATCGTCATCAACAACGGCTGCATCTCCGACCGTTGTTGTTGCTCCGATGGGCTCTCAGGCTGCTGTTTCCTCCTTGTTGTCTTGTTATGGAATCCCACCTAGCTTTGTGCCTTCGCAAGTTACTCCAGGCTCAACCCCTATGCACACCTTCGTGGGGCTTGTTTCGCCTGAGGTCTATATGCCTCCGTCTAATACACAGCAGGCCCCCTCTCCTTTGGGGGCTGCATCTCCTTATAGGAGGGCGGCCCCCCTCCTCCAAGGCCACACCGCATTGGGAGGTCCCCCCATGCCCCGCCGCTAATTATGGGGACCGACTGCCCCCTCTTTGTGCCATTATGGGGGCCGCCACAACAGCCCTCCTCTCCAAGATCGCCCCAGGGAGTGATGACCTCTGGGCTTCTGTTTGCCATCCTCAGAGCATTCCTCCTGCGTGCCTTCCCACGACGACTACTCAAATGGCTGGAAGCTCCTCCCACCATGCATCGAACCCTCGACTTTCGGCTCATAACGCTAATAACCATATTAATTTGGTTAACTCTTTTGCGAAAGTGGTTTCAAGCAATACCAACTCGTTGGATCTTATTTTACCTCAGGCCCAGGTAACACTACTTCATTTTCCAATATGGTTTCGTAAAATGCAATCTATCCCAAAATCGGTTAGGAAAGGGGATTATTATTCTGTCACTATTGATGAAAATGTGTACAAACAATGTCTTGCCGAGTTTTCTTTTTCTTTAATTAGGCGGGTTGTTTTGGGAAAAGGTAACAAGCCATGGCCTACTATGCTTCTTCATAAAAGGCTATCCGAGCTATGGGGCATTAAGAATGATTGGAAACTAATTCCCTTGGGCCAGGGATATTTTTGTGTCAAATTTTTTCATGCACAGGATCGAGCTCGTGCTCAACTACGTATGAATTGGGCACTTAACCTGGGTACTATTTGGATTTCTCCATGGGTCCCAGACTTCAATCGTTACAAAGTACACACTTATGTGGCTAGTGTTTGGGTCCGCATCTTTGAGTTAAGTTTGGAATACTAGGATCCCAACACTATCATTGGGATCGCCAGTGCACTTGGTAATCCGATTTAGATTGATCAACGTTCGCTTGATGGGTCTCTGGGACATTTTATTCGTGTGTTGGTCGATATTGATCTCTCTAAACCATTGGAGGATCACATTATGGTGGAACAGTTTGGCCAATGTTCCTTTGTGTCGGTGAGCTATGAGAAACTCCCAGAGTTTTGTATTACGTGTAACGTTATGGGCCATTCCACCGCTTCTTGCCGGCTTAATACTACGGGAACCACGGCTACGGAAAGGCGCCCCAGTCCTCCTCATAGACGTTCAAGGGGTCCGGAGGGACGCCAGCAAACGGTGCGAAGAGGCCGTTCCAGAGTTTGCAAAGTTTATCGTCCTGTGCAACAGGACAAGGGCAAGGTCGTTGATGACTCAATGGGAAATACGGGTTCGACTATGCGGTCAGGCTCCCCTTCCTGCACAATAGTCACTTGCCCTACGGATATACAACTTGATAATGCTTTTGAGGCGCTTGCTTCAGATGACGCCCCAGAGCAATCATTCGCGGATCCTCAGACAGATTTACCTACTAGAGAACCGGTCCCCACTACAAGAAATCTGGTCAAAGACATCGCTTAAAAGACATCGTTTTCATGAATTTCATGATGTCTTACACTATACAACATCATGTTTTAAGTGAAGCGATGTGTATGAGCGGATTTTTCGCTATTACACATCGTCTTTAGGAGCTGATGTCTTTGACCACCCCTTTTTTGGTTTATAACATCATGTTTAAGATCGGTATTCCAACAGATGTCTTTGACCACCTTATATTTGTTTATAACATCACTATTAACATCATTTAGTTAAATTAGATGTTAAAACTCAATTATTATTACTCTAAAATATCTCTCAAAAAATTATTACTCTAAAATAAAGAGTTAATTACAAAAGTACCCTTGAGGTTTGACCTAATTACAAAATAACCCAGCTATTTTTTGAAATTACAAAAATACCCTAAGGTTTTATTTTATCTAACGTTTAACTCCTTCATAAGCAAAATAATTTCAAAATCCCCCTTCATATTTATAAAATCATTGAAGTATACCCTAGAGCTGTCGAAACGGGCCGGCAGGGTGGGCCGACCCGCGGCCCGCCAAAACCCGACACTTGGCGAGGCGGGCCAAGAAAACCATAGCCCAACCCACCCCACCTTGGGTTGTGGCTTGGGCAGGCCGACCCGCCAAAAATTAAAAAAATAATAAAAAAATGAAAAAAAATATTTTTCTATTTATATTATTAATTTTAATGAATTAAATATACTAATGGATAACAAAATATATATTTTATAAAAATATTATATACACTTTTATAAGAGATAAAAATATAAAATATCGATTATACTATTTCTTTTTATCTATTTTATCTATTTTTCTTTTTTTTTTTAATTTAAGGGCTAGCCCGCCCCGCCCCGCTAAGCCCGTGGTCTCGCGGCGCGGCCTAGCCCATTTAGCCCGCCTTTGGCGGGCTACTAAATACTCAACCCACCCCCTACCTTAGGCGGGGTGGGGCGGGGCGGCCCAATAGACCTAAAGCGTTATCTAAAATAATAATTCTAATTTAGTATATTTTATTAAGATAGCGCTAACTAAAAAATATTGTATATTTTCTTATAATAACATTTTGTACAACAAACGTTATCTATGAAAAATATTTTCCCTCCAACACATTATTCTCTCGCGCCTAATTGGTTTCTTCGCAAACCCTTTCTCAATAAAACTTCACAAACCGGTCTCAAAATCCTTTCACTCAAAATCTCGCCAAAAAAAACCACTACGCCAGAAAATAGTTCAGATAGCACATTTCAGATAGCGCTTTTAAATGGAAGTGCTATCGAAAAATTCGCAGATATTCTAGATGACACTTTTGTACGAAAATGCTATCACAATAAACCGTATAATAGCGTTTTATTAACGAAGCGTTATATGAAGAAAACTGAAGATAGCGCTTAATTAAATAAGTGCTATATAGGTTCCTGGAATAACGCTTCAGACAACAAGCGTTATCCTAAAGCGTTATCTCTCGATCGAGTCTATTTTATTTAGATAGCGCTAATTCAAGAAACGCTATATATTTTTTCATAATAACGGTTTGTACAACAAACGTTATCTTAAAGTGTTATTTGTAAAAAATAATTTTCCTCAAGCCTATCTATTCTCTCGCGCGTAGTTGCTTTTATATAATTTTTATTTAGTATAAAATATAAAAAGTTAAAAGTTGCATTATAAATTTATAAAAAAAAAAATAAAGTAATAAACTTAAAATAATCCGATCAGAGAGGTTTGAAGATTGAAGTCTCTGCTCTCTCACCACCTCGACTCTCTCTCTCTCTCGCCTCACTCTCTCTCGTCGGCTTCCACCATGAACCATCTACCACCGCCACAATCAAAGGCACTACTCCGGGAATCCACATCACATCCCTCCTTCGTCTACCTAGTCCCGAGGGCAGCGAGGCAACATCGAACTTGCAGCCCACCATCATCGCAAGTTGAAGGCTCCCGCTCGTGGGCTTCCATTCGTCTCCAATAGCCACCGCAGGTCGGATTATCAAACTGAAAATAGGTTTATTGCTCCGAAATTTAACGCAAAACAAAAAGGCCCAATTTTTAGGGAAGTTTGATATTTTAGTTTGATGAGTTTTTTTGGTTGGATTACACACAGAAGCATATGTTCTCGGTTTTTATGGTGATTATTGTGATACGTTAATGTGATGTAATTTATTTCTTCTTAAATTTGGTTTGCAACATAACATGTTTAGTTGATTAGATGTGTTTTTGGGTTTGATTTCACAAAAGGATATTTGCCCAGTTTCAACTTTCAAGCCAACTTGTTTTTTTTTTTTCCGAATTTTGTTTTAACCAATAACCAAACCGAATTACTGAAATTCTTTTGGTAAAAACCGAACCGTACCGTTCCAATACGGTAAATCTGCCACAAATATGGTACTTTTTGAGTTACCTTATTGTTGAAGCACTTTGAAACCGAATTACGATTCTTTCACTTTTTGCTGTTTAAAATTGGTAATCTTTGGTGGGGTTGGTTTCTCGAACGGCGGCTTTGAGTAGGTCATGGAGATGAGCAGCCGTAAAGGTCCATCGAAGTAAAACTTAGCTAGTTAGCTCCCAGTTTATTTTTATTTTGGGCTAATTACAAAAATTACCTTTGAGGTTTAGCCTAATTAGAAAAAAAACACAGTTACCTTTCAAAATTATGAATATCCACTTGGCATTTATTTCTACTTTACAAATTTCATCATGAAGGGGGTGTTTGTTGGGTAAATACAAACCTCAATGGGTGTTTGTAACACCTAAAGGAGGTTTCTGTTATTTTGAAAGAAAATAATTGTAGTTTTTTGTAATTAGGCTAAACTTTAGGAGTAGTTTTTGTAATTATTATCCCTTTTTTTTAAAAAAAATTGTTTTACTGTTGGATTTGGGGAGTTGTTGGCTTACATCCAGATTGTTAAACTCATGTATTGACAGATGAACAAAGGAAAATATCGTAGCTCGTATAACTCCAAAGAATGATGAGAGCAAGGTCAGAATTATGTATCGCATCATCGCTTGAAGAGTATGCAAAATTGAGCAGTGGGATGATGACGATGATCGTAGTGATGATGATGATGAGCCCCGTTATTGGGTAAGGCATATTTCAAGAACAATTTTCTGTTACAGGGAAGCTTTAGGACATCATTTTGCTGTCTGTATTGATATATACATGTTATAGTATAATAGTAGTCTCTGGTTCATTGCCTGGATATTATATACATGTTATTATACATGTCTTGGTCAGTATTTCCTCTAATATTATTGAATACTTAAAATTGTTAGATAGATTTATTTCGAGTATTTTATTATGCATGTCTTTAAAATTTGAATTACTTTCTGCTTTTGAGTTATAATCTCTTAATTGTATTGTGCAGGTGATCAGAAGTAATAGTTGTTAGTTGTACATTTTGTACTCCTGGATGATTCAGCTCATCTA
This sequence comes from Rehmannia glutinosa, assembly GCA_016081115.2. NCBI lineage: Eukaryota > Viridiplantae > Streptophyta > Magnoliopsida > Lamiales > Orobanchaceae > Rehmannia > Rehmannia glutinosa. The sequence goes on along the minus strand of CM071931.1, from coordinate 58,269,760 downwards.
GTTTTTGCATGAAGGCGGAGAAGTTAGCGAATTTGGAGTCTTTTGATGCCTTCTTTAAAATATTGAGAAACTGGATATTATTATACCATTTTGAAATTATTATATTTATGTGTGTAGTGTATGTATTGATCATGTGCTTATACTTGATGTTAATTGGTATATTGACACTTTTGAAGTTATGTAGTTTAGTATGCGTTGTTTGGACTTGTTGATACTAGTGTTATCCTTTTGGAAATTATTTTGATGTGATTGGATGAATTAGCATTAAAGATATGTTGTTTCTTGCTTTCATGTTTGATGGTTGTTATATACTTGCTCTGGTGGTGTGATGGTTATTTCTTCCGTTGTGAGGGAGATGATTGTTGATGCAAAACCATTTCAATAAAATGGTGGGCAATTGTTTTTAAATTAAAAAATAATTATTGTTTAGCTATTCAACATCGGTTTATGGCCGATTTCTAAAAGATTTAACACATCGGTGAATCGATGTTGTTCTACCAAAATTGATGTTGAACCCAATACAATAACATCATTTTTGTAAGAACAAAATCGATTCTGCATCGATGTCAAATCATTTATAACATCGGTTTTCCACCGATCTCAAAGAAGTCAACAACATCGCTTTTTGTATCCTTAAAACCGATGTTGAAAAGGTATACTTTTAACATCATCGATTACGACATCGGTTGATTTTTACATAGACATCGGCTAAAAACCGATGTCTTTGACCGGATTTCTTGTTGTGCCCGAAGGCTCATCCTTCCAACATCGGCTCCCTCTCTACTGCTCTGCCTCTTACGATTCAGCATCCATTGGAGAAGCCTATCCGTGCTCTCAATCGTGCCTTCCGAGACAGTTCCCTTGATTCAGCTAAATCCAGATTACTTCAGAGTGTGACTGAGGGTCCATCTCCGGCGATTCATGACATTACGATTGAGCTGGATCGCCCTAGGCCAAATGAGTTAGACTATGCAGTTTCAAAATAATGGGCGTATTAAGAAGATTAAGTGGCTAACACTCAATCGTCGGATTATGCAGCACACCACACTCCTATATTTACCGTGCGATCGACACAGGCAGCCCCTCCTCCACCGTCTCAATGAATTGCATCTTCTGGAACATCCGGGGGATTGGGAATATTGCTTCTCGTAATGTTCTTAAGGCGTTATGTCTGAAACATAAACCTTCTATTTTCGCTATTTGTGAGCCTAAGGTGGACATTTCCTCTATTTCGGATTCCTATTGGGGTAGTTTGGGTTAGAGTTTTATCACTCAATGTTTTCGTGCTAACGGTCGGGCTGATATTTGGGTTTTCTGTGATGCTGGTATCTCCGTTCTGCAACATGTTTGGTCTTCTTCTCAGTGCATTGTTATGTAGGTACAATTGGGTTCTATGGTTATCCATATTGGCTCTGTTCATGGTTTATGTGACCAAATTTCTCAGCGCATGCTTTGGTTGGATTTGAGGAATTTGGGTCTTGATGATCTTTTGCTTGTTGGGGACTTTAACGTTGTTTTGGGTCATCATGAGCTCTCGGGCAGTGGTATTTTATCCCAGGCCTCTTGTCAGGATTTCAGGGACTTTTTGGAGGATACTGGTTTGTTTGCGGTGCATACTACGGGGAATTTGTTTACTTGGTGCTCCCCCCGAACGCCTCTATCTCTTCTTCAGGCTAAGGGATCGAGCCCTAGCAACGTGTCGATTTTTCTCTCTTTGGCAAGTTGTTAAGGGTTTGGTTTTACCTCGCATTGGCTCGAATCATCACCCCATTTTGGTTTCTTGTTCGTCTTCTAATTGCAGGGGTTCGATACCATTTCGCTTCCAGCGTATGTGGGTTTATCATGCATCATTTCGTGATCTGGTTACGCCTTCCTGGGTACTCCCATGTGCCACGCCCATCCTCTTATTGTGCGTCATGTGGAAGCTCAAAAGGTTGCGTCAGGTTATTAAGACCTAGAATAGGGACGTTTTTGGCGATGTTAATCATCGGGTTGAGAGTCAGATGGAGAAGGTTTGGCAGATTCAGGCAGACATTGAGACCTCTGGTTTTACAGCTGCATGATAGGACATAGAGATCGATGCCCATAATGAATTGTCTCACACGCTTTTATTACAATCTGAATTCCATAAGCAGAAAGTCTGCTCGGCCTGGCTTAAAGATGGGGATCGTAATACAACATTTTTTCATCGCCGATGCCAGATTCGTAGTGGATGTTCGGGGATCCAGGGCCTGATGATCAATGGTAATTTCTCGGATGACTCATTTGTTCTTTGGGAGTCATATTATATCCTTCTATAAGGAGCTATTCGTGGATTCAGGGGGTAACACTTTGGATTACACTATGGTTGATCAGGTTATTTCTCCTATTGTGGGGGCTTCGGATAACGCCAGTTTGACGGTTATTCCTTCGTATTTGGAGATTAAAGAATTGGTTTTTGATATGGGTTCAAACAGTTCTCCTGGCTCGGATGGCTTTAATGGGACGTTTCATCATCATTTCTGGGATGTTATTTCGGCAGATGTGTCTGCCGCTGTTTGTTTCTTCTTTATCAGCTCATCCTTACCTCCGGGGTTGAACACTAGTTTTATGGCACTCATTCCAAAAACTAAGGATGCTAATTCTATTGAGAATTTTCGGCCAATTGTTATGAGTAATTTTCTTTTCAAGATTATTACCAAGATCTTGGCTTCTCGTTTGGGCTCGATCATTTCTGCCTATTTATCTCCTATGCAGTTTTGGTTTATTCCGGGGAGGCAGATTCACGTTTGTATTGCCATGGTTTCTGAAAGGTTCAATGTTTTGCATGGTCGGACTGATTCAAATATGATCTTGAAGATTGATATCCGTAAGGCGTTTGATACATTGAGGTGGGGTTTCTTACTGCATGTTCTGCGCCGGTTTGTTTTTTGAAGATTATTATTCATTGGGTGGACGTTATTCTTCGGTCTTCCAAAATATCAGTGTTACTTAATGGGACGCCGGTGGGGTACTTCTCATGTTTTAGAGGGGTTAGACAGGGTGATCCTCTATCCCCGCTACTCTTTTGCATCGCGAAGGAGGTACTTAGCAAATTTATTCAGGACGCGGTTACTCAGAATCAATTAGGCCCATTCATTGCGCCTAGATAGATCATCTTCCCATCGTCCATTCTTTATGTTGATGATATTGTTATTATGTGTGGGGCTTCTTGAGCTAACGCCCGTATTTTACTTCAGATCCTCACTCTTTATGCTGATATCTTGGGCCAAGCTTTCAATCCTCGGAAATCCAAAGTTTACTTTGGATCCCGGGTCTCATCTCATGTACGTGGGAGGGTTCAAAATATCATGGGGATCCAGCCCGGGGCATTCCATACGGTATATTTAGGCGCCCCCATATTTAAGAGAGCCCCTAAAGCTGCAAATTTACAGCCCGTCTTCGATTAAGTGATCCTCAAATTTAGAAGATGGAAATGCACTTCTCTTTCTCTTGCTGGTCGAGTTTGCCTTGTTAACTTTGTGATTACCAGTTCTTTTGTGCACACGATGATGATTTACAAATGGCCTCGATCCTTGCTCAAGCAAATGGAAAGGGCTATGCCTAATTTTATTTGTACTGGGGATGTTAATACCAAGGGGCCGATGGTGGTTAATTGGGATCGGTGTTGCACGCCTCGGGTTGAAAGGGGGTTGGGCGTCCGATATATTGTGGTGGCTAATACTGCCTTTTTGATGAAATTGGGATGGAAGGTCATGAATTCAGACTCGGTGATCTTCAAAACCCTTAGGAAGCGCTACTTGACGGTGGATGGGGCTCTCCGGAGATCATTCATCCCTTCTTCTATTTGGGCTGGGATTCGACCTCGTATTGCGGATTGCTTGGATGATTCTCATTGGATCCTGGGGTATGATTCTGAGGTCTTATTCTGGATTAACAACTGGTTGGGCTACTACATTGCATACAAAATTGGTATTCCACATGAGTACAGACATTTATTTGGGCAGTGCATTTCGGACTACATCTATGATGAGTCCTTGTGTTCACCTCCATTATTTGTATGGGTCCATACTCAATGAAAAGCCACATTTCATTGTGTAAAACTGAAAGATGTGCCTGCATACAAATCTACACCCATCAAATTCCTCAACTGTGAACATAGGAATGCGATATAGATTTGCTTCCTTTATAATAACTTTTTAAAAGAAAATTTTAAAAATAGCAAGTGTTGTATCTTTGACAAAGATTGAGATCTATTTGAATATCCAATGGGGAAGGTTCTTTCAACCAACTGCTATGATACCACTTGTAGGTACCAGGGGGTGTTTAAGTTAAGTCTATAAGGGAGGGGAGTTGAATAGACTTAACCAATTTTTGAATTTTATCCCTAAAATAGAGTTTTAATCACAAGTCAGCTTAGTACTTGAGGGACAACTTAGTTCAACTTCAATAGTAGAGTTAGCACTCATCAAATTCGAGAGAGTTGTTGATAAGATAACTCAGCTGAGTGAAGTGACCTTTTTATAAAAATAGCTAACTTGGTTTTTCTGCGGAAGTCGTACACCCTTTGTTTAAAATATGTTTTCAACGCTTGTTTTAAATTAAGTTATTATCAGTAGACTTGGCAAATTTATCAATCAACTGATATGATAAGCAAGAATTAAATGTGCTGAGAGTAAATGGCACAAAGCAATTTATAGTGGTTCGAGGATGGGGTAATTTCTCTAATCCACTCTTCTCCAACTCTTGGAGGTAATCTATTAAAGTAACAGTTGTTACAATCTGAATACAGCTACCCTTGATCATACAACTGGCTTCACTCTTGGGACTCAGCTCTTCATAAGACGGTTGTCCTGCTACTTAAACTCTTTTAGATTCTTAGATTTGATCACGAAGCCCTCCAACGAATCCAAAGCCTTGGTTCGAACTAGAACGTTACTGCAATTCCTTCAACCTTGATTGTGCAGACCTTTTTGTCTTTCAACAATGTTGCCCTTCAACAGTTTGAAGTTTTCTTTTCTTCACTGAGAGTGTTGGATCGATTTACTTCGAGTTTTAGGATTGAGGATAGAATGTGTTGCTTGAGAGTAGTTTTCTCTTTGCTTGATTGTTTGTAGATATGTGTTTATTGCTTCGTACTCTCTCAAATGAATTCCTCAGCCTTTTATGGTGCCAGTTTGAAAAATGTATCTGTTGAAGAGATAGATCCATTTTTCAATTTTCACTTCATGGTCGTTGGCTTGTCTTGTTATGCATAAATTGATGTTGGCCCAATCTTGTATTAGATATGCAACATTGCCTCGAAGCTCACGGTTTGCGTACATTCTATTGGTTCGTAGCTTTTTGCACTCTTTCAGCAAAACACCTTTATGGTTCCAATATGTCTTCTTTCCTCTTACAACAAAGATTTGAATTTTCTTATCAACGAATATCTTCATCTTTCTTTAGTCGTTTTTACTGTTGAACCCCTTTGATAGTTTTCTCTACTTATGTGGGAGTGACTTAGTTGTCAGTCTGCTGACTGAGCCAGCTTTTTGTTATTTGACTGATCTTTCGTCTTCAATACTCAGCTGACACACAGCTGATTCTTCACTTCGATCTCCAGTCATCTTCTGCAATCTTCGACTTGGCTGCTTTGACTCAGCTTATAGAATCCTATCGATTACACAGTTGAAAATTTACAACAAAATTGGGGTGCCAACTTCCTAATATAAGTTTTACATAGAATCATCAAAATCTATACCATAAATTTCCCAACAATATAGAGCACTTATTGGATTATTGCTCTACTTGATTGCCAGCAGACCTGACATCACCTTTGCAGTAGGTGTATGTGGAAGGTTTGAATCTGCACCAAAGGAAAGTCATATGACAGAAACAAATAAAATATTGAGATATTTGAAAGGAAGCCAAGAAGTTGGATTATGTATCCTAAAGAAGGAGGCTTCAAATCGATTGGTTATTTAGATTCAAATTATGTTGGATGTAGAATTGACAGGAAGAGTACATCTGATACATGTCAATTCCTTGGAAATAGATTGGTTTCTTGGTTCAACAAGAAATAAAATTCAATAGCTACATCATTAGTTGAAGCTGAGTACATTGGTGCATGCAGTTGTTGTGCCTAAGTCTTATGAATGAGACAACAACTAACAGACTATGACATTAAAGAAAAGGAAATTCCAATTATGTGTGATAACACAAGTGCTATTGGAATTTCTCAGACGTGTATTGCATTCTACAACAAAGCACATTGATGTCAGATATCATTTCATTAGAGATCATGTTGAAGAGAAAGACATCACATTGGAGTATGTGTCAACTAAAAAGCAGTTAGCTGATATATTCACAAAAACCGTATGTGAATCAAGGTTCAAAGAATCGATCAATGATCTTGGATTAATTGAGTGTGTTAATAAACTCATAAGACTCATTCAACAGAGTTAGAAGCAAATGAAATATGTTTCTAAAGGGTTTTACTCCTTCAGCAGTGTAAAACAAAAAAATTTGGATGTTCAGCAGAGTTAAGTCAACTGAACAACTGAGTTGTATTAGAAAAGAGAAAAGTAGAGTCAAGCCAAAACGAGCCAGTAGACACATTTAATGGCTGAGAGACAAAATGTGGTCGTTTTAATTAAAATAGAAATATTGTTGAGATGATGTCAGCATCATTAAAGGCGACACAGTAAAGGCTGCCACATGAAGCCTATGATTGGGAATAAATGTGAAGGGCCTTTAAGTGGGGGAATTAAAGAACCTTTTCTGGGTTAATCTCAGCCGTTGATCAAGATTCAAAATGCACGATCCCGAAGACGTCTCTCCATGTCCCATATATATTGAAATTTCATTTTCTCCCTCTTTACTCTATCATTCAAACACTTTCAGAATTCTAAAAACCTCTCTGCAGAAAACCCGAGTTCGAAGTTCTTCAAAGCTCAATGATTTCAAATGGCACTCAAGAACATTTCTGATTCTACCCTGGATTTTGCGAAGTTGTTTGAGAAAGTGTACTCCGGTGCACTAATAAACGCCGAAGGACAGGTTAAGAAGTCATCTGATAAGGAAAGGGCAAAGAAGATTGTGTAAGTCTAAGCGGCTACGATAATCTAGAGGGGGGTGAATAGATTATCTCCATCTTTTCGATTTTACCCTCTTTTTCGAACCGAATGCTCAAAGACAATAATAAAGGTTCGGAATGTAAACAACACATGTCGATTTATAGAGGTTCAACCCACCTAGGGCCTAATCCTCTACCACCCCAGTATATCCGGGATGGATTTCAAAAATAAAAAGAATTTTATTAATTACCAAAATTAATACAAACTCAACTTACAACAACACCTTGAAGAGCACCACACTCTTCTTCAACACCACCTTTGAGATTACCACAATCTCTTCTTGAAGATTACCACAATCTCCAATGGCACCTTGTGAAGATTACCACAATCTTCAACCTTGAAGAATACCAAATTCTTCAACACCTAAACAAGAAGATTACCACAATCTTCTTACACCTAACACCTAGATCACCCAAGTGTGTTCTTACCACAAGAACACTCACAAGGATATCTTTTGTTGAATGATAACCCAAAAATTCAAGATTACAACTCGATAATGAATTATACAATTGAGTGCAAGTGTAATCAAGAATAGCCTAGACCTCAAGGATGTGAAAGTGATAAGCTAGGAAAATTACAACAAGAATAATAACAATGAAAGACCAAGTGTTTGCTTGAGTATATCTTGTTGTGTTGTGTTGTTCTCTCTTGTTGTGTTGCTTCAATTCTTCCTCTATTTATAGAAGATGTCTTGTACAAGATAGGCTCCTCTTGGGGACAAGAATTCTGTTAAAAATACCAAGACAATTGAAGAAAAGAGCTGTTAGGAATCAACCCCTCAAATTAAGGAAAAGTTGTCTGCAAACTCAACGGATAGTTTGCTGTCAAAAGAGGGATTCGACCGGTCGCGCAGAGATAAGTTGAAATGAAAACTCTGCAATTTTTACACAGGGGGACCGGTCGCGGGGTGCGACCGGTCCGCCCTATGTGTGACCGGTTGAGGGAACAATTTTGATAAATAAGATGAGTCTGTTTCTTCTTGGTACGTTCGTGTACCGGTCGCCCAAGGGGTCGACAGTCGCCCCCCTACCGGCCGCCCCCCAGGGCTGACCGGTCACCCTCCCTATTTTCCAAACCGTCCCGTTTTGTTTCAATACTCAACTCAGTACGGTTGCCCTATAGGGCGACCGATCGAGCCTGAAACAAATGTGTTGTCCAATTTTTTATCGAAAATAAACTCCAAGAAATACTCCGAAAAATAGTAAAAACATTTTAAACCGATCGGGAGTATTAGGACAACATTCAGGGACATTGTTTTGATGTAAAAACACATTGACATAAAATCATTAAAAGCGTTGTCCAATTTAATAAACTTGAAGAAATCTCAAGGGAAATATTAAAAACTATTTTAAATCATTTAGGAGTATTTGGACAACCTTTCAAAACATTATTTTGGTGTAAAAACAAAATCATCAAAATCATGATAAAACCATTTATCAAACAATCTCCCCCTTTTTGATGATTACAAACCAAAACAATTCGACAAGGCCGATTTTGGAAATAAAACAATTTTGAGAGGCGATTTTGAAAACAAAACAAGTTTTCCGGTCAAAAAAGAATATCCGTTGAGAGCGACAACATTCCACGCAATATAAATGCAAGGATGAGAGTAGAGATATTCAAACACATATAGCAAATGCTCCCCCTATCAACATGCACAATAAAAGTAATATAGAAGCAACTACATCATAAGCTAAAATCTTAGCTTTTCGATATTGAGCTTAAGTGTCAAAAACTTAAAAGCTCCCCCTGTCAAAGAGACATCATTAGAACCGTATATAAGTCCATACTTACAAACAATGGACCATGATTCATACATAACCATAATGCACCAAGTGGACTAAATATGATCCACAACTTATGGCTTTATGAAGCCATAGCTTATAGCTTCTTTTCATTAAGCTTATCTTAGCTTCTTTGAGCTAAAGAGCTTAGAACCTGTTTCTCCCCCGTTGGAATCATCAAAAAGAATGTTAGCACGATAAATACATCATATATTCATATCAAAGTGCGCAACAAAACCGATGTATCGAGCTATTTGAACATTGAAGCTTATAAACCAAATAAGGAGGTAAAAGTCGAATCATACGACTTGAGAAAGCTTATGAAAACTCATTTGATAAGCACAACATGATCTCTATTAATATATAAGACTTTTTAAAACAAGAGAATCATGTAAGTGATGAATTTTTCATTGAAACATTTTATTGAACACTTGGCGGGCGCCAAAATTAGAAAATGATATATATAGCCCTTGTAAATGTAATCAAGCCAAGTTTTTCATCACCAAAGGCAATATAACAAATATCACTCATCAACAATCAATAAGCTCATCACAAAAATATATGAATTTCATCAAGAAAAATACATATAAGCCAGAAACTCAAGGGTTCAACCCAATTGAGCTAAAGAGAGTGAAATTCTTACCATTCAATCGGTAAAGATGAGCATCAATGATGATAACCGAGCTAGGTAGTCCCCAAAAAAATATAATTCATGCATCAAAACTCATTTGAAGTGAATTGTGTGTGAAATTTGCAAAGGGGACGAAAAATGAACCAAAAAGCCAAAAATGCTAAGTCTGGAAAATAGAACCATTTTAAACCAAAAAATAGCCAAGGGCAACCGGTCCAGGGGCAGGGCGACCGGTCGACCGGTCGGCCTTGCCCCAGTCAGCCCACTGTTTGAGTTCTGTCTAAAAATCCGAAGTTTGATCCAAAAATCCGATTTTTCGCCCCTAAGTTTTAAAAACGTGCAAAATGCAAACGTAGACCTCATTCAATATACATTATGTCATAATCAAGCTCGAAAAAATACTCGGCGGTAAATGAGAAAAATCCGCGAGTTATCCTTGAGACGGAATTAAACACATCTCAAGTTTTTGTTAAACATGCAATCCCTATAAAAAAAATATTGAATCTCAATATGTTTAGTTCGATTATAACGAACCATATTTTGAAAACATAAAATTTACACTGGACTTGTTATCCCGAAAAATAATAACGTTTTAAGACTTTGGATGAACAAGTCATAAGAGGAAGTGCCTTACAAATATTTGAAAATTTCTTTTAACGACACTTTAAAGAGATTCGTTGGGATTGTTTTAAGTCGAGTATATAGACATAAGGCATATAGAATGTCGAGTCTAAGGAGTAATGAACGATTGAACATACCTCGAATTCGTTTGTCAATGCCTACTTCAACCTTTTGTCAGTTTTCGCATTTGTAGCCATATAGGTTGAAATGGTTCTTTCTTCTTTAATGCCTCACTTGTTCTTTTGAGTGTTGAATATAATCACCTTCTTGGCATTGTTGAACTTGAATTCCAATGATCAAATTTGAGCTTCCCTCTTCATGATCATCTTAGGTTCACCTTGCATTGACTTGGAAAAATATCTTGCACAAATATTCATTAGTAGCACCAAAAATATTATCAACATAAATTTGCACAAGTAAACAACCTTGCCCTTTTTCAAAACAAGAAGTGTAGTATCAACTTTACCTTTTGTAAAATTATTTTGCAAAAATAGCTAAGTCTATCAAACCATATATGGGGTACTTGTATCAACCGTACAAGGCCATTTTATAAAAATCATTTGGCCTAAAAATTTTAAACTCCGTTAGACTTCTATTTGAATAAAACCATTTAGAAATTGGATTTAACATCCATTTGGTAAAGTTTGAAATTTTCTCAAAACAAGAATGGGCAAGTAAAGTGCAAATAACTTCTAAATGTGCTATGAGTGTAAATATTACATCAAAATCATTACCTTCTTCTTGACAATATCATTGTGCTACTAACCTTGTCTTGTTCATCAAACTTGTTGCGAAATATCACAAATTTCAACAAAATCTTAACAAGATATTTTGCACACGAGCATAGTAATATCGAATAATAGATACACTATTTTAAGCACCACATATTATGCATCATCAAGAGTCTAATAAATCATTCAAGTTCAAATAAGCTTAAGAAAGCTACATGAGGTCTCTTTTGAAATGGCAATATGAGAGCACATAGTTGAGACCTCATTTACAAGAATCATATGAACAAGAGGTTTGACATAAGTATCCAAGAATAATGACATTTATATGTGCAATAAAATGCATAACTTAGAAGATCAATTGTTTTATCAAAACAAAAAAATAATCCTATACAAATCTTGGATAAAACAAGCTATGTCAAATAATGCCTTTTCAAAAATTCAAAACATCCTCTTAATGGCACTTGTATAAAATAAGCACATAGTCATGTGGCACAAATGTATCGAGTCTATAAGGTGAATACCAATGATGAGCGTACCTCGATAGTTCATGTTACTCATGACATATTATGACGTAGATGGCCATTTGTGATGATATATGAATCATATACAATTCTTAAACAAGACTTGCACAAAACACAAATGATACAAGTGTAGGCTAAAAACAATAAGATATATCACAAGTATGCTTATGCCATAAAAATCCATAGGAGATTATAAAACACAATAGTTAAAGCAAATGCACAAGAGTTTTAAAAACATCATGCAATGTCTTCTTTTCAAAAGTATTTAAAACAACAAATATATATATTGAAGACCTTAATTTTAAAATTATGAAAACTCATATTGCAATAAAGACACAAATAAAAATATGCAAAGAAAATTAAATGCATATTTAAATAGGGAGATACGGTTTACCAATTTCTCCATTTCCATGGGTTGTGCCGTTCCCATTGTTGATGATATCTTCCCCTTTGAAAATCATCTTGTTGATGATGGCTTCTCCAATTTCTCCATTTCCAAGCATTGTAGCCTTCCCATTTTCGAAAGTGTTTTTCTCTTGGAAAATCATCTTGTTGATGATGTCTTTGCCATTTCCAAGGATTGTGTTCTTCCCATTTTTGATTATATCCTTTTCTTGGAAATTGATGAAAATGTTTTCTCCTTTGATCAAATGAATTGGTCATTTGATGTCTTCTAGGCGATATGAATTTTCTCCGATTATTATTTCGCCGGGTACCTAATACAACATTATTTTGTGGTACCCTCAAGTGTTTGGGTCCTTTAGGATTAGCTTTGAGACTTTTAGGTCTCCAACAATAATTAGAGCTATTTCTAGCCCGACAAGTATTTACCGTATGACCCTTCTTATCGCAATAAAAGCAAGTAACATCACTAATATACATAGGAACTCGATTCCTTTCATATGATTTATATCATTAGGCTCATGATCAAGTTTACTCTTCAAATTATCACAATCATAAACATTCACAACATTGGGCAATTTATTGGTACTCAAGTTGGATTTTGATAAATCATTTTTCATGCAATTAATATCCTCAACAAGAGTACTATTTTGTTTTTCAAGGTTTCTAACCTTGTCAAGTGTGGTGGTGTGAGCACATGATAGTGATTCATAGGAAGTAAATAAACTATCCTTATCATTCTTCAAAACAATGAATTCCTTTTTCAAATTTTTGTACTTAACAAGTAAATTTTGGAATTCATTTTGAAGATCATCAAAATCATTTTGCAAATCACTATAATCATTTTGAATAACAATATCATAAGAAGTAGAGGGTTTTAGATATACCTCGTTTTCTTCTTCGATGCCCATAAGACAATGTTCAACTTCTTCATTGTTGGTAGTTGTAAGAGGCTTGTTCCTTAGATTTGAACTTGTATCCCTTTGAGAAGAAGATGCTTTTGTTTGACTCCTTTCATTTGCAAATACTCCATAGATGGCTTCTAATTTTTGCCATACTTCATGTGCCGATCGAATTCCTACAATATGTTCATATTCCAAATTAGTAAATGAACAATACAAAATATTGAGAGCTTTACCATTTAAGGAGATGGTTTTCTTTTCTTCATCATTGAGCTCCTTGAGAGATTTGGAGGTGTATGGTGTGTCTTTCATTGGAATGGATTCTCCATTGATGATGGTGTTCCAAATATCGAAACGACAACCTTGTAAATAACATTCCATTCTTTTTTTCCAAAATATAAAATTTTTGGAATCAAACCAAGGTGGCTTGGTGGTGGAGGTGCCGGAAAGGTGAAAGGTGAGATTCGTTCGTAGCCGACGATCGTTTCTCTTCACTTGCGATGTGAAACGAGCTTGCCAAAGAGTTTGGCTCTGATACCACTTGTAAGTCCAAGCGGCTACGATAATCTAGAGGGGGGGTGAATAGATTATCTCCATCTTTTCGATTTTACCCTCTTTTTCGAATCGAATGCTCAAATACAATAATAAAGGTGCGGAATGTAAACAACACACGTCGATTTATAGAGGTTCAACCCACCTAGGGCCTAATCCTCTATCACCCCAGTATATCCGGGATGTATTTCAAAAAGAAAAAGAATTTTATTAATTACCAAAATTAATACAAACTCAACTTACAACAACACCTTGAAGAGCACCACACTCTTCTTCAACACCACCTTTGAGATTACCACAATCTCTTCTTGAAGATTACTACAATCTCCAACGGCACCTTGTGAAGATTACCACAATCTTCAACCTTGAAGAATACCAAATTCTTGAACACCTCAACAAGAAGATTACCACAATCTTCTTACACCTAACACCTAGATCACCCAAGTGTGTTCTTACCACAAGAACACTCACAAGGATATCTTGTGTTGAATGATAACCCAAAAATTCAAGATTACAACTCGATAATGAATTATACAATTGAGTGCAAGTGTAAACAAGAATAGCCTAGACCTCAAGGATGTGAAAGTGATAAGCTAGGCAAATTACAATAAGAATAATAACAATGAAAGACCAAGTGTTTGCTTGAGTATATCTTGTTGTGTTGTGTTGTTCTCTCTTGTTGTGTTGCTTCAATTCTTCCTCTATTTATAGAAGATGTCTTGTACAAGATAGGCTCCTCTTGGGGACAAGAATTCTGTAAAAAATACTAAGACAATTGAAGAAATGAGCTGTTAGAAATCAACCCCTCAAATTAAGGAAAAGTTGTCTGCAAACTCAACGGATAGTTTGCTGTCAAAAGTGGGGTTCGACCGGTCTCGCAGAGATAAGTTGAAATGAAAATTCTGCAATTTTTACACAGGGGGGTGCGACCGGTCGCCCTATGTTTGACCGGTTGGAGGGAACAATTTTGATAAATAAGATGAGTCTGTTCTTCAGGGGTACGTTCAGGTACCGATCGCCCAAGGGGTCGACCGGCCGCCCCTACTGGTCGCCCCCAGGGCTGACCGATCACCCTCCCTATTTTTCAAACTGTCCCGTTTTCTGTTTCAATACTCAACTCAGGTACGGGTTGCCCTATAGGGTGACCGGTCGAGCCTGAAACAAATGTGTTGTCCAATTTTTTATCGAAAATAAACTCCAATAAATACTCACAAAAATTGTAAAAACATTTTAAACCGATCGGGAGGATTAGGACAACATTCAGGGGACATTGTTTTGATGTAAAAACACATTGACATAAAATCATTAAAAGTGTTGTCCAATTTAATAAACTTGAAGAAATACTCCGGGAAATATTAAAAACCATTTTAAATCATTTAGGAGTATTTGGACAACCTTTAAAAACATTGTTTTGGTGTAAAAATAAAATCATCAAAATCATGATAAAACCATTTATCAAACAGATTGTTGGGCATATAGAGAAATATTGTTTGCTGAGATTTCTCACTTTACCCATGCCACAGACATTTTGGGAGGAGGTGGTGATGTTCCATATGAACGCCTCCACTCACAATAATGGAATCCATTCCTCTGCAAATGGAATGGAAGTCAAGTTGGTTGCGAAAGACTTGACTGAGCGGCTTCACCTTCCTAGCAGTGGACTCAAGGAGCTGAAAGATAATGAGTTCGACTTTATGAAGATCAGGAAGGAGATTCCAATTGAGGAAGCTACAAGTAAGCTGAATCCATCAGTCACGAAGGCTGTGATCAAGGAAGAGTACCTCAAATTGATGGATGTGGTAGCGAAATGTGTGGACATCAAGTTTGGCTCTTATAGTCAGTTGTCCCAAGCTAAGTTTACTGTAAAGGCAGACATCATGGAAGAGCTGGATGTAAACTGGAACGAGTACATTTTTGACAAGTTGTGTCAAAATGTACAGAATGTCAAGTTAGCTGACGGAAATTCAAGAACACCCTTGGTTATGGGATAGTCATTGGGTATCTGCTGGAGAAGAAAGGAGTGCCATTGCGAAAGGGAAAGGCATTCCACATAAACAAAAAAATATTCAAGTGTAACTTGTCAGACGCCCACAAGAAGGCCCACGCTAGGAAAAATGGTGCTTCTAAGAGGGAAACAATGGAGAATATCCCGAAAGAAGAGACAGTTGCTCCAGCTCTTGCTCCAGCTGTCCCAAAAGAGAAGAACAGTCGCACCCTGAAAGACAGCTGCGAGAAGTAGAAGACTTAACCTAAGTGAGGTTGAGAGATGAACCAGAGGAATCGGCTGTCAGGGCAGAAGCTAAGGACTATGAGAAATCATAATGGATAGAAAAACCTTTGGAGAGGCGCTCCAAGAGGAATCATGAATTGCAATCTGCTGCAGCTACCCCCATTGTTGAAAGAGCTGAAGTGGAAACCGCTGTTATTGAGTCAGCAATAGCTGAGCAAGAGGAAGTCAGGATCGAGGACACAACTGCGATGGTACTTGATAAAGCAGTTGTTGAGACAACTATTGAACTAGTTGAGAACGTTAGGCCTCATGAAAAAGATGTTGATGCAAGGGATACAACTGATTCTGATGAACCAGCGTCCCCTATATATATTGACATCGAAGCTAGGCCGTATATATGCAGGAAATGGAAATTGAGTGACAGTTGCCAGTTGTTTCAGCGGCACAAAATTATGGAAGAAGAAGAATGGCTTCTGAAATTCTTGAAGAATTGATCGTGAAAATTATTTCACTAAGACGCAAGTGTATAGTGTAGCTAATAGATAACTGTGAGCAAGGTCGTATTGCTCAGAGATTTAATCAGAAACACATAAAGTATAGTAAATGTCGTACTACAATATTATTGAAGCGATCGAAAACAAATGGTGTTATCTAAAATAATCCATAATTTTAAAATTATCGACTAAAATATTTAATTAATGTAAAAACCCGAGTTTCACAAGAAATTAAACAAATAAGAAGGCAATCTAGGACCATAATCTTAACATGCTTCATCAATATTAATTTCAATTAACGTTTCATCAAAACCAGTTTCCGTATATCTATTTGTTCAATTCCTAAAGTATTGTATTCCCTATCCCGAGTGCAAACAAACTGTTGATTAATAAGAATTGTAGGTATTCGTACTCAACAATTAATCAACTCCAAAAACAATATAGAATTGAAGTAAATACCCACAAACATAATAGGTCTCCCGACCCAATACCCATTTATGTTATAAATTCGTTTATCAAAAGTTATATCTCATCTCCCGAATTTTGAACAAACAAATAAGACATGAAAATTGTTGGCCAAATAATCTACAAGAAATATGCACGCGAATTCATAAATAGAACACAAGAAACCAATTAAGAAGAAATAATCAAACTAGAATTAACATGAATCCACAGTTTCGATCACGCCAAAGGATAAAAAGATCTAGTTATCGTGAAAATCATTTCACTAAACTGCAAGTGTACAACGTAGCTAGCAGATAGCAGCGAGCAAGGTCATATTCATCATGGATTGAATAGGAACCACTTAGGCTATATTAAATATCATATTCCAATTTTATTGAAATGGTCGAAAATCACAAAATTATTTATTATCTAATCTGATATACCCGAACACCACAAGTTTATTATCTAATCAAGTAAAAATATTTATATTTTAATAAACTCGAACTCCACAAGTTTTCAATAAATACAAAAGCAACCCTAGGCACATAATCTCAACATGCTTCTTCAATATTAAATCCAATTAATGTTTATCAAAATCAGTTTATGTATTTCTATAGATTTGTAATACCCGAGCCTCACACTGCTCACTAGACAATATAATTCATGCATTATATGTTGGTTATGTGCTATTTGCATAATCTGATTATTTTATATGACATGGCTAGTTTTATAATTTTGAAACTCACTTATATTGATTAGTCGTTGGATTACTAATTTAAACAGTTAAAAAAAAGAGGGTATTTAGTAGTCGGATTATTAGATGCTATCTATTAGGTTGCACATGGTAGCTATTCAAAGAGTTACAAGATTACACATGGTAAATTTAGGGGTGAAAGGTGGCAACAAGGTGTGTATCGGGAAACATAAAATACGAACAATTTTGAGATAATAACAATAATATATATATAATTTGATAATAAGGTAGGACCTTATAATGTGTGTATTGAAAATTATATTATTTCTTATATATATAAAACATTTCAGTCATAACATTTTATATACTATTATCAAATAGACTAGTACTACATGCCAACAGCTACATATATTATATATTTATATAATATAGGATAAGAAATTATGATATACAATATAGTGTATTAATATTATATATATGTGGTTGATGTGTGCGTGTATTTTAAAGCCTGCAACACATATGTATAATATAATACACACACCCAAATTTTGACTAAATAACTTAACAATGAAGAATAATTAATTAAAAGAAAAAAAAAAACACATAAGTGGATAAACATGTGTTCCAACTTCCACCGCCTCACTGCCAAAGGTGTAGTAATATATATCTATACTACCTTGATTACACAATTGAAAGACAGAAACACGCACACGGATGAGAAAAGTGAACAACAATGTTGCGCGGGTTTGGTTTAATTGTGTAAGCAGAAAGAAAACAACGGAAAGGGAAAAGGAAAAGGGCAGATGACTAAGCTGAAATATGGTAACTATATTTTCTTTTTGCTGCTTCAATTAAAAATTAAAATTTAGAGAATAAAATAGAATACATAAAATAATTATACTTCTAGATGTGTTGTTCATATTTTAAATAGTTGTATAGTAATAAGATTTAATTAACACATGCCTCGAATTGAATTAGACTAAATTTAAACTGGAATGAAAATATGTAACTTAAATGATACTTGATATTTGTTGAGTTAATATGGATTAAAAGAAATAATTATGTCTATAAGTGTATTATAGTTGAAATTAAGAATTGTGATATTGATACACCTTTAAATTGTGTCAAAGACTACATGTAAAATTTAAATTGTGTCAAAGAATTGTGATATTGATGGCAAGATAGTTGATATTTAAGAGATTTAATGCGGTTATGACACACCAGATTTGTAATGTTAATATATATTCAAAATAGAAATTGAGATGCTAAGGATGATTAACAAGATTTTGATAATAAGATTTAAGATTGATCAGTACCTAGTTAAATTTGGGATTCAAGGGCTTTTGTGATAGTATGTACAATAGACTTGTTCAGTAAAGTATAAAACTTAATACCTTGTATGATTACAGATTGTTCAAACATAAGGTTCGGGAATCAAAATTAACAGACCAATAAATACGACATCTCCAAGGGCGAAAGATAAGTGAAAATCCATCTGCAACTACAATGCATGAACATACTATTTCCTATTTTATTTATATTGATGTGATAATTGTACCCTGATGGATGTATTATAAGTATTTTGTCATACATATGTTGGTGAAGGATATTGGAACGTGGTGGTTGTTGTTTCGTTAAGCATGATATTAATTAGTGATGATACCCGAGCCGAGCTGTGAAAAATTAATCCACGTCATCAGTCTGACACATATCCGAATAGGCGACCTGCGGGTGACGTCAACAATGATGTACGACAACACGTCACGAATTAGGCTCGCCCGCTACCGAGCCCAACCGCTACCGAGCCCAACCGCAACACGGCTACCGAGCCCCGAGCCCAAATTTCAAGATGAAACGCACGCGCGACAGCTTCGTAAAAATAAACACATGCCCATACTTAACACTTTATTGGTATCAGAAACTGCCACATGTCAGAGGATTATGAAGAGAAGTCGACAAGTGGCAAACTTTGGCTATCATGCACAACTATAGAGGGACATGTGTCGTGTCTTGACTATTTTATTAATTAATGAATAGTTAGTGCAAAGATGACTATTGTAAACCCACTTACTCAAAGGGGTATAAAGAGTCTGAAAAGGAGAAAAACAAAGGAGAAAAGAGTAACAAATTATAAGAAAGACCGACCCCAATATTCCGGCTCGGCAAAATACAAAAAAGGCATAATTAGCCAGAAATAAAAATACGTTACGCACGTTTTCATTTCCACGTGTTAAATCTTTTACATATTTCTGCTTGTTGACCAAAACGCACGTCAACAAATTGGCGCTAGAAGGAGGGCCCGTATTGGTCGATCAGTTCCATCAGCAAGTGAAACAAAAACCAGGTAAAATTTGACACCAACCTTTTGATAAGGGAAAAAATGAGTCAATCTGTAGAAATGCCCGTTTGACTGAAGAGCAACATTTGAACAACCAACCTGGCCAAACTACGAATGGCCACAATATGCTCCAAACGGAAGCAGGGAGCACTACTTTATTCCCTTTCGCTCAGTTAATCGCCAACCCAACCTTTGTACAACAAATGAACCAACTTATATCGCAAACTCTCGCCACCACAAACTCTCAAGCACCTCCTCCACTCCTTGCAAATACTAACCCACTCAACCCACAACTAAATGTTAACATTAATCCTCAAATTCCCGGACTTCCTCGCCACGAAGCCCAAGAAGCCAGTTCGGGTAATGAACAACATGTCCGTCATGACAGGAAGGCGGCAAAGAGAAGATGAGGAGGAGCAAAGTCGTATAGCGAGTCATTTCCCGAGCAAACACGACATCGTCGTGCCCTCGATGTTCGCGGACGACCGGGAGTTGATCCCTTTCACCCAAACTCGATCGATAAGTTCCTGGCTCGGGTTTCCTGGATGAGCGGGAACAACTCGAGGTCAATCCGGTCCAAGGCCCTAGCTTATGGCGAGAACGGATGTAGAAATACACCGCCACGCCGTCGTGCGAACGAATTGGAAGGCGGTCCGGATGGCGAACAGCTTCTCGAGACCGCCCCAAGTATGGAGCCAACCACTGTTCCGTCGCCATTTTCTCCTGGAATCCTGGCGATCCTTCTTTCGCCAAAGTTGAAAATCCCCGTCGGTCTCTATAATGGGAAACCGACCCGACCACTCACGTTCACAAGTACTTAGCATGGATGGAACTATACGATCCAAGCGATGCCATCCTATCTGGGCCTTCCCCACGACTTTGGGCGGCGACCGAGCCCACCGTTGGTTTAGGACCTGCCGCAGGATCCATTCAAGCATGGGGGATCGGCCTCCGCCTTTACGACACATTTCTTAACGTCCAAAGTCCGAGCCGCGCTAAAGACTCCTCGTAAACATCAAACAAGGGAAGGACGAGCCCCTGAAGAGTTATATTTCTCGGTTTAATAAACAAGTTCGAGAGATGGAACCGGTGTCGGATGACGCCATTTTGATCGCAGCCATGGCTGGACTAGCCCCCGAGACTTGGTTCAATTACTCCATCCACGAATCGGGGGCGACCTCGTATCAAGAATTTCTAATCCGCGCGAACGCCATATTTGTGCGGAAGAAGCCATGGCAAGTAACCGCCCCGAGCACCGACAAGGGAGCGTAAGAAAGGACGGAAGGAAAGAACCAGTAGTTGGGTCGGGGTCAGGTTTCCGGCCGTTCTCGGAAAACCCGACCACCGGATTTAGAGCTCGCCAAGAGGCGAGAGCCGAAGTCGCCGCGCTAAGGAGTACTTTGACCCACACTCCGTCGGCCATATGGAGTGAAGTACAGGGTCTGAATTTGTTGCCTCCGGCTCGGCCTCTGAAAATTGAGCCATCAAAATTAGATTCGCGTCGATTCTGCGCCTATCATAAATCGATAGGTCACGATCTTGTGCGAGTGCCGAGATCTAATTAGGGAAATTATGCGGGTTGTTCGACAGGCGGCCTTAAAAGGTACGTTCATGAACTACCAACCCCACCGCAAGATCGCTCAGCGTCAACCCGAGCGCGTAATCAACCCAGCTCTCCCGCCGCCCCAAATGAAAACCAGGGAGGGAAATCCTCATGATGTCAAGTGTCGTCGGATCAATACCAACACAATGGAGGATAGACGCTCCAACAGGAAAAGAAAAGCCGATGTTAGACAGGCAACCAATGCCGAAAGACAAGTTCAGGTGGCCGAAATCAAGGAAGGCCAACCCACCGGCCACTTTATGTTCTCGGATGCGGATGCCGACCAGGTGGTCCATCCTCATTCTGACCCTCTGGCCATCCCTGAGAAAGGACGCAACCGACCTCGTCAAAAGATGTGAGAGGTGCCAGAGATTTGCACCACAGTCGATATCATCCTCGAATGACTTACTTCCGTATTTAGCCCATGGCCGTTTGCCAAATGGGGAATGGACCTCATCGGACCACTACCCACTGGCAAAGGGGGCGTCAAGTATGCCATCGTGGCGGTGGATTATTTCACAAAATGGGCCGAGGCGGAGCCTCTGGCAAATATAGATGAAGAAAAGGTTGTGAGCTTTGTATGGAAATCTATTATCTGTAGATTTGGGATACCACATTCGATTGTTACGAGACAATGGGAAACAGTTCGACAACCGAAGGTTCCGAAATTTTGTGAAGGTTTCCGCATAAAAACCATTTCTCAACTCCATACCACCCCGGAACGGACAAGTTGAGGCCGTTAATAAAATACTCAAGTATACCCTGAAGGCGAGATTGGAGGAGTCTAAAGGCAATTGGCCGGAGGAACTACCTGCGTACTATGGTCATACGAACGACACATCGAGCGACCACCGGAGAAACACCTTTTTCTTTAGCTTATGGAGCCGAGGCGGTGATTCTGTCGAGATTGGAGCCCTACCTTGAATTGCAAATTTTGAAGAAGACCGCGTAATGAGGCCGCGCTCGAGCCGAACTAGACTGCTCGAAGAAAAAAAGGTGCGATCTTGAGATGAAAAATGCAAGTGTATAAACAAAGGAGTGAAAGGTACTACAATTCGAAAGTAAAGGAAAGAAGATTTCAGTCGGCGATCTTGTATTGAAAAAGATAACGGGCATTCAACCGAGCCCATTGAAGCCAACCAGGGAGGGCCCATTTCGGTCGCCCACGTCTTATCCGGTGGGGCATACCGGTTAGAATATTTGAGTGGAGAAAAATTTATGCATCCATGGAATGTAGCATACTTGAAGCGATATTATCAATAAAGATCTCGATCTATGATCCGAGATAGGATTCCAAAGAATTATCCTTTCATCCGGTATTTCGTGAGCTCTCTAAAGGAAAACGAAGTTTTTACTCACCACGGCTAAAGACTCGGTTACGCACCGAGCACAATATAAAGACTCGATTCGCACCGAGCACAATATAAAGACTTGGTTACGCACCGAGCACGATATAAAGACTTGGTTACGCACCGAGCACAAAATAAAGACTCGATTCGCACCGAGCACAAAATAAAGACTCGATTCGCACCAAGCACAATATAAAGACTTGGTTATGCACCAAGCAATGAGATCAAGACTTGGTTACGCATCGAGCACAAAATAAAGACTCGGTTACGCACCGAGCACAAAATAAAGACTCGGTTACGCATCGAGCACAATATAAAGACTTGGTTATGCACCAAGCAATGAGATCAAGACTTGGTTACGCACCGAGCATAAAGTGAAGCCTTGGCCACGTGCAAGTACAAAATAAAGGACAGTTTATATACCGAGTACAAGAATCAATTAAGGCGAGCAGATCCCCTTATTCGTAAATACTAAAAACCGAGCCCCATACTTGGGAATATAAAAGGAAAACGAGAAGACAGGCAACAATCTTACAAAAAGAAAAGAGCCGAGCATCCACAAAAAGCTTGAAACACATACACAGTAAGGAAAATAACAATTTATTTCTACTTCAAAAATATTTACATAAGGGAGGCCGGAGCCAATTACATCTCGAGGCACGAAGCCAAATTACCTATCTAGGGGTACCTATAAAAACATCAAGACTGAGCGGGGGCGGAATTTCGGCACCACTAGAGCAAACTTCTTCCACGTCCGGAGGAGGAGAGAGCCTGCGCATTAGAAGTCTCGGCAAAGTTCGGCCGAAGGGTATCGAGGTCGGCCTCCCGGAGGGCCAGGTCTTCCTCAAGGCGAGCGGCGATACGCCCGCCCTTAATCAAATCAAGAATTTCTCGGAAGGGTCGCATGGCCACGAGTTAACATGAATGCATACTCCTGGAGTTTTTGTAAGCTTTAACGGCCTCTCTACGAACTTCCTCGGTTTGCCGGCGGGCGTTTTCTTGACCTCTCTGCGTACATCGGCTAGACGCCTCTCCATTTCCTCGGCAAGCGACGCAAAGACGTTCGATT
Source organism: Rehmannia glutinosa (assembly GCA_016081115.2). NCBI lineage: Eukaryota > Viridiplantae > Streptophyta > Magnoliopsida > Lamiales > Orobanchaceae > Rehmannia > Rehmannia glutinosa. The sequence goes on along the minus strand of CM071931.1, from coordinate 58,246,298 downwards.
CGGCGACCTTAACCCCGAGCTCTTCTTCACCTTGCGGGCCCGATCTCGCTCTGCCTCGGCCTCGCAGCGATCTCTCTCTCGGAGTTGGCCCGAGCCGTAGCCTCATCCGCTTGAGTCTTAAAAGATTCTTGTACCCCTTGGAGGGTAGCATAGGCCTCCGAGATCCCCGTGCCGCCTTTCCCGTCGGCATATTTTTTCTCCACTCACGAGTCCCCCAACCGCATGCCATAAGAGCCCAATCATCCGCCCGGACATGGCCATAGCATATTGAATTTGTTCTTGAAGCCTATCTCCGAGCGCACTGCTCGATACCTTTGTCCAGGCACGAGCTGGAACACTCATCGCGGCCCGACCTGCCTCCGGTAAAACTCTCGTTTGCTCCTCTGTCGGCGTGGCACAGCGAATGAATTCCACAAACCATCGAGGGCGTAGTCCGATCATCCCCTCGCAATATTCATCCCTCACTTGGCTTGGAGGGATGAAGTGACCTTCCCTGCCGAGGTCATCCGAAAAAGTTCGCGGACCTCCCTCTTCAAAGGGCTGTTCAGGATGTTCAGGTATCGTTCGACCAACCCCTTCGGTCTGATCAGGCTCCTCCATCACAATTCCTCCTCTTCTCCTTTGAAGAGGGGGCTGCACCGCCTCTGGCACCCCATCAGTGGGACGTTTACCGGCCCGAATATCTTCTCTCCGAGCCGCCTCCACATCCGCAGGTTGATCGGCAGCTGCCCGAGTCCGCCGCGTGGCCGTGTTCCTCACGCTGCGAAGACGTGCACGCAAGTCTAAACCACGCCCTGCAAAAAGCAACCAACGTTAGAATATCAAAAGAAAACAAAGATGTTTCAAAAGGAAATGTGAAAAACTTAAGTGTTTACCTCGGACAGCCGCCGCCTCTCGGCTCGAGTCTGTGTTGGCCCTACAGCGCGAGATGATCTGCCTCTCTGGGCTGGCCGTCATAGGGGACGGCGTAGCTTGTTCTGTCCTCACCGCTACTCCCCGGAGAATGGGGCCGTCTTCTTCATTACGGGAGGGTTCGGTTGAGGCTCTCTCTCAACCTCTACCTCCCGCTCGGCCCACCTCGTCCCGAGCCGCCCCTCGTCCTCGGGGTCGGCGCGGGCAAAGCAGCCTCAAACCAACAAGCGGCTAAGTTGGCCTCGGTAGCCAACCTCTCAATCCGCCTATCCATTATGCCCCGAGCCTGGATGTATTCCGCCTTCGAACAAAGGTGACCGACAGAGGCCCTTGGGCCCGATTCCCTATAAAGGTCAAAAGAAAAGACAATTACGAAAAGAAACAATAAACGGCAAAAAACAGAGGAAGGAAAAAGGTAAGACTTACTATAACCAAAAACAAAATTTGATGGAGGATGAAGAACGGTCTCCCTCTCTCCATCTCCCACGCGAGCTTGCCACTCGCCCCCACCCAAAACCATTTATCCTTCCACTCCTTGAGAGAAGAAGGAGACCTTCTACTAAACCGTCCGGGTACCCCGATCGGGTCAGACATAATACCACCGGACGGTGGCCCCGATGAAGGAGTCGCTCGCCATACGAAGAGCTCATTCATCTCCTTAAATTTGGGGCGAGATACTTTTCCGGGTGAAACATCACCGGAGGCCGATGATCCCCCCCAAGAAATCGGGTGCACCTGGGCCGGATGCATGCCCCACTTACAAAACCACCGCGTAAGGAAAGCGCGGGAAACCTCAAACCGTATAAAAGGTCAGGGCGAATACATCTATGCAACCCATTTGGTGGGTGCTTGGGGAACTTCCGTGCCGTCCGGTACCCAAAAATCAACACCACTTGGAATATGGTACCTCGTCGGAACTCATCCACCTCCCGAATCATTAACATGCTCGGGATATCGTTTATATCACTCGGCGTCCACCGAGGCTCGACACGTGAGACGAGGGCCTCCTCCGTGCTTGGTATCGCCATTACGATGGCCTATGGGCCCTAGCGGCCTCTCCGCCTTGAATCGCCGGATGGTTCATCTACCCGCTCTACGTTATCACGCTCCGGCTCCAATGGGTCCATATTTTCTTCTTCCGGCTGGTACTGTCTAAAATCAACACTCGGTGATTCTTCACCAGAACTCTCTTGTACCAGTCCAGGCTGATACACCGTTCCTTCTCTGAAAATTGTCACTGGCGTTGGATCGAAAATAGTGTGCGTCCGCTCTAAAGACGTTTCCACCTCGATAAGAGTCCGGAGAAGATATCTGAACGACGCTTGGACTATGAGGCGGTGATGGCCGTGCTTTGGTGAGAAAGAAATGAGAAGGTTCGGAGGGGGATCTTCGATTTCAACCTCTACACTATAACTACGACTCCTACTATCCTCAAAAGAAGACATTTATAGGTAAAGGGAGAGTATTTGGAAAAATACCTAAGTTTGAAGTCTCTGAACTTGGAAAGCCGACCCGAAATTTCTGCTCGGTTCTACTTGCTTTAGCTCAAAGGTTAATGGTTGCGAAAGTGAAAGATGAAGGGAAACGAAGGTATTTATAGATAGGGTTCCTCGATAGGCGCGACGATTATTCGAAAGAGACACGCCTTTTAAAAACTTAAAAGCCGTCAAACATGTCAAAAAACGTCGCGTCCCCACGCCCGCCGACGCGTCGACCTTTTCTTTCTGCGCAAGATTGGTCCAACCACAAGACGCCACGTGTGCGTCATTTATGGCAACCCAATTAATGCGCCGTTTCAAGCATTAATTGCTACGCGACAGGTGCCAGGAAAGAACAAAACCTTTGAGAAATCCGTTTCCCCATTAATTGTTCATCATTAGCATTAAAGTTTAACTCCGACTTCAGAAATTCTTCTCTCGGAATCAAACTTGGGGGCCTTTGATGATACCCGAGCCGAGCTGTGAAAAATTAATCCACGTCATCAGTCTGACACATATCCGAATAGGCGACCTGCGGGTGACGTCAACAATGATGTACGACAACACGTCACGAATTAGGCTCACCCGCTACCGAGCCCAACCGCTACCGAGCCCAACCGCAACACGGCTACCGAGCCCCGAGCCCAAATTTCAAGATGAAACGCACGCGCGATGCCTTCGTAAAAATAAACACATGCCCATACTTAACACTTTATTGGTATCGAAACGCGCCATGTCGGAGGATTATGAAGAGAAGTCGACAAGTGGCAAACTTTGGCTATCACGCACAACTATAGAGGGACATGTGTCGTGTCTTGACTATTTTATTAATTAATGAATAGTTAGTGCAAAGATGACTATTGTAAACCCACTTACTCAAAGGGATATAAAGAGTCTGAAAAGGAGAAAAACAAAGGAGAAAAGAGTAACAAATTATAAGAAAGACCGACCCCAATATTCCGGCTCGGCAAAATACAAAAAAGGCATAATTAGCCAGAAATAAAAATACGTTACGCACGTTTTCATTTCCACGTGTTAAATCTTTTACATATTTCTGCTTGTTGACCAAAACGCACGTCAACAATTAGCATTTGCTCGTGCATGCATAACATATGAGCATTGTTGAGATGATGCATGCACAAGATGACTTTTGGAGAGAAAAGATTTTCGTGGCCACTGCTAGTGCACCGAGGCATGCAAGGCGTGTTTTATGATATGTTTTGGGGATCAGTGGGTATTACTTCTCGGAGGATCATAGAGGTTGACAGGGGGTATGCTTCTGAAGGTCACGAGGGGGCGAACCACTTGACTGCCTCCTTATTGACACATCAGGGGGAAGACTCCTCAGGGATCATTAGAGAAGAAAGGGGGTGGACTCAGGTGGTCTAAGAAGATGGCCCTAGGCGGTGACAATTTGATTATGGCCATGTGATTAATGATATTGTGTTGAGCTTTTTCCGGTGCGTAGCAGGTAGACCAAGGGCCCAGTAAAAGAAAGTGATTTTGAATAAAATACCTTGGTGCATAAACATGAATCAGTGGCATAATATTGGAATGCACCACATGTATTTTGTTTTATTATTTTGGCATGCATGATTTTCGCTTACTGAGCATTAGCTCACGTAGTTCATGCATTGTAGGTGACCTATTGATGCTGGATTTCTTGGGCTTACTGGGCAGACTGTTAGGGCTCATACAGGTTATTGAGGACAGTGTACATGGATGATGATCTGTTGGGCTATGTTGATGGGTCACATTTCCCTTTTTGGTCTTTGGTTTAGGGTTGTACTCTCTTTTAAAAACTCTGATGTAAATATGTGCATGTAAATAGCTGGGTGATGTGGGGTATGCATTTGATCACATGGATGTCGGTTGTGTTTAATAACAAGGTTGGTTACCTCTTTTGTTTGTGGACATGACTTGTCATTATCTTATAATTAAAATAATCTTACTTGTTTGTTGTTAAAATGTCACAGGGGTATTTTTTTTTAAACATGTATATAGGGTTTATGTGTCAAGTTTCACTTTTTATATTGTTAATTAATGTAGTAGTAGGCGTGGGCGTCACATGATTCAATTCCTAAATTTGTTTATTCCCCCTCCCCAAGCAAATAAATAGTAGATTAATACCAATTGCTAGCATCCATACTCAACAATTAATATCGACTCCCAAATGATCTTTGAATTGAAGTACTCCCCACAAACAGTTATAAGCTTCCCGACTCTATACCCGTTTATGTCTGAATTCGATTTTTGTTTGTTAGAACTTATCCCCGAATTATGAACTAACAAATATGACATGCAAATTATTGGTCAAATAATCTACAAGAAATAAGCATTCGAATTCATATAATAGAACACATAAACCAATTAAGAAAATAATCAATATAGATTTATCATGAATCCACAATTTTGATTATGCTCTAGGATCAGAAAGATTAGCCCAACATATTTGATAGCATATTCATAGACAAAGTTGAAATCAAATAGTTTAACATCGTTTAAGTATAAATAAGAGATCTAAACTAAGAAAGAAAGAACCCTTCTTGTCAGGATGGACCCTCCTTCCAAGTCTTCGAACCTTTGTGCTTCCGTAGATGCGAAAAGCCTTGTGGTGTTCTTTGTATATTTGCCCTCCTCTCTCAGAAGACTGTTGATTTATGTAACCCTAGTGTATTATGTGTTGTAAGATGATATATGATGTGATGTTTTTGTCCATGGCCTTGGTCCCTTTACATAGGTGCTTTGAGAGATCACTAGTAGAGTTCTGACGGAAATAGGAATAAAAAATCAGCCACAGACAAACCATGCGACCGTGTGAAGTGTTTTAGTTTATGTTTTTTCTCCGAACCAATCACACGATCATGTGATTTGACACGGTCGGGTCATGTGTTTTGTCCCTGTATTTTTCCGTTGAACAAGTCGCATGAATATATAAAAACACATGAAAACAAGTCACATGGTCGTGCGAATTTACACGGTCAGACCATGTGACCTGTTTTTCCTCGTTTTTTTTGCGTATTCGATCATCTTTTTGCATTCTTCAATCTTGCCCAGGCCTTCTAACTGACATCTTTTCATCTAGCTCTGTTTCCTGTAAAAATTACAAGAATAACCAGTATCATTTCCTTATAAGGAAACCAAGTAAAATACACTAAATATGCATGCAAGTACATCAAATATATATCAATTTAAGCCCTTATGCACGTATATTTTAGACGTATCATCTAGCCTAACATATTTGATTACAAATTCATAGACAAATCTGAAAATAAATAGTTAAACATTGAATTAACTACAGAATAAAAGCTTTAAACTATGATTATAGAACCCTCTTATGTAGATGGCTTTTTCATAATCTTGAACCTTTGTGTCTTCGTAGTTGGAAAAGGTCTTGTGTTGTTCTTCGTTATATTGAGTGTTTTCTCTCTTTGATTTGTTCTTTCTCCCTAAAAAGCGTGTGTCTCTAGCTTTAGGGCTTAGTCTTCCTTTTATAAATGCTTTGAGAGATCCCTTGTAGAATCCTAACGAAATTAGGAAACAAATTCAATCGCAAAGATCACACAACCGTGTGATTCCACATGGCCGATCATGCGAATTGGTTTCGTCTCTCTGTTTTGGCCTGGATGCTTCCAACGACCTTGTAATTTTACATGGGTGGACCATGTAAAACATCTCTGAAATCTTTCCCTCAAACATGCACGGGCGTGTAAAATAGCACCGTATAATTCACACAACCGTGTGAAAATACATGGGCATACCGTGGGCCGTCTTACTGATATCTTTTCATGAAAAGCTTTGTTACCCACAAAAGTATACAAGAATACGCAGTATCATGCCCAACAAAGGAAACTAACCAAAACACCTTAAATATCCATGCAAATGTATCAATTATATACTCAATTAAGCCCTTAAATGCATGTATAATTTACACTTATCAAATCCCACGAAACTTAAATAATTACTCGTCCTCGAGGAAAACAAGAAAAATAATCACATGCAATGGGGTAGATTAGACAATACAAGAATACTACAAACACAGAATCTCAATCAAATCCACACTTTAGCAAACATGTTTGTAGTACAATCAATACTCGTTTGGGTATTTGACATCGCGACTCAAAAGATAAAGTGTATCACTCAACTCCCAGAGTAAATAAGAAGTGTATATTCTCAAATAAATTCAATGAAGTAGAACTACTATATGCTTGCAAATCGTCTAACATCTCTACCACTTAAGTGTGCACAATTTTAGAATCAAAAAGGATTTTGTCTTTGGTTGTAACATAGGCTCTTTGGTTAGGGTAGGAAAAATATGGCTTAAGTGACTCCAACTTGAGCAAATAGAGAAAGTAGTAACACTTTCTACTCACCAATCCACTATCATCTAAAGATGCATTCACTTATTGTTTTCTTTTTCAACTCATACTTCTTATTCCACCATTTTTCTTCTGTTTCATTCTTAGGCCATTACCTTTTTTCTTTCTTTTGCCTTAAGCTCTCAATTGTTTCTCTTTTTTCAATTTTTTCCATAACTGCTCGAATTGTTTTTCAAATTTTTCGAGCTTCGTCATTCAACTATTCACTGCTCATCCTTCTTTTGCCAAAATTCTTTTCAAAGTTTGAACCACGTCTCCCTCCAATATATGCATCTTTATTAGCTCAAGTTTTAGGATAAGGATATATCAAGTTAAAGCTCAAAATGTGGCTAACAATAAACAAGGCTAAGGCTCAAATTGGCCAACTAGGGAAACATGAGTTCGTAGGTAGGATGTTTAGGCTAAAATAGGCCTAAACAAAAAATGGCCTTAAATCATTTTAAAAAATTGCACACACATTTGGTTTTGATAAATATACCACTGCAAGTTCTAGAGTTCTAACAACATGAATGACACACTTAGCAAAAATAAGACTACATGTGATAAAAGCAGTTAAGGGCACAAAAACTCACAGGCTTATTTTTCGCATCATGTTCAAATACTCAAGTCTCTCAATCAGCCAAATAAGCAAAAGACATCTTTTCTCAAATTTATCACATGGTCACAAAGTATTTCTTCTCATGTAATCAAGTATTCATAGTAAAACACACAAAGGTATTCTGTACTAGTTCCGTGTCTCTAAATCTCACTTACACGAAAGCAATAAAAGTGCTAAAGCAATAAACGTGCCTATTAAAAAAACAAAACTTTTTTTGTAATTTTTATATGAATCTATATGCAACCTAAATGCAATTCAAACATGCAACAGTACAAAATCATGCATTCATGACAACCCTCCCCCCAAATTTAAATAATGTTCTGTCCCAAAATCATAAGAAAGTTATCAAAAGAAAGAGGAAAGCACGATAAGTACTTACTTGTATCATTTTTTGCTACAAATATTTGCTATGGTACTCGTCAACAGTCACAGACAATTGGTATGTATCGTCCATTAATGACACCGCATGGGCCTCCAACAGTTCAAACCTATTGCTCAAATCCCTGTTCGCCTACCTCCTTGCCTAGAGGATTCCAGCCTATCCGTCTCAACTTGTGGCTCACTCCCGGCCTCAACTCCCTGTGCGGCTGCAGCTTTCCCTCCCCTCAGATGCCAATTACCCCATTCGCGAATGGAGATGGCGTCTGAGTTAGGGAGTTTAATTTTAGTCTGGTCTGCATGTAAAAGCCAATAATCTTGCCCATCAAATTGAATCATCATGTATTCTCACAAATGCTGAAATAGACATTAAAGTGCTCTGCGATGGGAATAATCAACCCTCCAATACAAATTGCCCCCTTCTGTTGCTTCTTCACCTTATAGAGTTGCCGAGAAATGAATGCCCCAACATTGGACAACACCTCAGTGCCCGAAACCATACAATATAGGATAAATATCTCATCTGTACGGAGTGCCCCTTACTGTCCTCAATAGCAAAAATAGTTTCCGCCAATATGCGGTGCACATATCGAAAAATGGGATCTCTAATACTTGAGGCTTTTGAGGTCCCTGGTGTAAAAATCCGATGGCCCGTAATCTTTTTCCAAAACTTAAGTATATCGAAATCCTCATGTTCTTCAACCCTTTTCGCCGGAGTTTGATATATCCCATTCAATGCATCTATGGTAAGCTCCCTTGGCTCATTAACCATTCTAAACCTCACTCCCATCAAATTCCTCATTGTAGTGATCAACTCGAAACTACTCAAAAACTCAAGCATCAAAATCACATAAGTTGGCCGATTGCCATTCAACAACATGTTCCAATCGGTTCTCCTACATAAAGCTCAAAAATCATTTAAAAAACCTAAAGTAGTGAGACAATGTTTATCGCGGTACCTTCTTGAAATTCGTTCATGGATAAAGAGATTCTCCCAACGATCTAGATATGTTTCATCCGTGAGAACGACGTTTAAGAATTCTAGTGTGGTCATCTCATACTCCGATTCGGGTTCTGGGGTTGGCTCTCTTCTTCTTATAGTATTTCTCTTAGCACCACCATCTCCTACTCTTGAAGCCATGAATTTGAGAATTAATTTTGGTAAAAATATGGAATTTTTTGAAATTCTCTCCCAAACTTGAAGAAGAACCAGTGAAGATGGAGAATAGGTGAAACTGTGGTGAATTTCTTGAAAGGAAGAGCTATATGAACCCTAGCTTGAGGATTTTATGATGAAAGTGAAGAATTTGTAAAGTGGGAGAGATGTATTTGTAGGTGAATTTCGTATTTAGAGTTGAAAGGGGTAGAAGTGGGATAAATTTGGAGTGTTTGGAAGTTAAAAGGGGAAGAAATTTGGCCTAGGGCCGCACACAGGCCGTGTGAAATTACATGGGCGGTACATGTAAACTGTTGATGCTCTCTGTCTCAGCACGGAGCACTTCCCATGCCTGTGTATTTTTACATGGACAGCCCATGGGAATTGTCTCCATTTTTTGTTCGTCTGAGCAATTCACACGGCCCCGTGAATTCACACCGTCCGTGTGAAATAGTTTTCGTTATTTTTAATCGGAGTGTTCCATGATGCCTCTTATACAACAACTCATAAACAAACAAAACTCAATATTAAGTTAGTAAAAATCAAAATCAAATGAACAAAGGTGATTAAAATTTTTGGTTGCCTCCCAAAAGCGCTAAGTTTTATGTTTTCAGCTAGTCATTTGATTGTCTTATTGCTTTCTCTGTACTGTCTCAGTTGATATCTTTGGGTCCTCATATCCTACACCACTCTTCAGATGAATGGCATTGCATTTCTCCCGTGGGTTTAGTTCAGTATCGGTTGGGAATATGTCTTTTTCATGTTGGCTTCCCACTGCTGTAGCAATTTGGGGCACTTGTATCTCCAAATATTTCAACCTCGCATTGTTGTTCGTGTTTAGTTGAGAAACTTATTCTTCAATTCTGTTTATTTTAGCCTCATCTTTATTTAGTTTAGCTCTCGTCCCTCCAACAAATGAGCCTAACATCTCCTTCAACGATGGTTTCTTCTCACTCGACTCTGCCCTACGTTGATTTTCCACATTAAAATCCAGAGGTGGCTGCCAAAAGTTTTTATTGTTAGCGTAGGAAAAAATTCCGTGGTTTCACAGCCTCAGATGATAATGTGTGGGTGCCTAATTATATCTGAAGTTGTTGTTGAAATTCCATTGTCCCACGAAATTCGCCTCTTCTTCAACAACTGTGGGTTCTCTCGAAGTCGCTTGTTGGATCATGTTCAGTTTCACACTTAGCACAAACACTTGCTTGGTTAGCATGACAATCTTATCCTCGTCCTAAATCTCTGCCACTCGTTGGACATTAGATCTCTCGGATATCCTCGTACTGAATCTCTGCCACTCGTTGGCAATCTTACTAGAGATTTTTATCAATGAAGGTAACCATCCCTAGGCCTTATCACATAGAAATAATTCAAAAAGGCGGCAATGAATGGCATCTTCATAAACACCATTCATCTTTATTGTGACACAAATTTCGAAGAATTGCACCAGATGCGCATTCGGTTCTTCTACGACTCACCCCCTAAACTAGTTTTATGAAACTATTTGGATTAATGCCGATTTTAGTTCAAATTTCTTTGCATTGATCGACTGACGTGCCACTCCCCCATATCTCAAATTAACTTCCGGTTGGAAGTAATCTCTCACGGCCCTTCTCAAAGGTCTTTCCTTTATCAGATTATGCCCATTAGCACCCAGTGGTACCAAGAGACTCTTCTAATTGTTTCTATTGTTCACACCATTCCCACTGTTTCCCTCTGCCATCATTTTCAACTGTTTTCTCAACTATTTTTCGATTCTTTCAGTTTCCATGTCAATGGGCATCGACCCAATTAATCGTAAACGCGTGATCATGCACTATCTGCATCCAACAAAAATAATGTTAAAATTAAAAAATAAAAAATATTGTTCTTCAACTAACATTTAACTATTTATTACTATATCTATGTTGAATCGTTTAATCCCCCGACAACGGCGCCAAAAACTTGATCGTGAAAATAATTTCACTAAATCGCAAGTGTACGGCATAACTAGTAGATATTGGCGAGCAAGTTTGTATTCCTCAGAGATTGAATTTGAAACACATAAAGTATAGTAAATGTCGTACTCTAATTTTATTGAAGCCATCAGAAACAAAAGGTGTTATCTAAAATAATCCTGAACTTATTGACTAAAATATCTAATTAATGTAAAAACCCAAACTTCATAAGAAATTAAACAACTATGAAAAGCAATCATATGACCATAATTTAACATGCTTCATCAATATTAATTCCAATTAAAATTTCATCAAAACCAGCTTTCGTGTATCTATGGGTTCAATTCCTAAGGGTATTTTATTCCCTCTACTGAGTGCAAACAAATCTTTGATTAATAATAATTGTTGGTATCTTTACCCAACATTTAATATCAACTCCCAAAAGCATATAGAATTTAAGTAAATCCCCACGAACATATAGGTCTCCCGACTCAATACCCCTTTAAGTTATGAATTCCTTTATCAAAAGCTAGATATCGGCTCCCAAATTTTAAACTAAGAAATAATACATGAAAATTATTAACATAAATAGAACACAAGAAACCAATTAAGAAGAAACAATCAAATTAGAATTAACATGAATCCACAGATTCGATCATGCCTTAGGATCAAAAGATCTAGCCTAACATATTTGATTGCAAATTCATAGACAAATCTAAAAATAAAAACTTAAACATTGAATTAAGTATAGAACAAAAGCTCTAAATTAAGATTATATAACCTTCTTGTGTAGATTGCTCATTCTTCACAATCTTGAACCCTTGTGCCTTCGTAGTTGGAAAAGGTATTGTGTTGCTCTTCGTTGTATTAAGTGTTTTCTATCTTTGATATGCTTTTTCTCCCTAAAAATTGTGTGTCTCCAGCTTTAGGGCTTTGTCTTCCTTTATAGATACTTTGAGAGATCCCATGTAGAGACCGTAGACAGATAACACGAACATGTGATTTCACACGGCCAGACCATGTGAATTGATTTCGTCTCTATTTTGGCATAGGAAACTTCCAACGGCCATGTAATTTAAGAGGGTGGACCATGTAAAATATCTCCGAAATCCTTCCCTAAAACAAGTCCCACGGGTGTGTAAAATGGCACGGGTACAATTCACATGGCCGTGTGAAAATACACGGGTAGACCGTGTGCTTTGTACTTCATGGTTTTCTTCATATATTTGATCGTCTCTTAGAATTTAGCATTCTTATCTGGGTCGTCTTATTTATATCTTTTCATTTAAAGCTTTGTTTCCTACAAACGTATACAAGAATACGCAGTATCATGCCCAATAAAGGAAACTAACCAAAACACCCTAAATATCCATGCAAATGTATCAATTATATACTCAATTAAGCCCTCAAATGAATGTATATTTTACACTTATCAAGAATGATATAGTTATTCAAGCCCTTGATGAGGTTTATGCAAGTTCTATTCACTTTGAGAAAAAGGAGAAAAAGAAGGCAAAGGCCCTTGAGAAGGGTAAAATTGTTGAGCCTTACAAGTGTTTGTTCAAAGATACGGTCATCCCAGACTTAGACAACAATGATGACGAAGAGAATATCAATGTAGCTGATGCAGTGGAGGTTGCACAGCTGAAGCAAGCACTCCATTAATCCCGTGTGATAGCTAAGAAAGTAAGGTTATCTGGGGTTGGGGAACTATCATCCCCTACCCTTATCATTGAAGGAGTGGTGAGAGACAACAAATCTCTCATCACCAGCTCACTCTCCTGAGGAAGTTGGACATAAAAGTATTGGCGATGAGGCTGGGGTTAAAATTGTGCACACTACAGCCAGGTCGGAGGAGACTATAACGGAAGAAGAACAAACCTTGAAGTTTGGAGGTGATGAAGGACATGTTGTGGGAGAAGGATCTCAAATTTCTAGTGAAGTTGCAGTAGTTGAGACTGCTGCACCTGAGGCAAAATCAGTTGAATTGTAGGCCCATGATCGTACAATTGTTGAGACTAATGTGACTGAAGCACACATTGCAAGTTTTGTGGAAGTCGCATTAACTGAGACTGTTGTTGGCACTAAAAGTGCAATTCCTAAGGCTGAGACCTCTAAGGATGCCACCTTGATTGAAGACCCAGTAGTGGTTAAGACTGCTGAAGGGATTGTCGAAGATCCTTCAGCGGTTAAGACTGCTATAAGGATTTCTCAAGGCCCACTAGTAGTCTCAACTGCTAGGGGAAATTTTTAAGTATCTTGTGATGTGCCCATCATTGTCCCAAAATCTGTATCAGTTGAGCCCATGATTATTTATGCCCTAAAAGAAATTGAATCAGAAGCAGATTACCCAGACATTGCTGAAGATATAGAAGCTAGTGAATCTGCTGAATTTGAGAAAGAGGACAATGATCTAGAAAGCAATTTAAAATACACCAGGATGAGGTTTGTGCTTATTGATCCCCCTCCTCAACTTACTAAATCTCATTCAAATGAGGTTGCTGAAATAGCTGATGCACAATCAACTCAAAAGGAAACTAACATTGTTGTAAGTGAAACTGTTAAGAATACTTAGGCGCAATCAACTAAGCAGGCTACCATAGTTGTGTCTGCCGATGAAGCTTTGTAGGTCCCAAAGAGTGTGGTGTAAGGTTTACAAGAGGGGTTGAATAAACCTTACCAAATTTTAACTTTTAGTCTTTTTAAGAATTTCAACAGAGTTGACTCAAATCAGCTGTGTCCTTGGGGGACAACTAGGTTGGCTATATTCAGCTAAGTTACCCACTCAACAGACTCGATAGAGCTGTTGATTATAATACCCAGAATTTATTTTGGGCTTTTATTAAGAATTGTGATTTTTTAGATTTTAGTTAGTTTTTATTTTAGGGGCTATATTATAAATCCAAGCCCAATTATCCAGTCAAATGTTTATTTACCCAAGTACAAATTTTAAGCTAAACCCAATTTTAGACAAAGCCTTAATTATTTTTAAGCCCAATATTAAAAAGAAAATCTTTCATCATGTCCAATTCTGTTAGAACTCAATCGTCCGTCTTTTACCAAAAGAGATTTCAATTTATCTCAAATACAACTCTTAGAATCCTAATATAACAATACTTTTAACCCTAACCTAGCTTATAAAAACAAACCTACAATCAAGAAAAAGATCACGTTCAGCAAATGAGAAAAAAAGTAACCATCATCTTTTCTTCCCTCACGTTAATTTTCACCCCAAACCAAAATCAATTCTCGGACCCAAATTTCGAACCCACGAATACCGCCGAAAATATAAAACCCGAGAAAACCCATCTCAACTCGAACACACCACCATGCAAAATTTCCCGAATCAATAGAAATTGACTCGAAACCAAGACCCTAATCCCGAATGCAACCTCGCTGTCGCCGTCGCCTCGCCGCCATTCGTCGGGTTTGTGCGGTAGTAGGAAGAGGATTGTTGGGACCGCCGCCTTCTCGGGGCGAAAATAGAAACATGAGGAGGGATTGATTTTAGGGGGCTATGTAATCGAGATAAAGAAGAATTAGAAAAAGAAAAAAAAAAAGAGGGAGAAGGAAGATGATGATGTTTGGTGGCGTGAATTAGGAATAAGATAATAGAGAAGAAAGTAAGCACATAAAGAGGATTTGTGGGGGGGATGGGTTAGTGGTGACGGACGGATAAGAAAAGAAAGAGAAAGAAATTTAGAAAGAAAAGGGAAAGAAAGATGGTGGGGTATTGTTGTAACTATTGATTTGAAAATAATAGGGAAAAAGTGAGAAAAAGAAAAAGAAATAAGGAAGAAGAAAGAAAAGAAAGGGAAAGAAAGGAAAGAAAAGAAGAAAGAAAGAAATAGGTTAGGGGTTGCTTTGTGTTGAACGAGTAGGAAACAAAATAGGAAGAAAAAGAATAAATAAAAAGAAAGAAAAGAGAAAGGAAGAGAGTTGGGGTGGGACATTGCTGTTGACCGAAAGTAATTAGGGAAAGAGGAAAAAGAAAAATAGGAAAAGAAAAAGAAAAGGAAAAGAGAGAAGAGAGAGAGGGGGAAATGGTATACGTATGGGGAAGAGAGGAAAAAGGGGAAGGAGGATTTTGGAATGTGGTCCCTCATAAACTATTGACAGAATTGCCCTCAACACCTAAACCATCGAAATTAGCCTTTAATTCCAATTTCTACTTTCAATTCCAATTTAGCCTTCAATTCTATTTTTATTCTATTCCATTAAGCCCCTAAATTAGGATTTTTAGATTATTATTTTTAAGTTTAAGTTTAGAATATTCGAGGTTTTGACTAGTATTATTTTCTATTGATTAGGCAATTTATCGAGCGAGTATTAAGCGTGCTTGCATCCGACACTTCTAGGCTCTACTTAATTTTCAAAGCTACGTTCAAGGTGGGATTTATTTTCTAAACTTTATTGTCCTTGTTAAATGCTTAGATTATTTTGCATGAATGTGTAGTACAGTTGCTTAGGCACCCATGAGCCAGGGACTCAAGAGGTCCGGGTCGATGTATTCCACAGGTGGGATCCCTGCAGTGCAATCTATGTCTATCTCTACGGTTTTTCAAAAGATCTATGCTATGTCCTATTGGATTGTATTGGCATGCCTATGTGAGATATCTGTGTATTTAGCTTGGACAATTTATACTCCACTGAGCTGTGTTGCTCACCCCGCATATAACCAACTTTTCAGGTGATAGAGATGGCGCTGGCTAAGAGCGAAAAATATGACAAGGCCTAGGAATTTATTTACGAATGTATATTTTAAAAAAAATGTTGAACGATTTACTTCTTTTTAAGTTATTAGTTTTATTTTCCAGTTCATAATTGACACAATTAGACGATGGTTAAATTTTATTCATGAAATATTTTACTTCCACTACAATTGATGCAGTTTAATTTTATTATTAAATTATCCATGTTCCTTTTCATCGTTAAGATTAAGTGTATGCTCGTTTATTTTATTAACAAAATTCTAGGGCGTTATAGGTGGCATCAGAGCGGGTCTACTTTCCTATAGACTTGCAAAAAAAAATACGTGTAGTTTTCGTGTGTGTACTATGAAAAATGATTTATAATTTTTTTTTAATAAAACGAAAAGAGTCTACGTATCCACCATCGCTATGCCGTGCCAAGTCCGAAGCCAAGGTAAGATTTTTTTAAAAAATATTTCACTTTCTACTGCTAATGTCATCGCTATTGCTAGTGTCAAATGCTATTGATAAAGTGTTTTAATATTATTGTAATGAATTTTATAATTTCTATTGCAATGAGAAAAAGAACAAGAATATGCTAAGATTTCTTGGATGCATATCACACACGATAGATGTCATTGAACTATTGAGATATTATGATATTGTGAACTTTATGGACAATATAAAGAACTTAGAGGATTTAATTATTTTTATGCTCTATAGATGGCTCATAGAAGGTATACAACACGGAAATCTGATGTTAGTAGCGTTAATAGGAGAGCAATGATAGAGAGATATGAACAATACCAATGGGAACCTAATTATAACCTTGGGGCGCATGTAAACGCAATGTTTGTATTATGGGTAGAGGCTAGATATGCCGGTCACCCGGTATCTGATCGACATGACATACTAAGATTTATTGATACCTTATCGGAGTTACCCTTGCAAAGAGCAAGAGAAATATACAACCAAATGATAGATGATGTTCAGGGGGTTCAGTCGCGTGTTAGCTATGAGGATTTTGTTTTGGTTTTCCGACAGTGGTGGATAGACCATGTACAACTCACAATGGACGTTTCTCACTATTGGCCTGAAGAACAAGACATACATGATGATGCCCCTCCACCTGATTCCAGTGATGATGAAGATCCAAAGGAAGACCCGGATGAAGATCCTGGAGGAGGACCTAGAAGAAGATGTTGATTAGCCAGCATTTGTTTTATTTATTTTAGTAGCCGATGCTTTGGATTTTATATTTTCCTTTCATTAGTATTTTAGTTTATTTTTCAAATTTGCAAACTAGCAATTGTTTCTTCATTCATTGGATTCGTTGTAAAAAAATTAAGATTAATGAATGATCATTTTTTTAAATTGCCTTGAGTACTTTTTATCATTTATGTTTTAAATTTTTATATTGAGCTTAAAAATTTTCCAATTGGAAATTAATTTAAATTTATATTCATGGTTATAGGATGAATCCTATAGCCCCTAGAACTGGGACTGCCACAAATTCAACACTAGAAAATTTGGGAGACGTAGTGGCGCGCCTTGCCACAGTCGTTGAGGGTCTAACTCAAGGGGGTGCTTTGAACCCACAGAACCAGCCGACTCCAACAAATAACACTTCACATTTGGTGGAACAGTTTCTTCGCTATAGACCTCCGACTCTCACAGGACAGGAAGAGCCGCACACTATGGCAGAATGGATAGCATAATTGGAGGGCATATTTGAATTGATCGAGTGCACTGACACACAAAGGGTTTCATGTGCGATATATCAACTCAAACAAGATGCGAGGCATTGGTGGGATTCAGACCGACGAACCATCTCTGACCAGCAACGAGCTGATATGCAATTGAATAGTTTTTAGGAATTAGTCATGCATCAGTTTTTCCCGCAGTCCTACAAAGATAAAAATGAAAGAGAGTTCCTAAACCTGCAACAAGGGACGATGACGGTGCTCGAGTATGAGCAAAAGTTGAACTAGTTAGCGAGATATGCTATTCACTTGACGAACACAGACGGAAAGAAGGTTAAGAGATTTGTGTCTGGTTTACGCCCTGAGTTGGGTGGGGTAGTGAGCATACTGGGAAACACATCATATTCTGCGGTTGTGGAAGGAGCTCGAATGGTTGCCTCCAATATGAGATTGGATAGAGGTAATAAAAAGGCTTATGAGGCTCCCAAAAGGAAATGGGAGGGTCCAAACACTGGGAAGTTTGTTAATAACAACAAACAACAAAGAGTCGGTGGTGCCCCTAATCAGCAAGGTCAGCAGACGAGGCCACAATGCCATAGTTGCGGGAAATATCATCATGGCGAGTGCTTGTTGGGAAAAGATGTTTGTTACCGATGCCATCAGTCAGGGCATTAGGGTTGGAACTGTAAGATATATCCCAGTCAGCCCAAAGAGG
Source organism: Rehmannia glutinosa (assembly GCA_016081115.2). NCBI lineage: Eukaryota > Viridiplantae > Streptophyta > Magnoliopsida > Lamiales > Orobanchaceae > Rehmannia > Rehmannia glutinosa. The sequence goes on along the minus strand of CM071931.1, from coordinate 58,228,351 downwards.
ATCAGAGGCCCACAAGAGGGAAACCCAAAATGTATGCCATGACCGAGCAGGACGCACAAGAGGAGCCTGAGACAATGACGAGTATGTTACGAGTTTTTAATGTACCCGCTCTTGTACTTTTTGATACTGGTGCTACACATTCTCTCATATCTGCAAAATTCATTGAGGGATTAAATAATGTGATATGTGAGTCTGTGGAACCTTTGGGGTTTAGCATACCATCGGGTAAAACTATAGTGGCTGATCATAGAGTAAACGGGGTACAACTGAACATAGAGGGAAGAACTCAAGAAGCGAACCCATATGTTATAAAGATGAAGGGCTTTGACGTAATCCTAGGAATGGATTATTTAAGTCAGAACCGCACAAACATTCGGTGTCACGAGAGGGGAATTAGATTTCTATGTGCTAGGGAAAGCGAATTTCACTTTCCATGGGACTAAATCAGGCGTTTCGCCATGAGTTATATCAGCAATAAAAGCCGTGAAGATGCCAAGGAAAGGAGAATGCCAAGCATTCTTGGTGAATGTAATGGCTACCCCGATTGAAGAGAGAAAAATTGATGATATCCTGATCGCTTGAGAGTACCCTGATGTTTTACCAAAGGATTTACCTAGAATGCCACCAGATCGACAAGTGGAGTTCACGATTGATCTGGTATCAGGAGCAACACCAACTTCGAAGGCACCTTACAGAATGGCACCTAAGGAGTTGTAAGAACTAAAGGTGCAATTACAAGATTTGCTGGATAAGGGTTATGTGAGACCGAGCGTGTCTCCTTGGGGAGCTCATGTGTTGTTCGTTAAGAACAAAGACGGTACAATGAGGATGTGTATCAACTATCGAGAGTTTAACAATCTCACGATCAAGAACAAATACCCGTTACCCCGCATTGAGGATTTATTTGATCAATTAAGAGGAGCTAGAGTTTTCTCAAAGATTGATCTAAGATCTGGGTATCACCAGCTGAGGATCAAAGAAACGAATATACCCAAAATGGCGTTTAGGACCCATTATGGACATTACGAGTTTACTGTGATGCCATTTGGGTTAAGCAATGCACTAGCGGTTTTTATGGACTTGATGAATAGAGTGTTTCATCCTTACTTAGATCAATTCGTTATTGTGTTCATCGATGATATATTGATATATTCAAAGGATAAACAACAACACGAAGAGCATTTGAGGATCGTGTTGGAGACACTTCGCAAGGGGAAGCTTTATGTGAAGTTCAAGAAGTGTGAGTTTTGGCAAGAGCAAGTGGTGTTCTTGGGTCATGTAGTCACCGTCCGAGGGGTTGAAGTGGATCCAGTCAAAGTAGAAGCCATAAATGAATGGAAAGCGCCATCGACCGTAAGTGAGGCACACAGTTTCTTAGGACTTGCTGGATATTACAGACGGTTCATTGAGGGTTTTGCTAAGATTGCTGGACTAATGACCCGACTGACGAGAAAGGGAGAAAAATTCCAGTGGACTGAGAAATGCGAAACCAGTTTTCAGGAGTTGAAACAGAGATTAGTTACCGCGCCTATTTTGACAATACCTAATGGATCAAAAGAGTTCGTTATTTATAGCGATGCGTTAAAACAAGGTCTTGGATGTGTACTCATGCAACAGGGGAAGGTGATAGCTTATGCCTCGAGATAATTGAAGCAACATGAGCTTAACTATCCCACGCATGACTTGGAGTTAGCAGCCGTAGTACACGCCCTGAAGATATGGCGTCATTACCTATGCGGAGTAAAATACGATATCTATACAGATCACAAAAGTCTCACATACTTCTTCACACAGAAAGAATTGAACATGAGACAACGAAGATGGTTGGAGCTAGTTAAAGATTATGACTATACTATCCACCATCACCCAGGAAAAGCCAATTATTTTGATTCAATCATCTCTTGAGTCGGAAGAATAGTGGTGAACTGACGAGTATGATCACGGAGCAAGAGAAGTTTATCAAGGATTTCGTCAACATGAGAATTGATGTGGTAGTATCGCCAACCAACACCAAGCCATCATATCTGCTATGGTGGTAGAGCCGACTTTCAGAAATCGGATCAAAGAGGCACAAACGAAGGTTAAGTTTTTGTGCAAAATGAGGGAGCGGGCTTTAGCTGGAAGAATTAGAGGTTTCGCTGAAGCATCGGACGATGCACTTACTTATGAAGGGAGAGTCTGTGTACCAAAAGACGAGAACCTAAGAAAGGAAATCTTAGAATAGTCTAATTGTACACCCCTAAACGGTATATTCACCAGGTACAAAGATGTATTGTGACTTAAGAAACACTGTCTGGTGGAGAAACATGAAGGACTCTATTGCATCGTTCGTGGAGAGGTGTTTGACTTGTCAACAAATCAAAGCTGAACACCAACGACCATCGGGGTTGCTACAACCACTTGAGGTCCCAGAGTGGAAGTGGGAGAATGTTACAATGGACTTTGTAACTGGTTTACCGAGGTCGAACTGAGGAAATGAAGCTATATGGGTTATCGTGGATAGATTGACGAAGACTGCACACTTTTTGCCGGTTAAGATGTCTTTCAGCATGGAACAGTTGGCTCACGTATACATTGAGGAGATTGTGAGGCTACACGGGGTACCAATTTCGATTGTGTCTGACTCAGACACACGGTTTACTTCAATATTTTGCAGAGGATTGCAAAGAGCAACGGGGACGAGATTACAATTCAGTATGGCGTTTCATCCCCAAACAGATGGACAATCCGAAAGGACGATACAAACGCTGGAAGACATGCTTAGAGCTTGCATGTTGGATTTAGAAGGAGTTTGGGAACGACACTTGCCACTAATTGAATTTGCATATAATAATAGTTATCAATCAACTATTGGGATGGCACCATACGAGGCATTATACGGAAAAAAGTGTGGATTGCCAATTCACTGGGATGAAGTTGGAGAGAATAAAGTTTTGGATCCGGATATTGTCAGAAGAATTGTTGAAAGGATCGATAGAAGTCTTATGCCGATCCAAAAAGGAAAGAGTTACAATTTGTGGTAGGCGAGAAAGTTTTTCTTAGAGTATCGCCGACGAAGGGAATTTTCAGATTTGGTAAGAGAGGAAAGCTCAATCCAAGATATGTTGGACCGTACGAGATTCTGGAGCGAGTGGGGAGAGTAGCGTATAGATTGGCCTTGCCGGCAGCAATGTCGGGAATTCACAATGTTTTTCACGTATCTATGTTATGGATGTACATGCGAGATCTGAGTCATACTGTTAATTATGAGACCACAAAATTAGATAAGCAGTTGTCATACGAGGAGAAACCAGTGGCAGTACTAGATCGAAAGGTGCACAAGTTAAGAAATTGAGACGTTGAGTTAATCAAAGTGCAATGGAGTGGACATAGCCAAGAAGAGGTTACTTGGGAGCGTAAGGACGATATCTTAGCATCACATCCAGAGGTTCAATCTTTTTTAAGAGGGATAGTATGTAATACCCGGAATTTATTTTGGGCTTTTATTAAGAATTGTGAATTTTTAGATTTTAGTTTGTTTTTATTTGGGGGCTATATTATAAATCCAAGCCCAATTATCCACTTAAATGTTTATTTACCCACGTCCAATTTTTAAGCCAGGCCCCATTTCAGACAAAGCCCTAATTATTTTTAAGCCCAACATAAAAAACAAAAAAAATCTTTCATCATGTCCAATTCTGTAAGAACTCAATCGTTCGTCTTTTACCAAAAGAGATTTCAATTTATCTCAAATACAACTTTTAGAATCCTAATATAACAATACTCTTTAACTCTAACCTAGCCTATAAAAACAAACCTATAGTCCAAGAAAAAGATCACGTTCAAAGAATGAAAAAAACAGTAACCATCATCTTTTCTTCCCTCACGTTAATTTTCACAAATTTCAAACCGTAAATCAATTCTCGGACCCAAAATTTCGAACCCATGAACACCGGCCAAAAATATAAAATCCGAGAAAACCCATCTGAACCCGAACACAGCCACTGCGCAAAATTTCCCGAATCAGCCGAAATCAATTCGTACTTCTCCGATTCAACCCGAAACCAAAACTCTAAGTCCGGACGCAACCTGTCCATCGCCGTCGAGTCTCGCCGCCATCCGTCGGGTTGTGCATGCGGTAATAGGAAGAGGATTGTTGCTGCCGCTTGCCGGGGGCGAGAAATAGAAACAGAAGGAGGGATTCATTTTAGAGGGGGCCTGTTGTAATCGAAATACAGAAAATCAGAAAAATAAAAAAAAAGAGGGAATGAAGATGATGTTGCTGGTGGTGTGAATTAGGAGTAAGAAAATAGAGAAGAAAGTAAGCAAAGAAAGAGGATTTGTGGGGGGATGGGTTAGTGGTGACGGACAAATAAGAAAACAAAGAGAAAGAAAGTTAGAAAGAAAGGGGAAAGAAAGATGATGGGGTATTGTTGTAACTGTAGACCAAAAATAGTAAGGAAAAAGTGAGAAAAAGAAAAAGAATAAGGAAGAAGAAAGAAAAGAAAGGGAAAGAAAGGAAAGAAAGAAGAAATAAATAGGCTGGGGATTGCTGTGTTGAACGAGTAGGAAAAAAAATAGGAAGAAAAATAATAAAGAAAAAGAAAGAAAAGAGAAAGGAACAGAGTTGGGGTGGGACATTGCTGTTGACTGAAAGTAATTAGGGAAAGAGGAAAAAGAAAAACAGGAAAAAAAAAAGAAAAGGAAAAGAGAGAAGAAAGAGACGGGGGAAATGGTATACGTATGGGGAAGAGAGGAAAAGGGGGAAGGAGGATTTTGGAATGTGGTCCCTCATAAACTACTGATAGAATTGCCCTCAACCCCTAAACCATCCAAATTAGTCTTTGATTCCAATTTCTACTTTCGATTCCAATTTAGCCTTCAATTATATTTTTATTCTATTCCATTAAGCCCCTAAATTATGATTTTTAGATTATTATTTTTAAGTTTATGTTTAGAATATTCGAGGTTTTGACTAGTATTATTTTCTATTGATTATGCGATTTATCGAGCGAGGATTAAGCGTGCTTGCATCCGACACTTCTAGGCTCTACTTAATTTTCAAAGCTACGTTCAAGGTGGGGTTTGTTTTCTAAACTTTATTGTCCTTGTTAAATGCTTAGATTATTTTGCATGAATGTGTAGTACAATTTCCTAGGCACCCATGAGCCAGTGACTCATGAGGTCCGGGGTCGATGTATCCCTCAGGTGGAACCCTTGCAGTGCAATCTATGTCTATGTCTACGGTTTTTCAAAATATCTATGCCATGTCCTATTGGATTGTATTTGCATGCCTATGTGAGATATCTGTGTTTGATACATATTTTTATCTTAATTTTGATGATTTTATTCTTACACCAAAACAATGTTTTGAATTGTTGTTCAAATACTCCTAAATGATTTAAAATAGTTTTAATATTTTCCGGAGTATTTCTTCTAGTTTTATTTCAGATAAAATTGGACAACACTTTTAATGATTTTATGTTTACAAGTTTTTACTTCAAAACAAGGTTCCTAAATGTTGTCTAAATACTTCTGATTGGTTTAAAATGTTTTTACTAAATTTTCGGAGTATTTCTTGAGTTTTATTTTCGACAAAAATTGGACAATATTTCTGTCTCAAGGTCAACGGGTCGCCGTACAGGGCAACCCGTACCTGAAGATGAATTTTGGAACTAAAATGAAACGAACCTGAAAAATAGACAGGTCGACCGATCGCCCTGGGGCGTCGACTGGTCAGGTCGATCGGTCGCCCAGGATGCGACTGGTACCCGAACGTGTGAATTTGAAACAAAACTCCCTGTCTTGTTTTTTGGTCATGGTCGACCGGTTGGGGTATACGTCGACCGGTCGAGGTGTACGTCGACCGGTCGCCCTGTTGTATTTTTGCTATATATTCTTCAAACGTCTATTTCTGTGTGACCGGTCGCCCTATCTTTTGACAGCAAAATCTGACTGTTTGACAACAGACAACACTTCCTTAAAATGTGGGATTGATTTCTAACAGCTATATTCTTGATTTTAATTGTATTTTTCTGTAGATTTTCAATCCCCAAGAGAATCCTATGCTTGATCAATCATCTCCTATAAATAGAGGAAGTTTTGGAGCAACCATAATAACAATTGAGATACAATACAACCAGATACACTTCAAGCAAACATTTGTTCTTCATAGTTATTATTCTTGTTGTAATTTTGCCTAGCTTATCACTTCACATCCTTGAGGTCTAGGCTATTCTTGATTACACTTTGCACTCATATTGTAATATTCATTATTGAGTTGTAATCTTGATTTTTGGTCATCATTCAACACAAGACATCCTTGTGAGTATTCTTGTGGTAAGAATACACTTGGGTGATCTAGGTGATAGGAGTTTCAAGAGTGTGGTACTCTTGAGGTGTTGAAGAATTTGGTATGCTTCAAGATTGAAGATTGTGGTGATCTTCAAAGGTGCCGTTGAAGGAAGATTATGGTAATCTTCAAAGGGAGATTGTGGTAATCTCCAAAGGTGGTGTTGAAGAAGAGTGTGATGCTTTTCAAGGTGTTGTAAGTTGAGTTTGTATTAATTTTGGTAATTAATAAAATTCTTTTTCTTTTTGAAATCCATCCCGGATATACTGGGGTGGTAGAGGATTAGGCCCTAGGTGGGTTGAACCTCTATAAATCGACGTGTGTTGTTTACATTCTGCACCTTTATTATTGTCTTTTAGCATTCGGTTCGAAAAAGAGGGTAAAATCAAAAAGATGGAGATAATCTATTCACCCCCCTCTAGATTATCGTAGCCGCTTGGACTTACAAGTGGTATCAGAGCCAAACTCTTTGGCAAGCTCGTTTCACATCGCGAGTGAAGAGGAACGATCGTCGGCTACGAATGAAGCTCAACCTTCCGGCACCTCCACCACCAAGCAACCACTATTTGATTCCAAAAATTTTATATTTTGGAAAGAAAGAATGGAATGTTATTTACAAGGTTGCGGGTTTGATATTTGGAACACCGTCATAAATGGAGAATCCATTCCGATGATAGACACACCGCACACCTCCATAGGCCTCAAAGACCTAAATGATGAAGAGAAGAAAATCATCTCCTTAAACGGTAAAGCTCTCAATATTTTGTATTGTTCATTTACTAATTTGGAATATGAACATATTGTAGAAATTCGATCGGAACATGAAGTATGGCAAAAATTAAAAGCCATCTATGGAGTACTTGCAAATGAAAGGAGTCAAACAAAAGCATCTACTTCTCAAAGGGATACAAGTTCAAATCTAAGGAACAAGCCTCTTACAACTACCAACTATGAAGAAGTTGAACATTGTCTTATGGGAATCGAAGAAGAAAACGAGGTATGTCTTAAACCCTCTACTTCTTATGATATTGTTATTCAAAATAATTATAGTGATTTACAAAATGATATTGATGATCTTCAAAATGAATTGCAAGGTTTACTTGTTAAGTACAAAAATTTGAAAAAGGAATTCAATGTTTTGAAAAATGAAAAGGATAGTTTATTTATTTCCTATGAATCACTATCATGTGCTCACACCACCACACTTAATAAGGTTAGAAACCTTGAAAAACAAAATAGTACTCTTGTTGAGGATATTAATTGCATGAAAAATGATTTATCAAAACCCAACTTGAGTACCAATAAATTGCCCAATGTTGTGAATGTTAATGGCTGTGATAGTTTGAATAGTGAACTTGATCATGAGCCTAATATTGTCAAGCATATGAAAAAGAATCAAGTTCCTATTCATGTTAGTAATATTACTTGCTTTTATTGCGGTAAAAAGGGTCATACGGTAAATACTTGTCGGGCTAGAAATAGCTCAAATTATCTTTGGAGACCTAAAAGTCTCAAGACTAATCCCAAAGGACCCAAGCACTTGAGAGTACCACAAAATAATGTTATATTAGGTACACAGCGAAATAATAATCGAAGAAAAATCATACCGCCAAAAAAACATCAAATGACCATTTCATTTGATCAAAGGAGAAAACATTTTCAACAAAGTCATTTTCCATGAAGAGGAAATAATCAAAAATGGGATGAACAAAATCCTTGGAAGTGGCAAAGACATCATCAACAAGATGATTTTCCAAGAGAAAGACACTTTCAAAAATGGGAAGGCCACAATGCTTGGAAATGGAGCAATTGGAGAAGCCATCATCAACAAGATGATTCTCAAAAGGGAAGATATCATCAACAATGGGAACGGCACAACCCATGGAAATGGCGTAATTGGTAAACCGTATATCCCCATTTAAATATGCATTTTAGTTAGTATGCATGTTTTTATTTGTGTCTCAATTTCAAATGAGTTTTCATAATTTTAAAATTAAGGTCCTTAATAAATATTTGTGTTTTTAAAATTCCTTGAAAAATGAGACATTATATGTTGCTTTTTAACTCTTATGGATTTTTTATAGCATAAGAAATTTTTTTGATTTTTTGTTTTTTGCCTACACTTGTGCTATTATATCTTGTGCAAAATTTGTCTAAAGAATTGTAGGTTATATTTCTCCTATTCATTGGCTATCGTCTATTAGAGATTCTTAAACCATCGAGGTATGTTCACTCGTATTATTCTTAGAACTCGATACTATGTCATGTTTATGCACATGTCTTTCAAAATATTTCATTCCAACCCCTTAAGTGCCCCTAAATGATTTTGTAAATTTTTCTTAAAAGGGCACTACTCATTAAATCTCGTTTCTCTTGTATTTGTGATTTCTCGTAACTCATATTTGTTGGATTTAGTCCAAAATTATCTTTTTGCAAAGTTTTAAAACTTTTGGGGTGAAAAATCGAATTTTTGAAAAACCTGGAAAATAAAAAATTGCACTGGGACGGTCAAGGCAGGGGCGACCGGTCGCCCAGGCTTATTTTTAGGGTTATATCTCGTATGTCTTCATTTTCAAAAACAGAACAAGAAACCCTCAAACTCTCGAACAACTGCAAAAATCTCCCCTTTTTCATAAAATCCTTAATTCTTCATCAATCTTTACGATTCTTGTTGCTAATCCTCTTATTTTTGCAAGAATCTTACATATATGGTTCCTCAAAGAAATTCCACCGGTCAAAGTCCCACTTCCAAGAGAAGAAAGAGCGAAGAGGGTTCTTCGAGAAATCGGCAAGACGAAGCCGAACAAAGGGATATTCGAGCTGCCCAAAGGAACGTGGTTCAAGAACGTGATGACATTCAAAATCCCATACTCTCTCGGTCCCAAATTGCCGAGCTCCGCGGAATAATTTCGCTCAAAAATTGCCGTTGGGCGAAAAGTAAGAAATCTTTTATATCCTTAGCTCCCCATTCTAATAATGTTCTAAATTTCATCAATAAATATGTGGAGTGGTACTATGAAGATTTGGGAATGGGTGGAAAATCGATTGCTCGGACTAAAATTTGTCATTTTAATTCATTTACTAATGAATATCCTACTATTAGAGGAATCTTTGAAGAGCAAGGTTGGATGTTTTTATGGGAGCATGCATATGTTTTGTATGATGATGATATTATCCAACATTTTTATGCAAATATGTGGGTGCAATATGATGATGATAGAAAGCCTATTGCGGTAAATTCGTTTGTAAGGGGTCGTCATTTTAGGTGGACTCCTAATGAAATTTGTCGGCTTTTACATGTTAGAGAAGGTGGTTTGGACTATTTCACTTGTGCTATTTGGAATGATGAAATGTTGGGGGCATCTATGAGAGAAGTTAAGACTTATTTGGGCGTATGGCCAAAATATTCATTGTTGGCGATAACACTTGAGCACCGAATTTTATCTGTTATTGTCGCCTACTGTATTTGTGGAAAAACGGGTAAAATGCCTAGCAACATGGACTATTTTTTGACTTATAAGATTGCTAGAAGGGAACCGCTTAACTTTGGCGACATTCTTATTCAATGTCTAATTGAGTCTATCACTCAAGGAAATAAGAAGTTTGTTATGGGCAATTGGATTTGTAAACTTCTTATACAATCGGGACTACCTTCGCCGGAGTGTAATTCGGAGGTATTTCAAAATGACTTTGACATTGATAACATCTCCCAAATGGTCACTATGCGCAAAAACATGGACATCCGACCAACTAAGATGGCTATAGGAAGAGGCCAAGATTCCCCAGATCCAAACGACTTCTTTGATGATGCCGAGGCCGTGAGATTGGCGGAGGAAGGCGAACAGAGCAATCTGGATGGTAATACTGGTGCTCAACCACCTAGGAGGTACACCCAAGCCGAGTATGATGATCTACGAACATATCACGAAGCTATGTATGAGGCTTTGGAGCAAAAGACCTCCAAAATGCAAAAATCAATCGACAAGTTGAAGAAATTCATCAAAGATCTTATTCCCGGAACTTGCTTCTCTTCGGACGAAGAATGATGTCCCCACCACTTTATTATCTTAGCATTTTCTTTTGTTCATGTTGTTTTGTATTTCTATGAACTATCTTGTAAAATTCTATTGCACTAATGAGATTTGCTTGTTTTCTTGAAAGGGTTAAAATAGCAAGTTGATAATGACTTGTAGATGATCATGATATTGATGGAGTATTTGATGGTAAAAATACTCTAGTTTGGCATTGTTTGGTAATTGGTATGAAGTACTAGATGGTAAAAGTGCATTTGAAATGCCCTGATCATTTTGTTTAGATGGATAATTTGGGACATTTGTAATGTCTAAATATGCATTTTTTGATGCTTGACATGTATTACTTGATGGTTCTTTAAATTTTTTGCTTGATGGCATTTGTAATGCCTTGATCTCTTCTGTGGCTATAAATTATCTCAATTGGGTTGAACCCTTGAGAATTTACTTTGTTTAGGCCTATTATTTGTTGGATATATGTTGAAAATTGTTTTTGGTGATGATATAAATAAACTTGGCTTAATTTCTTTTAAGGGCTATATACATCTTCCTCAAACTTTGACGCCCGCCAAGTGTTCGATAAAATGTTTCAATGAAAAACTCATCACCTACATGATTCTCTTATTTTCAAATGTCTTAAAATCTTATTGAGATCATGTTTTTGGCTAACATCTCTTCCATTTTTTTGGATTCTAAGATTAATTCTTTCAATGGTTGATAAATCGTATTGTTGGCGCACTTTGATAAACTTATATGATGTTTTTATCATCCTAACATTCTTTTTGATGATTCCAAAGGGGGAGAAACAGGAAATTGGCCCATTAGCTCAAAGAAGCTAATAAAAGCTTGTTATAAAAAGCTATAAGCTATGGCTCTTAAAAGCCATAAGTTGTGATTTATTTTTTGTCAAATTGTTGCTTGATGGACTTATATACTTGTCTAATGATGCTTTGTTGACAGGGGGAGCTTATATGCTCTTGAACAATATGTAAAAGCTAAACTTTTGGCTTATGGTTAATTGCTCTTTCATTATTCTTATTGTGCTTGTTGATATGGGGAGCTTGTGCTTATTATTGAATATTTTTACTCCCTAACTTGGTTGCTTTTGTATTTTTTGGAAATTGTGGTTGCTTCTAAACGGTTAGATGTTTTTACCGGAAAATCGTTTTTAAAATTGTCCTCCCAATATTTCTAAAAATTGTTTTGGTTTGTAATCATCAAAAAGGGGAGATTGTTTGATACATGTTTTTATCTTAATTTTGATGATTTTATTCTTACACCAAAACAATGTTTTTACTTGTTGTCCAAATACTCCTAAATGATTTAAAATGGTTTTAATATTTTCCGGAGTATTTCTTCTAGTTTTATTTCAGATAAAATTGGACAACACTTTTAATGATTTTATGTTTACAAGTTTTTACTTCAAAACAAGGATCCTAAATATTGTCTAAATACTTCTGATTGGTTTAAAATGTTTTTACTAAAATTTCGGAGTATTTCTTGAGTTTTATATTCGACAAAAATTGGACAACATTTCTGTCTCAAGGTCAACCGGTCGCCGTACAGGGCAACCCGTACCTGAAGATGAATTTTGGAACTAAAATGAGACGAACCTGAAAAATAGACAGGTCGACCGATCGCCCTGGGGCGTCGACCGGTCACCCAGGATGCGACCGGTACCTGAACGTGTGAAATTGAAACAGAACTCCCTATCTTGTTTTTTGGTCATGGTCGACCGGTTGGGGTATACGTCGACCGGTCAAGGTGTACGTCGACCGGTCGCCCTGTTGTATTTTTGCTATATATTCTTCAAATGTCTATTTCTGTGCGACCGGTCGCCCTACCTTTTGACAACAAAATCTGACCGGTTGACAGCATACATCACTTCCTTAAAATGTGGGATTGATTTCTAACAGCTATATTCTTGATTTTAATTGTATTTTTCTATAGATTTTCAATCCCCAAGAGGAGCCTATGCTTGATCAATCATCTCCTATAAATAGAGGAAGTTTCGGAGCAACCATAATAACAATTGAGATACAATACAACAAGATACACTTCAAGCAAACATTTGTTCTTCATAGTTATTATTCTTGTTGTAATTTTGCCTAGCTTATCACTTTCACATCTTTGAGGTCTAGGCTATTCTTGATTACACTTTGCACTCATATTGTAATATTCATTATTGAGTTGTAATCTTGATTTTTGGTCATCATTCAACACAAGACATCCTTGTGAGTATTCTTGTGGTAAGAATACACTTGGGTGATCTAGGTGATAGGAGTTTCAAGAGTGTGGTACTCTTTAGGTGTTGAAGAATTTGGTATTCTTCAAGATTGAAGATTGTGGTGATCTTCAAAGGTGCTGTTGAAGGAAGATTGTGGTAATCTTCAAAGGGAGATTGTGGTAATCTCCAAAGGTGGTGTTGAAGAATAGTGTGGTGCTTTTCAAGGTGTTGTAAGTTGAGTTTGTATTAATTTTGGTAATTAATAAAATTCTTTTTCTTTTTGAAATCCATCCCGGATATACTGGGGTGGTAGATGATTAGGACCTAGGTGGGTTGAACCTCTATAAATCGACGTGTGTTGTTTACATTCCGCACCTTTATTATTATCTTTTAGCATTCGGTTCGAAAAAGAGGGTAAAATCAAAAAGATGGAGATAATCTATTCACCCCCCTCTAGATTATCGTAGCCGCTTGGTCTTACAATCTATGTATTTAGGTTGGACAATTTATACTCCACTGAGCTGTGTCGCTCACCCCACATATAACCAACTTTTCAGGTGATGGAGATAGCGCTGGCTAAGAGCGGTGGATATGACAAGGCCTAGGAATTTATTTACGAATGTTTATTTTTAAAAAAAAATGTTGAACTATTTACTTCTTTTTAAGTTATTCGTTTTATTTTCCAGTTCATAGTTGACACAATTAGACGATGGTTAAATTTTATTCTTGAAATATTTTACTTTCGCTACAATTGACGTAGTTTAATTTTATTATTAAATTATCCATGTTCATTTTCATCGTTAAGATTAAGTGTATGCTCGTTTATTTTATTAAAGAAATTCTAGGGCGTTACATTGATAGTATAACTTGGCTGCTTAAGCTAACACTTAACTTTAGTTGATTTGGTGTTTAACAGTGGAAGACTTAACACCCTTTTGATTGATTAAAGCTTGTTTTAACACGTGTTTTAGCACTTGTTATTTATCAGTCGGATTAGCAAATTAACTTAGCAGCAGATATAAAATTATATGCAAGAAAGTAAATGGTGAAACTAAAATGATACAAGTAATTTTGTAGTGGTTTGAGGATGGGTTAATTCCTTTACTCCACTCTTCTCCAACTTCTGGAGAAATCCACTACGTAACAGATCAAGTTACAAAGTAGTTCTCAGTTTAGAGACAGCCTTGAGCACACAGCTGGCTTCTCCTGCGACTCAGCCTTGCTACTTTAGCTGATAAATAACAAGTGCTAAAACAAGTGTTAAAAACAAGCTTTAATCAATCAAAAGGGTATTAAGTCTTCCGCTATTAAAAACCAAATCAACTAAGGTTAAGTGTTAGCTTAAGCAGCCAAGTTATACTATCAACAACTCTATCGAGTCTGTTGAGTGGGTAACTTAGCTGAATATAACCAACCTAGCTGTCCCCCAAGGACACAACTGATTTGAGTCAACTCTATTGAAATTCTTAAAAAAAACTAAAAGTTAAAATTTGGTAAGGTTTATTCAACCCTCCCATTCTAAACCTTACACTACACCACTTGGGAACTACAAGTGGTATCAGAGCGGTTGGTTCATTGAGCCTTCCGCACTGGTTACTGAACTAGATCTCAATCTTTTTCAAAGGTTTTAACACTTGTGTTTTTCAAAGTCTTTCATCTTTAAAGCAATGTTATTACCATGGAAGAAAATCTAACTCGTATTCCAATGTTCACTGTGAAAGAGTTTGATGATGGGAAGATTCATATGCAAGCTCATCTATCCACCTTACACGATGAAATGTGGCCTATGATAGAGGATGGGCCATTGGAAATACTCAAAGTCAATACTGCTGCAAGAAGAGCAGCTGCAGCTGTAGCTAGACCAACCATAGTTGAAAAACCACACACTGAATGGACTAATGAAGATAAAAAGATATACAACATGGACAATGTGGCCAAGGATACTCTACAAGACGTTGGACAAGGCGATGTTCAACAAAGTCAAGTCGTGCAAATCAACCAAAGAAATCTGGGATAAGCTAACCCTGATTTGTGAAGGATCAGAACAGATTAAGGAGAATAAATTGACTGTTGATATTCAAAAATTTGAAAATTTTAAAATGCTTGCAGGTGAGAGTCTGGATCAGCTGGATGCCAGATTCACAGAGATTACAAATGAGCTTTCAGCTCTTGGGAAAGAGTACACTCAGAAGGAGATGTGCATGAAGATATTAAGAGCCCTCCCAGATGAATGGGAAATGAAGGTCATGGCCCTGAGACATTCAATGGACCTCTCACGAACATCCAATCATGAGTTATTCCTAGACAACAAAGCTTATAAGTTTGAGCTGAGAAGGAAAGAGCAAGAGGAAACAGTTGTACCCAAGACAACTGCACTATTGGCCAGTGATGGGAAGAAAGCTAAGCCAAAGGATACCATTAACAAGAACTTTAAAAGAGACAAGGGTGAAACCTCCAGGAGACATTCAGCACCTTCCAAAGAAAGGGAGGACAGGCCACCCAAGAGAGCTGAACATCAGAGAGCTGATAATCAGAGGACCGACAGAGCTGATCTAAGAGTTGAAAACCTGTGTTGGAATTGTATACAACCAAGATACTTTGTTGTTGATTGTTCCTATCCACTAGTTAACAAATACAGAAATGAGGACGAGAGAAGAGTCTTCAGGGAACAAAGACAAGAGAATAAGAAAGCCATGTTGGCTGCTGAGATTGCTGAACCAGCCAAGTGCAAAGAAGCAGCAGACTCAGATAGTAGTGAAGCTGACTACTCAAGTGATACAGAGGAAGAGGCTTTGATCTGCCTCATGGTTAAAGAACAAGATCAACAAGATCAAGAAGATGAGGTACATTCTAACTCATCTCACTCTGACTCAAGTGATAGTGACTGTGATATACACACTTAATCACCCACAGATCTTTATGATTCATTAGGCAAAATGATGAAAGCTTTTGATCACATTAAAACCTCACACACACTTTTAAATGAGGAAAACAACCATCTTAAAAGCTAAAATTCACAGCTGACAAAAGAGCTGAGTACTCTGAGTCACATAGGCGATGAGAACATTAATCAAGACTAAAAATACCAAGATCTTAGCAGAGTTAGCTGCTACTGAGAAAAGAGAAAAAGATCTAAAGAATGTGATTGCCTCATTTACAAAAGCATCCAAATCATTGGATGAACTTATTATGAGCCAAAAAGAGTGTGGAGACAAGACATGCATAAGATTCAGTTCTTTTGTGCATAGTCAAACTCCAAGAGTGATTTTGGAAAAAGGATCTTCAAGCAATGAAGGAATCCAAAAACCCAAAACACCATATGTTGCACCCACATTCACACCAAAACACAATCACAATCATACTGGCCTTGGTTACAAAAGAAAAGGAAAGAAGCCAGTAGAGTATGCTGAAAGGACAACTGAGAAGAAATTCAGCAGGTCCATCACTAGACTCCTAACAGAAAATACTCTGTAAAAGCTAAACAGAGCTACCAAATGCCCCAGAAATTTCATCAAAGAAATACATATGATGGGAAAAGTAGAAACTATCTAAACCAAGCTGATTGGAATAATGTGAAATATCAGCAAATACCTATTGGATACAAGCCAAAATGGCAAAGACCTCAACCTCAGGACATGTCATTCCTAAGGCAAAAGAGCTATTATCCGCACACTTATGCATCCAAGCACTACACTCAGAAATTTGCTAAAACAAACACACATGCATACATACAAAAGAGACAGCTGTATAATCCTACAACCCCCAAGCAATTTGCTAATGTGCATTATGATTATAGTACTGATAGATGGCAACCTCTTAGAGTTAGATCATCTGGCTATATGTTGGTTGGAGCATCTTATAGCACTAACCCCCAGGACCGAGGCAAGTATGGGTACCTAAAAACTGATTTCCTTGATTGCAGGTTCAAGGAACAATTGAGTGCCAAGGAACCTAGTACATGGATAGTGGTTGTTCCAGACATATGACAGGAAATAAAAAAAATCTGTCAAGATTCAAGGAGATCAAAGGTGCTAAAGTCAGAGGAAATGAAGCTCCAGGGGGGATCAAAGGCACATGATCCATCAAGAAGAATGGACTAGAGATCAAAAATGTTTCTTATGTTGAAGGCCTCAACTTCAACCTGTTAAGCATCATCCAACTATGTGACAAAGGCTACAATGTAGGATTCAACATGGGGATATGCCAGATCAAAGATGCTGAATTAAATGAAATTGTGCTGCAAGGAACAATGCAAAATAATATGTAAGTAGTGGATTGGTCTACTGCTACACCAAGCACATGTCTGCTAGCAAAAATGAAGTAAAATCCAAATTGGTCAAGTATAAGAAGTTGTCACCTGAATTTCAAGACAATCAACAAGCTTGCAAGGAGTCATCTTGTGGAAGGATTGCCTGACTCAGTGTACAAGAAACAAAGCATATGTGATGCATGCCAGATGAGAAAGCAAATCAAATCATCATTCAAGGATAAGCCAAGTCCCTCTTCAACTAGGATATTGCATCTGTTGCATGTGGACTTATTTAGTCTAGTTGAGCCAGCCGACATCAGTGGAAAGAAATACACCTTAGTGGTGGTTGTTGACTATTCAAGATATACATGGACAATTTTGTTGTTGAAAATGAGAAGAGTCAAACTATTATTAATGTTGGAGAGAGAGAAAGCCAAATGTTGGATACTACAAGATATTTGGATGTTAATTCTTCATCCACAACAATGGCAAGGACAATTTGAAGGATTTTGATGCTAAAGCTGATGAACGTATCTTTTTAGGATACTCAGCTGAGAGTAAAGCCTATAGAGTGCTAAACAAGAGGATTATGGTCAGAGAAGAGTCTATCCATGTGGTTTGATGAACCTAATGTGAATGGAAAGACATTGATGAGTTAGCTGATAAAGCGTAATCAACCCAACTATGCGAAGAGTCCTTATGTTGAAGCGGTGAGAGCACTCAACCCCGATGATGATGAGATAATCTGAATCTCAAACACACCGGAAGGTCTACAATCTGAATTAAGATGAAGAAGTTGTTCCGCATAACTTAGCCGCAAGACGGTGAATCCAAATAGTCTTACTCCAACCTGATGTGGGATGGTGAGAGACCATCCACATGAGTTAATCATTGGAGATGTTAGAGATGGCCTAAGAACCAGATCCAGAGCACAACATAAAAGCAATGTTCACTTTTTTTATTTCCAAAATAGAGCCTAAAGATGTGTCTCAATCATTGGAAGACACACATTGGATTCAGCCATGCAAGAAGAGTCAATCGAGTTTGAAAGAAACAAAGTATGGGAATTATTTCAAAGGCCAACCCACCAAAATGTAATTAGTACTAAGTGGGTATTCAGAAACAAGATGAATGAGGAAGGATTTGTTGTTAGAAATAAAGCAAGATTGGTAGCCAAAGGGTATTGCCAAGAAGAAGGTATAGATTTTGATGAAACTTTTGCTCCTGTTGCCATATTGGAAGCAATAAGGATGTTTCTTGCTTATGATGCACATAAGAACTTCATTGTATATCAAATGGATGTGAAGAGTGCATTTCTAAATAGACGGCTAGAAGAACAAGTCTATGTTGAACAACCTCCAGGTTTTGAGTAGAAAACTATTGGAGATAAAGTCTACAAGCTCAAGAAAGCAATGTACGGATTGAAACAAGCACCAAGAGCATGGAATGATACATTGTCTAAGTTTCTAATTGACAATGGATTCACCAAAGGCAAGGTTGACAAAACACTCTTCAGGATTCAAGATGGAGAGAGTATACTGCTTGTTCAAATATATGTAGATGACATCATTTTTGGTTCCACAAACAAAGAGTTGTGTAATAAGTTCTCAAACCTCATGCAAGGCAAATTTGAGATGAGCCTGATGGAAGAGCTGACTTTATTCTTACGACTTCAAGTCAAGCAATTGAAGGATGTAACCTTCATAAGCCAAACCAAGTATACCAGAGATTTAATGAAGAAATTTGATATGGAAGAGAAGTCATCAGTGAAGATCCCTATGAATACATCATTCAAGATGGACATGGATGCAGATGGCAAAGCTGTTGATCAAACCAGATATAGAGCCCTCATTGGATC
The DNA here is from genome assembly GCA_016081115.2 of Rehmannia glutinosa. Taxonomy (NCBI): domain Eukaryota; kingdom Viridiplantae; phylum Streptophyta; class Magnoliopsida; order Lamiales; family Orobanchaceae; genus Rehmannia; species Rehmannia glutinosa. The sequence goes on along the minus strand of CM071931.1, from coordinate 58,209,655 downwards.
ATTGCTCTATCTAACAAAGAAGCGTGCCGCACATCGCCTTTCTTTGTAGGTGTATGTGCCAGATTTCAATCTGCACCAAAAGAGAGTCACATGACTGCAGCTAAGAGAATCCTAAGATATTAGAGATGCCAAGAAGTTGGCTTATGGTATCCAAAGGAAGGAGGATTCAAGCTGGTAGGATACTCAGACTCGAGGCAATCTTTGGATGTACGCTAACAACATGAAGAGTACATCAGGTTCATGTCAAATGCTTGGAAACAGATTAGTTTCTTGGTTCAACAAGAAACAAAATTCAATATCTACATCCACAAACAAGCGAGTTCATAGTTGTGGGCAAACACCAAGTCTTACGGACGAGACAACAGCTGAGAGAATATGATATTGAAGAAAGAGAGATTCCAATTATGTGTGATAACACTAGTGATATTTCAATCACTCATAATCCTATGTTGCATTCAAGAACAAAGCACATTGATGTCAGATATCATTTCATAAGAGATCATGTTAAAAAGAAAGACATCACTTTGAAATACATCTCAACTGATAAGTAGTTAGGTAACATATACACAAAGCCATTACGTGAATCAAGGTTTGAAGAGCTCAATACTGAGTTAGAGTTAATTAAGCTGAGTTAGGATACTCAGAAGAATCAATCAACATAGACAAAAGAAGAGAGAATGGAAATTGAGCAAGTTTCACGCATCACCCAAGTGAAACAGCCTAGTCCGGAAATCAGCTGTATCGAGTTAGCTAATAGCTGAGTTATCTTATGTGAAGAGAGAAGCAGAGTTAAGTCACTTTGGATAACAGTTGAATCATTTATGAGCTAAGTGACAAAACACAGTCGTTTTATTCGAGCGGGAATGTTTTTGAGGACGACGACAACGTAATTATGAATGTCAGTAAAAAAACTGCAGAGTAAACCATATGATTGGATATAAATGCTGCTGCATTTAATGTGGGGAAATTAATGCGGTTTTGAAGGCTAAATCTTGATCGTTGATTTTGATCAAATATTCAAATTCCCATAAACCGTCCCTTCAAGTCTCATATAAACCAATATTTGCATTTTCTCTCTCCTCACAAAATACTCTCGTCTTCAGCAAGCAAGAAGAAACTCTCTCTCAAACTGTTCAAAACCCTACCCTCAAAGATCAAGTTTTGCGCATATTTTTCTGATCAATCGGTCTAAAAATGGCTGCTACTCACGATTTTGCTAAGCTTTCTGAGAAGATCCACTTTGGTGCTTCAGTGGATTTCAAGGGGATGATCAAGCAGGGCGTTGATGAGGCCCTAGTAAAGAAGATTGCAAACAAGCTAGATAAGTCTGGTCTGAATGACTGTCTCTCAATGGAGTTCACTCACACCTACTTGGAGGAGGTCGCCATGTTTTACGTGAATGCCAAAGTTCATCACAATGAGATTCGCTCATCTGTTCATGGGAAGGTCATCAAAATCACTGCTGAGGACCTTGCTGAACACTGTTTTTTGCCTTCCGAAGGATTAAAGGACGTAGCCGAGAAGGATGTGAACTTGGCTGCAGCTTGGAAGGTGATTGTGAACCTGAGTTTGCTGTGAAAACTGTCTATACAGCTAAGAAGGAGCTTATCAAGGAGGACTACCACAAGTTAATGGACATCGTGTTCAAGTGTGTAGACATGAAGTTCAGAAGCTTCAACCAACTATCACGAAATTATGGTGATGGTTGTGATCATGCAAGACAAGAAAGTCAACTGGGCCGAGTTCGTCTCTAGCCGAATCTATCAGAATGTGATCAACAAGTCATTCAAGGAGGATGGCACGTTTGGTTGCTCCCTGGGGTATGGCCTTGTCATTGGCCATTTGATGGAGACTAAGAGGATAGCACTGCGCCATGGTAAGCCCTTCCATGCCAATAAGAGGATGTTTAAAACAAACCTCTCCGGCGCACAGAAGAAAGCTCATGCAAGGAAAGCTGACACCAGTGAGGGGGAATCAGCGGACCCAGCAGAAGATACAGCTGCGACCGCTCCAACTCTCTCACATAAGCCTATTTCTAAGAAAAGAGTTGCGACAGCTAAACATGCTCCTGCCCCAGCAGCCAAAACCAAGAAGGCACGTGCCCAAGTAGCAAAACCCCAAGCAGCTGAAGCCCCTGCCCTCGCAGCCGAGACTGATGAGGAACCCTACTTCCCTCTTTATTTAGGGAGAAGAGACGCACTGCCAAGTCTCGTAAGGTAGCTGCGTCAAAGAGCAAGGATATTGAAACACATACCTTCACCCTTGAAGAGCCTCAACAAGTGGAGGCAGAGATTCCCTTGGTTCCTATTAAGCAAAGACGGTTGTTTCGGAAGTTAGAGCTTGAGAAGCCAGCCTAGTTCGATACTCAGCCAGAGAAGCCCGAGGAGACTGCTGATGCTCAAGAGGAGTAGTCTCAAGAAAAAGTTGATGATTTCCAGAAGACTGCTGATGCAGATCAACAGAGTGTTGAAAACCGAGTGGTCTAGGAAACAACTGTGGAAATGGAAGGAGCTGAGACAACCAAGACGCATGAAGAAAAAATTGTCTCACCTCCTCAGACTGATGCTCTTGAACTTGAGGAGGAGCAAGCTCCGTTGGCTACAATTCTAGAGGCCGGAGAAGATGACGACAACTTAATAATGTACTTTCTAGTCTATCTGGACATCCAGCAGAGAGACTAAGGGATTGGAGAATAAGGAAGCTAGACTACTCCGGACAACAGTTTGCTCACCCTGAGTACATTGAAGAAGAGGAAGAACTCCTAAGCTTCCTCAGAAATGTTTCTGTCCAATGTGCCTTGGATGAAGAGTTCTGCATGGATGCCCTCCATGCTATAAAAGAGGATGAGAAGGAGAAATCTATAGAAAAAGCTAAATCCCTCGAAAAATCAAAGATGTGTATGCAAACTGGAACCCATGGAAATCTCATGGAGTCAAATAACAGCAGCGATCTGGAGGAGTTGAACCCAACTGCAACAGCTGAAAAGGCCGAGTTTCAATAGGCCTTTAAAGAATCCCAAGCCATGCACGATCAACAACTTCATGAAGGTCCAGGAGAGTCTTCCCATATCTCTCCTCGATCTGATCCCTTGGAAGTGGCGCAGAAGATTGCAACCGTTATTGTTGCGACCACTTCCCAAGTGCATTCTCAAGATGGCTCTCAGGGGAACATCAATGAAGCTAGGAAAGGTGATGATGTGGGCAGCCTAGCCATGCCTACCCCCATAGAAGGTGTTCAGATACCTGCCCCAACGGCTGATTATTCAACAGGAAACACAGTTGTGTGTCATGAGCTAAGTAACCCCACAATAGTTCACTCAGCTAGAGCGCCAGCTGAGGGCGAAGATCTCTCCACCACAGCTAGATCGGTGGACGCTGTGGGAGACAACACTACGAAGTTTGGAGATGAAGCAAAAACATAATTGATAAGTAGAGTGAAATTAACGAAGCTCGAATGGTTGAGACTGTTCCAGCTGAGATTTCCTCTGAAGTGCAAGCCAATGAAGCTGCTGATGCAGCTAAGATAAAGGATGGGAAAGAGGCCATGTGAGTTGAGACTCCGAAGGATGCCATTGAAGACCCCAAGACAGCTGAGTCTGTTGAAGGGAACGTAGAAGGCCCCACAACAGTTGAGACTGCTGGGGGTAAAGAAGGCCTAAAGGAGGTTGAGACTTCCTTTGGTAAAGAACCGGAATTGGAGAACACTCCTCAAGTTGAGGGAACTGGTGAAGAAGAGAAGATTAGCGCCCTTCATGATTCCCAAGAACATATTGATACATTTTTTCTGTGATCGGAGGATGAAGCCAAGTCCACTCATCATGGAGATTCTACGCAGGACGAGGTTGAGGATGCTCTTAACTCACGGAGCAATATTAGTGATAAGACAGCTCCGATGAGATTTAACTTTGATGATAAGCCACTGCCTCAGGCCACATCACACTCCGATGACGCTGTTAAGACAATTGAGGCCCATTCCCTCAAAAGGAAAAACCCACTAAGATCGACGGTTTGTTAAGACAATGAGGCTCGATCGGCTTTTAGCAGACCGATACAATCGCTCTCCAAATTGAACATAGTCAGCTGCGCAAGCTATCATAGCTACTGCAGTAACGACTCAAACAACTCCATTGTAGGCTCCCACAGCTGCGTTATCTGCCGATGACGCTGGCTCAGCCGAGGCACAGAGAGCTGAAACACTACAACAAGAGAAGGATAAAGTCCCGTAGCATGGACCTCTGGGGATACCTCTTGTTCGCGATGATATGTTCGAGAATATCTTCCCTTTCACCATTGAACTTCCTGACATGTATGCCAAATCTACCTGAGGACAGGAAAAATACACTGTGCAGGAAGAGCCCATCATTCCAACAGATATGATTGTGCCCATGGGATTTGATTTCGATGCATCGTGGTCGGAAGAAGAGTCGGCTTCCACATCCGAGTTTCTTAATGCTTTCAAGAAGATTTGTGATGAAATTTAGAATATGGAAATCCACCAAGCATCATTGGATCTTCATTTGGACAACTGTGATGCAACTCTCTGCGCGGACATACGAGGATTTGTCTTACGCATCAGGGAATGGCTGCACAGCAGACTGCATTGCGCTCAGAGAAGATCCATTGCTTCAAAGCTTTGTTTGCAGAGCTATTGGTATGGAGTACGGATAATGCCAAATTTGAGTAGAGTTAGAAGGAATTCATGGTCAGAATTGAATAATTCCATAAGTCGGACATGGAGTTGCTCAAGTTGCAACATAAAAGTGAAATTGCCAGACTAGAAGAGAGCATGAACCAGAAGTTCAGTCTTCTTATGGCAGAGATGAAGTTTCTAGCAGCTGAGTCAAAGGCTACACGGTCAAAGTTCCACACAACCTACTAAAAAGCAGATATCAAGCAGAATTCAACAAACACCCGACTGGATTTCATTCTGAGTGGCTTATTTCCTGGCATAACCTTATCTTTTGGTGATGATGCCAAAAAGGGGGAAGATGAGGCCTTGAAAGGATTGAAAAGTGAAGCTAAAGGGAGTAACAAGGAGGCGAAGAAGGGAGTATCTGCAAAGGGGGAAGAAAGCTTGAAGAACCCCCCTTTGAAACTCACATTTGCTAAAAACCCCCAACAAGGAGATGTCATTGCTTTGATTTTTAGTAAACTACCGAAAGAGCTGTCTGTTGAACATAAAGCTGAGATGGCAATAAAGAATTAAGAAAGCCATCAAAGCTAAATTAGAGAACGTAGCTGAGAAGCACTCTGCGCGCATCCTGAATATTAGAGAACAGTATGATTGTCCTCCAGCCGGGAAAGATTATCCTACAATAAAAGCCTCTAGGGATATTTCCATGCCTGATGCTGGATCTGAGCCCAAATCTCTAGAGGAATTCTAGACACTAGAAGCAGAAGGTTATTTTCAAGACATGACTCTACCACAAGCCTGGGATCTGTATTGGAAGAAGGGAATTGAATTGTGCAAATCGGCTGATAAGCAGCCAACTTCCAGCAGTCACACAGCTGGAAAATCAAAAGCTCCAGTATAGTATACTCCTAGAGGAAGGGGAGCTGAGTCAGGAAGGGGTAGATATGGTGGCAGTGGGAGAGGTAGTCAACCACGACCAAGACCAAAATACGTTAAGTATGTGGATCCAGAGAAAAAGGGACTCATATACTGGGTGGATTCGATCATCTTGCTAACTTAGAGGTTGCACGCAAGAATGCCGAAACAATTAGAAGACAGGAAGCTGAGAACGAAAGAATTACTCGAGAATGGGAGGAAAGGAAGCGAAGGTATGACCCTGCTGCGAACCGAGCATATGAGAAGAATAAGAAAGAGGAAGAGGAAAGGAGAAGAAGGAGAGCTGACGAAGACAGAAGAAGGAAGCAGCCAAGGCATTGAAGATAGCTGCAAACCCCTTCATGTATTTTACTTAGCTGTAAATACATAACTGTAAGTTTCCCCTATAATATAGCTCTGGGAATTTCTTGTAATTCTATATTGTAATAGATAGGACTGAAGGAGCTGAGTTAAGTCAGCTAAGTTAAGAATGCAGGAAGTCAATTGCAGACTAGAGTGAAGACTCTGATGTGTGTCAGTTGAGTATGGCCATGAAGGAAGACAAGGACTCGACTGAAGGAGAGCCAGCCGTGGAACAGTTGTGTGAAGTTTGTGGAAGTGCCAGTCAAGTCAATGAAAGGAGCCAAGTGTAACAGTTGAAGTGATAGTTGAGTCAATCTTACGATTGAAGCTGATAAAGTCACAAAGTTTAAAGGCAACAGTCAAGTCAAGAGAACTGACATTAATCCGTTGGAAGGAAGTCAAGAATATTACTCGATATAGTAATATGTCCAAGCTACCAGGTCTTAAAGTGTTTGGCCCAGAAACATGCAAAATGAATAAGCCAATGGGAAACACTGAAGCTTGTGTCGGACCATATAAAGTTGCAGAACCATTTAATACGAGGAAGGGTCAACATCACAAGTGCTGCAGACCAAGAAAATATAAGCCAACGAACAAGAAGTGTCATTTGAAAATAGTCTATATCTTTAACGGGTAAATTTTCAAATGAACACTATAAAAGGCTGAGGAAACAATTGAGAAAAGGTTACCTTGATTATCTGAACCTAGCACAATCATAGCAAGCAATATTCAAGCAAGCATAACCTGCAACATTCTCAAAGCTTATCACAGAATTCCTCAAGCCTAACACTCGTAGGAACTCAATCCAATACATGTTGTGAAAGAAACATAACTTCAACCAGTTGAAGAGGAAACATTTGAAGAACGAAAAAGGGGTCTACTCTCCAAGTTGAAGGAGTTGTAGAAAGGTTTAGGGTTGAACCAGGAGATTCAAGTTTGTTGGAGGGCTGTGTGAACAAGTCCAAGGACTTGAAAGTGAAGTAGGAAGTAGCAAGTGCAACCCATTTTTCTTGTGAAGAAGTAGTCAGAGAAGAAGGAGGTGCGATCAAGGCTGTCTCTAGACTGAGAACTACTTTGTACATTGATCTGTTATCTATGGATTCTTCCAGGAGTTGGAAAAGAGTGGAGTAGAGGAATTACCATATCCTCGAACCACTATAAAATTACTTATGCCATTTTACTTTCAGCATTTACTTTCTTGCATATAATTTTATATCTGCTGCTAAATTAATTTGCTAATCCAACTGATAAATAACAAGTGCTAAAAAAGTGTTAAAAACAATCTTTAATCAATCAAAAGGGTGTTAAGTCTTCCTCTGTTAAAAACCAAATCAACTAAAGTTAAGTGATAGCTTAAGCAGCCAAGTTATACTATCAACAACTCTATCGAGTCTGTTGAGTGGGTAACTTAGCTGAATATAGCCAACCTAGCTGTCTCCCAAGGACACAACTTATTTGAGTCAACTCTGTTGAAATTCTTAGAAAGACTAAAAGTTAAAATTTGGTAAGGTTTATTCAACCACCCCCCCTTCTAAGCCTTACACCACACACCTTGGGGCCTGCAAGCTTCCACAAACGAGGCACAAGAGAGATGTTGGTCAAGATGATGAAGGATTCCCGAAAAAGGAGTGCGGCCTTCTTGAGATCCTATTAACAATTTGGGAATGTTCATTTCCAATTCCACGACGAAATCCCTTGGGAAGAAGAGTCGGCGGAAGAAGCTGCCAGATTCCGACTCTAATTGAACCTAGAAGATTTGCATGTTCCTTCAGATACAAGGATTGTTCCTTATGGCCATGATTTCTAATTTTCACCAGAAGACACTAGTGAACAAGCAGCAGACTTTTGTCGAGTTTTCGGATTCATGTGGGAAGAAATGGAGGCTATGGAGAAAGTTTTTGTTGATCTAAGCACTCAAATCGATAATCATAATTCCATGATTTCAGGGGATATCCTAGGAGCAGTGCGCAGCACACTAAGGCTCTTCGCAGGGAGCAAGTTCGCTACTTCAGACAACTCTATTCACAGTTGTTGGTATGTGGACCTGACCAACTTACCTTCCAGCAGAAACAAAGGGATAATATAGCAAGGATGGAAAGGAGTCACTTGTCCAATATGGAACTGATACAGACCAAAATGGAGAACAAGAATGAGTACATGGAAGCTTCACTCAAAGAAGATATTTTATATATGAAAAAACATCTACATGTACTTAGCTCAAATCAAGAAGCAGAAGACTCCGTGACTCACAAGAAGTTTTGATTGCATTCTCCGATTAGTCCAACCCTCCTCTATTGATGATTGCAAAAAGGGGAAAGAGAAAGCACCCCCTACAACATCAATAAAAAGCAAAGGCACCACCTCTATCCTATCTCAATTACCTCTCTCCTCGCCCGCCGAAGAAAATGCAGATTTAGCATTTTAGAAATTTAAAGAAGAAATTGCCAAGCTAGATAAGAATTAAGAGGCAGGGATTAAGAAATTAAAGATACAATATGTAGATCCACCAGAAGTGTTGCTCGCGTGAGAAGAGGCTACTCCACCAGAAAGTCTATTGGAACAAAGGTCAAATTAAGAGTTTGACACTCTTTTATAATAAGGGTACTATGCATGAATGGATATCATTGACGCTTGGGAACTGTACTGGGAAAAGGACTTAAGAGATATTGAAGAGACTTAGAAGCATCCAACTGAAGGGAAGAAAGCCAAGAGTCAGCAGACTTCTAAGAGTCATCAGCCACCCATCAGTCAAGTATCACAAGGAGGCAATCTTGGAGGGGGCAGTAGTGAGGAAAGGGGAAGAGGTCGAAATTCTCACTCTAGAGGGAGAGGCAGAGGAAAAAGCTTCTGGATTACGATTCTAATTGAACCCAAAGATTTGCATGTTCCTTCGGATACAACTATTGTTCCATATGGTCATGGTTTTGAGTTTGCACCAGAAGACACTAGTGAACCAACAACAGACTTTCGCCAAGCGTTCGTAGTCATGTGGGAAGAAATGGATGCTATGAAAAAGGTTTTGTTGATTTAAGCACTCGAATCGACAATCATGATGCCATGATTTCAGGGGATATCCGAGGAGCAGTGCTCAGGTCAAGGAATGGGCACAACACACTAAGGCTCTTCGTAGGGAGCAAGTTGGCTACTTCAGATAGCTCTATTCAAAGATGTTGGTATGCGGACCTGACCAACTTGCCTCGCAAGAAAGACAAAGTGATAATACAACAAATATGGAAAGGAGTCACTTGTCCGATATGGAGCTGCTACAAACCAAAATGGACAAGAGTGAGTACATGGAAGCTTCGTTGAAAGAAGATATTTTATCTATGAAAAAACATCTACATGTACTCAGCTCAAATCAGGAAGTAGTAAACTTCGTGACTCACAAAAAGCTTGATTGCATTCTCCGATCAGTCCAACCTTCTTCTGTTGATGATGCCAAAAAGGGGAAAGAAAAAGCACCCCCTACAACATCAATAAAAAGCAGGCACCCCCTCTATCATATCTCAGCTTCATCTCTCCTCGCCCGCTGAAGAAAAGGCAAATTTGGCATTTTAGAATCTAAAGAAGAAATTTCCAAACTCGACAAGAATCAAGAGGTGGGTATTAAGAAATTAACGATCCAATATGGAGGTCTACCAGAAGGATTGCTACTGAGAGAAAAAACTACTCCACCAGAAGGTCCCTTGGAACAAAGGTCAAATTAAGAGTTGACACTCTATTATGAGTAGGGTACTATGCAAGAATGGATATTATTGACGCTTGGGAACTGTATTGGAAAAAGGCTTAAGAGATATTGAAAAGACTAAGAAGCATCCAACTCAAGGGAAGAAAGCCAAGAGTCAGCAACCACCCATCAATCGTGTATCTAGAGGAGGCAACCTTGCAGGGGAAGAAGTACAAAAAGGAGAAGAGGTCTAAATTCTCACTCTGGTGGGAGAGGCAGAGGAAGAAGCTGTTGGATTCCGAGTCCAATTGAACCTAAAAGATTTGCATTTTCCTTCGGATACAAGAATTGTTACATATAGCCATGAATTTGAGTTTGCACCAGAAGACACTAGTGAACAACCAGCAGACTTTTGCCAAGCGTTCAGAGTCATGTGGGAAGAAATTTAGGCAATGAAAAAGGTTTTCCTGATTTAAGCACTCGAATCGACAATCATGATGCCATGATTTTAGGTGATATTCGAGGAACAATGCTTAGGTCAAGGAATGGGTGCAACACAGTAAGGCTCTTCGCAGGGAGATTGTTAGCTACTTCAGACAGCTCTATTCCAACCGTAAATCAAGAATATAGGTTTTATCTATGAAAACATCTACATGTACTCATCTCAAATCAAGAAGCAGCAGACTCCGTGACTCATAAGAAGCTTAATTGCATTCTCCGATCAGTCCAACTTTCTTCTGTTGATGATGCCAAAAAGGAGGGAGAGAAAGCACCCCCCACAACATTAATAAAAAACAAAGGCACCACCTCTATCCTTCTCAGCTACCTCTCTCTCTCCTCTCCCGCTGAAGAAAAGGGAGATTTGACATTTTAGAAATCTAAAGAAGAAATTGCCAAGCTGGACAAGAATTAAGAGGCATGGATTAAAGAATTAAAGATCCAATATGGCGGTCCACAAGGCGTGCTCACGAGAGAAGAAGCTACTCCACCAGAAGGTCCATTTGAACAAAGGTCAAATTAAGTGTTCGACACTCTTTTATAAGAAAGGTACTATGCAGGAATGGATATCATTGACGATTGGGAACTGTACTAGGAAAAGGGCTTAAGAGATATTGAAGAGACTAAGAAGCATCCAACTCAAGTGAAGAATGCCAAGAGTCAGCAGACTTGTATGATTTAACACCCACCCATCAGTCAAGTATCAAGAGGAGGCAACCTTGCAGGGGGAAGAAGTGCAGAAAGGGGAAGAGGTCAAAATTTTCACTCTGGTGGGTGAGGCAGAGGAAGAAGCTGCTGGATTTCATGTCCAATTGACCCTAGAAGATTTACCTGTTCCTTCGGATACAAGGATTGTTCCATATAGCCATTATTTTGAGTTTGCACAAGAAGACATTATTGAACAAGGAATAGACTTTCGCCGAGCGTTCGTAGTCATATGGGAAGAAATGGAGGCTATGAAAAAGGTTTTGTTGATTAAGCACCCAGATTCACAATGATGATGCCATGATTTTAGGGGATATCCAAGGAGCAGTGCTCAGGTTAAGGAATGGGCACGACACACTAAAGCTCTTCGCAGGGAGTAAGTTGGCTACTTCAGACAGCTCTATTCAAAAATGTTGGTATGCCGACTTGACCAACTTGCCTTGCAGTAGAGACGAAGGGATAATATAGCAAGGATGGAAATGAGTCCCTTATCCGATATGGAGCTGCTACAGACCAAAATGGACAAGAGTGAGTACATGGAAGCTTCGTTGAAACAAGAGATTTTATCAATGAAAAAACATCTACATGTACTCAGCTTAAATCAGGAAGCAGCAGACTCCGTAAATCACAAGAAGCTTGATTGCATTCCCCGATCAGTCCACCCTTCTTCTGTTGATGATGCCAAAAAGAGGAAAGCGAAAGCACCCCCTACAACATCAATAAAAACCAAAGGCACCACCTCTATCCTATCTCGAGCTACCTCTCTCCTTGCCCGCTGAAGAAAAGATGATTTGGCATTTTAGAAATCTAAAGAAGAAATTGCCAAGCTCGACAATAATCAAGAGGTGGGGATTAAGAAATTAACGATCCAATATGGCGGTCCACCAGAAGGGTTTGACTGGAAAATTCGTATGCAGGCTCATCTATCAGCCTTACACGATGAAATGTGGCTAGTGATAGAAGATGGGACACTGCAAATAATGAAGGTTAATACTGCTGTAAGAAGAGGACATCCAGCTAAAGGAGAGGATGTTGCACCAGCCGAGCCTAGACCTGTGAGACCCCAGATTTTTCAATCGTAGACGACACAATCGCGGGTATTATTATTTTTTTTTTTTTTTCCGATACAATATTAAATATTCCGATAATTTATTTTTTTATTTACTATTTATTTTGAAATTCGTATTATGATAATGGATTTCGCATCGGTTATCTATTTCATCTTAATGATTTTTGTAAACTATCTACTACTAAATTAGTATTTTTAAAATACAATACCCTCGTCTTGAAAGATCATTTAGTAAATATTATATTTTCGAAACAATAGTACTTGAGATTTACCTTATACAAAAATACAACTTTTATATTGAAATAGCAGGTGTCTCATACTTGATTTTGTCAACTTACTTATTACTTGATTTAACTAATTTATACTTGGAATTATTTTTATTTTATGATGTTTGTTAGTGACACTTAATTTCACTTCTTTAACCATTGTCAATTTCTTTCGACTTTTAACGCGGGCTTTCAACCGGTTCAACTTGTTCTTGAGCGACTAGCTAATAAAACTCTTTTTGCATTATATATTTATTTTTATTTTAAAATTTTGAAATTTAAAATTTATATATTTCAAAATAATTTTATAATATAATTAATTTCTTGATTGGTATTTTTGACTTGTATTATTTTGACTAGTTTACCACGTCACTTTGACGGTAAATATTAATAATAAATATATTTCGTATTTAATTTTATTTTATTTATTACTTGTGATCATGATCCTTTAATATTTCTACGTTACATTAATGATCACTTGATTGATCATTATTACTATTTGTGTATTTATTAGTCACCTTAGAATTTTAAGAGACTATTTATTTTAGAGACTTATATCTTATAGAATTAATAATTTGATTTAGAATAATTGATCATGAGACTTATAAGTGATCAAGGAAATCACTGTTTATTTTGGAGATTGATATTATTAATCTATTATCATCAATTTTGGGACAATATATATATATATATATATATATATATATGGATACCACATGATCAAGCCTAAGTCGATGGCCATGATGGGGTTTTTAGTGTAGAAATACCATCCAACTCTTGTACACATACACCTTATGTATTCATCTTGTGTATAATTACACCATGAATACAAACCTTATACACATCATCTTATACTATAATTTTATATCATTTAATCTCCCAACATTCCCCACTATCTTCAGCATTCCCCTCTTTCCTCTCAAATTCTATTCAAACCCATCCTTTGCCCATACTTTGACTAGTCTAATTGTCTCCATGCAAGAAAAAAATTGCAAGAAATCAACTTGATCAATTCTCTCCCCTCTCTCTCACTAATTTCGGCTATTAGGCCAAATAATACTCAAAAATTTCATTTCATTTTACCAACATCATACTTTAACTCTTGTAAAAATCCTCTCCTTTCTCTCTAAAATCCCCAACATCTCTCTAATCATATATTCATCCTTTCCTTCATATCTTCGAACACTTCTTCATATCTTCAAACACACTTTCTTCATATCTTCAAACAATTCTTCATATCTTCAAACGCCACTTTCTTCATATCTTCAAACACTTCTTCATATCCTCGAACACTTTCTTCATATCTTCAAGTATACTTTCTTCATATCTTCAAACACTTTCTTCATTCTTCAAACACTTAACAAAAAAACACAAGAATTCTTCTTATTTTTTTCATAAATTTCGAAACTATCACTACTACAAGGTAAGAACTGTTGTTCTTCAAGTCATCTTGGTAACCTCTAGCTCATCACCTTATCTTCTTAACTTAAGTTCAATTTTTATTTTTGGAGGTACACATAGAAGACTACTTAGAGACATGCAAGCATTGTGGTCATCTTAGAAAGCCTTTGAAGAGAAATTGTTGGAAAATTGGACTATAAGGTAGAAATGGGACTTTTAGTACATTTTCTTCTTCTCTTTCTATTTTCCAAATTTTGATACTCCATTTCATTTTTGGAGTTTTAGGGGCTGACCTTAAGAGTTGGTTTAAGAGTGAGCAAAGAGACCCATTTTTGAGACATCTACTAGTCTCATTTCATCTACTACACAAGGTAAGTGTAGTTTCACCAATTTTCTTCACCTCCTTCTTTTTCTCCTTAATTTTAACTTCATATTCTAACTCTTAATTTTTGGTATTTTTTTGACTTAGGGGCTGACCTAAGTGACTTCTTAAATTCACTTGTGAATTATCCTTTTTTTCACCAACAAGTTCGTTTTTAAAGTGGGTGGAAAAATCTTTCAAACTTCTAGGTGTTTTTCCTTAAATGCATGTAGTATTTTGTTCTTGAGCACTTGAGATATATATATTATGTATTGCATGTTGATTTCATGTATCAAGTTGTAAAAATTCTCAAGTGTTGCTCAACAATGCTATTTATTGAAAAATAGGTGCATGCATGTACACTTTATTGTTGTATTTGATGAATTCTTGTATGAAATGGACATGCATGTATATGATCCTTGAAATTCATATTTTCTATTGACTTATAACCTGGACAAGTCGAGCATAATTGATTAAATTTTAATTTTTGGACTTAAAATGTAGAAATAGAAAGTTGGTGGACTTAATTGCAAGAAAATAAAATTTAAGGGACCTCTCTGTAATTTTCGAATTTTGGGACTGTACTCAAGTTCAAAAATAACTTTTGGACATTTTAATAAAGTTTTAAGAGTTTTAAGATAAATAAAATCAACCCTTAAAAGCCCAAGGACTAGATTGTAAAATTTTAGAAGTTTAAGGGCTAAATTGAAATTTTCGAAATTGTACCAGCCCCTTATTTTGCAATTTGAAATTTTAACTCTTAAGGGACTGAAAATAACATATTTTAAGTGCATTCCAAAAATCCAAGTGTTAGGAGCTTGGAAAGTAATTTTATAAAAATTGGGGGACCAAAAATGAAATTTCCAGGATTTATACACTCCATGTACCTGGAAATACTAACTTAACTATAACTTAATGATATTTTGGACCCAACGTTCAAATTTCATAACAATTGGACCCCTAAAAGCCTTAAAGGCAATTATTTTAAAATGGGACAAAAATGAGATTTTCAAAAGTTAAGGGACTTATACTTATTTCTTTTTAAAACTGCTTTTGTCCCAATATACCACTGAACTTAGTAACATTTTACAACTAAAATCACATTAAAAGTCTTTCCGGTTTGTGAGTTCCGATTATTTCAAACTTAGGGCCCGAAATGACAATTTTAACAAGTTTGGGGCCAATATGAGAATTTTATAAAAACTTGGCCTCAAAACTTTAAAACCCTGAATCTCTGAATAATTTAGAGAATTTAGGAACTAACCTCATAATTTTTCAAGGTCGGCACATTTAATTATTTAATTTTTAACCCCAAAAGTATTGATTTTTACAAAACGGGGCTAATCGTAAATATTCTTTTTAACAAGGACCTAACTCAAAGTATTTTGTTCTTTAAAACAGCCCTAGACCCTCTGACTTTAATAATTAATTTAAATATTTTATTTTCACAAAAATCACTTGACTTATCGGATCGTTTTGACCAACTAATACGCGAACGCGGGGCGACTTTCTCGTCTTGCGGTTCCGAATCTATAACGGGACTTATGTCCCACCTAATTCTTCAAGATATCGAGGATTACTTATCCTCTCGATAATTATCTTCATCCAAATAACTCCATCAACGCCATAATTGCCACACGCGATTTTGAAAACTTTCTTGAACTGCTTCCCTGAATCAATAATACTCGACTGCCTGGTTGACTTCCTAAACTTGTAATTAATTTCCTGCCTGAGTCAACTTGGTGTGTCGAGCTCACAGTCAGAATGGATATGTTGGGGATGGATCCGGTAGCTCGGCTGCTATTCCACTCTCCGGCCCCATCGTCCTAATCCCGCAACTGAGGGACAAAGTTTGTCCAAGGGAAGCGGGTCGTAGTACTTGAGGTATAATCATGATTATGACAATCCAGGCCTAGCTAGCTCTACTGTGGATTTGTCTTTGCCTATGGAGCGATAAGGTGACAGGTCTTGGATCATCTTGCTCGGGGAGTTACAAGGAATCACTGACTGATCCACATGATTTTGGAGTTAATCAGACCCATTTGGCTGGCGCTACAAATCCGTACGCAACCGCTACTTGTATTGCATTGGTTGGCGCTACAAATCTGTACGCAACCATTACTTGTCTTGCACAGGATTAGCGCTACAAATCCGTACGCAATCCTCCTGTCTTGCTTCAACCACATGGTGCCTGTGTGATCACGAACTATTTCTTAAACTGTATTAAGTGTAATATCCCATATTTTTCACTTATTGTTATATGAATTATAATTTTATTAATCAGAAAAATATAATTTTAATTAGACACATTTAATAGAATTTCAGTTATGAATTTAGAAGGACTCAAACTTAATTAAAAGAATATGAAAGGTGAAGGGTTATAATTTTTAATGTAAGAACTTAATTCTCAATCATAAATTCCAGAATTCAACTCTATAAATTGAAAATTTTCCTTTACAAACTTCACCCCATTTCTCTAAAAAAATCAGATTCAAGAATCGAGAATCAAGAGGATTATAATAATCATTTTAGTTCCTACGCGGATTAACAGAAATCAGTTGAGGTGGGGATATTTCTATTCAAGTATTGTTTGTCATTATTAAATATTTCATATATGTGTTTTCGTTTATGCAATGTGGAAAGAGGAAATCATGTTAGTCAGGGACCGTAAATAGGTCTGGGATCAAAAGAATCCTTGGGGTAGCCCGTAGTACTATAAAGTAACGCCGCGATGGAAAATTATAGAGGAAAAATTACATGTTGAATATTTACGATTACGCCTATTGATGTATTTAATTATGACAAACGTGCCCACACGGAGCGAGTTGAAAGCTCATCCCATTTTTATTAAAACTTTTCAGGTTGAGGAGCCCGATCGAGGATTGGAGGTGGTGGATGCAAAATCAACGATTTTTATTTAATTTGAATTCTTAGGAAACCTTATTTATTAATTAATTTGAGTATTTACTGTTAATAGTTAGTATTTTAAATTTTTTTGAATAAATGTTTTGGTTTGAATTAAAGTACTTTTGTTTATTTGGAAATTCTTTTTGAATTATAGGCTATGTTTTATAAAATATGTTCTTTTATAAATCTTTTATTGAATTACTTGTATTTTTAAAAACCGGGTCGTTACAAATGGTATGAGAGCAGGTCTACGGTTCTGTAGACTTGGAAAAAATATATCTTTTCAAATTTTAAAAGAAAATTATCTAGTGACATCCACCTCCGCCATATCTCGTCGGATTCCTCAAGGTACGCCATTTATTATGTCACGTTATTTATTTTATTCATGAAATATTTTATATTATCATGTTTTAAAATTATATTTTATAAATTTAAGTCATCATTTTTTTAAAAGCATTATTGCATGAGTACTTTCAATATTAGACAAGAATCCTCGTGTAAAAAAAATGACATATTTTTTTTCAAACTTTGGTATGACAACGAATTTCGAGGACGAATTTTTTTTAAAGGGGGATAGTATGTAATATCCCATATTTTTCAGTTATTGTTATATGAATTATAATTTTATTAATCAGAAAAATATAATTTTAATTAGACACATTTAATAGAATTTCAGTTATGAATTTAGAAGGACTCAAACATAATTAAAAGAATATGAAAGGTGAAGGGTTATAATTTTTAATGTAAGAACTTAATTCTCAATCATAAATTCCAGAATTCAACTCTATAAATTGAAAATTTTCCTTTACAAACTTCACCCCATTTCTCTAAAAAAATCAGATTCAAGAATCGAGAATCAAGAGGATTATAATAATCATTTTAGTTCCTACGCGGATTAACAGAAATCAGTTGAGGTGGGGATATTTCTATTCAAGTATTGTTTGTCATTATTAAATATTTCATATATGTGTTTTCGTTTATGTGCAATGTGGAAAGAGGAAATCATGTTAGTCAGGGACCGTAAATAGGTCTGGGATCAAAAGAATCCTTGGGGTAGCCCGTAGTACTATAAAGTAACTGGCCAGTCAGAGGAAAATTATAGAGGAAAAATTACATGTTGAATATTTACGATTACGCCTATTGATGTATTTAATTATGACAAATGTGCCCCCACGGAGCGAGTTGAAAGCTCACCCCATTTTTATTAAAACTTTTCAGGTTGAGGAGCCCGATCGAGGATTGGAGGTGGTGGATGCAAAATCAACGATTTTTATTTAATTTGAATTCTTAGGAAACCTTATTTATTAATTAATTTGAGTATTTACTGTGAATAGTTAGTATTTTAAATTTTTTTGAATAAATGTTTTGGTTTGAATTAAAGTACTTTTGTTTATTTGGAAATTCTTTTTGAATTATAGGCTATGTTTTATAAAATATGTTCTTTTATAAATCTTTTATTGAATTACTTGTATTTTTAAAAACCGGGTCGTTACAATAAGTATAATACTTAATATATATATATATATTTATCACGACGCTTGTGGACTGTGTGTGAAGTCACGCATCATAACTCACGCATTTTTCATACAACAATTTTCTTGCATTAACTGTATATTGCCACACTTGCACACGATCACCCCATCCACTGAGATTTTTGTCTCACCCCCTCCTATTTTCTAACGGCTAGATGGAGACTATGTTGAAGATGTCGAACCGGCCACAGACTGATTACCCTCGCCCCGCCTGTCGAACTTGCATCTTTTTACTGATGATTGTACTTATATCATGTTCTTGAGCAATTGTTGGACTCCCATTTATTCTGCTACTATTTTCTCTCTTTGACTGTAATTTAAGGGCGTAGAACCCTTTGACATTTAAGATTGGGATATTGTGTACTTCATATTTTAGTTTTGGCCTGTAAGCTTATTCAGATATTTGTGTCGGATGTATTTGGATGTTGTTGGACCTTAAGATGTAATTCGTACTTGTACTTATTTTATTTCCGTTGTTTTAGACTCTGTTTCATTTGGGGTTATGTTATTATTTGTCTAGACTATTGGGTTTAATTTTGTTTAAGTTTTTATCATCGTCCCGTCCTGGGCGTGACAAGACCTACCCGTGGTTGAAAAACATCGCAGTGAATGGACTAATGAAGACAGAAAGAGATACAACTTGGACAATGTGGCCAAGGATATTCTCTACATGACGTTGGACAATGCTATGTTCAACAAAGTCAAGTCAAGCAAATTATCCAAAGAAATCTGGGATAAGCTAACTCTGATTGTGAAGGATCATAACAAATTAAAGAGAATCAATTAACTGTTGCTATTCAAAAAATTGAAAATTTTAAAATGCTTGCAGGTGAAAGTCTGGATCAGCTGGATGCCAGATTTACAGAGATCCAAATGAGCTTTCAGCTCTTGGGAAAGAGTACACTCAGAAAGAGATGTGCTAGAAGGTTTTAAGAGCCCTCCCAGCTGAATGGGAAATTAAGGTCATGGCTCTGAGAGATTCCATGGACCTCTCAAGAACATCTAATCATGAGATATTCTCAGACCTCAAAGCCTATGAATTTGAGCTGAGAAGGAAAGAGCAAGAGGAAAGCTGAGCCAAAGGAGACCATTGATCAGGAGGAAATTGCCCTCATGGTAAAGAGATTCAACATGACCTTTAACAAGAACTATAACAGAAACATGGGTGAAACCTCCAGGAGACATTCAACACCTTTCAAAGCAAAGGAGAATAGGCCACCCAAGAGAGCTGAACATCAGAGAGCTGACTATCAGAGAGCTGATAATCAGAGAACCGAGTGAGCTGAAAACCTATGTTGGAATTGTAAACAACCAGGACATTTTGCCGTTGAATGCTCCTATCCACCAGTCAACAAATATAGAAATGAGGATGAAAAAAGAGTCTTCGAGAAAAGAAGACAAGAAAAGAAGTAAGCTATGTTGGCTGCTGAGACTACTGAGCCAGCCAAGTGCAAGTATGCAGCAAACTTAGATAGTAGTGAAGCTGACTACTCAAGTGATACAGAGGAATATGCTTTGATCTGCCTCATGGCTAAAGAACAAGATCAAAAAGATCAAGAAGATGAGGTATAATCTAACTCATCTCATTCAGATTCAAGTGATAGTGATTGTGATACACGCACAAATCTTTATGATTCATTAGGCAAAATGAAGAAAGATTTTGAACACATTAAAACCTCACTCACTTTTAAATGAGGAAAACAACCAGTTTAAAAGCCAAAACTCATAGCTGACCAAAAAGCTGAGTACTCCGGTCACATAGTCGATGAGAACAATGGTCAAGGCCGAAAATGCCAAAATCTTAGCGAGTTAGTTAACTTTCTGAAAAGAGGGAAACATATCTTAAAAAGTGATTGCCTCATTTACAAAAGCATCCAAATCATTAGATGAACTTATTATGAGTCAAAAAGAGTGTGGAGACAAGACAAGCATATGATTCAATTTCTTTGTGCATAGTCAAGTTCCAAGAGTGATTTTGGGAAAAAGGGTCCTCAAGCAATGAAGGAATCCAGAAGCCCAAAACACCATATGTTGCACACATATCCACACCAAAACACAATCACAATCATATTGGCCTTGGTTATAAGGGAAAAAGAAAGAAGCCAGTAGAATATGCTGAAAAGACATTAGAGAAAAAATTGACAGTCCATCCATCAACACTACTTAGCAAAAAAATACTCTGTAAAAACCAAACAGAGCTACCTAAAGCCCCAAAGATTTCATCAAAGAAATACATATTATGGTAATGTTAGAAACTATCAAAACAAAGCAGATTGGAATAACTATGTGAAATATTAAGCAAAGACCTATGGGATACAAGCCAAAATGGCAAAGACCTCAACCTCAGCAAAGGTCATTCCCAAGGCAAAAGAGCTATTATCAGCACACTCATGCACCCAATCACTACACTCAGGAATTCCACAACTACCCCAAGAAAGAAGTTGCTAAAATAAACATACATGCATACATACAAAAGAGACAATTGTATGATCCTAAAACCCACAAGAAATTTGCTAATGTGCATTATGATTATGGTACTGATAGATGGCAACCTCTTAGAGTCAGATCATCTGGCTATAGGTTGGTTGGAGTATCTTATAGCACTAACCCCCAAGGACCCAGGCAAGTATGGGTACCTAAAAACTGATTACCTTGATTGCACGTTCAAGGAGCAGTTTAGTGCCAAGGAACCTGGTACAAGGATAGTGGATATTCCAGACATATGACAGGAAATAAAAGATATTGTCAAGAATCAAGGAGATCAAAGGTGCAAAAGTTATATTTGGGAGAAATGAAGCTCTAAGGGAGATCAAAGGCACAAGAACCATCAAGAAAAATAGACTGGAGATCATAGATGTGGCTTATGTTGAAGGCCCAACTTCAACCTATTAAGCATCAACCAACTCTGTGACAAAGGCTACTGATCTGTCCTGGATGAGCAGGACTATCAAGGCTCCAACTTCCGCTCCTTGGTCCACCTGCAAAGCCTAAACCGGAGGATTCTCCGGCATCGACACTCCGATGCTAAAGTCAGGTGATGGAAGAGAGGAATATTGAACAATATTTAAAGTGTATAATTATAGAATGAATATATTATCTGAAGTCAAACCTTTTCTTGGCATAAGAATGCCATTTTTATACCTGAATTTGGGCTCTTCCTCCCTCCCAGAGAGCTCCACGTGTCGTCCAATGATTGGCCCCTGATTAGTATTTTCCCTTAGTTCGCGAAGTTACTCCCTGACAGGTCTCCCTTCCTTAAGGGTCACTTCTAGAAGGTCTCCCCCTGACCATACTTATTTATTGGCAAGTAATCCTTTGACCCGCCCCATTTTATACCTTAAAACCCAGTTACATTTAATGACCAAGTTAGGGAATGTTCTTTACATTAAATGCCCCTCCTCGGTCGAGATACCTCTCGCATTTATATCTTATCATTAGTCATAAATACCGCCGCCCACCTATCACTTCACAGTTACTCTCTCATTTATGTCATTCTCAATCGTACCGGCTATTAAATGCAGTTGCAGGTCTCCCCTCACGTAGGCCTTTCCATCCTTGTAGGACCTTCAGGTCCCAAGAGATGGTAGGTCTAATCGCTTGAGCTTTTAATTTCCTTGGTATGATTCGACCAAAGACAGACCTGCTCTGAGTAGACCTGCCTCTACCTAAGATGGGCCAGATCAACTACTCCCCCTACTCTATGTGGACTAAGACGACAAGTCTGTCCACTAGAGTAGGCCTACTATTTTTCCCAGAGCCTTTTTTGGGTGGCAATTTCGAGGCGATTTTATTTCAAATTCAGCCGCCGCTTCGTACTTCCCGCTCATAATGGCACGTCCCATTCGTCCCATCCCCTTCTTATCTTTTATTCCCCAACCGTTGATTACCCATCCATCCTACGGTTATCCTTCAACCCTTTTCATCTTCTCCTTAATGGTTAAGATTCCAACCCCCTTTAAAAAGGGGGAACTGCCCTCACCTTTCTCGTTTTCAGTTGCCTTCTCATTTCTTCCTATTCTTTGACCACATCTCCTTCCATGGCCAATCGCTCAAGTAAGTCCTTCTCTTCTCTTTTCTGTTTTTTTTTTAATATTTTTCTTCCTCTTTTTTATCTTCTACTTCCCCCTTCTTCCTGCCCTAATTAAGCACGAAGTTCTTGCTCTAATTCATGCCCAATGGCTTCAGGTTCTCACCTTGCACACCCCAATATCCAAAGTATTCTATCTGAAACCAGCCTAGAAAACCAGTGAGTTAATGCAGACAATCTTTCCACCTTCTGTCTTCGGCTCCCCAGTCCTCAAGACAGGCCCTACAATCCTCCTAGGGGATATATAACCTTTTTCGTGGAACAACTGGAGGCGGGTTTGAGGTTTCCCGTGCCCGAGTTCCTGTGTCGTATTTCCAAATCGTTCGGCATCGCCCTATCCCAAATTGTCCCTAATTCCATTTGATTGCTACTGAGTTTCTTCATGATCCTTTCTTATGCGGGAGAGGTACCTACTACCCATCTCTGGATTGATTTTTATCATGCCAAGCCCTCTAATCCCCCTGGCTTCTTTTATTTCACTTCCCATGGTTTTGCCAGATTCATAGATGGGACTCCTAACTCCAAGAAGACTTGGAAGAAAAAGTACTTCTTTACTTCTGCCGCAAATCCTTGGTCTTTCCCCACCAAGTGGATCACGGATATGCCCCACCAGGGTCCCCTGCCCAAGCTGTCCTCTTTTTCGAAGGTTCTAGCTCGGCGCCTGAATTCTAATCTCTACCATGCCCAGTTGTTGACCGAAACTTGGTCCTTGCTTCACCATTTTCAACTCAGCCCCCTGGCCCTCCCTTTGCCTTGCTATTTAGGTATTTGCTAGTACTTCTCCCTCTTTTATGTAATCCTAATTTATTCTAATATGCTTTTGTTCCCCTTCGCAGGTCAAATGATGAATGAACGCATTGATGCTCGCGTCCATGCTAGAAATGCTGCCAACCAGACGATTTACCATGAGGGGCAAGGTCCCCCTCCATTGACAGGACCTCCTCGGGTTGAACTCCCCGCTTTCTCTTGCCCCAACCCTCCAAGCCATCATTACCAAAGCTCTTCTGCCCCTGCTGACCTCATTCGCAAGGGCAAACGGCCAGTTAGTTCGTTTATTGGGGCCTCTCGCACCATTCGCCGAACCCAGCCCACCGCTCCGGATCTTCTCAACTTTCTCCGAGCCACCCACTTTGCCAGGTGCATGATCCCGAATGGGGTGCCCTCTGAATTCAAAATTTGGTCACTCCCCATGATTCAAAACTTCTAGAGTCTTCCAACTTTGAGACCCGGCTGATCCGTATGGCCGGCTTGGCCTCTAAGGTACATACTCCTTATTTATGGTTCCGCACACTCTGCTGCCTTTCTAACCATTACTTTACCCTTTTCCTTGCTAGATGGTTCTTCATATGGGGTCTCTTGTCAAGAGTGTCAAGGGTGGCCTGATCTCCAGGGTTGAACTTGAACTCCGGGCGCATAATGCTACTCTAGAGAACAGTTTGATGACCCTTAATGACCGAATAGATTCTTTGGAAGCTGATCTCCAGATGACCCCGAACTAGGCTCGTGCTCAAGCCAGTCGTATTGAGGAGGAAAAGATTATGGCTTTCCGGGAGGCTATGGCTAAGGGGAGGGCTGATGGACGAGCTGAATGGGCCCAGGCGAAAGAGCAATTCCTCTATTCGGAAGAAGTTCAAGAGGCTATTGTTGAAGCTTCCCTTCCTTATCTGTAGCTTGGCCTTCAAGTCATTGTCCGTACCGCCCGGGAGAAAGGATATGAGCTGCTTATTCCCAACACAAAGGAGGTTTTTTGGGAACTTAATGCCATAATCGCGCCTCTGAGGCCAAGCCGACGTGGCCGTCCCTCTTGCGGACTGGCTCCAGCTCCTTAACCTCCTCTCGATCCGGCTTCTCCTGCTTCTCGCCAAAAACGCTAAGATCGATCTGCAGAGATCGTTGCTCAAGATGGTGAAAATCAACAATCATGGGGTTGACTATTTTGGCCGGGGCATTGCGATTAAACTCGCTTGTTCCTTTTGCTCGTATTTATGAACTTTGTTTAAGTTCTTGTTTTTCTAGACAATTGTATGGCTCTTCGTGAGCCATTTGTGTTTTTGTATCTTCCTCGCTTTTCACTACTATCCCTCCCCCCGATTAAGTAATTTCGACATGATTGCTTAATCGAGTTTGAACCTTATCTTGCTCGTTTTTGAACTGGGATATTTTATATTATGGCCTTTATTCGTGCTTTCTCAAATTATATTGCCTTTATTCTTTCTTCCGTTTTTGCCATGATCTCTTATGTGATGCACTTGTTTGAATTTTGGTTTGTTTAGAGCTTCAGCTCTCCACACCAGGATTTTTAAACATCAAAAAATACTTAAGTCGAATACTCTTATTCGAAACTTAAGACTTGGCTTACTTAGAGCTTCCGCTCTCCACACCAGGAATTTTTTAAATATCAAAAATTACTTAAGTCGAATACTCTTATTCGAAACTTAAGACTTGGCTTACTTAGAGCTTCAGCTCTCCACACTAGGAATTTTTTAAACATCAAAAAATACTTAAGTTGAATACTCTTATTCGAAACTTAAGACCTGGCTTACTTAGAGCTTCAGCTCTCCACACCAGGAATTTTTCAAACATCAAAAAATACTTAAGTCGAATACTCTTATTCGAAACTTAAGACCTGGTGGGATTCCGAGCTACAGACTCTCTCAGACCAGGGTTTAATGGTGGTAAAAATTTGATCGTTCAGCTTGAAACTTAAGACCTGGTGGGATTCCGAGCTTCAGCACTCCCTGACCAGGGTTTAATGGTGGTAAACTTAAGTTGAACGTTCAGCTTGAAACTTAAGACCTTGTGGGATTCCGAGCTTCAGCTCTCCCGGACTAGGGTTTAATGGTGGTAAACTTAAGTTGAACGTCCAACTTGAAACTTAAGACCTGGAGGGATTTCGAGCTTCAGCTCTCCCGGATCAGGGTTTAATAGTGGTAAACTTAAGTTGAACGTTCAGCTTGAAACTTAAGACCTGGTGGAATTCCGAGCTTCATCTCTCCCGGAACAGGGTTTAATGGTGGTAAACTTAAGTTGAACGTTCAACTTGAAACTTAAGACCTGTTGGGATTCCTGGCCTTCAGCTCTCCCAGGATCAGGGTTTAATGTGGTAAACTTAAGTTGAACGTTCAGCTCGAAACGTAAGACCTGGTGGGATTCCGAGCTTCAGCTCTCCCGGATCAAGGTTTAATGGTGGTAAACTTAAGTTGAACGTTGTTGGGAAATTTACATTATAGATTTTGATGAATGCCATGTAAAACTTAAACTAGAAAGTTGGCACCCCATTTTCGTTGTAATTTACATTGAAATAGATAGGGTTAGAAAAGCTGAGTAAAGTCAGCTACGCCTGGAAATACAAAAAGTCAACTGAAGACTGAAGTGAAGACTCCTCTAAGGAACAACTGAGTATGGCCAAAATAGAAGATCAAGAGCTCGACTGGAGATGTATCAGCTGAGGAACAGCTATGTGAAGAGTCAGTCAAAGTCAACTCAAGAAGCCAAGTCTCATGTTGAAGTGACATATTAGTCATCCAATGATTGGAGCAGACTCAAGTCACCTAGGGAAAAAGGTAGCAACCAAGAGGAGTTAACTGAAATGAATCCGTTGCATAGAAGTCAAGAACATTACTTAAATAAGTAATACTTCCATGCTGCCAGGTCTTAAAGTGTTCATCCCAGAAGCGTGCAAAAGGAACAAACCAATGGGAAGAATTGCACCTTGTGTCAGAACCTGAAAAGCTGCAAATTCATTTAATACGAGGAAGGGTCTACATCTTAAGATTGAGGACCAAGAAAAGACAAGCCAACGAACACAAGTAACTTTTAAAATCAGCCTATCTCTTCAACGGGCAGATTTTTGAAAGTTCACTATAAAAGGCTGAGGAAATTCATTAAGAAAAGGTTACCTGAACCACAAACAAGCAAGCAATATTCAAGCTGTAAACCTGCAAATAGTCCCAAGTATATTCAAGCAAATCCTCAAGCCTGAAACTCGAAGGAAATCGATCCAACACAAAGCTATGAAGGAAAAACAACTTCAAACTGTTGAAGAGGAAACTTTTGAAGAATCAAAAGGGGTCTACTTTCCAAGGAGGATTGTAGGAAGGTTCAAGGTCGAATCAGTATCAAGTTATTGGAGGGCTTCGTGATCAAATCAATGAGCATGAGAAAGTGAGCTGAAGTAGCAAGGCAACTGCACTATGAAGAAGCTGAGTGGGAAGAGAAGCCAGCTGTGTGACCAAGGCTATCTCTATATCATGACCACTTTGTAAACAAATCTTTTACATAGTGGATTCCTCCAGGAGTTGGAGAATAGAGGATTAGAAAAATTACCCCATCTTCGAACCTCTATAAAAATTAACTGTGTCATTAATGTTTTTAAGCACATTTACATTTCTGCATACTTACATTATATATGCTGATAAACTTATTTGCTATCCAACTGATTAATAACCAAGTACTAAAATCAATTGTTAAAACAAGTCTAAAACAATTCAAAGGGTGTTAAATCTTCACGATTAAACCAACAAAGGCAAGTTAAAGTTCAGTTAAACAAATGAGTTATTCTATCAACATCTCTATTGAGTCCGTTGAGTGGCTAACTCTATTTGAATAACCAACTTAGTCATCCCTCAAGGACTTAGCTGTTTGTGTTAACTTAGTAACATTTTAAAAGGACTAAAATCAAAAGTTGGTAAGGTTTATTCAACTCCCCTTCTAAACCTTACTCACACCCCTTGGGACTACAAGTGGTATCGCAGAGCGGTTGGTTCATTGAGCCTTCCGCACTGGTTACTGAACTAGATCTCTACCTTTTCAAAAAGGTTTCAAACACTTGTATTTTCAAAATCTTTCATTTTTAGCAAAATTATTATAATGGAAGCAAATTGGACACACATTCCTATGTTCACTATTGAGGAATTTGATGACTGGAAAATTCGTATGCAGGCTCATCTATCTGCTCTACACGATGAAATGTGGCTTGTGATAGAGGATGGGCCACTGCAAATATTGAAAGTGAACACGGCTGTAAGAAGAGCAGCTGCAGCTGAAGGAGAAGAACTTACTGCAGAAGAAAGATCAGCCATGGTTGAAAAACCAAGGACTGAGTGGACAATTGATGATAGAAAGAGATGCAACTTGGACAATGTGGCCAAGGACATACTCTACAAGACTTTGGAGAAAGCAATGTTCAACAAAGTCAAATCTTGCAAAACAACGCAAAAGAAATCTGGGATAAGCTGACTTTAATTTGTGAAGGATCAGAGCAAATTAAAGAAAACAAATTATCTGTTGAAGTTCAAAAATTTGAAAATTTCAAAATGTTTGCAGGAGAATCTATGGATCAGCTGGATGCAAGATTCACTGAGATCACAAATGAGCTTTCAGCTCTTGGAAAGGAATACACACAAAAGGACATGTGTATGAAGATCTTGAGAGCCTCCCACCAAATGGGAAATGAAGACTATGGCTCTAAGACATTCAATGGACCTCTCAAAAACATCCAATCATGAGCTATTCTCGACCTCAAAGCCTATGAATTTGAGTTGTGAAGAAAAGATCAAGAGGAGACAGATTGTACCTAAGACACTTGATTGCGATAGTCAAGGATGGAAAGACAAATTGAACCAAAGGAAGCCATAGACCAGGAAGAAATTACCCTAATGGTTAAAAGATTCAACAAGTTCATCAATAAGATTTATAAAAGAAACAAGGGTAAAACCTCCAGGAGACATTAAACTCCCTCTAAGTCAAGGAAGATAGACCACCCAAGAGAGCCGAGCATCAAAGGATTGAATATCAAAGAGCCGATAACCCAATGATAGAAAGAGTGATCATAGAGCCGAGAACCCGTGTTGGAACCGCAGACAACCGAACATTTTGCGCTTGATTGTTCCTATCCACGATCCAACAAATATAGGAAGGAAGAAGATAGAAAAGTCTTCAGAGAAAGAAGACATGAAATGAAAAAAGCCATGTTGGCTGCAGAGACTGCTGAGACAACTAAATCTAAAGAAGCAGCAAACTCAGAGAGTAGTGAAGCTGACTACTCAAGTGATTCTGAAGAAGTAGCCATGATCTGTCTTATGGGTAAAGAACAAGATCAACCAGACCAAGAAGATGAGGTACACTCTAACTCATCTCATTTAGATTCAGGTGATAGTGATTGTGATACACACACTTCATCACCTACTCGATATTTATGATTCATTAGGCAAAATGATGAAAGACTTTGAGCACATTAAATCCTCACACACACTTCTAAATGAGGAAAAAGCCACCCAAAAGCCAAAACTCACAGGATGACTAAGGAGTTGAGTACTCTAAGTCACATAGCCGATGATAAACGTAATCAAGGCCGAGAATGCTAAACTATCAGCAGAGATAGTCAGAGAAAAGAGAGAAAATGATCTTAAAAATGTGATTGCCTCATTTACAAAGGCATACAAATCATTGGATGACCTTATCATGAGTCAAAAAGAATGTGGAGATAAGACAGGCATATGATTCAACTTCTTTGTGTACAAATAAACACCTAGAGTGATTTTGGAAAAAGAATCTTCAAGCAATGAAGCATCTCAAAAATCCAAAACACCAAATGTTGCACCCACATTCACTCCTAAACACAATCACAAACAAACTGGCCTTGGATATAAAGGGAAAGGAAAACAATTGAGTATGCTTTGAGAGGACAACCGAGAAGAAATCCAACAGAGTTCCTCAAAGAAACTCCAAATAGAAAGTACTCTATGAAGAATAAACAGAGCTACCAAAAACCCCGAAGTTTCATCGAGAAACACATATGATGGGAATGGTAGAAACTATCCAAGCCAACTGATTGGAACAATGTGAAATATCAAAAAAGACCAATGGAATACAAGCCTAGATGGCAAAGGCCTAAACCAAGAAAGGTCATTCCAAAGGAAAAAGAGCTATTATCAAAGACACATATGCACCCATGCACTACACTCGAAATATCACAACTACCCCAAGAAAGCAATTGCTAAAACACACACACAGCATACGAGACAAAAGAGACAATTGTATGAACCTAAAGCCCCCAAGCAATTTCTAATGTGCACCATAATTATGGCACAAATAGATGGCAACCTCTTAGAGTCAAATCATTTGACTATAGGTTGGTTGGATCATCTTACAGCACTAACCCCTCAAGACCCAGGCAAGTATGGGTACCTAAAAACTAATTTCCTTGATTGCAGGTTCAAGGAACAACTGAGCGCCAAGGAACCTGGTACATGGATAGTGGCTGTTCCAGACACATGACAGGGAACAAGAAAAACCAGTCAAGATTCAAGGAGATTAGAGGTGCAAAAGTCATATTTAGAGGAAATGAAGCTCCAGGGGAAATCAAAGGCACATGATCTATCAAGAAGAAGGGATTGGAAATCACAGATGTTGCTTATGTTGAAGTCCTCAACTTCAACCTATTAAGCATCAGCCAACTCTGTGACAAGGACTACAATATGGGAAATCAAAGGCACATGATCTATCAAAGATACTGAATCAAATGAAATAGTGCTGCAAGGATCAAGAAAAAAGAATATGTATGTGGTAGATTGGTCTATCGGCACACCGATACTTGTCATTAGCAAAGGGCAGTGCAGTTGAATCAAGTTGGGTCCGTGGGCATAAGAAGTCGAGCCATCCAATTTTAAGACAATCAACAAGCTTGCAAGGAGTCATCTTGTGGAAGGATTGCCAGACTCAGTGTACAAGAAGGAAAGTGTATGTGATGCATGGCAGATGGGAAAGCAAATCAAATCTTCATTCAAGGATAAGCCCAGTCCTTCTTCAACAAGGATATTGCATCTGTTGCATATGGATCTATTTGGTCCTGTAGAACCATCCAGCATAAGTGGAAAGAAATACACCTTAGTGGTGGTGGATTATTATTCAAAATACACATGGACAATTTTCATGTGCAAAAAGAAGGAAACTTTGCATAAGTTACCTCAGCTGATGAAGAGAGTTCAAAATGAAAAGAGCCAAACCATTATAAAGATAAGGTCTGATAGAGGAACTGAGTTTGTCAATGGGATAATAACTCAGTATTGTGTTGAAAATGGTATTGCTCATTAGTTATCAGCAGCAAGGACTCCACAACAAAATGGAGTAGCTGAAAGAAGGAACAGAACTCTCAAGGAAGCTGCAAGGACCATGTTAGTCAAGTCGGATTGCCTAAGAGATTTTTGGTCAAGCCATTAACACAAAGATGCTATACCCAAAATAGATGCATGATTAACAGGCAATTAACCAAGACTCCCTATGAAATCTGGACAGGGAGATAGCCAAACGTTGGGTATTTCAAGATATTTGGATGTAAATGTTTCATCCACAACAATGACAAAGATAATTTGAAGGCTTTTGATGCTAAAGCTGATTAAGGTATCTTTTTAGGATACTCAACTGAGAGCAAAGCCTATAGAGTGC
The DNA here is from genome assembly GCA_016081115.2 of Rehmannia glutinosa. Lineage (NCBI taxonomy): Eukaryota > Viridiplantae > Streptophyta > Magnoliopsida > Lamiales > Orobanchaceae > Rehmannia > Rehmannia glutinosa. Next base: position 58,178,807 of record CM071931.1, on the reverse strand, counting down.
TGAACAAGAGGACTATGGTCACAGAAGAGTCTACCCATGTGGTTTTTGATGAACCTAATGTGAATGGAGAAGACATTAAAGAGTTAGCTGACAAGATGAATCAGCCAACTATGCAGAAGAGTCCCTATGTTGAAGCTGAAGTAAGAGCAATCAACCAAGATGAAGATGAGATAGCTGAATCTCAAAGACAGCTGGAAGGTCTACAGCTGAATGAAGATGAAAGAGTTGTTCAAGACAACATAGCTGCGAGACGGCTGAACCCAGCTAACCTACTTCAACCTGATGTGAGATGGCTGAGAGACCATCCACCAGAGTTAGTCATTGGAGATGTTAGAGATGGTGTAAGAACCAGAACCAGAGCACAACAAGAAGCAATGTTTACTTGTTTTATTTCCCAAATAGAGCCAAAAGATGTGTCTCAAGCATTGGATGACACACATTGGATTCAAGCCATGCAAGAAGAGCTGAATCAGTTTGAAAGAAACAAAGTATGGGAATTGGTGCAGAGACCAACCAATCAAAATGTTATTGGCACAAAATGGGTTTTCAGGAACAAGATGAATGAGGAAGGATATGTGGTAAGAAACAAAGCAAGATTGGTAGCCAAAGGGTATTGCCAAGAAGAGTGTTGGGAAATTTATTTATTAGATTTTGATGAATGCCATGTAAAACTTAGACTAGAAAGTTGGCACCCCATTTTCCTTTTAATTTGCATTATAATAGATAGGGTTTATGAGAGGTGAGTCAAGTCACTATGCCTGGATATACAAGAAGTCAATCAAGGATCGAGATGAAGACTCCGCTGTGAAACAGCTGAGTATGGCAAGGAGGAGAAGTCAAGAACTCGACTAAAGGAGTATCAGCTGGGATACAACTGTGTGAAGTGTCAGTCAAGTCAACTCTAGAAGCCAAGTCTCAAGTTGAAGTGACAGATGAGTCTCTCAATAATTGGAGCACTCAAGTCACCTGGGAAAAGCGCATCAAGTCAAGACAATCGAAAAGAGTCCGTTGCACATAAGTCAAGAATATTACCTAAACAAGTAATACTTCCATGCTGCCATGTCTTAAAGTGCTCAGTCCCAGAAGCATGCAAAAGGAATAAACCAATGGGAAGCACTGCACCTTGTGTCAGAACCTGGAAGGCTGCAAGACATTTAATACGAGGAAATGTCAACATCAAGGACTGCAACAAGACAAGCCAACAAACACAAGTGACTTTTGAAAATTAGCCTATCTCTTCAACGGGCAGATTTTTGAAAGTTCACTATAAAAGGCTGAGGAATCACTTTGAGAGAAGGATACCTGAACCACGAACATTCAAGCTATTATTCGAACTGTAACCTGCAAAATATTCTCAAGTTATTCAAGCGAATCCTCAAGCCTAAACTTCGAAGGAAATCGATACAACACCAATCTGTGAAGGAAATATAACTTCAAACCAAGTTGAAGAGGAAACTTTTGAAGAATCAAAAGGGGTCTACATTCCTAGGAGGATTGTAGAAAGGTTCAAGTGCGAACCAGTCTCAAGTTATTGGAGGGCTTCGTGATCAAATCCAAGAATCATGAGCAAGTGGGCTGTAGTAGGAAGAAAGAAGTTTGAGTCGCACGAGAAGCCGCCAGTGTGACCAAGGCATCTCCTGATCGAGTCCCAAAGGATCAAGTCAGCTATGTGATCAAGACTTGTATCTGGACCGATAACCACTTTGTACTCGATCAATACTTAGTGGATTCCTCTAGGAGTTGGAGAAGAGAGGAGTAGAAGAATTACCCCATCTTCGAACCTCTATAAAAATTTATTGCGTCATTTACATTTCAAAGATTTACTTTCTCGCATATCATTTCATATCTGCGATAATTTGCTATCCAACCGATAATTAACAAAGTGCTAAAACCAAGTGTTAAAACAAACTTAAACCAAATTCAAGGGTGTTAAGTCTTCCATTAAAAATCTCATCACAAACCAAGTTACGGTTTAGACTAAACAAATGAAATTCTATCAACACTCAATCGAGTCCGTTGAGTGGCTAACTCTTCTATTGGTTAACTAACCTAGTCTATCTCTTAAGGACTTAACTATGTATTTAACTCGTATTATTTAAAAGCACTAAAATCGAAAAATTGGTAAGGTTTATTCAACCCCCCCTTCTAAACCTTACTCACACCCCTTGGGACCTACAAGTGGTATCAGAGCGGTTGGTTCATTGAGCCTTCTGCACTGGTTACTGAATTAGATCTCCAATCTTTCAAAACTTGCTTTAGCACTTGATCTTTGAAAACTCTTTTTATTCAAAGAAAGTTATTATCATGGAAGCAAATTTTACACGCATTCCTATGTTCACCATTGAAGAATTTGATAACCGGAAAATACATATGCAGCTCATCTATCGCCTTTACATGATGAGATGTGGATAGTGATAGAGGATGGGCCACTGCAAATAATGAAGGTGAACACAAAAGGAGAGCTGCTGCCGGTGAAGGAGAGAAGTCGCTCCTCCTAGACCAACTATGGTTGAAAACCAAGAGTGGATGGACAAATGATGATAGAAAAATATACAACCTTGACAATGTGGCCAAGGATATACTTTACAAGACCTTGACAAAGCCATGTTCAACAAAGTCAAATCTTGCAAGACAACCAAAGAAATCGGGATAAATTAACCTTAATTTGTGAAGGATCTCGAGCAAATTAAGGAAAACAAACTATCTCGTTGTTGTTCAAAAATTTGAAAACTTTAAAATGCTTGCGGGTGAAACGGTGGACCACCGGATGCTAGATTCACTCGAAATTACAAATGAGCTCTCAAAGATCGGGAAAGAATACACACAGAAAGAGATGTGTATGAAGATACTTGAGGAGCCTCCTAGCCGAGTGGGAAATGAAGACCATGGCTCTAAGGCCCTCGATGGATCTATCAAAAACATCCAATCATGAACTGTTCTCAGACCTCAAAGCTTATGAGTTTGAGCCGAGAAGAAACGATCAAGAGGAGATAGTTGTACCCAAAATAGCTGCACTCATAGTTAAGGAAGGGAAGAGAGCTAAGACCAAAGAAGTCATTGATTGTTCATATCCCGCACTCACGCTTAATCAAGGTGAAGATGAGATAGTCAATCTCAAAGACAACTCGGAAAATCTGCAGCTAAGTGATGATGAGAGAGTCGCTTTCAAGATAACACACACCGCAAGACGACCGAGTCCCAAAGGATCAAGTCACCGACTTACTCAACCTGATGTGAGATGGCCGAGAGACCATCCACCGAGCTAGTCATTGGAAATGTAAGAGATGGTATAAGTTTGAGTCGCACGAGAAGCCACCCACCGTGACCAAGGCATCTCCGTGATCGAGTCCCAAAGGATCAAGTCGGCCGTGTGCTCAAGACTTGTATCCGGACCGATAACCACTTTGTACTGATCAATATTTAGTGAATTCCTCCAGAGTTGGAGAAGAGAGGAGTAGAAGAATTACCCCATCTTCGAACCCCTATAAAAATTTATTGCGTCATTTACATTTCAAAGATTCTTTACTGATATCATTTTATATCTCGCTAATAATTTGCTATCCAACTGATAATTAACAAAGTGCTAAAACAAAGTGTTAAAACAAACTTAAACCAAATTCAAGGGTGTTAAGCCTTCCATTAAAAAATCTCATCACGGCCAAGTTAAGGTTTAGACTAAACAATCGAGTTATTCTATCAACAAATCAATCGAGTCCGTTGAGTGGCTAACTCTGGTTAACTAACTTAGCTATCTCTTAAGGACCTAGTCATTTAACTCGGTATTATTTAAAAGGACTAAAATCGAAAAATTGGGAGGGTTTATTCAACCCCTCCTTCTAAACCTTACTCACACCCCTTGGGACCTACAAGTGGTATCAGAGCGGTTGGTTCATTGAGCCTTCCGCACTGGTTACTGAACTAGATCTCCAATCTTTCAAAACTTGCTTTAGCACTTGATCTTTGAAAACTCATTTTATTCAAAGAAAGTTATTATCATGGAAGCAAATTTGACACGCATTCCTATGTTCACCATTGAAGAATTTGATGACCGGAAAATACGTATGCGAGCTCATCTATCGCCTTTGCATGATGAGATGTGGATAGTGATAGAGGATGGGCCACCGCAAATAATGAAGGTGAACACAATCGCAAGGAGAGTTGCTTTGCAATGTGAAGGAGAGGAGGTTGCTCCTTCCTAGACCAGCTATGGTTGAAAACCAAGAGCCGAATGGACAAATGATGATAGAAAAAGATACAACCTTGACAATGTGGCCAATGATATACTTTACAAGACCTTGGACAAAGCCATGTTCAACAAAGTCAAATCTTGCAAGACACCAAAAGAAATGGGATAAATTAACCTTAATTTGTGAAGGATCTCGAGCAAAAATTAAGGAAAACAAACCATTTGTTGTTGTTCAAAAATTTGAAAACTTTAAAATGCTTGCGGTGAAACGATGGACCGATGGATGCTAGATTCACCGAAATTACAAATGAGCTCTCAAAGACTTGGGAAAGAATACACACGAAGGAGATGTGTATGAAGATACGAGAGCCTCCCACCGAGTGGGAAATGAAGACCATGGCTCTAAGGCCCTCGATGGATCTATCAAAAACATCCAATCATGAACTCGCTCTCGGACCTCAAAGCTTATGAGTTTGAGCCGAGAAGAAACGATCAAGAGGAGATAGTTGTACCCAAAATAGCCGCACTCATAGTTAAGGAAGGGAAGAGAGCTAAGACCAAAGAAGTCATTGATTGTTCATATCCTCGCACTCACGCTTAATCAAGGTGAAGATGAGATAGTCAATCTCAAAGACAACCGGAAAATCTGCAACTAAGTGATGATGAGAGAGTCGCTCAAGATAACACACAAGAAGACGATCGAGTCCCAAAGGATCAAGTCACCGACTTACTCCAACCTGATGTGAGATGGCCGAGAGACCATCCACCGAGCTAGTCATTGGAAATGTAAGAGATGGTATAAGCCGAGTCGCACGAGAAGCCACTGCGTGGTGACCAAGGCATCTCCGACCGAGTCCCAAAGGATCAAGTCGAAATAGTGTGCTCAAGACTTGTATCCGGACCGATAACCACTTTGTACTGATCAATATTTAGTGAATTCCTCCAGGAGTTGGAGAAGAGAGGAGTAGAAGAATTACCCCATCTTCGAACCCCTATAAAAATTTATTGCGTCATTTACATTTCAAAGATTTACTTTACGCATATCATTTTATATCTCGCTAATAATTTGCTATCCAACCGATAATTAACAAAGTGCTAAAACAAAGTGTTAAAACAAACTTAAACCAAATTCAAGGGTGTTAAGCCTTCCAATGAAAATCTCATCACAAAATGCAAGTTAAGGTTTAGACTAAACAACGAGTTATTCTATCAACACTCAATCGAGTCCGTTGAGTGGCTAACTCTATTTGGTTAACTAACTTAGCTATCTCTTAAGGACCTAGTCAGTGCATTTAACTCCTTATTATTTAAAAGGACTAAAATCGAAAAATTGGGAGGGTTTATTCAACCCCCCCTTCTAAACCTTACTCACACCCCTTGGGACCTACAAGTGGTATCAGAGCGGTTGGTTCATTGAGCCTTCCGCACTGGTTACTGAACTAGATCTCCAATCTTTCAAAACTTGCTTTAGCACTTGATCTTTGAAAACTCTTTTTATTCAGCAAAGTTATTATCATGGAAGCAAATTTGACACGCATTCCTATGTTCACCATTGAAGAATTTGATGACTGGAAAATACGTATGCAGGCTCATCTATCAGCTTTACATGATGAGATGTGGATAGTGATAGAGGATGGGCCACTGCAAATAATGAAGGTGAACACAACCGCAAGGAGAGTTGCCGGTGGAAGAGAGAGGTTGCTCCTCCTAGACCAGCTATGGTTGAAAAACCAAGAGCTAAATGGACAAATGATGATAGAAAAAGATACAACCTTGACAATGTGGCCAATGATATACTTTACAAGACCTTGACAAAGCCATGTTCAACAAAGTCAAATCTTGCAAGACAAACCAAAGAAATGCAGGATAAATTAACCTTAATTTGTGAAGGATCTGAGCAAAAATTAAGAAAACAAACCATTTGTTGTTGTTCAAAAATTTGAAAACTTTAAAATGCTTGCGGTGAAACGATGGACCGGATGGATGCTAGATTCACTTTGAAATTACAAATGAGCTCTCAAAGACTTGGGAAAGAATACACACGAAAGGAGATGTGTATGAAGATACTGAGGAGCCTCCCAACTGAGTGGGAAATGAAGACCATGGCTCTAAGGCACTCGATGGATCTATCAAAAACATCCAATCATGAACTATTCTCAGACCTCAAAGCTTATGAGTTTGAGTTGAGAAGAAAGGATCAAGAGGAGATAGCTGTACCCAAAACAGCTGCACTCATAGTTAAGGAAGGGAAGAGAGCTGAGACCAAAGAAGTCATTGACCAGGAGGAAATTGCCTTGATGGTTAAAAGATTCAACAAGTTCTTCAACAAGAACTACAAAAGAAACAAAGGTTAATCCTCCAGAAGACATTCAGCTCCCTCCAAGTCAAGGGAAGATAGGCCACCGAAGAGAGCAGAGTATCAAAAGGTCGAATATAAAAGAGCTGACAACCCAAGAAATGAGAGAGCTGATCAAAAAGTTGAAAACCTTTGTTGGAACTGCAGACAACCAGGACACTTTGCTATTGACTGTTATCCTGTAGTCAATAAATACAAGAATGAAGAAGAAAGAAAAGTCTTCGAGAAAGAAGACAAGAAAAGAAAATAGCAATGTTGGTCAAATAAATCACAAACAACTATGTCAAAGGACACAAAGACTTTCGAGAGTAGTGAAGTTGACTACTCAAGTGACTCAAGAAGAAGCTATGATTTGTCTAATGGCTAAAGAACAAGATCAACCCGACCAAGAAGATGAGATACATTCTAACTCATCTCACTCGGATTCTAGTGATAGTGATTGTGACACACACACTTCATCACCCACTCGATCTTTATGATTCATTAGGCAAAATGATGAAAGACTTTGAGCACATTAAATCCTCACACACACTATTAAATGAGGAAAACAACCAGCTCAAAAGCTAAAACTCACAAATGACTAAGGAGCCGAGTACTCTAAGTCATATAGCCGATGAGAACAAAGAGTCAAAGGCCGAGAATGTTAAACTAATAGCGAGAGATAGTTGCTATAGAAAAGAGAGAAAATGATCTCAAAAATGTGATTGCTTCATTCACAAAGGCATCTAAATCATTGGATGACCTTATCATGAGCCAAAAAGAATGTGGAGACAAGACATGCATAGGATTCAATTCCTTTGTGCATAGTCAAACTCCAAGAGTGATCTTGGAAAAAGGATCTTCAAGTAATGAAGCATCTCAAAAATCCAAGACACCAAATGTTGCACACAAATTCATTCCAAAGCACAATCACAAACAAACTGGCCTTGGATATAAAGGAAAAGGAAAACAGCCAGTTGAGTATGCTGAGAGGACAACTGAGAAGAAATCCAGCAGAGTTCCTCAACAAACTCCAAACAGGAAGTACTCTATGAAAAAGAAACAGAGCTACCAGAATCCCCAGAAGTTCTATAAAAGGAACACAAATGATGGGAATGGTAGAAACTACCCAAGCCAAGCTGACTGGAATAATGTGAAATATCAGCAAAGACCTATGGAATACATGCCAAAATGGCAAAGGCCTAGAACTCAGCAAAGGTCATTCCAAAGGCAAAAGAGCTATCATCGGCACATATGCACCCAAGCACTACTACCAAAATATCACAGCTTACCCAAAGAAGGCAATTGCTAAAACACACACACAGGCATACAGACAAAAGAGACAGATGTATGAACCTAAACCCCCAAGCAATTTGTCAAAGTGAATTATGATTATGGCACAGATAGATGGCAACCTCTTAGAGTCAAATCATTGGCTATAGGTTGGTTGGTTCATCTTACAAGATTAACCCCTCGGACCCGCAAGTATGGGTACCTAAAAACGATTTCCTTGATTGCGGTTCAAGGAACAGTGAGTGTCAAGGAACCTGGTACATGGATAGTGGTCGTTTCCGGACACATGACAGAAACAAGAAAAATCACAAAGTTCATGGAGATTAGAGGTGCGAAAGTCATATTTGGAGGAAATGAAGCTCCAGGGGAATAAGAGGCACTGGATCCATCAAGAAAAATGGATTAGAAATCACAGATGTTGCATATGTTGAAGGCCTCAATTTCAACTTGTTAAGCATCAGTAAACTCTATGATAAGGGCTATAATGTTGGATTCAATATGGGAGTGTTCCAAATCAAAGACACTGAATCAAATGAAGTAGTGTTGCAAGGATCCAGACAAAAGAACATGCATGTGGTAGATTGGTCGACTGCCACACCAAGCACTTGTTTGTTAGCAAAGAGTACAGCCGAATCAAATTGGTTGTGGCACAAGAAGCTGAGTCACCTAAATTTCAAAACAATTAACAAGCTTGCAAGGAGTAATCTTGTAGAAGGACTTCCAAACTCAGTGTACAAGAAGGAAAGTGTTTGTGATGCATGCCAGATGGGAAAGCAAATCAAATCATCATTCAAAGAGAAGTCAACTCCATCTTCAACAAGAATTTTGCATCTATTGCATATGGATCTATTTGGTCCAGTTGAGCCAACCAGCATACGTGGAAAGAAATACACTCTAGTAGTGGTGGATGATTATTCAAGATATACATGGACAATCTTCATGTGTAAAAATAAGGAAACTTTGCAGAAGTTACCTTAGCTGATGAAAAGAGTTCAAAATGAGAAGAGTCAAACCATTGTAAAGATAAGATCTGATAGAGGAACTGAGTTTGTCAATGGAATAATAACGCAGTATTGTGTTGAAAATGGTATTGCTCATGAATTATCTCAGCAAGGACTCCATAGCAAAATGGAGTTGCGAAAGAAAGAATAAAACTCTCAAGGAAGCGAAGGACCATGTTAGTCAAGCAGGTTGCCTAAAAGATTTTGGGCTGAAGCCATCAATACTGCATGCTATACTCAAAATAGATGCATGATAAATACACAGCTGACAAAGACTCCCTATGAGATTTGGACAGGGAGAAAGCCAAATGGTGCATATTTCAGAATATTTGGATGTAAATGCTTCATCCACAACAATGGCAAGGATAATCCAAAGGCTTTTGATGCTAAAGCTGATGAAGGTATCTTCTTGGGATACTCAGCTAAAAGTAAAGCCTATAGAGTGCTGAACAAAAAGACTATGGTCACACAAGAGTCTATCCATGTGGTTTTTGATGAACCTAATGTAAATGGAGAAGACATTGAGGAGTTAGCTGATAAGCTAAATCAGCCAACAATGTAGAAAAGTCTCTATGTTGAAGCTTGAGCTGGAGCAGTTAATCAAGGTGAAGATGAGATAGCTGAATCTCAAAGACAACTGGAAAATCTGCAGCTAAGTGATGATGAGAGAGCTGCTCAAGATAACACACACAAAGACGATCGAACCTGTTTGACTTACTCCAACCTGATGTGAGATGGCTGAGAGACCATCCACCAGAGCTAGTCATTGGAAATGTAAGAGATGGTGTAAGAACCAGATCCAAAGCTCAACAAGAAGCAATGTTCACTTGTTTTATTTCCCAAATAGAGCCAAAAATGTCCCCAAGCATTGGATGACACACATTGGATTCAGCCATGCAAGAAGAGTCAATCAGTTTCAAAGAAATAAACTATGGGAATTGGTGCAAAGACCAACCCATCAAAATGTTATTGGCACAAAATGGGTTTTCAGAAACAACATGAATGAAGAAGGTTTTGTGGTAAGAAACAAAGCAAGATTGGTAGCCAAAGGGTATTGTCAAGAGGAAGGGATAGATTTTGATGAAACATTTGCTCTTGTTGCTAGATTAGAAGTAATAAGGATGTTTCTTGCCTATGCTGCACACAAGAACTTTATTGTATATCAAATGGATGTGAAAAGCGCATTTTTAAATGGAATATTAGAAGAAGAAGTCTATGTTAAACAACCTCCTGGCTTTGAGCAGAAGACCATTGGAGATAAGGTGTACAAGCTCAAGAAAGCTCTATATGGATTGAAACAGGCACCAAGAGCATGGTATGATACATTATCTCAATTCCTAACAGATAATGGATTCACCAAAGGCAAAGTGGACAGAACACTCTTCAGAATTCAAGATGGAGAGAGTATACTGCTTGTTCAAATATATGTGGATGACATTATTTTTGGATCCACAAACAAAGAGATGTGTGATAAGTTCTCAAACCTCATGCAAGGCATATTTGAGATGAGCATGATGGGAGAGCTGACATTCTTTCTAGGACTTCAAGTTAAACAGCTGAAGGATCGAACCTTCATAAGTCAAACAAAGTACACCATAGATTTAATGAAGAAATTTGGTATGGAAGAGAAGTCTTCTGTGAAAATACCAATGAATACATCAGTCAAGATGGATATGGATGCAGATGGCAAGCCTGTGGATCAAACAAGATACAGAGCACTTATAGGATCACTACTCTATCTCACAGAAAGTAGGCTAGACATCACCTTTGCAGTAGGTGTATGTGCAAGATTTCAATCTGCACAAAGAAAGCCATATGACTGGAGCCAAGAGAATCCTAAGATATTTGAAGGGATGCCAGGAAGTCGGCTTATGGTATCCAAAGGAAGGTGGATTCAAACTTATTGGTTATTCGACTCGACTATCTTTGGATGTAGAGTTGACAGAAGAGTACTTCACGAGGCACATGTCAAATGCTTGGAAACAGATTGGTTCCTGGTTTAGCAAGAAGCAAACTCAATAGCCACATCCAAAGTCAAGCGAGTACATAGGCTGGGCAAATTTATTGTGCCCAAGTCTTATGGATGAGACAACAACTGAGAGATTATGATGTTGAAGAAAAAGAGATTCCAATTATGTGTGATAATACAAGTGCCATTGCAATCACTCAGAATCCTGTGTTGCATTCAAGAACAAAGCACATTGATGTCAGATATCATTTCATAAGAGATCATGTTGAAAAGAAAGATATCACCTTGGAATACATCTCAACTGATAAACAGTTAGCTGACATATTCACAAAGCCATTATGTGAATCAAGATTTGAAGAACTCAAGCATGAGTTAGGGTTAATTGAGCTGAGTTGACACTCAGAAGACTCAAGGAGAAGAGATGGAACGTGAAAAGATGAAAATAAAGCAGAGCGTGTGAATCAGCTAAGTGAATCAGCACTATCGGAAAGCCATTTGTATCGAGTTAGCTGACAGCTGAGTCACTACGTGAATAGGGAGAAGAAGAGTTGAATCAACTAAGGAGTAAGCTGAGTCATTTATGAGCTAAGTGACAAAAACACAGTCGTTTTTAATAAGTGGGAATGTTTTAAGGATGACGTCAGCACAATAATGATAGGTACAGTCAAAAGCTACACGACAAAGTATATGATTGGATATAAATGCTGCCGCATTAAATGCGAGAAATTAAATGCTAATTGGCGTGCTAAATCTGAGCCGTTGATCTTGATCAAATTTCAAAAACCGTATGCACGTCCTTTCATAACCCATACATATACCATTGCGTCCGTTTTCTCTCTCACATTACTCAAATTGTTCATCTCTCCAAAAGCAAAGAAAGTTTTTTTTCTCTCTCAAAACCCTACAAATATTCAAAGCAAGTTTCTCAAGTTCGTTCGGTAAATCACTGAAATGGCAACTACTTATGATTTCACTAAGTTGGGAAAGCAAATCTACACTGGTTCTACTGTGGATTTCAAAGGGATGATCAAACAGGGTTCTGATGAAACCCTCGTGAAGAATATAGCCGACAAAATCGAGAAGTCTGGACTGAAACCCTTTCTAACAATGGAGTTTCAGATGATCTACGTTGAAGAGGTCGCACAGTTCTACGTGAACGCTGAAGTTCATGATGAGGGCATCAAGTCCTGTGTTCACGGAAAGGAGTTTACAATCACTGCTGAAGACCTTGCGGAGTATTGCTTGCTGCCGTCGGAAGGTGTACCGGAAATCTTCGAAGCTGATGTAAACCTGGCTGCTGCATGGAAGGAAGTGGCCAAACCTAAATGTGCTGCGAAGGTTGTCTACACATCTGATAAGAAGCTGCTGAAGGAAGATTATCATAAGCTGCTGGATATTGTTGCCAAATGTGTAGACATAAAGTTTGGAAGCTTTAATCAGCTGTCCAAAACCAAGCTGATCGTCATGGCTGCGATCATGGAGGATAAGAAGGTAAACTGGGCTGAGTTTGTTTACAGCAGACTCTGCCAGAATGTTAGGAATAAGTCCTTCAAGGACGATGGGTCGTTTGGAGGATCTTTGGGCTATGGCCTTGTAATTGGCCGGTTAATGGAGGTGAAGGGTGTTCCTCTTCGACATGGAAAGGCGTTGCATGTCAACAAGAAGATGTTTCGATCAAATCTATCGGGAGCTCAGAAGAGAGCTTATGCCAAGAGAGCGGATACCAGTGAGGAGGAATTAGCTGACCCTGAGGAAACAGCTGTTGTCACCCCTCCGAAGAAGAAAGTTGCCCTACAACCGCAAAGAAGATCATGCCCTGCAAAAAAGAAGAATACCGCACTGCCCCTACAATCAAGTCTCTCCGCCCGCGAGCTGCGGTGGAGAAGGAATCCTTAGTACCTTCTCCCGAATGAAGAAGAAGAGGATCGCCAAGATGAGAGAAAGGCAGCTGCCTCTAAGGCAACCTCAAAGGCCTTTACCGTCGAGGAACTGGAGGAAGTAGAACAAGACATTGCTCTGGTGAAAACCAAAAGAAGAAGAAGAATCTTCAAGTGTTCAGAGCTTTAGAAAACAGCTGAGTCTGCCACTCAGCTGGAACAGATCGCTGAGATAGCTGGAGAAGTAGAGTCTCCAGAAATCATTGATGAAACAACCAAGTCTGCTGAGGCCGATCAGCAGAGGCACGTCGAAGACCCAGCTGTGGACAGGGTAGCAGCTGAGGAACAAGAAGCAGAGACATCTAAATCTCCTGTCGACAGGGCTGTGTCTCCGCCTACGACAGATGCTGCTGAGGATGTTGAGCAACAAAGTCTGCTACCCTCCATTCCTGATAAAGAAGTACATCAGTAAGATGATGATGATGATGAGATCATGCTATCTCCACCATATCCAGATATTCAAAATCGTCTGCGAGAATGGAGGAAATGGAAGCTAAGTCGCGCAAGGGAATAGTTCCAGAGACCTGGGTTCATAGAAGAAGAGGAAGAACTGATGAGATTCCTTGGGCTGACCACAGTGGTCTAAGCACTTGATGAAGAGAACTGCTTGGATATCCTGAATATATTCAAGGAAAATGAGAAGGAGAGATTGGCCGAGGAAGCTGAAGCTCGTGAGAAGGCCAATATTTGTCCTTTCACTGGAACTACTGATCACTCCCACCCTCACTTCGATGCCTTTTCAGGAAGTGATGAAGACTTGGACCCAGCTGCTGATACAGAAAAATTGGAAATGCAGCAAGCCATGCGGGAATCTAGGATAATGCATGAGCAACAACTGATGGAAGGACCAGGAGAGTCTTCCAAATCCCAGCTGGAGATTGATCCCTTGGGAGTGGTGCAACAGATTGCCATTGTCATTGCTGCAACCACTTCCCCAACTCACTCTGAGGAAGGTTCTAAGGGAACTGGCGATGAAACTGGGAACTTGGGAACCCAAGTCGAGCTAACCCCTATTGAAGGTGTCTTACCACCTGCCCCAACGACTGAACACTCACAGGAAAGAGCCGGGAGTTTGGAGAAGAGTGACCCCAATCCAAGTCACTCAGCTGGTGTGCCAGCTGAGGGGGAAACTCCCTCCACTACAGCAAGGTCGGAGGTTGCTGCAGATAACTCCACAAAGAATCTAGGAGGCGAAGTGGAAAAGGAAAAACAAATAGAAACACAGCAAGTTGTCACTGACGAAGCTCGGACAGTTGAGACTGCCTCACCAAAGTGGCAATCGCTCTGCAGCCGAGGACGCTGCGATGCGGTCGAGGCACGAGATGGGTTTGCCCGGAGTTAACACTCTACTGGCACTAAAAGTGCAATCCACGGAGTTGAGACTCCGTGGATGCCACCGTAGAGACCCTAAGACAACCGAGTGCAGCCGAAGGGAACGTTCAAGGCCTTGCTACAGTTGAGACTGCAGGAGGTAATGAAGGCTTACGGGAGGTTGAGACTTCCCGAGGTCAAGAGGCAAAAAACCATAACATTCCTCCTGTTATCATTGATGCATCTGAAAAGGAGATAAGTGCCCTTCATGATTCCCAAGACAACCCTGACATAACTTTTCTGGGATCTGAAGGTGATGATGAAGCTGAGTCATCCCCTGTTGAAAATCCAAAAGACTCACCTGAGGATGTTCTTCCAAGCACGAGTCCGTCAAAAATTCACTTTTGATGATGAGCCACCTCTTCAAGTCTCATCATCTTCCGATGACGCTACTAATACGGCCGAGGAACAAATAACTCAAATAGAAAAACCAAATTGAGACCGACGAGCGAAGAGACACAGAGGCTCAGTGAGTCAATCAATATCACAACAAACCCCAGTTGAATCACGATCCAATCGCGAGCTCCAAAAGCTACAGCAGAATCGACTCAACCGGGCACATCACGGCCACAAGTCACCGTTGAACACATTCCCTATGTCCATGATGATGCGTTTGAACAAACGTTCCGCTTCTCACTAGAACTGCATGATCTTGATGAAGAATCAGCTAGAGATCAGAGACGATTCCACAGACCTGATCCAGTCATTCCCACGGATACCATCGTCCCCGCAAATTTTGATTCTGATGCTGCCTGGCCGCCAGCTGAGATAGAGGGGCAGCTGAGGTTCGAGAAGTCTTCAAGGCAATCTTTGCAGAGATTGAGAAGATGGAAAGGCACCTCATTGGATATGCGGCTTGATAACCGAGATGCAAATCTTACAGCCGATCTGCGTGGAATAGTGTTCAGAATCAGGGAATGGTGGCAGCAGCAGCAGATAATGCGTGTGGAACAGGTTCGATACTTTAAGGCATTGTACAATAAGATGCTGATCTGGAGCGCTGATAAATCTGATATGAAGAGGAGGATGCAAGAAAATATTGATAGGATGCATGCCTCCCACAACACTGAAATGGAACTGCTGCGAGAATTTCACAGGAAAGAACTTTTGTGCGTCGAGGAAAACATGAATAATAAATTCAGTCTTCTCGTGGCTTAAATGAAACTCGTGGCGGCCGAGTCAACAACCACCCGCTCGAAATTCGAACAAAGATACTCCCGCAGTGAATCCAAACAACTCAGCTATCAATCGCCTAGACTTTATGCTCATAGGTATGTTCCCAGGGGTTCCTCTATCCTTTGATGATGCCAAAACTGGGGAAGAGAAATCCCAGAAGATGCTAAAGGGAACGGTTGGTGAGGAAAAGAAGGACGCAACTGTTGAGAAGCAGAAGAAAACAGCTGAAGAGCAGAAGAAAGATAAGGGAAAATCCGTCGAGGGGGAAGGTTCAAAGGATATGACCTTAATGGTTGCTAGAACCCCTCAACAAGGACTTGTCACAGCTGACATCATCAGCAAACTTCCAAACTCTGACTTTGCTCCAACACTCTGCTTTGTGCCCATGTCTGAGAAGAGGAAAATAGTAGAAGCAGAGATGAAGGAGGTTGAAAGGAAAATGGATGCTCGTGCGATGGACATATTGAAACAATACGGAGGTATTCCGGCAGGAAGAGACACATATGCCATTTCAGACGTCAAACCGAGCCTAGATCAGTTGATGAATTCAAAACGCTCGCATCTGAGGGATACTTCGAAGGCATGACCATGGCCCAAGCCTGGGACTTGTATTGGGAAAAAGAGCTCAAGCTTTGCGAAGAAGGCGACAGACAGATATTCCTAGCAAATCACTCTGCTTGGTCACTCTAATGGAAAGAAGAAGGCCCCAGTACAATACACACCCAGAGGAAGAGGTACAAGCAGTGGAGGAAGAGGTTTTAGACCTAGACCTATACCCAAAAACATCGAATACATAGATCCAGGGAAGAAATGAGGGATCTATTGGGCTGCGTATGACGAAGTAGCCAACATGGAAGTGGCCAGGAAGAATGCTGAATATGTAAAGAGGATTGAAGAAGAAAATAAGAGACAAGATGAGTTGTGGGAAGAGAGTCAGAGAAGACAAGAAAGAAAGAGAAAAGACGAAGCTGCCAGAAGAGCCTATGAGAAAAAGAAAGCAGCTGAAGAAGAAAAGAAAAGAAAGAGACCAGAAGACGACAGAGCTGAAGAGGAAAGAAGGAGGCAGCGAAGGCGATGAAGTGTTGATGTCCACCCCTTCGTGTATTTTACTATTGTAAATGCATATGTATGTAAGTCTTCCGCATTTATGAATAAGAATCTGGAATTTCTATATTTTTTTTTGCGTAAATATAGAACACTATGATTGCTCGATACACTCAAACAAATGTGTAAAGGACAAGAATGCTATGATCAATAAAAAGATCGATTCTACGCATACATTCTCTGTTTCTACATTGTCTGTATGTATCTTTGCTATTTACATTTTGTATGTATGTTTTAAGTTTTGGCATCATCAAAAAGGGGGAAATTGTTGGGAAATTTATTTATTAGATTTTGATGAATGCCATGTAAAACTTAGACTAGAAAGTTGGCACCCCATTTTTCTTTTAATTTGCATTGTAATAGATAGGGTTGTATGAGTGAGTCCAAAGTCGCCTATGCCTGGATATAAAAGAAGTCAATCAAGGATCGAGATGAAGACTCATTGTGAAGCGATTGAGTATGACAAGGAGGAGAAGTCAAGAACTCGATCAAGGAGTATCACCGGGATACGATTGTGTGAAGTGTCACCAAGTCAACTCTAGAAGCCAAGTCTCAAGTTGAAGTGACGAGATAAGTCTCTCAATCATTGGAGCGACTCAAGTCACCTAGGAAAAGGCAATCAAGTCAAGACAATCAAAATAATTCGTTGCCTGAAGTCAAGAATATTACCTAAACAAGTAATACTTCCATGATGCCATGTCTTGAAGTGCTCGGTCCCGAAAGCGTGCAAAAGTAATAAACCAATGGGAAGCACTGCACCTTGTGTCAGAACCTGGAAGGCTGCAAGACATTTAATACGAGGAAATGTCAACATCAAGGACTGCAACAAGACAAGCCACCAAATACAAGTGACTTTTGAAAATCAGCCTATCTCTTCAACGGACAGATTTTTGAAAGTTCACTATAAAAGGCTGAAGAATCACTTTGAGAGAAGGATACCTGAACCACGAACATTCAAGCAATTATTCGAATCAGTAACAAAGAAAAATATTCTCAAGTTATTCAAGCAAATCCTCAAGCCTAAACTTCAAAGGAAATCGATCCAACACCAAGCTGTGAAGGAAAGACAACTTCAAACTGCTGAAGAGGAAACTTTTGAAGAATCAAAAGGGGCCTACATTCCAAGGAGGATTGTAGAAAGGTTCAAGGTCGAACCAGTCTCAAGTTATTGGAGGGCTTAATGATCAAATCCAAGAAGCTTGAGCAAGTGGGTCAGAGTAGCAAAGCGCAATGCCCTGTGAAGAAGTTGAGTCGTCATTTAGAAGCCACCGTGTGACCAAGGCATCTCCGGACTAAGTCCCAAAGGATCAAGTCAGCTGTGTGATCAAGACTTGTATCTGGACTGATAACCACTTTTTACTCTAATCAATACTTAGTGGATTCCTCGAGGAGTTGTAGAAGAGAGGAGTAGAAGAATTACCCCATCTTCGAACCTCAATAAAAATTTATTGCGTCATTTACATTTCAGCATTTACTTTCTGCATATCATTTTATATCTGCTGATAATTTGCTATCCAACTGATAATTAACAAAGTGCTAAAACCAAGTGTTAAAACAAACTTAAACCAAATTCAAGGGTGTTAAGTCTTCCAATGAAAATCTCATCACAGCCAAGTTAAGGTTTAGACTAAACAGCTGAGTTATTCTATCAATAGCTCAATGGAGTCTGTTGAGTGGCTAACTCTGCTGGTTAACTAACTTAGCTGTCTCTCAAGGACTTAGCTATGTATTTAACTCTGTATTATTTAAAAGGACTAAAATCGAAAAATTGGTAAGGTTTATTCAACCCCCCCTTCAAAACCTTACTCACACCCCCTTGGGACCTACAAGTGGTATCGAGCGGTTAGTTCATTGAGCCTTCCTTCCGCACTCGTTCTTGAACTAGATCTCCAATCTTTCAAAACTTGCTTTAGCACTTGATCTTTGTTAAAACTCTTTTTATTCAAAAAAGTTATTATCATGGAAGCAAATTTGACACGCATTCCTATGTTCACCATTGAAGAATTTGATGACTAGAAAATACGTATGCGGCTCATCTATCGCTTTACATGATGAGATGTGGATAGTGATAGAGGATGGGCCACTTCAAATAATGAAGGTGAACACAAATGCAAGGAGAGTCATTGCTGCAAGGAGAGGAGGTTGCGCCTCCTAGACCAAATATGGTTGAAAAATCAAGAGAATGGACAAATGATGATAGAAAAAGATACAACCTTGACAATGTGGCCAAGGATATACTTGAAACCTTGGACCAAAGCCATGTTCAACAAAGTCAAATCTTGCAAGAAAACCAAAGAAATCTGGGTTAAATTAACCTTAATTTGTGAAGGATCTGAGCAAATTAAGGAAAACAAACAAAAGGAGATGTGTATGAAGATCTTCAGGAGCTTCCCAGCTGAATGGGAAATGAAGACTATGGCTCTAAGACATTCAATGGACCTCTCAAAAACATCCAATCATGAGCTATTCTCAGACCTCAAAGCCTATGAATTTGAGCTGTGAAGAAAAGATCAAGAGGAGACAGTTGTACCTAAGACAGCTGCACTGATAGTCAAGGATGGAAAGACAGTTGAACCAAAGGAAGCCATAGACCAGGAGAAAATTGCCCTAATGGTTAAAAGATTCAACAAGTTCATCAATAAGAACTATAAAAGAAACAAGGGTAAAACCTCCAGGAGGCATTCAACTCCCTCTAAGTCAAGGGAAGATAGACCACCCAAGAGAGCTGAGCATCAAAGGGTTGAATATCAAAGAGCTGATAACCCAAGGATAGAAAGAGCTGATCAAAGAGCTGAGAACCTATGTTGGAACTGCAGACAACCAGGACATTTTGCAGTTGATTGTTCCTATCCACCAGTCAACAAATATAGGAATGAAGAAGATAGAAAAGTCTTCAGAGAAAGAAGACAGGAAATGAAGAAAGCCATGTTGGCTAGCAGAGACTGTTGAGACAACTAAATCTAAAGAAGCAGCAAACTCAGAGAGTAGTGAAGCTGACTACTCAAGTGATTCTGAAGAAGAAGCCATGATCTGTCTTATGGCTAAAGAACAAGACCAACCAGACCAAGAAGATGAGGTACACTCTAACTCATCTCATTTAGATTCAGGTGATAGTGATTGTGATACACACACTTCATCACCTACTGATATTTATGATTCATTAGGCAAAATGATGAAAGACTTTGAGCACATTAAATCCTCACACACACTTCTAAATGAGGAAAAAAGCCAGCCAAAAGCCAAAACTCACAGATGACTAAGGAGTTGAGTACTCTAAGTCACATAGCTGATGATAACACAGAACTCAAGGCTGAGAATGCTAAACTATCAGCAGAGATAGTTGCTGTAGAAAAGAGAGAAAATGATCTTAAAAATGTGATTGCCTCATTTACAAAGGCATACAAATCATTGGATGACCTTATCATGAGTCAAAAAGAATGTGGAGATAAGACAGGCATATGATTGAATTCCTTTGTGCACAGTCAAACACCTAGAGTGATTTTGGAAAAAGAATCTTCAAGCAATGAAGCATCTCAAAAATCCAAAACACCAAATGTTGCACCCACATTCACTCCTAAGCACAATCACAAACAAACGGCCTTGGATATAAAGGGAAAGAAAAACAACCATTGAGTAAACTTTGAGAGGACAATGAGAAGAAATCCAAACAGAGTTCCTCAAAACTCCAAACAGAAAGTACTATGTGAAGAATAAACAGAGCTACGAAAAACCCCAGACGTTTCATCAGAGAAACACATATGATGGGAATGGTAGAAACTATCTAAGCCAAGCTGATTGGAACAATGTGAAATATCGGCAAAGACCAACGGAATACAAGCCTAGATGGCAAAGACCTAAACCTCAAAGAAAGGTCATTCCAATGGCAAAAGAGCTATTATCGACACACATATGCACCCATGCACTACACTCGAAATATCACAACTACCCCAAGAAAGCAAATCGCTAAAAACAAACACATGCATACGAGACAAAAGAGACAGTTGTATGAACCTAAAGCCCCCAAGCAATTTGCTAATGTGCACCATGATTATGGCACAGATAGATGGCAACCTCTTAGAGTCAAATCATTTGGCTATAGGTTGGTTGGATCATCTTACAGCACTAACCCCTCAAGACCAAGACAAGTATGGATACCTAAAAACTAATTTGACAACTGAGTGCCAAGGAGCCTGGTACATGGATAGTGGTTGTTCCAGACACATGACAGGGAACAAGAAAAACCTGTCAAGATTCAAGTAGATTAGAGGTGCAAAATTCATATTTAGAGGAAATGAAGCTCCAGGGGAAATCAAAGGCACATGATCTATCAAGAAGAAGGGATTGGAAATCACAGATGTTGCTTATGTTGAAGTCCTCAACTTCAACCTATTAAGCATCAGCCAACTCTGTGACAAGGGCTACAATATGGGAAATCAAAGGCACATGATCTATCAAAGATACTGAATCAAATGAATTAGTCTTTGCAAGGATCAAGAAAAAGAATATGTATGTGGTAGATTGGTCTACTGCCACACCAGGTACTTGTCTGTTAGCAAAGGGTACAGCTGAATCAAGTTGGCTGTGGCACAAGAAGTTGAGCCATCTAAATTTCAAGACAATCAACAAGCTTGCAAGGAGTCATCTTGTGGAAGGATTGCCAGACTCAGTGTACAAGAAGGAAAGTGTATGTGATGCATGCCAGATGGGAAAGCGAATCAAATCTTCATTCAAGGATAAGCTAGTCCTTCTTCAACAAGGATATTGCATCATTGCATATGGATCTATTTGAGAACCAGCCAAAGATAAGTGGAAAGAAATACACCTTAGTGGTGGTGGATGATTATTCAAAATACACATGGATTGCCTAAGAGATTTTGGGCTGAAGCCATTAACACAACATGCTATACCCAAAATAGATGCATGATTAACAGGCAATTAACCAAGACTCCCTATGAAATCTGGACAGGGAGAAAGCCAAACGTTGGGTATTTCAAGATATTTGGATGTAAATGTTTCATCCACAACAATGGCAAAGATAATTTGAAGGCTTTTGATGCTAAAGTTGATGAAGGTATCTTTTTAGAATACTCAACTGAGAGCAAAGCCTATAGAGTGCTGAACAAGAGGACTATGGTCATAGAAGAGTCTATCCATGTGGTTTTTGATTAACCTAATGTGAATGGAGAAGACATTAAAGAGTTAGCTGACAAGATGAATCAACCAACTATGCAGAAGAGTCCCTATGTTGAAGTTGAAGTAAGAGCAATCAACCAAAATGAACATGAGATAGCTGAATCTCAAAGATAGCTGGAAGGTCTACAGCTGAATGAAGATGAAAGAGTTGTTCAAGACAACATAGCTGCGAGACGGCTGAACCCAGCTAACCTACTTCAACCTGATGTGAGATGGCCGAGAGACCATCCACCGAGTTAGTCATTGGAGATGTTAGAGATGGTGTAAGATCAAGGAAGCAATGTTTACTTGTTTTATTTCCCAAATAGAGCCAAAAGATGTGTCTCAAGCATTGGATGACACACATTGGATTCAAGCCATACAAGAAGAGTGTTTAACCCATCAAAATGTTTTATTTTTCAGAACAAGATTAATGAGAAGGATATGTGGTAAGAAACAAAAAGATTGGTAGCCAAGGATATTGCCAAGAAGAGGGAATAGATTTTTATGAAACATTTGCTCATGTTGCTAGATTAGAAGCAACAAGGACGTTTCTTGCCTATGCTGCACATAAGAACTTCACTGTGTATCAAATGGATGTGAAGAGTGCATTTCTAAATGGACTGTTAGAGGAAGAAGTCTATATTGAACAACCTCCAGGCTTTGAGCAGAAGACTATTGGACATAAGGTGTACAAGCTCAAGAAAGCATTATATGGATTGAAACAAGCACCAAGAGCATGGTATGATACATTGTCTCAATTTCTAACTGACAATGGATTCACCAAAGGCAAAGTAGATAGAACACTCTTCAAAATTGAAGATGGAGAGAGTATACTGCTTGTTCAAATATATGTGGATGACATCATTTTTGGATCCACAAACAAAGAGTTGTGTGATAAGTTCTCAAACCTCATGCAAGGCAAATTTGAAATGAGCATGATGGGAGAGCTGACTTTTTTCCTAGGACTTCATGTGAAGCAATTGAAGGATGGAACCTTCATAAGTCAAACAAAGTACACCAGAGATTGAGAGAAGAAATTTGGTATGGAACAGAAGTCTTATGTGAAAATACCAATGAACACATAAGTCAAGATGGACATGGATGCAGATGGCAAGGCTGTAGATCAAACCAGATATAGAGCACTTATTGGATCATTTCTCTATTTAACAGCCAGTAGGCCAGACATTAACTTTGCAGTAGGTATATGTGCAAGATTTCAATCTGCACCAAAAGAGAGCCACATGACTACATCTAAGAGAATCCTAAGGTATTTGAAGGGATGCCAGGAAGTTGGCTTATGGTATCCAAAAGAAGATGGATTCAAGCTTATTGGTTATTCAGACTCTGACTATGCTGGATGCAGAGTTGACAGGAAAAGTACCTATGGTACATGTCAAATGCTTAAAAATAGATTGGTTTCCTGGTTTAGCAAGAAGCAAAACTCAATAGCCACATCCACAGCTGAAGCAAGGTACATAGATGCAGGCAACTGTTGTGCCCAAGTCCTATGGATGAGACAGCAGCTGAGAGATTATGAGATTGAAGAAAAGGAGATTCCAATTATGTGTGATAACACAAGTGCTATTGAATCCTGTGTTGCATTCAAGAACAAAGCACATTGATGTCAGATATCATTTTATAAGAGATCATGTTGAAAAGAAAGATATCACTTTGGAATATCTCAACGATAAGCGATTAGGCGACATATTCACCAAGCCCTTATGTGAGTCAAGATTTGAAGAGCTTAAGAATGAGCTAGGGTTAATTGAGCTGAGTTGACACTCAGTAGACTCAATCAGCTGAAAATGGCACCGATGTTTGATTTCGTTAACCTCTCTAAGCAATCCACTCAGGATCGTCAGTGGACTTTAAAGGAATGGTGAAGCAGGGTTCCGATGAAACCCTTGTCAAGAAAATCGCTAAAATGCTAGAAAAGTCAGGTCTCAAGGCTATTATACTTTGGAATACTCACAACCTACCTAGAAGAGGTGGCGCAGTTCTCGTCAATGCGGAGGTGCGGGATGAAGGATCAAGTCTTCCGTCCACCGCAACATAATGATAAATGCTAAGGACCTTGCGGAGCACTGCTTGTTGCCATCGGAAGGCATGAAAGAGATTAATGAAGCTGATGTTGATTTGGTTGCTGCGTGGAAAGAGATAGCCAAACCGGAGAGTGCTGCTAAGGTGGTCTACACAGCTGAGAAGAAATTGTTGAAGGACGACTATCATAAGTTGATGGATGTCGTCTCCAAGTGTGTAGACATGAAGTTTGGCAGCTTCAACCAGCTGTCAAAGACTAAGCCGATCGTCATCATGGGCGCGATCATGCAGGGCAAGAAAGTCAACTGGGCTGAGTTTGTATACAACATACTCTGCAAGAATGTGCTGAATATGTCATTCAAGGAATATGAATCTTTTGGAGGATCTCTTGGATATGGCCTCATGATTGGCCACTTGATGGAAGTGAAGGGCATTCCCCTTCGACATGGAATACCTTTCCATGTCAACAAGAAGATGTTTAGGGTGAAGCTTTCTGGAGCCCATAAGAGAGCCCACGCGAAGAAGGCGAAACAAGTGAGGAGGAATCAGCTGAAACCGAGGACACAGTTGTTACCCCTCCTCTCAAGAAGAAAGCTGCCCATGCAGCTGCAAAGAAGAAAGCTACCCATGCAGCTAAGAAAAAGAATTCACCTTCCCCTGCAGCCAAGTCACCTACCCGTGCAACCGAGGGAGAGGAGGAACACCATACCCCTTCTCCTGCTATCAAAAAGAAGAAGCACACTGCCAAGACAAGGAAGGCAGCTGCGAAAGCCTTCACCTTCCAGGAACCAGAGAATGTAGAAGAAGAGGTTCCCCTGCTACCCATGAGAAAAATGAGACTGGTAAGAAACTGTGAATTGGAGAAGACAGATGAATCTGCCACTCAGCTGGAGAAAGCATCGAGATCAAAACTCGGAAAGTGCGATCTCTGAAGTAATTGATGAATCTGACAAAACTGCTGAAGGTCATCAGCAAAGTCCCGATGAAGACTCAGCTGGGCATCAGACAGCGAGGAAGCAAAGCAGCTGAGACAACTGAACATCCTATTGAAAAAGTTGTCTCTCCACCGCTACTAACGTTGTCAAGACGAGGAGCAGCAGAGTATCTTGCCTTCAATCCCTGAGAAAGAAGGACAACAAGAAGATGATGACGATGATATAATCATGTACTCTCCATTATACCCAAACATTCAGCGCCGTCTCAGAGAATGGAGAGCATGGAAACTAGATCACTAAAGGGCGCTTTGCTCTCCCGAGTACATTGAGGAAGAGGAGGAGTTCTTTGTGATTTCTCGAGTCAATATTGTGCTTCAGGCCCTGAATGGAGATAATTGCATAGATATTCTCCACATCTTCAAGGAGAAGGAAAAAGCCAAAGCATCCGAGGAAGCACAAGCTCTTGAGAAAGCAATGATGTTCACGTTCACTGGAACCCACGAGCATACTCATGACAATCTAGTTTAGTACACGAGACGATGGCGAGGATATGGATCCCATTGTTGCGGCGGAGAGAAATTAGACATGCGGCAAGCAATGAGAGAAATCGGCGTTGCATGAGCAACAATTATTTGAAGGACCGGAGAGTCATCTCAATCTCTCCCCGCAAATCGACCCCGGGAGTGGTGCGACAAATTGCCCACGGACATCATTGCGGCTCGTCCCGATTATTGGAGGATGGGTCCAAGGAATTGGCAATGAAACCGGGATTTTGGGCACCCAAGTTGAGCCAACCCCGAACAAGGTGTTTTACCACCGCCCCAACTACCGAACATTCAAAAGAAAAAAGTTGTGAGTATGGAGCGAGTGACCTCATCATCGATCACTCACCGGGGTGCCACCGAGGGGGGGAACTCTCTCCACCGCTGCGGCAGGTCGGAGGATCTTTGCAAAAGACTCTAACTTGAAGCAAGGAGGCGAAGTGGAAATCGAGAAACAACCACATCGAGTGACATTGACGAGGCTCGGACAGTTAAGTCTGTCCCAGCTGAAATGTTAGCGGCTTTGAAGGCTAATGACATTGTTCTTACAGTCGAGGCACAAGATGGAGATGCCCCGGGAGTTAACACTCTGGGCAGTGAAAGTGCAATCCTAGGGGATGAGACTCCTATGGATGCCATGGTCCAAGACCCTAAGACAACTGCGACTGTCGAAGGGAATATTGACGGCCTCGCTGCAGTTGAGACTGCTGGAGGTAGTGAAGGCCCGAGGGAGGTTGAGACTTCCCTGGGTAAAGTTCAAGAGACACAGAACATACCTCCTGTTCAAAGCACTGAAATAGAAGAGGAGATAAGTGCGCTTCATGACTCCCAGGAGAACTTAGACACATCATTCTTGGGGTCTGAAGATGAAGCTGAGTCCACTCCAGTTGCAGATCCAAAGGACCCAACTGAGGATGTTCTCAAAACTACGAGTCAGCTAAGTGATAAAGCTGCTCGTCAAAAATGCCCAGGTTTTATCATCATCCGATGACGCTGATGATGCGGCAGAGGTATCGATTATTCACTTAGAAAAATCCACTGAGACTGTAGACGTTGTTATGACATCTGAGGCTCAGTCAGCTGGGCAAAATATCTCAACTGCCCCAGTTGAAACCAAGCCAACTGCACAGGCTCCCACAGCTGCAGCAGTAATGACTACTCAAGCTCCGTCACAGGCTCCCACAACTGTGACCACTGCCGACGAAGCTATCGCAGCTGAGGTACGAAGAGATGAACCATCACAGGCACAACCCTCCCAAACAATCCCATATGTGATTGATGATGCATTTCCAAAGGTATTCCCTTTCACGCCGATCCTACCAGACTTGGAAGAAGAGACCGCTGCTGAACAACGAAGATTCATCGTGAGAGAAGATCCAACTTTGCTGAAGAGTAGCCTGCAGCTGACTCAAGTGAAACAACTGAATTTCGTGAAATCTTCAAGAAGATCTGCGAAGAGATTGAGAAGATCGAAAGACATCAGGCCTCGCTCGACTTACGATTGGACAATAGGGACGCTACCCTCACAACAGACTTGAGAGGGATAGTGGTGCGGATCCGCGAATGGTCTCATCTGCAATCTGCCATGCGAATCGAGCAAGTTCAGTATTTTAATGCACTGTATGGAAGAATGCTCGCATGGATGGCTAATAATGTTGATCTGAAGCAAAGGATGCAGGCTTATATTGAAAGGTTGCATGTATCTCACAAAACAGAACTGGAGTTGTTGCAAGAATTCCAGAGAAAAGAAATTTTGCGCCTAGAGAACTCAATGAATGATAAATTCAGCCTTCTCATGGCTGAAATGAAGTTGGTGGTAGTCGAGTCCAAGGCTACTCGCTCAGAATTTCGAACAGCTTATGCGGCAGCAGACTCCAAATAGAACTCCGCTCTTAGTAGACTCGACTTTATGCTCGCAGGCATGTTGCCTGGGATCCCTCTTTCCTTTGATGATGCCAAAAAGGGGTAAAAGGAATCCCTAAGGGAGTTGAAAGAAGAAAAGTTGAAGGAATCTGCAGCTGAGAAGATGGCAGCTGAGAAGAAGGGAAAAGCAGCTGAGGGGGAACATTCAAAGGATTTGACGTTAATTGCTAAAACCCCTCAGCAAGGTCAAGTCACAGCCTCTATCATGAGCAAACTCCATGTAACTCTACCAATGGGACACTCCGATGTGCCAATAGCAGAAAGAAGGAAGATCATTGAAGCAGAAATTGAGGAGTTCTCCGAAAAACAGGAAGCTCGTGTTCAAAAGATCTTAAAAGAGCATGGTGGACTCCCAGCTAAATTAAGCAAGGCTCTAATTGACCCTCCCAGTGAATTAATGCAGCATGTTGGATCTGAGCCTAGATCCATGGAAGAATTCAAAACACTGGAAGCTGAAGGCTACTTCAAGGGACTGTCCCTAACCAAAGCATGGGATCTCTACTGGGAAAAAGGACTGGAGGTGTGCAAGACAGCTGAGAAACAACAAAGCTCTAGCAAACACTCAGCCAAAAAATCCAAAACTCCTGTGCAGTACACTCTCAGAGAATGAGGAGCTGAGTCAGGAAAAGAGCGAAAAAGGGATATCGTGTATTGGATGGGCACACGACGACTTGGCGAATTTAGAAGATCAACGCAAAATTGAAGAAGCCAAAAGAAGAATGGCGTGAAAAGTGCCAAAGCCACACGCGAATATGAAGAAAGGCGGAAAAAGGGATGACCATCTTTGCAAAGAGAGCTTACGAAAAGAAGAAGAAGGAAGATGAAAAGAAGAAGAAAGAAGAAGAAGATAAAAAGAGAAAAAGAGCTGATGACTTCGACAAAGCTGGAGAGGAAATAAGGAGGCATCGAAGGCGATGAAGTGTTGCTGTGAGCCCTTCATGTATTTTACTTGTGTAAATACACTTTTGTAAGTCATTTGTATACTTAGTGAAGTTTTCTATAATTTCTCACTTTGCATTAGTATCCTAGCATAGATGTATGTATTGTTGCCTTGATATGGAATGCTCTGATACCAAATGTAAACAAATGTGTAAAGGACAAGAATGTTATGATCAATAAAACGATCGATTCTACGCATACATTCTTTGTTACTGCATTGTCTGTATGTCTTTGATGTTTATATTTTGTTGAATGTTTTTAAGTTTTGGCATCAACAAAAAGGGGGAAATTGTTGAAAAATTTACATTATAGATTTTGATGAATGCCGTGTAAAACTTAAACTAGAAAGTTGGCACCCCATTTTCCTTGTAATTTACATTGAAATAGATAGGGCTGGAAAAGCTGAGTCAAGTCAGCTACGCCTGGAAATACAAGAAGTCATCTGAAGACTGAAGTGAAGACTCCACTGTGGAACAACTGAGTATGGTCAAGATAGAAGATCAAGAGCTCGACTGAAGATGTATCAGCTGAGGAACAGTTGTGTGAAGAGTCAGTCAAAGTCAACTCAAGAAGCCAAGTCTCAAGTTGAAGTGACAAATGAAGTGACAGATGAGTCATCCAATGATTGGAGCAGACTCAAGTCACCTGGGGAAAAAGCGATTGCCAAGAGGAGTTAACTGAAATGAATCCGTTGCACAGAAGTCAAGAACATTACTTAAATAAGTAATACTTCCATGCTGCCAGGTCTTAAAGTGCTCATCCCATAAGCGTGCAAAAGGAACAAACCAATGGGAAGCACTGCACCTCCTGTCAGAACCTGAAAAACTGCAAATTCATTTAATACGAGGAAGGGTCTACATCTCAAGATTGAGGACCAAGAAAATACAAGCCAACGAACACAAGTAACTTTTGAAATCAACCTCTCTCTTCAACGGGCAGATTTTTAAAAGTTCACTATAAAAGGCTGAGGAAATTCATTAAGAAAAGGTTACCTGAACCACGAACAAGCAAGCAATATTCAAGTTGTAAACGTACAAATAGTCTCAAGTATATTCAAGCAAATCCTCAAGCCTGAAACTCGAAGAAATCGATCCAACACAAAGCTGTGAAGGAAAGACAACTTCAAACTGTTGAAGAGGAAACTTTTGAAGAATCAAAAGGGGTCTACTTTCTAAGGAGGATTGTAGGAAGGTTCAAGGTCGAACCAGTATCAAGTTATTGGAGGGCTTTGTGATCAAATCCAAGAGCTTGAGAAAGTGAGCTGAAGTAGCAAGGAAGTTGTCCTGTGAAGAAGCTGAGTCGGAAGAGAAGCCAGCTGTGTGACCAAGGCTGTCTCTAGACTGTTGACCACTTTGTAAGTAGATCTTTTACATAGTGGATTCCTCCAGGAGTTGGAGAAGAGAGGATTAGAAGAATTACCCCATCTTCGAACCTCTATAAAGATTAACTGTGTCATTAATTTTTTTCAGCACATTTACATTTATGCATACTTACATTATATTTGCTGATAAACTTATTTGCTATCCAACTGATTAATAACCAAGTGCTAAAATCAAGTGTTAAAACAAGTTTAAAACAATTCAAAGGGTGTTAAGTCTTCCGCTGATAAAACCAACACAACCAAGTTAAAGTTCAGGTTAAACAGTTGAGTTATTCTATCAACAACTCTGTTGAGTCTGTTGAGTGGCTAACTCTGCTGAATAACCAACTTAGTTGTCCTTCAAGGACTTAGCTGTTTGTGTTAACTCTATAATATTTTAAAAGGACTAAAATCGAAAAGTTGGTAAGGTTTATTCAACCCCCCACCTTCTAAACCTTACTCACACCCCTTGGGACCAACAAACGTTCAACTCGAAACTTAATACCTGGTGGGATTCCAAGCTTGACTCTCCGGACCAGGTTTAATGGTGGTAAACTTAAGTTGAATGTTCAACAAACTTAAGACTGGTGGGATTTCGAGCTTGACTCTCCCGGACTAGGGTCTAATGGTGGTAAACTTAAGTTGAACGTTCACTCAAAACTTAAGACTGGTGGGATTAGAGCTTGACTCTCCGGACCAGGTTTAATGGTGGTAAACTTAAGTTGAACGTTCAGCTTGAAACTTAAGACCTGGTGGGATTCCGAGCTTCAGCTCTCCCGGACCAGGGTTTAATGGTGGTAAACTTAAGTTGAACATTCAGCTCGAAAATTGAAACCTGGTGGGATTCCGAGCTTCAGCTTTCCCGAACCAAGGTTTAGTGGTGGTATATTTAAGTTAAACGTTCAGCTCGAAAATTAAGACCTGGTGGGATTCCGAGCTTCAGCTCTCCCGGACCAGGTTTTAATGATTACTGAAATTTTGAAGCATGAACTGGACAATATTAACAAAAGTTGCGCCTTCCTTTCGATTTCAACAAGGTACAAACAACAAAAAAGGAAACGCTACAAGCTCCTAGGCCTTCACATTTTCATTCGTAGATACATTCTTAAACATGAAATTTCTTTAGATAACACACATTCCAAAGCCTAAGCACCTTATGCCCCTCCAAATCCTCCAGCTCATATGCTCCTCCTCTTATGACCTTCACCATCCTGTAATGTCCTTCCCAGTTGCTTTCTAGCTTGTCTCTCTTCTTTAATGCGTCTGCATGTCGCAGCACTAGATCCCGTACTTGAAAATTCCGCTTCCTGACCTGTTTATCATAAGCTGACTTCATCAATGTTCGGTTTACTTCCATTCTCGGATTAGACCTCTCTCTTTTGTCTTCCAATTCATCTAAAGCTTCCCTCATCAGCTCGTTGTTATAAGTTTCCTCGTAATTCTGCACTCGATGTGTTTCCATTCCTATCTCTACTGGGATCACAACTTCTATTCCATACACCAAGCTAAAAGGTGTCTCCCCAGTGGCTTCCTTGGGCAAAGTCCGGTACGACCAGAGTACAAATTGTAGCTCATCCACCCATCCTCCTCCAGCTCGTTCTAGTCTCGCTTCAAGGCCTCTAACCAAAGTTATGTTCGTAACTTCCACATGCCCATTGGCCTGGGGATGTGCTATAGATGTGAAATGTTGCGTAACCTTCATCCCTGCAAACCAACTCCTGATTCTTTTGTCCTGAAACTGTGTTCTATTGTCCGAAACTAGATCCCTCGGCCAGCCATACCGGCTTAATATAAAATTCCAAATGAAATCCATTATGTTGTCCTCCGTGATTTTCGCCAAGGGCTCTGCCTCTACCCGTTTACTGAAATAGTCCACTGCGACTACCAGAAACTTTCTCTGTCTTGAAGCCATGGGAAAAGGCCCTACTATATGAATGCCCCATTTCGCGAAAGGACACGGGGAGCTCATCACTCCCAACAACTCAGCAGGTTTATGGACAAGGGGTCCATGCTTCTGACATTTCTCACAAGTTTTTACTACCCTCTGCGCATCTTCTTTTAATCCCGGCCAAAAATAGCCCGCCCTTCTAGTCTTCTTTGCTAACAACCTGCTCCCACCATGAGACCCACAAACTCCCTCATGCAACTCCTGGAGGACATAAGCTCCTTCCTCTCTGCTCAGACATCTCAAGTACGGCTACGAGAAAGCTCTTTTATACAACACTCCTCCTATTAAACAATGTCCCAACGCTCTTGCTTGGATTCTAGACGCTTTTCTTTTTTCTTCAGGCAGGATAACCGTTGTAAAATAGTTGCTTATGTCATTTCTCCAATCGACCCCTTCATTCAAGGCAAAAACATCATGTCCCAAGACACAAGTGTTATCTGACAACACAATAATCATTCTCGTACCGCAGTCCGCGGCCAAACTGGCTATTTTGGATAAGTGATCTGCCTTAACATTTTCCTCCCTAGGGATCTGCTATAATTTAAACAAAGAGAACTGTT
The DNA here is from genome assembly GCA_016081115.2 of Rehmannia glutinosa. Classification (NCBI taxonomy): domain Eukaryota; kingdom Viridiplantae; phylum Streptophyta; class Magnoliopsida; order Lamiales; family Orobanchaceae; genus Rehmannia; species Rehmannia glutinosa. The sequence goes on along the minus strand of CM071931.1, from coordinate 58,147,013 downwards.
TGGCCAATTCTCCCACTATCTGCACAAATTTTCTCATTCTCTCTTCTCTTACCTCAAAATCTCCACTGACCTGATGTGTGACCAACATCGAATCGGAATAGGCCCTTAGGGACTTGACCCCTAAATTTACTGCCATGCGCATTACCCTTATCAGCACCTCGTACTCAACTTCATTATTTGAGGCCCTGAACCCAAACCTTACTGCTACCTCGAGATCTTCCCCCTTTGGGTTGGTTAGCACTATACCAGCCCCACACCCAGTTTCCGAAGAAGATCCATCTACGTGCAGGAGCCACGCCCCAAGTTCGGCCTCATGCTGCATCATCTCCTGCAAAAAATCTGCCAATGCTTGCGCTTTTACTGCCGTCCGAGGGCAATATTCCATATCGAACTCCCCCATCTCAATAGCCCACTTGATCATTCTGCCCTTGACGTTTCAGGCCTGTCCATTATTCACCCTATCTGCAGGTTTGTGAGAACCACCACTTTGTGCGAAAGAAAATACGGTCGGAGCTTCCTTGCAGCTACTACCAATGCTATCCCACCTTTCTCGACCTCGGAGTATCTCAATTCCGCTCCTTGTAGTAGCTTGCTAACATAATAAATGGGCATCTACCTACCCTGCTCTTTCCTCAACAACACCGAGCTCACCGCCCTGTCCCCTACCGAAAGGTAAAGGTAAATGTCCTCCCCTGGGACTGGTTTGGTTAGTAGGGGCAATTTGGACAAGAAGTGTTTTAACTCGCTGAAAGCTCTTTCACATTCCTCCGACCACTCGAACTTGTTAACCTTCCTCAACACCTTGAAGAATGGGAAACTTTTCTCTGCCAACTTGGAGATAAATCTACTCAGCACTGCTATTCGACCCATGAGTTGCTGCACTTTATTGATACTAGTGGGCGAAACCATGTCAATCACTACTTTTACTTTTTCCGGATTCACCTCTATCCCCGTTCGGTAACCATATATCCCAAAAACTTTCTAGATCTGACCCCGAAAGAGCACTTAGCGGGGTTCAGCTTCATCCCGAAATTCCTCAAAACTGCAAACGTCTCCACTAGATCTGCCACATTGGTCGTGGCTGACCTACTTTTTACCAACATGTCGTCCACATAAACCTCCATGTTTCTACCCAACTGTTCTTTGAACATCCGATCCATTAGCCTTTGGTAAGTAGCTCCTACGTTCTTCAAGCCAAAGGGCATGATCACATAGCAATACGTGGCAGATGAGGTAATGAAGCTCACCTTCTTCTGGTCTTCCACTGCAAGGCGTATCTGGTGATATCCTTGATATGCATCCATCATGCTTAAGAGCTCATACCCGGCTGTTGAATCCACCAACTGATCTATCCAGGGCAGGGGGTAATGGTCTTTTGGGCAGGCTTTGTTAAGGTCGCAAAAATCGATGCACATCCGCGTCTTATCTCCCTTGGGTACCAGAACCGCATTAGACACCACTCGGAGAATGGATCTCCCACGATATGGCACATACTAGCGGCTTATCCACCTCTTCATGTATGATTTTATCCTTATCCCACCCGAAGGGCCTCTTTTTCTGCTTGACTGGCCTCCTCTCCGGATCTACATTTAAGTGATGTGTTACCTGCTTCGGGTCCACTCCCCCCAAGTCCTCTGCACTCCAGGCAAACATGTCGAGATTTTCCCTTAAGAAAGATGTGATTGCTGCTACCAATTCGAACCCCAACTGCGTCCCTATCCAAGTCACTTTGGTAGGATCTCCTATTACCAGCTCTCTACACTCATTAGCTCTTCCTGTGGCTTCAGACTCATCATGTTGGGTTTCTCCTTTTCTTTCCTTTTTCTCATTTTAAGTGGGTTGGTGTCCCTTTCGCTTTCCACTTCCTTTCGTTTAGATTTCTTCTGTTCTCCCTTCCTTACTGCCTCCACATAGCATTTTCTAGCCACCTGCTGGTCCCCCAATACTTCCCCAATACCATCTTCCATGACGAATTTTAATTTCATATGGAATGTAGAAACGACAGCTTGGAACGCATTTAACGCAGGTCTACCAATAATGACATTATAGGTAGAGAATGAATCGACTACGAGAAAACTAACCATTCGTGTCTTACGATGCGGTTGCTTGCCTATGGTGAAAGGTAAGATCACCTATCTAATGGGCTCCACTACTCCACCCTCGAAGCTGAACAGGGTTGTCTCCGCAGGTTTCACTTCCATCTCCAATCCCATTCCGAGCTACCTGTATCCACCATGATGCGAGCTACTTCAAAATTAGCTATGGTGGCAGTAATGACCAAGGCGCCATTATGCGATGGGGATACACCCCTCTGATCCTCCGCTCCGAATGAAACAACGGGCTCCCTCACCGGCCCTACTTCCATGATGGGTCGGATCTCTCCTCTCGCATGCGCCTTCCGCGCCCTATTGGAATCCCCATCAGTAGGCCCTCCAGCTATCATTTTATAGTTCCCCTTGGAGGGTGGTCCTCCTTGCCAGCTCCAGCATTTCCCCTGCCCCCCACCCGGTGGGGGTGGTGATTCCTTTTCGCCCCTGCATTACTAGCTTGCCCCTGATCCATTTTAACCCACCCGGCCAACCATCCTTTCGATCTCGTCTTTCAAATGCCGACACTCTTACGTGGTATACCCAAAATCATTATGGAACTCACGGAAGAACTTTGATTTAGGCCAGAGGGCACCGCGGAATAGTTCACGGGCCATTTCAAATCTTTATTCCATTATCGCCATCAAAACTTGTGACCTTGAAGCCACAAGAGGGGTGTACAACCGAGGTTCACCTAATCGGGGCACCAACCCTGTCCTTCTCTCTTGCTCCCAAAACCGCTTGGGCGCCACATCACGGTGCACCTCCACCCTTTCCTTCCTCTTGTCCCTGAGCTCTTCCTTCTTGCCCTTCTGGGCTTCCTCCAAGTTAACGTACTTCTCAGCCCTTCTTGGCCAGAGATCTAAAGAAATCTCCCTCCTTCAGTCCCTGAGTAAGTGCACTAGTCATGATCTCCTGGTTCGCGAAGGGCGCCTCCAATGATGCTGCCGTAAACTTTCTGACATAATCTCTTAGGGGCTCGCCTTCTGATTGTTTAACCCTAAAAAGTGTTAGCGATGTCTTTTGGTGTTTCCTTGAGCTATAAAACTAATGCATAAAAGCCGAGCTAAACTCCCTGAAGGATGCAATGGAATTTGTCGGCAGCTGACTGAACCACTGTTGGGCGGACTGAGATAGTGTGGTAAGAAATACTCGACACTTCATCCCATCCGAGTATCTATGCAGCAAGGCCAAATTTTCAAACCTACACAGGTGTTCCCAAGGGTCCATTATCCAATCATATTCGTAGGTTAAAGAGCGAAAATTGGCTGGCAACTCATCTGCCATCACCGAGGCCCTGAAAGAGATTCCCCTCTTAACCACCTCCTTTCCTGATACCCTCTGCTTCAGCTCACTCACCACCCTGAGCATTTCTTCCCACTTCTTCGCTATTCTACATTCCCTCAAGGCCTCTTCCCCTTGCTGGATAACCCCCTCCGGACGATGGAGAGGTTTTGTCAAAGGGCAACCCGGCGTGTGTTCTTGTTCTCCAGCCTTCGACACCGCACTGGATATCAAACTAGCCAATTGTCCTCTCGTGAAATGCAAGGTTTCCCCCGCAAATTCTTCATTCAAAATCACCCTTGGCAACCGGTCCACGAAAGACCCCGGGGTCACACTAGGGGTGTTAAGAAGAGACCCCCTGGGCATGCCCCCTGGGATACCAGGTGTCACCTCCACTCCCTCCGGTGCCACCAGAGTCTCCTTACCCTTCGTTCCTGATCCACTCATACTCACGTCTCGAACTCAGAATTTCCCACAGATGGTGCCACTTGATCATCTGGATCAGTTTGGACTATCAAAGCTCCAACTTCGCTCCTCCTTGCCGCACCGCAAAGCCTAAACCGGAGGATTCTTGACGTTAGCACTCAATGCTAAAGTCAGGCGATGGAAGAGAGGAATATTGAACAATATTTAAAGTGTATAATTATAGAATGAATATATCATCTAAAGTCAAACCTTTTCTTGGCATAAGAATGCCCCTTTTATACCTGAATTTGGGCTCTTCCTCCCTCCCAGAGAGCTCCACGTGTCATCCAACGATTGGCCCCTGATTAGTCTTTTCCCTCAGTTCACGAAGTTACTCCCTGACAGGTCTCCCTTCCCTAAGGGTCACTTCTAGCAGGTCTCCCCCTGACCATACTTACTTCTTGGCAGGTAATCCTTTGACCCGCCCCCTTTTATACCTTAAAACCCGGTTGCATTTAATAACCAAGTTAGGGAATGTCCTTTACATTAAATGCCCCTCCTCGGTCGAGCTATCTCTCGCATTTATGTCTTATCATTAGTCATAAATACCGCCGCCCATCTATCACATCACAGTTACTCTCTCCTTTATGTTATTCTCAATCGTACTGGCTATTAAATGAAGTTGCAGGTCTCCCCTCACTTAGGCCTTCCCATCCTTGTAGGACCTTTAGTAGAAATCTCGGTCCCCAGAGATGGTAGGTCTAATCGCTTGAGCTTTTACTTTCCTTGGTAAGATCCGGCCAAAGACAGACCTGCTCTAAGTAGACCTGCCTCTACCTAAGTCGGGCCGGATCAGCTACAATGTAGGATTCAACATGGGGATATGCCAGATCAAGGATGCTGAATCCAATGAGATAGTGTTGCAAGGAGCAAGACAAAACAATATGTATGTAGTGGATTGGTCCACTGCTACACCAAGCACATGTCTGCTAGCAAGGAGTACAGCCGAATCCAGTTCGTTGTGGCATAAGAAGCTGAGTCACCTGAATTTCAAAATGATCAACAAGCTTGCAAGGAGTCATCTTGTGGAAGGATTGCTAGACTCGGTAAACAAGAAAGAAAGCATATGTGATGCATTCCAGATGAGAAAGCAAATCAAATCACCATTCAAGAATAATCCAAGTCCTTCTTCAACCAGGATATTGCATCTATTGCATATGGATTTATTTGGTCCTGTTGAGCTAGCTAACATCGGTGGAAAGAAATACACCTTAGTGGTGGTGAATGATTATTCAAGATATACATGGACAATTTTCATGTGTAAAAAGAAGGAAACACTGCAGAAGTTGCCTCAGCTGATGAGAAGAGTTCAGAATGAGAAGAGCCAAACCATTATCAAGATAAGATCTGACATGGCAACTGAGTTTGTCAATGGAATTATAACTCAGTATTGTGTTGAAAATGGTATTGCTCATGAGTTATCAGGACAAGGACTACACAAATGAGAATGGAGTGGTGAAAGAAAAAACAAACTCACAAGGAAGCTGCGAGGACAATCTGAAGCTGGATTTCCTAAGAGATTTTAGGCTGAAGCCATAAATACAGCATGTTATACTCAGAATAGATGCATGATTAACAGGGAATTTAACCAGACTCTTTATGAGATTTGGATAGGGAGAAAGCCAAATGTTGGATATTTCAAGATATTTGGATGTAAATGCTTCATCCACAACAATGGCAAGGACAATTTGAAGGATTTTGATGCTAAAGCTGATGAAGGTATCTTTTGGGATACTCTGCTGAGAGTAAAGCCTATAGAGTGCTAAACAAAAGTACTATGGTCATAGAAGAGTCTATCATTGTGGTTTTTATGAGCCAAATGTGAATGAAGAGGACAACATGAGTTAGGCGATCGCGAGAATAAGCCAACTATACGAAGACTCCATATGTTGAAGCGGATGTGAGAGCACTCAACCACGATGATGATGAGATAGTTGAATCTCAAAGATAGCCGCAAGGTCTGCAATGAATGATGATGAAGAAGTTGCTCAAGACAACTTAACTTAGCAAAGACGGTTGAATCCAGCAGACTTACTCCAACCTGATATGAGATGGCTGAGAGACCATCCACCTGAGTTAATCATTGGACATGTTAGAGATGGCATAAGAATCAGATCGGGAGCACATCATGAAGTAATCTTCACTTGTTTTATCTCCCAAATAGAACCTAAAGATGTGTCTCAAGCATAATTCAAAGGCCAAACAACCAAAATGTTATTGGTACTAAGTGGGTATTCAGAAACAAGATGAATGAGGAAGGATCTGTTGTCAGAAACAAAGCAAGATTGGTAGACAAAGGGTATTGCCAAGAGGAAGACATAGATTTTGATGAAACCTTTGCTCATGTTGCCAGATTGGAAGTAATAAGGATGTTTCTTGCTTATGGTGCACATAAAAACTTCACTGTAGATCAAATGGATGTGAAGAAAGCATTTCTAAATAGACTGTTAGAGGAGAAAGTCTATGTTGAACAATCTCCAGGTTTTGAGCAGAAAACTATTGGAGATAAAGTCTACAAGCTCAAGAAGGGATTGTATGGATTGAAACAAGCACCAAGAGCATGGTATGATACATTGTCTCAGTTTCTAATTGACAATGGATTCACCAAAGGCAAGTTTGATAGAAACTCTTCAGAATTCAAGGTGGAGAGTGTATACTGATTGTTCAAATATATGTGGATTATATCATCTTTGGATCCATAAACAAAGAGTTGTGTGACAAGTTCTCAAACCTCATGCAAGGTAAATTTGAGATGAGCATGATGGGAGAGCTGACTTTCTTCTTAGGACTTCTAGTCAACCAATTGAAGGATGGAACCTTCATAAGCCAAACCAAGTATACCAGAGATCTAATGAAGAAATTTGGTATGGAAGAGAACTCATCAGTGAAGATTCATATGAATACATCAGTCAAGATGGACATGGATGCAGATGGAAAAACTATTGATCAAACCAGATATAGAGCCCTCATTGGATCTTTGCTCTATCTAACAGCAAGTAGGCTAGACATCACCTTTTTTGTAGGTGTATGTGCTAGATTTCAATCTGCACCAAAAGAAAATCACATGACTATAGCTAAGAGAATCCTTAGGTATTTGAAGAGATTCCAAGAAGTTGGCTTATGGTATCCAAAGGAAGGAGGATTCAAGTTGGTAGGATACGCAGACTCAGATTATGCTTGATGTAGAGTTGATAGGAAGAGTACATCAGGTACATGTCAAATGCTTGAAAATCGATTAGTTTCTTGGTTCAGCAAGAAACAAAATTCAATAGCTACATCCACAAACAAGTAGAGTACATAGGCTGCGGACATTTGTTGTGGCCAAGTCTTATGGATGAGACAAAGAATGGTAAGAGACTATGATATTGAAGAAAGAAAATTTCTATTAAGTGTGATAACACTAGTGCTATTGCAATCACTCGAGAATCTAGTGTTGCTCTCAAGAAAAAGCACATTGATGTCATATATTGTTTTATAAGAGACCACGTTGAAAAGAAAGACATCATCTTGGAATACATCTCAAGCGATAAACGATTAGGCGACATATTCACAAAGCACTTATGTGAATCAAGATTGGAGGCGCTTAAGAATGAACTAGGTTAATTGGTGAGTTAGGAAACTCGGAAGACTCAATTAGCGAGAGACAAAACAAGAGAGAATGGAAAATAAGCAAGTTCACATTTCAGCCAAGTGAAACAGCCTAGTCGGGAATCAGCTGTATCGAGTTAGTTGACAGCTGAGTGATCTTATATGAAGAGAGAATCAGAGTTAAGTCACTTTGGACGATAGGCTGAATCATGTATGCGCTAAGTGACAAAAACGCATCGTTTTTATTCAAGCCGAATATTTTTAAGGATGACATCAACATAATTATGATTATGATCACAAGACAAAAGTGCACAATAAAAACATATTATTGGATATAAATGTTGTTGCATTTAAAGTGGGGAAATTAATGTGGTTTTGAAGTCTCAATCCTGACCGTCGATTTTGATCAAAATTTTCAAATTCCAAAAACCGTCCTTTCAAGTCCCATATAAACCGAAACATTTTTTCTCTCTCCTCACAAAACACCTTTGTCTTCAACAAGCAAGAAAAATTCTCTCTGCAACAGTTCGAAACCTTACTTTCAAAGATCATGTTTTTACGCATTTTTCACCGTTTATTTTCTCTAAAAATGGCCGCTACGTATGACTTTGTCAAGTTATTTGAGAAAATCCACTCGGGATCCACTATGAACTTCAAAGGAATGATTAAACAGGGTGCTGATGAGGCCCTAGTGAAGAAGATCGCGGAGAAGCTCGAGAAGTCTAGTTTGAAGGACTTTCTCACTATGGAGTTCTCTTACTTGGAAGAGGTCGCTATGTTTTACGTTAATGCGAAAGTACATGATGATGAGATTCGCTCATCTGTTCATGGAAGGCCATGAAGATCACTGTTGCTGACCTTGCTGAACACTGTAAGTTGCCTACTGATGGGCTGAAAGAAATTACTGAGAAAAACGTGAACTTGGTTGCGGCTTGGAAGGAGATAGCCAAGCCCGAGTCAGCTATAAAGGTTGTTTACACTGCCAAGAAGGAACTGACCAAGGATGACTACCACAAACTAATGGACATCGTGTCCAAGTGCATGGACATGAAACTTGGAAGCTTCAACCAGCTATCACGGACTAAGCTTGTGGTGATGGTTGCGGTCATGCAAGAGAAGAAGGTTAACTAGGCTGAGTTTGTCTTTAGCCGTATATGCCAGAATGTGATTAACAAGTCCTTCAAGGATGATGGGACTTTCGGATGCTCGTTGGGTTATGGCCTGGTGATTGGCCATTTGATGGAGGTAAAGTGGATTGTCCTGCGACATGGAAAGTCATTCCATGCAAACAAGAAAATGTTTAAGGCAAACCTCTCTAGAGCTCAGAGGAAGGCATGGCAAAAAAGCTGACACAAGTGAGGGTGAGTCAGCTGACCCTACCAAAGACACAGCTGCGACCGCTCCAGCTCTCTCTCCAAGCCTATCTCAAAGAAGAGGGCTGCGGCGGCTAAGCCTACACCTGCCCCTGCAGCCAAGTCCAAGAAGGCTCCTACCCCTACAGCCGAGCCACAAGCACCTGCCCCCGCAGCCAAGATCGAGAAGGATACCTCAAAGCCTTCTCTGATCGTGAAGAAAAAGCGCATAGCTGGGTCTTGCAAACCAGCTGCTGCCAAAGAGACAAAGATGGTGGAGCCAGAAGCCACCATAGAAGAAGCTAAACATAATGAGGTTCCTCTTGTTACAACCAAGAGGAGAAGACTGGTCAGAAGATCAAAACTTGAGAAAGTCGAGTCTGCCACTCAACCATAAAAGCCCGTAGAGACTGATGCTCGATCTCAAGAGAAAAGATGTAGTTGTTGAAGACCCGAAGATTGGTTGTAAGAAAGTTGGTTGTAAGGAGAGAAGGAGATAGCTGAGACAGCCATGACTCTTGAAGAAAGAGTTATCTAATCCCCTCAGACAGATGCTAATGTACCTGAGGAGGAGCAAGCCCCTGCAACCGATCCGGAAGATGGAGATGATGATGATGATGTGATTATGTACTCTCCTGTCTACCTGGATTTTCAGCAGAGATTGAGGGAATGGAGGAGATGGAAGCTAGACTACTCCAGACAACAATTCGCATATCCTGAGTTCATTTAAGAAGAGGAGGAGCTTCTAAGCTTCCTCGAAAACATCACTGTCCACCATGCACTCAATGAGGAATTCTTCATGGATGCCTTCCGTGCTATTAAGGAAGATGAAAAAGAAAAGGCATTGGAAAAGGCCAGAGCAGCTGAAAAATCAAAGATGTCTATGTTCACTGGAAGCCATGAGCATCACATGGAGTCAACTGACAGCAACGACCTAGAGGAGTTAGACCCAACTGCAGCAGTTGAAAAGGCTGAGTTCCAACATGACATTAAAGAATCACGAGCTATGCACGAGAAACAACTTCAAGAAGGTCCAGGAGAGTCTTCCCAACTCTCTTCTCGATCTGATCCTTTGGGTGTGGTGCAAAAGATTGCAACTGATATTACTGCCACCACATCCCCCGTGCAATCTCAAAATGGCTCTCAGGGGAACGACGATGAAGCTAGGGAAGGAGAAGCAGCGGGCACTCTAACCAAGCCAACCCCCAAAGAGGTTGTTGAGATACCTACCCAAATGGCTGACTACTCAAAAGGACAAACAATCGTGTCTCAGGAGCAGAGTAACCCCACAACCGTTCACTCAGCTGGTGTGCCAGCTGCGGGGGAAGCTCTCTCCACCATAGCTAGGTCGGAGGATGCTGTGGGAGACCAAACTTTGCAGTTAGGAGGCGAAGGTGAGCAATCAACGGATAAGCAGAGTGAAGTTAACGAAGCTCGGACGGTTGAGACTATCCCAGCTAAAAATTCCCCTAACATGAAGGCGGTGACGCTACTGATGCAACTAAGAAGGATGGGAAAGAGGACAAGGGACTTGAGACTCCAAAGGATGGCACCGAAGACCCCAAAGTAGCTGAGTCTGCCAAAGGGATAATTGTCCAAGGCCCCATAGCGGTTGAGACTGCTGGGGGTAATGAAGGCCTAAAGGAGGTTGAGACTTCCTTAGGTAAAGAAACAGAGCAAGAGAACAATCCTCAGATGGAGGGAGCTGGTGAAAAAGAAGAGATCAACGCCCTTCATGATTCCCAGGAAAACATTGATACAACATTTCTGGAACAAGAAAATGAAGCTGAGTCCACACATGTTGGAGATTCTACTCAGGACGAGGCTGAGGATGTTCACGACTCACGGTGTACTATCAGTGAGAAAACAACTCCGATGAGATTCGTCTTTGATGATGAACCAACTCCTATGGTTACATCAAACTCCAATGACGATGATAAAATAGTTGAGGACAAGTCAACTCAAAAGGAAACACTTACTGATGCCAACGAAGTTGTTACCACAGCTGAGGCATAGTCAGCTGAGTAGACCGACACAACAGCTCCAGCTGAAACAAAGTCATCTGAGCAGGCTACCACAGCTGCTTCAACAAAGATTCAATCAGCTTAACAGTAGGCTCCCACAGTGCGTTATCTGTCGATGAAGCTGGCTCAGCCGAGGCAAATAGAGCTGATGCACAAAAATGAGAGAAGGTAAAGGCTCCACAACATGAACCAATGGGAATCCCTCTCATTTCGGATGATATGTTTACAGAATCTGGTGGAGAATAAGAAAAATATACTGTGCAGGAGGATCCCATAATTCCAGCTGATTCCATTGTACCGATAGGTTTTGACTTTGATGTCGTGTGGCCTGAAGAAGAGTCGGCTCCTATAGCCGAGTTCTTAAAATGTGTTGAAAGATATATGTATAGAAATTGAGAATATGGAATGCCACCTCACATCGTTAGACCTCGGGTTGGATAGCCGTGATGCAAACATCAATAGAGATATTCGAGGTGTTGTCCTACGGATCATGGAATGGGCTGCACAGACAACTGATATGAGCTTAGAGAAAGCCCTCTATTTAAATTCATTCTTTGCAGAGCTACTAGTATGGAGTGCGGATAACGCATACGATTTAATGAGAGGCGAAAAGAGTTTATGGTGAGAATTAAAGATTCCCACAAGTCGGATATGGAGTTACTTAAGCTGCAACACCAGAGCGAAATTGAACGCATGGAGGACAACACGAACCAGAAGTTCAGTCTTCTTCAGGCAGAAATGAAATTGATGGCAGCTGAGTCAAAGGCTACACGGACCAAGTTCTAAATAGTCTACTCCAAAGCAGATGATAAGCAAAATTCGACGAACAGCTGACTTGACTTCATATTCAGTGGTTTGTTCCCTGGCCTGACCCTTTCGTTTGGTGATGATGCCAAAAAGGGGGAAGATGAGGCCTTGAAGGGACTGAAGGAAGAGAAAGGGAGTCATAAGGTGGAGAAGAAGGGAGATACAACTAATGGTGAAGCAAGCTTAAAAAATCCCCTCCTTGAAGCCTATGTTCGCTGAAACCCCCCAATAAGGAGAAATCACAGCTTCAATTCTCAGTAAGTTGCCGAAAGAACTAACAGTAGAACAGAAAGCTGAGATGGCAATGAAAGAATCAAGAAAAGCCATCGAAGCTAAATTTGAGAAGGTAGCTGAGAAGCAATCTACGTGTATTTAGAATATCAGAATGCAATATGATGGTCCTCCAGCAGGAAAGGATTTCTCTGCGATCAAGCCCCCGAGAGACATTGTTATGCCTAATGTTGGGTCTGAACCTAGATCCCAAGAAGAGTTTCAAACTCTAGAAGCAGAAGGCTACTTCAAAGAGATGACTCTACCACAAGCCTGGGATTTGTACTGGGAGAAAGGTCTTGAGAAATGCAAATCAGCTGATAAGCAGCAAAGTTCCAGCAGTCACTCAGCTGGAAAATCAAAAATTCTAGTACAGTATACTCCCAGCGGAGGAGGAGCTAATTCAGGGAGAGGAATGGGAAGATCCAGTGGAAGTGGAAGAGGCAGAGGTTCTCGACCGCAGCTGAATCTGGAAAATGTCAAGTATATTGATCCGCAGAAGAAATGGATCACATACTGGGCTGGATATGATCATCTAGCTAACCTGGAAGTTGCACGCAAGAATGCTGAAGCAGTGAGAAGACAGTAAGCTGAAAATGAACGAACAACTTGTGAATGGGAGGAAAGGCAGCGTAGGGATGACCCTGCTGGAAGGCGAGCGTATGAGAAGAAAAGGAAGGATGAAGAGGAAAGAAAGAGGAGAAGAGCTGAAGAGGACATGAAGAAAGCTGATGACAAAGAGAGAAGAAGGAAGCAACCAAGGCATTAAAGACGGCTGCAACCCCTTCGTGTATTTTACTTAGCTCTGAATACATAGCTGTAAGTTTTCCCTATAATATAGCTCTAGTACTTTCTTTGTAATGTTTGCTCTGATATAAGTTGTAACTTAGCTTAGATACATGTAATGCAAAACCTGTATAAGCTATGATACGTGTTGTAAACAGCTTTGTAAAGGACAAGAATGTTATGATCAATAAAACTGATTTTTCAAAGCATACATTCTTTGTTATTGCACTGCTTGTGTTTGATGTTTATTTTATTTAAGTTTTGGCATCATCAAAAAGGGAAATTGTTAGGAAATTTATTAGTTAGATTTTGATGATACCATGTAAAACTTAAATTAGGAAGTCGACACCCCATTTTCTTTGTAATTCTATGTTGTAATGGATAGGATGAAGAGAGTGAGTGAAGTCGGCTATGTCAAAGAATGCAAGAAGTCAATCTGAGACTAGAGTGAAGACTCTCTTGGATGGCAAAGATGGAAGACAAGGACTCAACTGTAGGATAGCCACCGAGGAATAAGCGTGTGAAGTATGACAAAGTGCCAAGTCAAGTCGACAAAAGGAGCAAGTCTAATATTGAAGTGACGGTTGAGTCATTTCCATATGTTTGGAGCGAGACTCAAGTCAAGGGGTAAAGCGCGATCAAGTCAAGACAACTGACATTAATCCGTTGGAAGGAAGTCAAGGATAGTACTTAATATAGTAATAAGTCCAAGTTGTCAGGTCTTAAAGTGTTTGGCCCGAAAACATGCAAAAGGAATAAACCAATGGGAAACACAGAAGCATGTGTCAGGCCCTGTAAAGTTGCAGAACCATTTAATACAAAGAAGGGTCAACATCACATCTCTTCAATCCAAGAAAAGACAAGCCAACGAACAAGAAGTGTCATTTAAAAATAGCCTATGTCTTCAACGGGAAAATTTTCAAATGTGCACTATAAAAGGCTGAGGAAGCATTTGAGAAAAAAAGACCTGAACCAAGCACGAATCAAGCAATTATTAAGCAAGCATAACCTGCAATATTCTCAAAGCTTATCAAAGAATTCCTCAAGCCTAAAAACGCGAAGGAACTCGATCCAACACACGTTGTAAAGTAAAGATTACTTCAAACAAGTTGAAGAGGAAAAGTTTAAAGAACGAAAAAGAGGTCTATACTCCAAGTTGAAGAAGTTGTAGAAAGGTTCAAGGTCGAACCAGGAGTTTCAAGTCTGTTGGAAGGTTGTGTGATCAATTCCAAAGACATGAAGGGAGCTAAAGTAGCAAGGTAGTTGTCTTGTGAAGAAGCTGAGTCACATGAGAAGCCAGCTATGTGATCAAGGATGTCTCTAGACTGAGAACTGCTTTGTAACTTGATTTGTTACTTAGTGGATTCCTCCAGGAGTTGTAGAAGAGTGGATTAGAAGAATTACCCCATCCTCGAACCACTATAAAATTACTTGTGTCATTTACTTTCAGCATTTACTCTCTTGCTTATATTTTTCTTATCTGCTGTTATGTTATTTTGCTATAAAATTGATAAATAACAAGTGATAAAACAAGAGTTTAAAAACGAGCTTTATACAAACAAAGGGTGTTAACTCTTCCGCTGTTAAAAACCAAATCAACTAAAAAGTTTAGTGTCAGCTGACGCAGCCGAGTTATACTATCAACAACTCGTCTATTGAGTGGGTAACTTAGCTGAAATAAGCCAACCTAGCAGTCCCCCAAGGACTTAGCTGATTTGAGTCAACTCTGTTGAAAATCTTAAAAAGACTAAAAGTAAATATTTGGTAAGGTTTATTCAACCCCCCTCCCTTCTAAACCTTACACCACACTTCTTGGTACCTACAAGTCGTATGTACCGCATGCTATGCTATTAATCGTGTTTACCTTCGTCATAAGTTGAATAAAATACCATATGAGCTTTAAAAATGAAGAACTCCAAATATTAGTTACTTCAAAGTATTTGGGTGTAAGTGTTCTATTTTGAATACCAATGATCAATTGGAAAAACTTGATCCTAAGGCCGATGAAGGAATATTTATAGGATACTCAACCAAGAGCAAGGCACATCGAGTTTATAATAGGAGTAGCATGGTGGTTGAAGAATCTATTCATGTAAAATTCAATGAAGCCTCAGGTGTTGAAAGGATACCCAATGATGAAAGTGATGAAGAAGATGATATTGAACCAATTATTCCAAATGATACTCAAAGTGATCAACCTTCCACATCAAATGATCAATCTTCAACTTCAAATGTTCCATAAGAATACAAAGTTGATAATTCGAATCTCCCCGTTGCTCTAAAATTCAAATGAGATCACCCAAAAGATCTCATAATTGGGGACCCTCTAGACAAGGTTATGACTAGAAGGAAATTTGCCGAAAAGCTCTTATTTCTCAAAAAGAGCCAAAAAATGCAAAGGAAGCAATTGAAGATGAGGATTGGTTTTTAGAAATGCAAGAAGAGTTGAATCAATTCGAAAGGAATAATGTTTGGGAATTGGTACCTTATCCTCCATTACAAACAATTATTGGTATGAAATGGGTATTCCAAAATAAACACGATAACCAAGGCAACATCATTCAAAAAAAATCAAAGCTATTGGCTCAGTGGTATTCTCAATAAGAAGGTATTGACTATGATGAAATATTTTCACCCGTAGCACGTTTAGAAGCTATTCGTATTTTACTTGCCTATTCTTGTTTCAAATATTTCAAGCTTTACCAAATGGATATTAAATCCACTTTTATAAATGGTTTTATTCAAGAAGAATTCTATGTAAAACAACCTCCGGGGTTTGAAAATTTTTCAAGGCTAAATAATGTTTACAAACTTAAAAAGGCCTTATATGGTTTAAAGCAAGCACCCCGAGCATGGTATGATATACCTAGCTCTTTTCTTTTGCAAAATGGATTTACATGAGGTAAAGTTGGTACTACTCTTTTTGTTTTTGACAAAGGGCAAGATTGCTTATTAGTTCAAATTTATATTGATGATATTATATTTGGTGCTACTAATGAATCTCTTTGTAAGAAATTTTCCAAGTTGATGCAAGGTGAATTTGAGATGAGCATGATGGGGGAGATCAATTTCTTTCTTGGACTCCAAATAAAACACTGCCAAGAAGGCATTTATATATCACAATCAAAGTACATAAAAGAACTTCTAAAGAAGTTCGGAATTTGAAGAAGGAAGAACCGTCACTACTCCAATGGCAACCAATTTCAAGCTCAGCAAGGATGAAAAAGGCAAGTCGGTTGATGAATCAAAATATTTAGGTATGATTGGTAGTTTACTTTATTTAACCATAAGTAGACCCGATATTCTTCATGTTGTATGCCTATGTGCTCGTTTTTAAAGCAATCCCAAAGAATCTCATATGAGTGTCGTTAAAAGATATTTTTGATATTTGAAAGGCATTATTTCATATGGCTCGTTTTATCCAAAGAACAAATTTTTTTTCTCTTAAAGGATATAGTGATTCGGATTATGCGGGAAATATTGATGATCGCAAAAGTACCTCCGGATCATGTAAATTTTTAGGTGATTGCCTCGAATCTTTGTTTTCAAAGAAGCAAAATTGTGTGTCCTTATCAACGGCCGGGCCGAATACATTTCTGCGGCCTTTTGTTGTACTCAACTTCTTTGGATAAAACAAACCTTAGCGGATTACAAATGTTCTTTTGAAAATATTCTTATTTTTGTGATAACAAGTCCGCTGTAAATATTGCTCAAAATTTGGTTCATCATAACCGAACAAAGCATATTGAGGTTCGTCATCATTTTCTAAGGGATTGCGTTTCCAAACGAAAAATTGAGATGTGCTTTGTTCCGTCTCAAGATCAACTCGTGGATATTTTCACACAACTTTTAGCTGCCGAGTCTTTTGTGTCAATTCTAGCTTGTTTAGGCATAATGCATACCAAAAAAGGTCTATGATTGCATTTTGTGCGTTTTAAAACTTAGGGGTGAAAAACCAGATATTTTAATTCAAAATTCGGACATAACCAAAAATGAGCTCCAGGGACCGGATGACCAAGGGGGTTGACCGGTCGATCAAGGCATGTACCGGTCGACCACCCCCTCAACCGGTTGAACAAGACTATTTTTTGGTTAAATTCGGTTCTGTCCCAGACTTAGTCTATTTCCCTCATTCTTCGTCCATTTCGCACCCCTTTGCAAATTTCACACACATATCACTCAAAATGATTTCTTTCTTGTAAATTCTATATTGTTGGACTTATATTATGAGTATATCATCTATATTACTCAACTTCTCCGATTAATTGGTAAGTTTAATTCCTCTTTTAATCTCAATTGAGTTGTACCCTTGAGAAAATGCTATTGCTTGGTATATTGATGAAATTGTTGTATCATTGTGTTGGGGATTATGTATATTGATGAATTGTGACTATAGAACTGCATTTGGTGTTGATTTTTTGGGCATGATCACATTTACAAATGTTATATACACCTTCGATTTTATTCTACGCACGCCAAGTGTTCAATAAAATGTCTCAATGAAAATTTCATCTTTTACATGAATCTCTTGATTTCAAATATTTTATATGTTTATAGAGATCATGTTTTATCGATCAAATAAGCTTCTACAAACTTTCTTCTCAGAATTTTCCTTTTTATTTGGATTTTTAAGCCTTATGCTCAAAAGCTCGATAAATCGATTAAAATGCGCACTTTGAAATATTTGTATGATGTTTTTATCGTGCTAACAATCTTTTTGATGATTCCAAATGGGAAGAAACATGAAATAAGCTTATCAGCTCAAAGAAGCTAGAAAAAACTCGCGAAAAAAGCTATTAGTTGTGGATGAAAAAGCCAAAAGCTGAGGATGAAACTTAGTCCAATGGATGTATAATGGACTTTTATATATGACTAATGATTTCTTTTTGACAGAGGGAGCTTCTAAGCTCTTGAAATTTAAGCTCAAATTGCAAAAGCTAAGGTTTTAGCTTTTAGTTATTTGCTCCTATGACTACTCTTGATTTGCATGTTGATAGGGGGAGCTTTTACAAAATGTTTTGAAAAATCTTTACTCCCTTACTTATGATTCTTATGCTTGAAAAGTGTCGCTCAAAATGGATAGTTATATTTTACTGGAAAAACTTGTTTTATTTTCAAAATCGACCTCTTAAAATTATTTTGGTTTGTAATCATCAAAAAGGGGGAGTTTGTTAGATAAATATTTTTATCGTAATTTTGATGATTTTATATAACTGAATTCTTCACCAAAACAATGTCCCTAAATGTTGTCCAAATACTCCTAATCGGTTTAAATTATTTTTACAAATTTTTCGTAGTATTTCTTGAAGTTTATTGTTGACAAAAATTGGACAACACTTTTGTTTCATGGTCAATGGTTGCCCTCCGTGCTGGAAGTTTGATTTAAAAGAAACGAGGCAGATGGAAAAACACGGGAGGTCGGCGGTGCACAGGAGTCACATTTTTGCATCAAACTCTGTCTCTCAATATTGGGGTGTTGGACCGGTCCAACAAGGGACCGAATGGTCAAACCCCTGGTCGACCGACCGAGCACTCCTTGGACCAGTCCACCAAGTCATTTTTCAAGTTATATTCGCATTTTCTTGTTAGAGGTCAATTGGTCGACCTAAGGTTTTACCAGCAAACTATCCGTTGCGCAGCACACAACTTTTCATGATTTTAAAGGATTAATTTCTAACAGCTATAATCTCCATTTGATTTGGAATGTTTTACAGATTTCAATCTCCAAGGAGGAGCCTATGTCTGAAAATCAAATCAAAGACCTCTCCTATAAATACATAAAGGATTGAAGCAACAAGACACAACAACACAAGCAATACAAACACAAGGAAACGTCTTGTTCTTCACTTTCATATTCTTGTTGTGTTTAGCCTAAGTCTTTCACTTGCACTTCAAAGTTGTATACTTCATTTGAGTTGTAATCTTGAATTGTTTTCAATCATCCAAAACAAGACATTCTTGTTGAGTGTTCTTGTGGTAAGAGCACACTTCGGTGATTTTAAGTTTTGCGGAATGTGGTACTCTTCATTGGTGTAAGAATATTGTGGTAATCTTCGTAGGTGTTGTAAGAAGAGTGAGGTGCTCTTCAAGGTCAAAGTGTAATAGTTTGGTATCTATTAATAAAATTATTTTTCTTTTTCGAAATCCACTTCGGATATTTCAGGGTAGTAGAGGATTAGGCCCTAGGTAGGTTGAACCTCTATAAATCATCGAGTGTTGTTTATTTTCCCATACTTTAATTTGTGTTATCATTTCTACATTCGAAAAAGAGGGAAAAAATCGGAAAATTGGCATAATTGTCATCCCCCCTCCCTCTAGATTATTGTAGCTTTGGACTAGCACAAGGACAAGCCTAAAAACTAATTTTCCCGTACTTTCATTTGTGTTATGGGTACCTAAAAACTAGTTTCCTTGATTGCAGGTTCAAGGAACAACTGAGTGCCAAGGAACCTGGCGTGGATAGGAACCTGCGTGGATAGTGGTTATTCCAGACATATGACAGGGAATAAGAAAAATCTGTCAAATTTCAAGGAAATCAAAGGTGCAAAAGTTATATTTGGAAGAAATGAATCTCCAGGGAAGATCAAAGGCACATGATCCATAAAGAAAAATGGACTGGAGATCACAGATGTTGCATATGTTGAAGATCTAAACTTCAATCTACTAAGCATCAGCCAATTCTGTGACAAAGGCTATAATGTGGGATTCAATATGGTAGTTTGCCAAATAAAAGATGTTGAATCAAATGAAATTGTGCTACAAGGAACAAGACAAAAGAACATGTATGTAGTGGATTATTCAACTGCTACACCAAGCACATGTCTGCTAGCAAAGAGTACAACCGAATCAAGTTGGTTGTGGCACAAGAAGCTGAGTCACCTAAACTTCAAGACCATAAAAAAGCTTGCAAGGAGTCATGTTGTGGAAAGATTGTCTGACTCAGTATAAAAGAAAGAAAGCATATGTGATGCACGCCAGATGGGAAAGCAAATCAAATCATCCTTCAAGGACAAGCCAAGTCATTCTTCAACAAGGATACTACATCTGTTGCATATGGACTTATTTGGCCATGTTGAACTGGCCAGTATAGGTGTAAAGAAATACACCTTAGTGGTAGTGGATGATTACTCAAGATATACATGGACTATCTTCACGTGTAAAAAGAAGGAAACACTGCAGAAATTGCCTCAGCTGATGAGAAGAGTTCAAAATGAGAATAGTCAAACCATTATAAGGATAATATCTGATAGAGGAACTGAGTTTGTCAATTGGATTATAACTCATTATTGTGTTGAAAATGGTATTGCTCATGAGTTATCAGCTGCAAGAACTCCACAGCAGAATGGAGTAGTAGAAAGAAGAAACATAACTCTCAAGGAAGTCTTGCTAGGATAATATTAGGCGACGTTGGATTGCCTAAGAGATTTTGGGCTGAAGCCATCAATATTGCTTGTTACACTCAGAATAAATGCCTGATCAACAGGCAATTGACTAAAACTCCCTATGAATTTTTCATAGGGAGAAAGCCAAATGTTGGATATTTCAAGATCTTTGGATGCAAGTGCTTCATCCACAACAACGGCAAGGACAACTTAAAAGCTTTTGACGCTAAAGTTGATGAAGGTATCTTTTTGGGTTGCTCAGCTGAAGGTAAAGCTTATAGAGTCTAAACAAGAGGACTATGGTCATAGAAGAGTTTATCCATGTGGTGTTTGATGAACTAATTGTAAATGGAGAAGACATAGATGAGTTAGCTGAGAAGCAGAATCAACCAACTATGCAGAAGAGTCCCTATGTTGATGCGGATGTGAGAGCACTCAATCTTGAAGAAGATGAGATAGATGAATCTCAAAGACAACTGGAAGGTCTGCAGCTAAATGATGATGAAGAAGTTATTCAAGACAACTTAGTTGTACGACGGCTGAATCCAGCAGACTTAATCCAACCAGATGTGAGATGGCTGAGAGACCATCCAACTGAATTAATTATTGGATATGTTAGAGATGGAATAACAACTAGATCCAGAGCTCAACATGAAGCTATGTTTACTTGTTTCATTTCCCAGATAGAGCCTAAAGATGTCTCCCACGCATTGGATGACACACATTGGATTTAGGCCATGCAAGAAAAGCTGAAGCAGTTTGACAGAAACAAAGTATGGGAATAAGTTCAAAGGCCTACCCACCAAAATGTTATTGGTACTAAGTGGGTATTCAGGAACAAGATGAATCAGGAAGGATCTGTAGTAAGAAACAAAGCAAGATTGGCAGCCAAAGGGTATTGCCAAGAGGAAGGAATAGATTTTGATGAAACATTTGCTCCTATGCTAGATTGGAAGCAATAAGGATGTTTCTTGCTTATGTTGCATGCAAGAACTTCATTGTGTATCAAATGGATGTGAAAAGTGCATTTTCAAATGGACTTTTAGAAGAATAAGTCTATGTTGAACAACTTCCAGGTTTTGAGCAGAAAACTATTGGAGACAAAGTCTACAAGCTCAAAAAAGCGGTGTATGGATTGAAACAAGCACCAAGAGAATGGTATGATACATTGTCACAATTTCTATTTGAAAATGGATTCACAAAAGGAATAGTTAATAGAACACTCTTTAGAATTAAAGATGGAGAGAGTATACTGCTTGTTCAAATTTATGTGGATGATATCATCTTTGGATCCACAAACAAAGAGTTGTGTGATAAGTTCTCAAATCTCATGCAAGTTTTGAAATGAGCATGACGGGAGAGTTGACTTTAATTCTTTTTAGGACTTCAAGTCAAGCAAATGAAGGATGGAACATTCATAAGTCAAACCAAATATATCAGAGATTTGATGAAGAAATTTGGTATGGAAAAGAAATCATCAGTGAATATTGCAATGAACACTTCAATTTAAAATGGATATGGATGCAGATGGTAAAGTTGTTGATCAAACTAGATATAGAGCTCTCATTGGATCATTCCTCTATTTAACAGCAACAAGTCCAGACATCACCTTTGTTGTAGGTGTATGTGCTAGATTTCAATTGGCACCAAAAGAGAGTTACATGACTGTAGCTAATAGAATCCTGAGTTATTTGAAGGGATGCCAAGAAGTTGTCTTATGCTATCCAAAAGATGCAGGATTCAAGCTAGTAGGCTACTCAAACTCAGACTATGTTGGATGTAGAGTGGACCGGAAAAGTACTTTAGGTACTTGCCAAATGCTTGGAAATAGATTGGTTTCTTGTTTCAGCAAGAAATAAAATTCAATAGTTACATCCACAGCTGAAGCAGAGTACATAGTTGCGGGCAACTGTTGTGCCTAAGTTCTATGGATGAGGCTACAACTGAGAGACTATGATATTGAAGAATAAGAAATTTCAGTTATGCGTGATAATACAAGTGTTATTGCAACTACTTAGAATCCAGTATTGCATTAAAGAACTAAACACATTGATGTGAGATATCATTTCATAAGAGATCATGTTGAAAAGAAAGACATCACCTTGGAATACATCTCAACCGATAAGCAGTTAACTGACATATTCACTAAGCCTCTATGTGAATCAAGATTTGAAGAGCTTAAGAATGAGCTAGGTTTGATTGAGTTGAGTTAGGAGACTCAGAAGACTCAATCAGCAGAGACAAAGAATTGAGAAATGATGAATAAGCAAAGTTTCACTTTCCAGCCAAGTGAAAACAGCCAAGACAGGAAATCAATTGTGTCGAGTTAGCTGACAGCGAATGATCGTTATGTGAAGAGAGAAGCAGAGTTGAGTCACTTTTGGAAGATAGTTGAGTAATTTATGAGCTAAGTGACAAAACACAGTCATTTTCTGTGAGCGGGAATGTTTTTCGGCATTACGTCAGCGTAATTATTGTGTTAAAACAAAAGTTGCACATGTTTAGCCTATGATTGGATATAAATGTTGTTGCATTTAATGCGGGAAAATTAATATGGTTTCAAAGGTTTAATCCTGACCATTGATTTTGATCAAGCTTTTCAAATTCTAAAAATTTTCCTCTCACGTCCCATAAAAATCAAAACCTATTCTTCTCTCTCCTCACAACACTCTCTTCTCCAGAAAGCAAGGCAAATTTTCTCCGCAAAACAACAAAACCCTAAGTTTATTCAAGTGTTTGTTCAACACATTTTTCACCGATAATTTTTCAAGATAATGGTTGCTACTTATGATTACGTCAAGATGTCCGAGAAAATCCACTCCGGCTCGACTGTGGATTTCAAAGGGATGCTGAAACAGGGAGCTGATAAGGCCCTGGTTCAAAAGATTCTTGCGAAGTTGGAGAAATCTAGCCTGAAGGGATTTCTCACGATGAAATTCTCGCACACATACTTCGAGGAGGTCGCTATGTTCTACGTGAACGATGAGGTTCACGATGGGTAGATTAGATCACCAGTCCACAACAAGGACATCAAAATAAATGCTACGGACTTAGCTGAGAACTGTTATGTGCCTTCGGAAGGGATGAAGAAGATAGCTGAGAAAGATGTAAACCTGGCTGCGGCATGGAAGGAGATTTCCAAGCTAGAGTCAGCTGCTCAGGCTGTTTACACACCCAAAAAGTCCTTGATCAAAGAAGACTATCATAAATTGATGGACATCGTGTCCAAATGTGTGGACATGAAATTCGGCAGCTTCAATCAGCTGTCTTGAATAAAGGTGATCGTGATGGCTGCGATCATGGAGAAAAAGAAGGTCAACTGGGATGAGTTCATTTTTAGCCGAATCTACCAGAATATTCTTAACAAGACCATTATTGATGATGGTCTATTCGTAAGGTCACTGGGATATGGCCTGGTCATTGGCTATCTCATGGAGGTGAAGGGGATTGCACTTAGGCATGGGAAGCCTTTCCATGTCAACAAGAAGATGTTCAAAGCAAATCTATCTAGTGCTCATAAGCAAGCACATGCACGAAGATCTAATACATGTGAAGGTGAATCAGCTGATCCGGTCCCCGAGGACACAGCTACAACCATTCCAACTCCTTCTCCGAAGCCGACTCAGAACAAGAAGAGAGTGGTTGCGGCTAAGCAAGCACCTACCCAGCTAAAGTCAAACAAGCACCCGCCCTGCGGCCGTGTGCGGATGTTGCACTGTCCCCGGCCCGGAGACCGAGACCGAGAAGGTTACAACTGCACCTTCTTCGGTTGTGAAGAAGAAGCGCTCAGTTGTGCCTCGCAAGCTAGCTGCAGCCAAGAATACAAAGATGGTGGAGCCAGAAGCCATCGAGGAATGTGAAGAGGAAGAAATTCCTCTTGTTAAAACTAAAAGAAGAAGGTTGTTTAAGAAGTCCGAGCTGGAGAAGCCAGCTGAGTCTGGCACTCAGTCAGCAAAAGAGACTGCTAAGCTCAAGAGGAGTAGTCTCAATAAGTTGGAGGTGGTGAAGTGATCACCACGAGAGAAGTCGAAGAAGACGTGTGGATGGATTAGCGGTGAACAAGACCCAGTGTTTATTTGCGGAATTTATTTGGAGAATATTTTTTGTTTGAAGCCCAAATTCCTTTTGAAGCTTGAGTCGGCCCTTGAACGTGCGAGTCTGAATGTCCAAGTCTCTCTAGAAGAAATCAAAACTCCGATTGACACTACTATGGTACCTATTGGTTTTGACTTCGATGATGTATGGATAGAGGATAAGTTCGCAGAGACATCCGACTTCCGGAAAGCATTTAAAGCCATCTGTACTGAAATTGAAAAGATGCATGGCTTGCGGCAATGGACCAAAAGCTAGACAACGGGGATGCTACCATCACCGGAGATATCAAGGGACCATACCGAGAATTCAAGAATGGGTTGGACCAGTCAAGGCATTGAGGTGTGAGCGGATCACCTACTTTAAATCTTTATTCGCAAAAATGGTGATCTGGAGCTCATATAATCTCAAGTTCGGCAAAAAAGGCAAAGGGATCACATATTCAGGATGGATGAATCACATAGGTCTGATATGGAGTTGCTCAAGGCTCAGACAAATCCGAAATTGCAAGAATGGAGGCCAATGTTGAACAGCGGATTATGGTGCTCCAGACAGAGATGAAGCTCATGGCAGCTGAGTCCAAGGTTTTGAGATCAGAATTTAGAGAAGCTTACTCCAAGACCCATGACAAGCATGATTTCACGAACAAAAAGATTGATCTCCTCCTGAGTGGTATATTCCCTAACCTGGCTCTACCCTTTGTGATGATGCCAAAAAGGGGGAAGAAAAATTGAAGGCATTGAAGGAAGGGTAGATGAGTGATAAAGAAGGAATAAAAGGGGAAGCCAGAGAAGGGGAAGGTAGTTCTTTGAAGAAACCTCCTTTGAAAATAATGCTTTCTAAGACCCCACAGCAAAGTGAAGTGACAGCCTCTATTCTCAGCAGACTACCGAATGAGCTGACCGTAGAAGAGAAAGCTGAAATGGCAGTCAAGTAGACAAGAAAAGCCATGGAATCTGAGTTTGATAAGGTAGCTGAGAAGCACTTCGAGCGCATCAAAAACATTAAAGCAAGGTTCGAAGCCCCCTAGCTGGATTACTAAGAGATTCCCCAGCTATAAAACCCCTCGAGAGATCATGATGCCCAATGCACGATCTGAACTAAGATCACTAGAGGAGTTTCAAACTCTTGAAGTTGAACGCTATTTCAAGAACAAGACTCTACCACAGGCGTGGGACTTGTATTGGGAAAAAGGTCTCGAGCTATATGCAGATCAGCTGAGAAGCAACAGAGTTCCAGTAGTCACTCGACTGGAAAGACACCCATACAGTACACTCCTAGAGGAGAAGCTGAGCCATACAGAGAGAGGCGAAGGTTTGGAAGTGGTGGAAGAGGCTGAGGTACTCCACCACAGCCAAAACCTAAAGGTACAAGATTCATTGATCTGCAGAAGAAATGGATCAACTACTGGGCTGGTTTCGACACTCTTGCTAACCTTGAAGTGGAGCGCAAAAATGAGGAGGCAAGAAGAAGACAAGAAGAAGTGAATGAGAGAGTGAACAGAGAATGGAAAAAAAAAGGCAGCGAAGGGAAGACCCTGCTGCAAAAAGAGCTTTGGTGAAGAAGAGAAGGGAAAGAGCTGAAGAAGACGAGGGAAGAAAGAAGCAGCTGAGGCGTTGAAGACGGCTGAAACCCCTTCAGTGTATTTTACTTAATTGTAAATACAAATTTTGTAAGTTTTTCTTGTAATATTTTTTTAATCTTGCTCTGATACGTGCTCTACGTTAGTACTATAAGAAGCTCTGATATAATAGTACTAGATAGTATTACTTAGATACAATGTATATATTATACTATATAACAACTTTGTAAAGTGAAGTTAAGATGGAAGTCACAAACTCGATTGAAGAGGAGACCCAACTGTGAGACAACTGAGTAAAGGATGAAGATGACTCACGTCAAAGGGGTAAAGGCAGCTGTCAAGACAAGTCGACTGATATTAATATGTTGCACAGAAGTCCAGGACTTTACTTATTATAGTAATACGTCCATGCTGCCATGTCTAAAAGTGCTCATCCCAGAAGCGTGCAAATAGAATAAACAAATGGAAAGCACTGAGCTTGTGTTAGGACCAGAAAAGTTGAACACCTCATTAAAACGAAAAAATATCACTATTTGAAAGTTACCTATCTCTTCAACGGGCAAATTTTCAAATAAGCACTATAAAAGGCTGAGGAAGCAAATGAGAGAAGGTTACGATTTCTAAGAGACAAATACATCAATTCAAGCAAACAAACCTGCAAAAATACTCTCAGGCTTTCACAGATATTCCTCAAGTCTAAAATCGAAGGAACTCAATCCAACACATTCAGTGAAGGAAAGAATACTTCATCAAGTTGAAGAGGAAATAGTTTGAAGAACTAAAGGGGTCTACTCTCCAAGGTTGAAGGAGTTGTAGTAAGGTTCAAGGTCGAACCAGAAGCTTTGAGCTCGTTGGAAGGCTGTGTGATCAATTCCAAGAGTTCGAGAGAGCTAAAGTAGCAAGACAAATTTTTTTGTGAAGAAAAGTGAGTCCCAGAACGCCCAATTGTGTGACCAATCTTTGACTCGGATCGATAACAACTTTGTAACCAAAACTGTTACTTAGTGGATTCCTCCAGGAGTTGGTGTTAGGAAATTTATTTGTTAGATTTTGATGATACCATGTAAAACATAAACTAGGAAGTTCCATTTTTCTTGTAATTATGTATTGTAGTATATAGGACTGGAAGAGCTGAGTTAAGTCATCTAAGTCAAGAATACAAGAAGTCAATCATGGATGGAATGAAGACTATGTTGTGTGTCGAGTGGAGTATGGCCCGAAAGGAAGTCGAGGACTCGGATCGAGAAATTCACCGAGAACAGTGTGTGAAGTGTCGACCAAGTCATCTTAAGAAGCCATGTCTATCGATGGAAGTGATAGTTGACTCAATCCTATGATTGGAGGAGACTCGGGTCACCTGGGTTAATGCAGCAGTCAAGTGAAGACAAGCGACTTGATCCGTTGGAATAAAGTCAAGAATATTACTCGATATAGTAATATGTCAAGTTATCGGTTTAAAAGTGTTTTAAGAATTGTGCAAAAGGAATAAGCGAATGGGAAACACGGCACCTTGTGTTAGAAACCCGCAAAACCCGAAATGCCATTTAATACGAGGAAAGGTCAACATCACAATGGTTGCGAGACCAAGACAAGACAAGCCACCACACACAAAGTGACATTTGAAACTAGTCTGTCTCTTCAACGGGCAAAATTTCAAATGTGCCTTTGTAAAAAAGGCGAGGAAGCAATTGAGAAAAGGTAACCTAAACCATGAGCGAACAAGCAATATTCAAGCAAGTAATCGCAATATTCTCAAAGCATATCAAGATATTCCTCATGCCTAAAACTCAAAGAAACTCGATCCAACACACATTGTGACGGAGAGATAACTTCAATCTGTTGAACAGGAAAACATTTGAAAACAAAAGGGGATCTACTTTCCAAGTTGAAGGATTGTAGTAAGGATCAAGATCGAACCAGGCATCAAGATTGTTGGAGGGCTTCGTGATCAAATCCAAGAACTTGAGAAGTGAGCTATAGTAACTGTGCAAACGGTACCTGTGAAGAAGTCGAGTCGCAAAAGAAGCCAACTGTGTGATCAAGGTTGTCTCCAGACTGATAACCACTTTGTAAACTGATTTGTTACTTAGTGGATTCCTCCAGAAGTTTGAGAAGAGAGAATTAGAAGAATTAACCCATCTTCGAACCTCTATAAAATACATGTGTCAATTTACTTTCAGCAATTTACATTCCCGCATATTTACTTATACCTGTTGTTAGTTTATATTTGCTATCCAATTGATAAATAACTAATATCTAAAATCAAGTGTTAAAAACAAGCTTTAAAACAATCAAAGGGTGTTAAGTCTTCCGCTGTTCAAAACTAAATCAGCCAAGTTAAGTATTTAGCTTAAGCAGCCGAGTTATACTATCAACAGCTCTATCGAGTCTATTGAGTGGGTAACTTAGTTGAATACCCAACTTAGCTGTCCCCCAAGGACACAGCTGATTTGAGTCAACTATGTTGAACTCTTTAAAAAGACTAAATCGAAAATTTGGTAAAGTTTATTCAACCCCCCCTTCTAAACCTTACACCACACCCCTTGGGACCTACAGTTGGAGAAGAGTGGATTAGAGGAATTACCCCATCCTCGAACCACTATAAAATTTGCTTGTGTCATTTTACTTACAACACTTTACTTTCTTGCATATTATTGATATTTGCTGCTAAATTAAAATTGCTAAACTCAACTAATAATAACATTGCTAAAAACTAGTGTTAAAAACAAGTTTAAAACATCAAGGGTGAAAAGTCTTCCGCTTAACAAACCAAATCAACTGCAAAGTTAAGTGTTAGTTGACCCAGCTAAGTTATACTATCAACAGCTAAGTCAAGTCTATTAAGTGGGTAACTTTGCTGAATTAAGCCCAACCTAGTTGTCCCTTGTTAGGAATTTTATTGTTTAGATTTTGATGAATGCCATGTAAAACTTAGAATAGAAAGTTGGCTCCCAATTCTTGTTTTGAAATGTATTGTAACAATTAGAGTCTGTTAAGTCGGCCTACGCTCCAACTTGCAAGAAGACAACTAAGGCTTGAAGGAAAACTTTGAGACAAGGTGAGTACAACAAGAAGAAATGACAGAACTCGATCAAGAAGCGGTGAGATGCGGTGAGTGAAACATCGATCAACTCCAACTTAAGAGAAGCGAGTCTCAAGATGAAGTGACGGAAGAGTCATCCAATGATTGGAAGTGACTCTAAGTCACCTGGGAAAGCGAGGAAAGCGATCAAGTCGAGATAATCGAAAAGGAACCGTTGCACGTAAATCAAGAGATTTACTTAAACAAGTAATATCTCCATACTACCTTTCTTGAGTGCTCGATCCTAGAAGCGCGTGCAAAGAAATGAACTAATGGGAAGCATTACACGCGTGTCGAACTCAAAAGGTGATAAAACATTTCATACGAGGAAATGGCAATTCCAAGAATCTACACCAACGATTTTGCAAAGTGATTTTCAAAAATGAGCCTATCTCTTCAACGGGCAAATTTTTGAAAGTTCACTATAAAAGGCCGAGGAGTTTGATTGAAAAATGATGCGTGGATGACACACACGTGAGATATATACAAGCTTATCAAAATTGAAATATTCTCAATCCTCAAGCCTACATCTCGGTACATCAATCCAACACTTACCTGTGAAGGAAAGAGAACTTCAATCAGTTGAAGAAAAATATCGAAAACAAGGGGTCTACATTCCAAGAAGGATTGTAGAAAGGTTCAAGGCTGAACCAAGTCTTAAGCTTTTGGAGGGCTTCGTGATCAAATCCAAAGTGCTTGAGCAAGTGAGTCAGTAGTAGCAAGCGCACCGCCCTGAAGAAGCCGAGTCGTCGCATTGAAGCCACCAGTGATCAAGGCGTCTCGCATCGAGTCCCAAAGGATCAAGTCGTTGTTGTGATCAAGACTTGTATCCGGACTGTTACCACTTTGTAAACCGATCAATACTTAGTGGATTCCTCCCGGAGGCGGAGAAGAGAGGAGTAGAAAGAATTACCCCATCTTGAACCTCTATAAAAACTTTCTTGTGTCATTTACATTTCAAAGACATTTAAATTTCTTGCACTTTTAATTGCTTATATCTGTGATAAATTTGCTATCCATTTGATAATCTATAAGTACTAAATCAAGCTATAAAAACTTGCTTAATCCAACTTAAGGGTGTTAAGTCTTCCGTAAAAACAAAACCACAAAATGAGTCAAATTATAGCAACACCGAATGAGTTACTCTATTAACGGCTAACTCACCGAGTCATTGAGAGATTAACTCTATCTCTTGAGGGACTAATTCGATGACCATCAAGGACACAAATTGTGTAGAACTCAGAGATTTAAAAGGCCTAAATCGAAAATTTGGTAAGGTTTATTCAACCCCCTTCTAAACCTTACACTTACACCCCTCGGGACCTACAAGTGGTATCGGAGCGGTTGGTTCATTGAACCCTCCGCACCGTTCTTGAACTAGATCTCAATCTTTTCAAAAGTCTCGCTTTAGTACTTATCTTTCAAAACTCTTTTCTATCTTTAAAAATTATTATCATGGAAGCAAATCTAACACGCATTCCTATGTTCACTATTGAAGAATTTGATGATTGGAAAATTCGTATGCGAGCTCATCTATCAAAGATTACATGATGAGATGTGGATAGTGATAGAAGATGGGCCTCTGCAAATATTAAAGGTGAACACAATTTGCATTTAAGAGTTCAAATGAAGGGGAAGAAGATCAAAGACCTGCACTACCGGTCATGGTTGAAAAACCAAGAACCGAGTGGACAAATGATGACAAAAAGATACAACCTGGACAATGTAGCCAAGGACATTCTTTACAAAACCTTGGATAAAGCCATGTTCAACAAAGTCAAATCTTGCAAAACGGCTAAGGAAATGCAGGACAAGTTGACTTTGATTTGTGAAGGTTGAGCAAATCAAAGAAAACAAATTATCGATGTTTGTCGAGAAGTTTGAAAATTTCAAAATGATCTCGGGAGAGAACCTGGACCAACTAGACGCTCGGTTTACGTAAATCACAAATGAGATGTCTACACTTGGAAAGGAATATACACAAAAGGAAATGTGTATGAAGATCCTAAAAGTCTTCCAGCTGAATGGGAAATGAAGGTCATGGCATTGAGACACTCCATGGACCTATCAAAGACATCCAATCACGAGTTATTCTCGGACCTCAAAGCCTACGAGTTTGGTGAGAAGGAAAGACCAGGAAGAGACAAAATTTGTACCCAAAACAAATTGCTCTAGTTGTCAAAGATGGAAGGAGAGTCAAGTCAAAGAGGCAATTGACCCGAAGAAATAGCCCTAATGGTTAAAAGATTTAACAAGTTCTTTAACAAGAACTACAAGAGAGGAAAGGGTGAATCCTCCGAAGACACTCGGCTCCTCCCAAATCAAGGGATGATAGGCCAACCAAGAGGATGATCATCAACAAGTTGAGTATCAAAGGGTGACAACTCAAGAATAGAAAGAGTAGAGCAAAAGGCTGAATATCTATGTTGGAATTGTAGACAACCAGGTCACTATGCCATTGATTTGCTCATATCCTGTAGTCAACAAGTACGAAACGAAGAAAAGAAAGAAAAGTCTTGAGAGAAAGAAGACAAGAGAAGAAAAAGCAATGATGGTCACAGAGATTCTTTGAGGCAAGTCAAGAGAGACAAAATGACTCGAGAGCAAGCGTGACTATTCTAGTGACTCACGAAGAAGAAGCTTTGATCCGCTTAATGGCCAAAGAACAAGATCAAGAAGATGAGGTACAATCTAACTCAACAAGCTCGGCACTAGTGATAGTGATCGTGACACACACACTTCATCACCCACCGATCTTTATGATTCATTAGGCAAAATGATGAAAGATTTTGAGCACATTAAAACCTCACACACACTTTGTTGAATGAGGAAAACAAATTACTCAAAAATCAAAACTCAAAGTGACTAAGGAGCCGAGTACTCTAAGTCAAATAGGCGATGAGAATAAAAGTTTAAAAAGCTGAAAATGCTAAATTAATAGCGAAAATTGCTATAGAAAAGAGGAGAATGACCTCAAAAATGTTATTGCCTCATTCACTAAGGCATCTAAATCATTGGATGATCTTATTATGAGTCAAAGAGAATGTGGAGACAAGACAGGCTTAGGATTTAATTCCTTTGTGCCATGTCAAACCTCTAGAGTAATTTTGGAAAAAGGATCTTCAAGTCATGAAGAGTCCGAAAAATCCAAAACTCTAAATGATGCACACACTTTCAATCCAAAGCACAATGCTAAGCAAACCGGCCTTGGTTACAAAGAAAAGGAAAAAAACGATTGAGAGTCTTTGAAAGGATAGTGAGAAGAGATTCACCGAGTCCTCAAACAGACTCCAAACAAAAAATACTCTGTAAAGAAGAAGCGAGAGCTACCAAAAATCCCGAAAACTCATAAAAGAAATACACATGATGGGAATGGTAGAAAATATCCAAGCCAAGATGATCGGAACAATGTGAACTATCACTGAGACTTATGGAATACAAGCCCAAATGGCAAAGGCCTAGAACTCAACAAAGGCCATTCCAAAAGCATAAGAGCTTTCATCGGACACATATGCACCTAGGCACTACACTCAAAGACACCACAATTACCCAAGAAAGGCAATTGCTAAAACACATATGCGGCATACGAGACAAAAAGAGACAGTTGTATGAACCTGACTCCCAAGCAATTTGCCAGGATTGATTATGATTATGGCACCGATAGATGGCAACCTCTTAGAGTCAAATCATTTGGCTATAGGTTGGTTGGATCATCTTATAATTCTAACCCCTCGGGACCCGGACAAGAATGGGTACCTAAAACTTAATTTCCTTGATTGCGGTTCAAGGAACAGTGAGTGCCAAGGAACCTGGTACATGGATAGTGGTCAGTTTCCGGACACATGACAGAAATAAGAGAAATCTGTCAAAATTCAAGGAAGTCAAAGGAGCAAAAGTCATATTTGGAGGAAATGAAGCTCCTGGTGAAATAAGAGGCACCTTTGGATCCATCAAAAGAAATGGTTTAGAAATCACAGATGTTGCATATGTTGAAGGACTAAACTTCAATTTACTAAGCATCACCAACTCTGCGACAAAGGGCTACAATGTTGGATTCAACATGGGAATATGCCAAATCAAAATGTTGAATCTAATGAAGTTGTCTTTGCAAGGATGTAGACAAAAAATATGTATGTAGTGGATTGGTCAACTGCAACACCCAAAGACTGTCTACTAGCAAAGAGCACAATTGAATCAAGTTGGTCATGGCACAAAAGTGAGTCACCCGAACTTCAAAACAATTAATAAGCTAGCAAGAAGTCATCTTGTAGAAGGACTTCCGGACTCGAGATACAAGAAGGAAAGTAAATGTGATGCATGTCGAAGGAAAACAAATCAAGTCGTCATTCAAAGAAAAGACATGCCCATCCTCAACAAGAATATTGCATCCGCTTCATATGGATCTATTTGGCCCAGTGGAACCAAAGAAGCATAAGTGGAAAGAAATACACCTTGGTGGTAGTAGATGACTACTCAAGATATACATGGACAATATTCATGTGCAAGAAGAAAGAAACTCTACAAAAGCTACCACAAAATGATGAAGAGAATACAAAATGAGAAGAGTCAAACCATTATCAAAATAAGATCGGATAGAGGAACTCGAGTTTGTCAATGGAATAATAACTCGAGATTGTATTGAGAATGGTATTGGTCATGAACTATCACCGCAAGGACTCCACAATGAGAATGGAGTTGCGAAAAGAAGAAACAACCCTCAAGGAAGCGGCAGGGACCATGTTAGCCAAGCGGGGTTACCAAAAGATTTTGGGTCAAGCAATCAACACGACTTGCTACACCCAAAACAGATGTATGATAAATAGGCGGTGACAAAGACTCCTATGAGATCCGGATCGGAAGAAAACCAAATGTTGCATATTTCGGGATATTTGGATGTAAATGCTTCATCCACAATAATGGCAAAAACAACCTAAAGGCTTTTGATGCTAAAGGCGATGAGGTATCTTCTTAGGATACTCAAATTGAAAGCAAAGCCTACGAATACTCAACAAAAGAACTATGGTTACGAAGAATCCATTCATGTAGTATTCGATGAGCCAAACATAAATGGAGAAGACATTGAAGAGTCACCGATAAGTCAAACATCCAACCTTACGGAAGAGTCCCTCTTTGCTGGCTGAAATAGGAATTATCAATTCGAGAAGAAGATGAGATAGCTTGAATCTCAAAAGCGGTGGAAAATCTGCGGTGAGTGATCACGAGAGAGCCGACCACAAAGAACACAAATTTACAAGTCGATCAATTCAGCTAACTTACTTCAACCTGACGTAAGATGGTGAGAGACCATCCACCGAGATCTTGTCATTGGAGACATAAGAGAAGGTGTCAAGACAAGATCCGAACTCAACAAGAAGCAATGTTCACATGCTTCATCTCGAGATAGAGCCCAAAGATGTGTCACAAGCATTGGATGACACACATTGGATTCAAGCTATGCAAGAAGAGTCAATCGGTTTGAGAGAAATAAAGTATGGGAATTAGTACAAAGACCCATACATCAAAATGTTATTGGAACCAAATGGGTATTCGAAATAAGATGAACGAGGAAGGTTACGTGGTAAGAAACAAAGCAAGATTGGTAGCCAAAGGATATTGCCAAGAAGAAGGAATAGATTTTGATGAAACATTTGCTCCTCGTAGCAAGATTGGAAGCTATAAGGATGTTTCTTGCCTATGCACTCACAAAAACTTCATTGTATATCAAATGGATGTAAAAAGTGCATTCCTAAATGGATTATTGGAAGAAGAAGTGTATGTTGAACAACCTCCGAGGATTTGAGCAGAAGACTCTTGGAGACAAAGTGTACAAACTCAAGAAAGCCCTGTATGGATTGAAACAGGCACCCCGAGCATGGTATGATACCCTGTCACAATTCCTAATCGAAAATGGATTCACTAAAGGAAAAGTAGATAGAACACTCTTGAGAATTCAAGACAAGAAGAGTATCTTGCTTGTTCAAATATATGTGGATGACATCATTTTTGGATCCACTAACAAAGAGTCAGTGAAAAATTCTCAAACCTCATGCAAAGTAAATTTGAAATGAGCATGATGGGAGAGGCGACATTCTTCCTTGGACTTCAAGTGAAACAATGAAGGATGGAACCTTCATAAGCCAAACAAAATACACCAGAGATTTAATGAAGAGATTTGGTATGGAGGAGAAGTCTTCGTAAAAATACCAATGAACACATCACCAAAATGGACATGGATGCGGATGGCAAGCCTCAGTAGATCAAACAAGATACAGAGCACTTATTGGATCACTGCTCTATCTCACAAATAAAAGCGGGCCGACATCACCTTTCTTTGTAGGTGTATGTGCAAGATTTCAATCTGCTCCAAAAGAGAGCCATATGACTGCAGCTAAGAGAATATTGAGATACTTAAAAGGAAATCAAGAAGTAGGGCTATGGTATCCAAAGGAAGGTGGATTCAAGCTAATTGGCTATTCAGACTCTGACTATCTTTGGATGCAGAGTGACAGAAAAGTACTTCCCAGGCACATGTCAAATGCTTGGAAACAGATTAATTTCTGGTTTAGCAAGAAGCAAAACTCAATAGCCACTTCTACAAACAAGCGAGAATACATAGCTGGGCAAAAAGTTGTGCCCAAGTCCTATGGATGAGACACCGGTGAGAGATTATGAAGTTGAAGAAAAAGAAATCCCAATCATGTGTGATAACACAAGTGCAATTGCAATCACTCAAAATCCTGTGTTGCACTCAAGAACAAAACATATAGATGTCAGATATCATTTCATAAGAGATCATGTTGAAAAGAAGGACATTATCTTGGAATATATCTCAACGGACAAACAACTAGCTGACATCTTCACAAAACCATTATATGAGTCAAGATTTGAAGAACTCAAACATGAGTTGGGGCTAATTGAGCTAAGCTGAGACACAGAAGAGTCAAAGAAACGAAATGGAACAGAAAAGAAGGTGAAAAGAAGGCAAAAACAAAAATTAGCTCAATAAATCACCAGATCGGAAAAGTCGGCTATACCAAGTCACCGATAGAATGAGTCTCTAAGAGAAATGTGAGAAGCGAGTTAAATCGGCTAAGAGATAAGTGAATAACTTATGAGCAAAATGACAAAAACGCAGTCGTTTTGACTAAGCGGGAATGTTTTAATAGACACGTCAGAATAATGATGATGTGTACAGGACATAAAGTCGCACACAAAGCCTATGATTGGATATAAATGCTTTGCCGCATTAAATACGAGACATGAACTCGCTCAATATCGTCGTGCGAAATCCAAGCCGTTGATTTCGATCACGATTCAAAACCGTCGCACGTCCTTTCATAAACCATATTTAAACCATTTTTCGTCCGTTTCTCTCTCACACTTCTAAAAACTGTTCAATCTCTCTCTCAAAAAGCAAAGGCAAATACTCTCGAAACCCTATCAATCTTCAAATCAAATTTCTGAATTTTTCCTTGAAATTATTCTGAGAAATGGCACCAACGTATAACTTTACCAAGTTGGGAAAACAAATCCACACCGGTTCGACCGTGGATTTCGACGGAATGGTGAAGCAGGGGTCCGACGACACCCTGGTGAAGAAAATCGCGGAGAAGTTAGAAACGCCGGATCGAAACCGTTTCTAACACTGGAGTATCCTATGACCTATGTGGAGGAGGTCGCACAATTCTACGTGAATGCTGAGATTCACGATGAAGGAATCAAGTCATCTGTTCACGGGAAGCAGCTGACTATCACGGCCAAGGATTTGGCTGAATATTGCTCACTACCAGCAGAGGGAGCATCTGAAATCAAAGAGGCTGATGTAAACTTGGCTGAAGCATGGAAAGAAATAGCCAAGTCCGACGTTGCTGATAAAATAATATACACAGCAAACAAACAAGAGATCGCAAGGAGGACTATCACAAATTGTTGGATATCGTTGCCAAGTGTATCGACATCAAATTTGGCGCTTTGACCAACTCACAAAGGCAAAATTGATTGTGATGGCTGCAATAATCGAAGAAAAGAAGATAAACTGGCTGAGTTTATCTACAGCAGACTCTGCCCGCGTGGGAACAAGTCCTTCAAAGAAGATGGGTCATTTGGAGGATCTCTCGGGATATGGCCTGGTGATTGGCGGCTATTGGAGGTGAAAGGAGTACCTCTTAGACATGGGAAGGCCTTCCATGTTAACAAAAGGATGTTCGTAGCAAATCTCTCCGGTGCTCAAAAGCGTCGTACGCCAAGAGAGTCGACACCATGAGGGGAATCACCCCAAGACACACATTTCTTCTCTCCAACCAAGAAAAAAACGCCCTGCGACTACCAAAAAGTCTGCCGCCCGTGCGGCAAAGAAAAACCAAACATGCTCCCGCCCTGCCAGAGTCACCCGCCTGCAGCCGTGTCACCCGCCCCTGCGGCCCGGTCGAGAAGGACTCACAAATTCCTTCTCTCGATCGTCAAAAGGAGGAGATCGACAAGCTGAGGGCCGGCTCCTCGAAACAAACACAAACACCGGCCCCGGCCGCCAAGACTCGAGAGGACACCGCCTCGAACCCGAAATTCCCCAGTACAAACCAGGAGACGAAGAAGACTCGTCAAGCGCATCGCACAAGAGAAACCAACCGAGTCGGCTACTCAGCTAGCACAGATATCTGGAGACTACTTTGGAGAAGTAGAGTCTCCAGATGTAATTGATGAAACAGCCAAGTCTGCTGAAGGTGATCAGCAGAGGCAACTCAAGACACAAATGTAGTTCATACAACAAACTCAAAAGAACCAGCCCAAGCGAGATAGTGATGTAATGATCCTATCTCCACCTTACCCGCACATCCAAAATCGTCTGCGTGAGTGGAGAAAATGGAAGTCGAAAGGTCAAGGAAACAGTTCAACGGCTTTGAATTCATAGAAGAAGAAGAGAACTGCTAAATTTCTGGATTATCTCTTGTGCTCCCAGCTTCTAGATGAAGACAAATCGCATGGATATTCTCGGATCTACAAGGACAGGGAGAGAAAAGCAAGTCGAAGAAGCCGAAGCACGCGAAAAGGCAAGTACACCCTATCTCCCAAGAAGAAACACTTCCATCCTCTCCTTGATGTCTTCTCCGAAAGTGATGAGGAACCGAGAATGTCTTCGCCCGCGAAGAAGAATTGCGCAGTCATCGAAAGCATTGCATGAATCAAGAATCCTTCACGAGCAAAGACTCGATGGAGGGACCAGAGAGTCCTCCGAACACACCGAAATCGACCCAATGGGAGTGGTTCAAAAAATAGCCACCGATGTTGCGCTACCACTTCCCCACTAACTCGGAAGAAGCAATAAGGGAGATGGCGATGAAACTGGGCTAGTGGGGACCCCAATCGAGCCAACCCCTATTGAAGGTGTGCCACCACCGCCCCAACTACCGAACCATCAATTGCAACAGCCGGGAGTTTGGAGACGAGTAACCCCACTCCAAGTCACTCACCGGTGATGCGCCGGTGAGGGGAACTCCTCCACCGCAGCAAGGTCGGAGGATGTTTGCAGATGACTCCACAAAGAATGTAGGAGGCGAAGCAAAAGACACTCAAACACAA
This sequence comes from Rehmannia glutinosa, assembly GCA_016081115.2. Taxonomy (NCBI): domain Eukaryota; kingdom Viridiplantae; phylum Streptophyta; class Magnoliopsida; order Lamiales; family Orobanchaceae; genus Rehmannia; species Rehmannia glutinosa. The sequence goes on along the minus strand of CM071931.1, from coordinate 58,108,636 downwards.
GAAGAACAGCAAGTTGCCACCAACGAAGCTCGAGGCATTGAGACTGCCTCACCGAGGTGCCAATGACTCACGAAGGCTAATGACGCTAGCGATGCGATCGAGGCACGAGAAGGAATGTACCCGGGAGTTAACACTGGGCGATGAAAGCGCAATCCATGGGGTTGAGACTCCAATGGATGCCATCAGTAGAAGACCCTAAGACAGTGACACATCGAAAGGAAGGCAAACCTCGCAGCAAGAGACTCGGAGGAAATGAAGGCCCACGGGAGGTTGAGACTTCCCGGGGTAACACAACCGGTAGAGAACATCCCTCCTGCAACCATCGATCCATCCGAGAAGGAGATCAGCGCACTTCATGATTCCCGGACAACCCCGATGTCACCTTCTGGGATCGGAAGGCGAAGAAGAAGCCGAGTCAACCCCCCATGACAAATCCAAAAGATTCACCATGCGGATGTTCCAGGCACGAGCAAGTCGATCCCAAGACTACTCGTCGACCTTTAATTTTGATAATGAGCCACCAATGGAAATCTCATCATCGTCCGATGACGCTTCGATAAGGCCGAGGACCAGTCTACTCAAAAGGAGAAATCACCGAGACCAACGAAGTCATTAAGGCATACCGAGGCTCGGCAAGCCGAGCCCATGCACCACAAAACCCAGGTGAACCAAACGATCATCGCTCCGGCTCCTCAAGCTACTGATCGATTCCCAAAAGAACTTCACGCCCACCGCTTATCATCGAACAAATCCCCGGATGGCGGTGATGAATCCTTTGTGGAATCTTTCCCTTTCTCACTGGAGATACGAGAACTCCACGAAGAGTCGAAAATGAGCAAGCACGGTATCACAGACCAGCTCCTGTTTTTCACTCGGGCACCATTGTTCCAGTAGACTTCGATTTCGATTTGTGTGGGCCATCACCGCAATGAAGAATCACCAAATACGAGAAGTGTTCAAGGCACTCTTTCTTTGAAGTTGAAAAGATGGAGAGGCATCGGGCCTCCTTGGATATGCGCCGGACAACGGAGATGCCAACCTTACGGTGACTTGAGAGGCATCACGCGTGGGGTAAGGGAATGGTGGCAACAAAGAAAGAATCAATGCGTGTGGAACAGGTGAGATACTTCACAATTATTCAAAAAGTCAGCCGTGGTGTGGAGGGTGAAAATGTTGATGCGAAACAAAGTCATGAACACATTGAACATATGCACGAAGCTCACACCGCCGAGATCAAGGCTCGCTGCGTGAGCGAAATGCAAATGATATACAGCGTTTGGAAGAACACATGACAAGAAAATTCAGCCTTCTCATGGCCGAGATGAAGCCGATTTCAGCAGAATCCAACGCTACTCGACCGAATTCCGTGCGGCAAGATACAACGCAATGACTTGAAGCAAAATTCAACCATCGAGATTCGACTTCATGCTTGCCAAAGATGTTCCACTGGTTCCTCGTCGCTTTGATGATGCCAAAAAGGGGAAGAGGAATACCTTAAAGCGATAAAAATCAAGTTGAAAAGAAAGGAGCGGTGACAAGGAACAAATGAAAAAGGAAAATCACCGAGGAAATTTTAAAATCGAAGAAAGGAAAATCTGAGGGGAAGGATCAAAGAATATGACCTTGATGATTGCACAAACCCCCAACAGGTCCTCACAAACTGACATTATAAGCGGCAAACTCCCCGTGACTCGCCACTCCAACACTCTGTATCTATAGGCCGAGAAGAGAAAAGAAATTGAAGCGAGGGATGAAGGAGGTGGAAGGAAGAATGGATGCCAGGGTGATGAACATTTTGAAAGAACACGGAGGCATTCCAAATTGTCGAGACACGTATGCCATTTCGGATGTCGGGGCGAGCCAAGATCGATTGACGAATTCAAAACGCTTTGAATCAAGGTTATTTTGCAAATTTGTCCTTGGCTCAAGCTTGGGATCTCAGATCTTGGGAAAAGGGTCTCACACTATGTGAAGAAGGCGACGAGCAATGAGACAACCTGATCCTCTGCTGGTCACTCCGGCAGCACTCACCGGAAAGAAGAAGGCCCCAAGACAAGATACGCCCGGAGGTAGAGGAAGAAGCGGCGGTGGAGGAAGAAGCTTGGACTGGGCCTCTGCCCAAGAATATTGAATACGTAGATCCGGGAAAGAAAGGAGGGATCTCTTTGGGCTGGGCTTGACCATGTGGCGAACTTGCAAGTGGCCAAAACCAACGCCGAGTATGCAAGAAGGATAGAAGAAGAAAACAAGAGACAAACTCGGCTATGGCGGGAGAGACAGGAAAGAATAAGGAAAGATGAAGCTGCCAGGAAGGCATATGAGAAGAAAAAGAAGGCAAACAATGACGAGAAGAAGAGAAGAAGAGAAGAAGATCTTGATCAAGATGAAAGAAGGAGACAAAAAGGAGATGAAGTGTTCTTTGTCCAACCCTTCGTGTATTTTATATGTAAATACATACAATGTAAGTCTTACGTAATAATGCTATAAATCTTTTTGAGACAATTACATACTCTCGATACACCTTGTAAACATTGTGTTAAGTACAAGAATGATATGATCAATAAAAAGATTGATTATGCGCATACATTCTATGTCAATACACTATCGTATGTATCTTTGTTATTTGCATCTTTGTATGATTTAAGTTTTGGCATCATCAAAAAGGGGGAAATTGTTAGGAATTTTATTGTTTAGATTTTGATGAATGCCATGTAAAACTTAGAATAGAAAGTTGGCTCCCCAATTCTTGTTTTGAAATGTATTGTAACAATTAGAGTGGCCAAGCCGAGTTAAGTCGGCCTACGCTCCAACTTGCAAGAAGACAACTCAAGGCTTGAAGGAAAACTCTGTGAGACAAATTTGAGTACAACAAGAAGAGAAGACAGAACTCGATCAAGAAGCGGTGAGATGCAAATGAGTGAAACATCACCAAGTCAACTCAAGAGAAGCCAAGTCTCAAGATGAAGTGACAAGAGTCATCCATGATTGGAAGTCGACTCTAAGTCACCCTGGGGAAAGCGAGGAAATGCGGTCAAGTCGAGATAATCGAAAAGGAACCGTTGCACGAGAAATCAAGAGATTTACTTAAACAAGTAATATCTCCATACTACCTTTCTTGGAGTGCTCGATCCCGAAGCGTGCAAAGAAATGAACCAATGGGAAGCATTACACCGTGTGTCGAACTCGAAAAGGTGATAAAACATTTCATACGAGGAAATGGCAATTCCAAGAACGCACACCAACGATCGCAAAGTGATTTTCAAAAATGAGCCTATCTCTTCAACGGGCAAATTTTTGAAAGTTCACTATAAAAGGCCGAGGAGTTTGATTGAGAAAAAATGATGCGTGGATGACACACACGTGAGATATACAAGCTTATCAAAATTGAAATATTCTCAATCCTCAAGCTGCACATCTCGAAGTACATCAATCCAACACTTACCTTGTGAAGGAAAGAGAACTTCAATCGAGTTGAAGAGGAAAATACGAAAACAAGGGGTCTACATTCCAAGAAGGATTGTAGAAAGGTTCAAGTGAACCAAGTCTTAAGCTTTTGGAGGGCTTCGTGATCAAATCCAAAGTGCTTGAGCAAGTGAGTCAGTAGTAGCAAGCAAATGCCACTGTGAAGAAGGTTCGAGTCGTCATTTGAGAAGCCACCGAGTGATCAAGGCGTCTCGGATCGAGTCCCAAAGGATCAAGTCGGCCATTGTGATCAAGACTTGTATCCGGACCCCTTACCACTTTGTAAACGATCAATACTTAGTGGATTCCTCCAGAGCCGGAGAAGAGAGGAGTAGAAGAATTACCCCATCTTCGAACCTCTATAAAAACTTTATTGTGTCATTTACATTTCAAGATTTAAATTTCTGCACTTTTAATTGCTTATATCTGTTGATAAATTTGCTATCCATTTGATAATCTATAAGTACTAAATCAAGTCGTAAAAACTTGCTTAATCCAACTTAAGGGTGTTAAGTCTTCCAAATAAAAAAAACCACAATGAGTCAAATTATAGCCAACACCGTGAGTTACTCTATTAATGACTCGGTCCACTGAGAGATTAACTCTCTTGAGGGACTAATTCGACCGACCATCAAGGACACACAAACAGAACTCAGATTTAAAAGGCCTAAATCGAAAATTTGGTAAGGTTTATTCAACCCCCCTTCTAAACCTTACACTTACACCCCTCGGGACCTACATCCCTCAAGGACTAGGCCGATTTGAGTTAACTCTGTTAAAATTATTTGAAAGGACTAAGTTCGAAAATTTGGTAAGGTTTATTCACCCCCTTCTAAACCTTACAACTCACCCCTTAGGACCTACAGAGAAAAAAAGAAGCAATAGACACATACCTGCAAACATTCAAGCAAAGACCAAAATACTCTCAAGCAATACATTCTATCCTTAAACCTAAAACTCGAAGTATATTGATCTAACACACTTAGTGAAGCAAAGAAAGCTTCAAACTATTGAAGAGGAAACTTGTTGAAAGACAAAGGGATCTGCACAACCAAGGTTGAAGGAAGTGCAGTAATGTTCTAGTTCGAACCAAGGCTTTGGATTCGTTGGAGGGCTTCATGATCAAATCCAAGAATCTAAAGAAGCTGAAGTAGCAGGAAAACCGTCTTGTGAAGAGCTGAGTCCCTAAAGTGAAACCGGCTGTGTGATCAAGGCTTGCTCGAATTGTTGTATCCAGATTGTAACAGCTGTTATTTTAGTTGATTATCTTCAGGAGTTGGAGAAGAGTGGAGTAGAGGAATTACCCCATCCTCGAACCACAATAAATTTCTCTCCAATTTACGTTGAAGACATTTATTTCTTGCTTATTATATCTCGTTGATTGATAAATTTGCTAAGTCTACTAATAATTAACCTAAAACAAGTGTTACAAGAATTCCGCTGAAAAACCAAGTTAGTTGTTTTTATTAAAAGGTCACTTCACTCAGCTGAGTTATCTTATCAACAGCTCTCTCAAGTCCATTGAGTGGCTAACTCTACTGTTGTGGTTCAACTAAGTTATCTCTCAAGGACTAAATTGACTTGTGATTAAAACTCCTATTTAAGGATAAAATCGGAAATTGGTAAAGTCTATTCAACCCCCCTTCTAGACTTTACATAAACACTCCTTAGGACCTACAAGTGGTATCAGAGCAGTTGGTTCAAGGAACCATCCGCATTGGTTACTGAACTAGATCTCAATCTTTTTCAAAGATACAACACTTGCTATTTTTAAAATTTTCTTTTAATAAATTATTATCATGGAAGCAAATCTATATCGCATTCCTATGTTCATTGTTGAGTAATTTAATGAATGGAAGATTCATATGCAGGCACATCTTTCAGCTTTACACAATGAGATGTGGTTCGTCATTGAGGATGGACCATTACAAATAATGAAAGTGAACACACTGTAGTGGTCACCTTCCTCTCTTCTTTGAAGGAGAGGCTGATGCAACACCTACTGTACATGTTGCACCAAGGCCCGCAATGGTGAAGAAGCCAAGATGCGAGTGGACAAATGAGTAAAAGATACAATTTGGACAATGTTGCCGAAGATATTTTTTACAAAACTCTCGATAAAGCTATGTTCAACAAAGTAATATCATGCAGAATGGCTCGAGAGATGTGGGAAAAACTAACTTTAGTTTGCGAATGATCGGAGCAAATTAAAGAAAATAAAATAATTGTTGCTATACAAAAAATTGAAAATTTTAAATGAGCTCTCAGCTCTGGGAAATGAATACACACAGAAGGATATGTGTATGAAGATCCTAAGGTCGCTCCATGGACTTGACAAGAACCTCCAACCATGAGATCTTCCCAGACTTGAAAGCTTATGAATTTGAGCTCCGACAGAAAGAGCAAGAAGTGATAGATGTACCTGTAAGTCCAAGCGGCTATGATAATCTAGAGGGTGGGTGAATAGATTATCTCCATTTTCTCGATTATGCCCTCTTTTTTGAATCAAACAAGCAAGACAAGAATGGACGGTGCGGGATTTAACAACACATGTTGATTTATAGTAGTTTAACCCACCTAGGGTCTAATCTACTACCACCCCAGTATCTCCGGTATGGATTTCGAAAGGAAAAAGAAGTTTTATTAATTACCACAATTAATACAACGTCACCTTACAACACCTTGAAGAGCACCACACTCTTCTTCAACACCACCTTTGGAGATTACCACAATCTCCCTTGAAGATTACCACGATCTTCCTTTAACGACACCTTGTGAAGATCACCACAATCTTCCGACTTGAAGAGCACCGAACTCTCCAACACCTCGAAGATCACCAAACTCTTCAACAAGAAGATTACCACAATCTTCTTACACCTAACACCTAGATGACCCAAGTATGTTCTTACCACAAGAACACTCACAAGAATATCTTGTGTTGAATGATGACCACAAAAATTCAAGATTACAACTCTATAATGAACAATACAATTTTGAGTGCAAGTGTAATCAAGAATTAAGCCTAGACCTCAAGATGTGAAAGTGAAATACTTAGGCTATTACAACAAGAATGTTGACAATAAGAACTTAGACAATTTTGCGATTTCTTGTTGTGTTGTGTTGTATGCTCTCTTATTGTGTTGTTTCAAATCTTCCTCTATTTATAGGAGATGATTGATCATGGATAGGCTCCTCTTGGGGACTGATTTCTACAAAAAAATTCAATTAAAATCAAGATTATAGCCATTAGAAATCAACCCCGTAATTTAAGGAAAAGTTGTCCGCAAACTCAACGGATAGTTTGTTTGTCAAAATACACAGGGGACCGGTCGACGGGGTGTCCGACCGGTCGCCCCTGTGTGGACCGGTCGCCTCTTCAAAAAAATCAATACAGAGAAGTTTGAAAATTCGAACCAAACTTACCGGCCGCCCTATAGGTCGACCGGTCGACGATAGAGGCGGCCGATCGACCTCACTATTTTCAAAAACATGAAGTTCTCTGTTTTGCACAACTTTCAGATACGGGTTGCCCTATGGGCGACCAAGAACCTCAAACAGAAGAGTTGTCCAATTTTTGTCGAAAATGAACTTCAGAAATACTCCGAAAGAATAGTAAAAACATTTTAGACCGATCGGGGAGTATATGGACAACATTTAGAAACATTGTTTTGGTGTAAAAACACATTAACACAAAATCATCAAAAGTGTTGTCCAATTTTTGTCGAAAATAAAGTTAAAGAAATACTCCGAAAAATTAGTAAAAATATTTTAAATCATTTAGGAGTATTTGGACAACATTTAAGGACATTGTTTTGGTGTAAAAACAAAATCATCAAAATCATGATAAAAATATTTATCTAACAAACTCCCCCTTTTTGATGATTACAAACCAAAACAATTTAAAGAGGTCAATTTTGAAAACAAAACAATTTTACCGGTTAAAAATAAATATCCGTTGAGAGCGACAACATTCCACGCATAATAATCACAAGAATGTGAGTAAAGATTTTCAAAAACATTAGTCCAAAAACTCCCTCTATCAATATTCATAACAAGACTAATATAGAAGCAATCAACAAAAAGCTAAAAGCTCAGCTTTTACAAATTGAGCTTAAGTATCAAGAGCTTATAATCTCCCCACAACAAAACATCATCGTACAATAAATGAGTCCACAATACAACAAATGGACTATGTATGAACCACAACTTTTGGTTTTTAATAGCCACAACTTATAGCTTCTTTTACGAGCTTATTTTAGCTTCTTTGAGCTAAAGAGCTTATTACATGTTTCTTCCCCTTTGGAATCATCAAAAAAGATGTTAGCATGATAAAAACATCATATATCCATATCAAAGTGCGCAATTTTACCCAATTTATCGAGTTATTGATCATTAAGCTTAAAATTCCAAAAGCTAAGGGAATAGTTGACCATATGACTTGTAAAAGCTCATTTGATTGGCAAAACATGATCTCTATAAATGTATAAGACTATTGAAATCGAGAGAATCATGTAGGAGATGAATTTTTTATAGAAAAATTTTAATCGAACACTTGGCGGGCGTCAAATAATAAAGAAGGTGTATATAGCACTTGTAAAAATAACTAAGCCAAATTTTTCATCACCAAATGCAATTTTACAAATATCATCCAACAACAATCATCATACCCAACATAAGAATATAAGGATTCCAACAATATATCAAAGATGAAGCACATTCTCAAGGGTTCAACCCAATTAATATAAAGAAGAAGAATTCTTACCAATTAATCGGAGAGGTCGGGTATCAAGAATGATATACCAATAGTATAAACTCAAAAATATATAATTTTCAAGAAAGAAATCATTTTGAGTGAATCGTGTGTGAAATTTTGCAAAAGGGTTCGAGTTTAGAAACAAATGATCAACAAAAAAAAACCGAAATGAGGGACGAAGCAATTTTAATCCTGAAATTGCTTAGGCGCACGGCCGACGGGTAGGGCGACGGTCCTCGTATTTCTCGACCGGCGACCTCTCTCTCGACGACTGTCCAACACCACCCGATCGATTTAAATCCGAATTTTGCACCAAAAATCTGATTTTTCACCCCAGGTTTTAAAACGTATTAAATACAAACATAGACCTCATTCAATATACATTATGCCTAAACAGGCTCGAAATGAGGTAAAAGACTCGGCGGTTAATGATTAAAAATAAATGTCTGCGAGTTATCCTTGAGACGGAATTAAACACATCTCAATTTTTCGTTTTTAGAAACGCAATCCCTTAGAAAAAGATATTGAATCTCAATATATTTAGTTCGATTATGACGAACCATATTTTGAGAAATTATAATCACCAGACTTGTTATCCCAAAAAATATGAACGTTTTAAAACTTTGGATGAACAAGCCATAAGAGGAAGTGCCTTTCAAGTATTTGAAAATTTCTTTTAACGGCGCTTAAATGAGATTCGTTGGGATAGTTTTGAAGTCTAGCATATAGACATAAGGCATAAAGAATGTTGAGTCTATGGGAGTAATAAAAGTTAATGAACATACCTCGAATATGGTTGTCAACCAATATGTCTTTCGCAATCTTGACATCTAATGACATAGATGGCCATGGATAAGTCTACGATCATTTCTTCCTTGATGCTCATCATACTCATCTCGAATTCACCTTGCATTAACTTAGAGAATTTCTTGTACAAGGATTCATAAGTAGCACCAAATAAAATATCATCATTTAAAATTTGCACTATTAAGGAATCTTGCCCTTTTTCAAAAACAAAGAGAGTAGTATCAACTTTACCTCTTGTAAAACTATTTTGCAAAAGAAACGAGCTAAGTCTATCATACCATACACGGGATGCTTGTTTAAAACATACAAGGCCTTGTATAAAAACCATTTGGCCTAGAAAAATTTTCAATCCCCGGTTATTTTATATAGACTTCTTCTAGAATAAAACCATTTAAAAAGGCGGATTTAACATCCATTTGGTAAAGCTTGATATTATCTTAAAACAAGAGTAGGAAAGTAAATTGCGAATAACTTCTAAACATGCTACGGGTGCAAATGTTTCATCATAATCAATACCTTCTTCTTGACACTACCCTTGAGCTACTGACCTTGCCTTGTTTCGAACAATGTTGCCTTGATCATCGAGTTTGTTCTGGAATACCCATTTTGTACCAATAATTGTTTGAGATGGAGGACAAGGTACCAATTCTCAAACATCATTTCTTTTAAATTGATTCAACTCTTCTTCATCACTATCACCATTGGGTATCCAATTTTACATCCACATATATTGAAGTAACTCATATTTGGAGTACTTCATTTCTCATCATCAATAAGTCTACACCACTCAACAAACTCATTAACGGCATCCCTTATATTAGCAAGAAAAATAGCCCAAATATAGCAATAATGATAATGCCTCAATTTTTCATGTGAATCTTGATTAATCATAAATTAGATAATATGTTGACGAACATGTATATCAAGATATTTAAAATTTTGACAAAACATTTTGCATAAGAGCATAGTAAAGATGGTGATGGACATAAATGGCTAATGCAATTTCAGAACTAACACAATTATGCTCAAATTCATAATAGAAGATACATCTTGTAAGTATACAAGAGATAGCAAGACTATATACAAGGTCTCTTTTTTTTTTTAAATGACATTAAAAAATCCAAGAATATGTAGGGAGACCTTGATTTTTAAAAGACATTTCGAAAAAAATATTTTTACAAATAAAAACATGCATAATAACAAAACAAAAGGCATATTTAAATAGAGAGATATGGTTTACCAATTATGCCATTTCCATGGGTTGTGTCTTTCCCATTGTTGATGATCTTTGAAAATCATCTTGTTGGTGATAGCTTCTCCAATTGCTCCATTTCTAAGGACTAGTAAGAAACACGTGCGTCGCACGTGATCCACATGACTTTACTAAAATAATTTTATTGATTAATATTAAAATATTAAAAAGTGAAATAAATGTTAATTAAATTTAAAAATTACATAGTATTTAATTATATTTTGCTATACTTTAATTATAGATCGATATGAATTTTTAAATAATAATTTTAAAGAACCCAGTCCCACAAAAATTTTACTATTAGTATAACAACGAAATAAGTTTTATATTAGTTTACAATCACATTCATCGGTCTTTTATTTCATTGTTATGGCTAGAAAAGTCTTCTCTTTACATGATTTTCGAATTCTTTTAGCATTAGATGCATTTTACATAATCAGACAAATAATTCAATATATAAATCATAAGCTAATGATTAGTAAATCATGTGCAAGTTATTGCATTAATAAAAAAATATTATACCAAAATCCATCATAATATCATCATTTTATTTGTTATTGTTATTCAATTAAGATAAAATAAAATAAAGGTTAGTCAAATTCTTGACGTCATGTGCTTACTTCTTTTATTCTATCTCAGTTTTTGGATTAAAGAAATGTAAAAAAAATACAATATAATATATATGTACAAAGAATTCATATATTATTTTAATTCTAGTAACAAAGTCAATATTTTATCATTAACACTTAAACTTAAAATTGGTAGTCCTCCTATTTCCGGTGTCTTAAAAATAATAAACATTAACCTAATATATAAAAAATTAATCCATTATTTTCATTGAGAGTTAGCTATTAAATAAAACTATGAAAAAGTGATAAGTCGAAATCTAAGTTTTGAAACCAAAGACAGTCTTATGAAAGAAAAAAATAAGTTAACAATTTTCATGTATCAATCCACAATAATCAAATATAATACTAATTAACTTTTTTGAGTTTCTTTTTGCATTCACTTATTGTTCTTAAAAGTTATACATAATAAACTAAAAACTAATATAGTTTTTTAAATTTCATAAAATTTTAGAAAGATACGTTATACTATTAGAATTTGTACTTGCAATTGAATTTGACTATTTTGATTATATTAACATTTACATAGTTATACATTTTGTGAGCCGATAGTTAAATTGCAATTATTCTTAATATAGTGAAACTAATCTATATTTGTTTGAAGAGGCTGTAAATTTAAAATTGATCTTATTTAATCTCGTTTACAAAATCATATTATTTGTTGTAAAATATAATTATCAATCCATTTTTAGTGCCTTTATTGAGAAAATGGTATATAGTTATTTAAATTTTTGATTGAATTTTTGATCCAATAAGAAAATATAGTTGCCAAAAATTTAGATATCAAGTGTTAACCCTCCCCCAAACTATTCTCTTCCGCCTTCTTATGCCTAATAATTCATATTACTTGTCACTAAACATGGTCACTTCACTCCAATTTATTATTATATATAGTTTAACACAATAAATTTGATACATAAATATTATTTTGAATATTTTGATTATTATATTGGTACCTAAATTAACATGTAATTTAAGAAATATTAATCTTTGACATAAAAATCAAACTATTTCATATTAAATAAGTTTAGTTTATTTATTTATTTATTTACAAAATTTCATGTACATCCAATGACTTTCCATTTGTGATTCTTGTTTTCAAGTTTTTCATAATATTTGATTTTGTAAAAACTAGAATAATTTGTACCCAATTTTATAATAATTGTCGTGCTTGAATATTTATAAGTCATAAAGGTGTGCTTTTAAAATGAACCAAGATTTTATCAAAAATATCAAATTATACATATTATATCAAATCATACTATTTATTTTTTTTTAGAATTCCCAGCTATGACCCACATATATTATTTTAACTATTTACTTTTATTCTTTCAAATCTTTATAATATGTTTCATTTGGTTTAATCATAAACTATCTATATATGTAAGATTAACCCCCAAAATTATTTAGATCAATCTCAACTCATTAATGTCAAGTATAACCATTTAGTTTTGAATATTTTTTATTCGTAGTTTGCACTCTTATTTGTTGTAATTATTTAATTTACTTAGTTTTTATGAATGTATGTTAGTATTTGAACCAATATATAATTTGTAATATATAATTACTTTCTCAGTAGTCAAATTGTTACATATTAAATGAGTTTATTTATTTATTCTTTTGCATAGCAGATATGATCTTTCAGACTAATCAAATTTCAGCTCATATTTCACTCTTTCACACCATTTTATCAAAATTTAATTATTTTGGTTTAAGTTTTTATTATAAGTATGTATCATATTGATATTTTAAACTTATAATTATTAAGGGTGTATTATTCAAACGACATTCAAGTTTTATCACATTCAATTTAATACATATGGATTTTTTTAAGTTTGTTTTCTTTGTTTTTTTTATAAATTTATATATACAACTTTTAACACTTTTTGCACATGTTCTTAAAATTTATAGGATATAAAATAATCGAAAGATTGAAATCATAATATGTTAAAAAATAATAAATTAGAAACTAATACTTATGATGTTATATATAGAAAATTAAGTAAAAGCCATAATAACACATATAGTTAAAATTTAAAAGGTAACGTTTTTGTCGTGACAAACTTGTTTTGGTTCTTGTTTGGTTTTTTTTCATGTTAATCTTATTCCTTTTATTTTGTACTTTTTATTTTACTTGTATGGCTAATTAAAATAAAATATACATGAAATTATAATAAAAATAAAATATGAAACTCTCTTGTTTTCAATATTATTTCTTTAACAACCATCAATAAATTAACTTTTAAATTGCATATTACTAATTGCGGGAGAATTTTTCGATCATAAATGAATTATCTATTTTCTCTACTTTTTATTTAGCATCAAAACCATCTAAAATATTTTCTATTTTATTTTTTCTTATCGTGTATATTGTAATTTGATCTTTTTCTTATAAATTATCATAGACATATTTAATTATTGAGAACATTTAAAAGAATAAAAGAAATATATAATTTTGCATCATAATAAAAGTTAAATAGTTAAAATTTTCTTCTATAACGACTTGTGTATATATGTTTAGAATATATAGTTGAAGACTTTGAAACCTAGCTAGTTTAAATTTGAAATTAATTTTATAAGAAATTTAAAGTATTCTTAGTGTTATGGTTAAAAAAATGTATTTTCAGATTTTGAAATCATTTTTGGCTATAATGAACATCGCTCATATAATTAAACCAAAAAAATTAAATAAATAACAAAACTATAGAAAAACATAAATTCTTAATTTTTACATAGTGTTGAACTTTATAATGTTAAAATTTTCTCATGTGAACTCCTTATATATGCTTATGACATATGGATAGAAAGCTCTCAAAATCTAGTTTAATACGAAGCTAATATTATTTGCAAATTCAAAATATTTTAAGAGTTATAGCTGAAAGAATGAATACTTTTAAAATGTGGAATAATAAAGGTCACATTGTCTTATAATTGAACAAATAGAAGCTAAATATAAATATTAAATTACTTAGTTGTCCTAAACTTTTTCTATGTCTAAATGATATTTTTGTCCAATCAAAAATTGTAAGAAACATTCACTTTTTTAAGATAGTATAGGTATAGATATAGATATAGATATAGATAGATATAAATATACAAAAGATTAAATAAATAACAAAACTATAGAAAAAAACATAAATTCTTAATTTTTACTTAGTGTTGAACCTTATAATGTTAAAATTTTCTCATGTGAACTCCTTATATATGCTTATGACATATGGTTAGAAAACTCTCAAATCTAGTTTAATATGAAGCTAATATTATTTGAAAATTCAATATATTTTAAGAGTTATAGCTGAAAGAATAAATACTTTTAAAATGTAGAATATAAAAGGTCACATTGTCTTATAATTGAACAAATAGAAGCTAAATAAAAATATCAAATTACTTAGTTGTCCTAAAATTTTACTATGTGTAAAGGATATTTTTGTCCAATTAAAAATTGCAAGAAACATTCACATTTTTAAGATAGTATAGATTGTGGCTTTCCCATTGTTGATGATGCCTTTCTCTTGGAAGATTATTTTGTTGATGATAGCTTCTCCAATCGCTCCATTTCCAAGGATTGTGTCCTTCCCATTTTTGATAATGTATTCCTCTTGGAAATTTATTGTGATGTTGTCTTCTCCTTTGATCAAATGAAACGGTCATTTGATGTCTTTTTGGCGGTATGAATTTTCTTTGATTGTTATTCCGCCGAGTACCTAATATGACATTGTTTTGTGGTACCCTCAATTGTTTGGGTCCTTTGGGATTAGCTTTGAGACTTTTAGGTCTCCAATAATAATTAGGGCTATTTCTAGCCCGACAAGTATTTACCGTGTGACCCTTTTTACCACAATAAAAAAATGTAATTTTAGAAGTATAATGACCAACATGCTTAGTGACTTGATCCTTTTTCATATGATTAATTACATTAGGCTTATGATCAAGTCCAAGTTTCAAATTATCACGATTTTGAACATCAATAATTTTATTGGTACTCAGGTTGAATTTGGACAAATCCTTTTTCATACACTTAGCATTCTCAACAAGTGTACTATTTTCTTTTTCAAGGTTTCTAACATTATCAAGAGTGGTGGTGTGAGCATATGAAAGTGATTCATAGGAAGTAAATAAGTTGTCCTTATCATTTTTCAAAGTATTGAATTCCTTTTTCAAATTTTTGTATTTAACAAGTAAGTTTTGGAATTCATTTTGAGGTTCATCAAAATCATTTTGCAAATCATCATAATCATCATGCATATCATTACTAATAGAAGATTTAATGTGTACCTTATCGTCTTCTTCGATGCCCATTAAACATTTCTCGGTTTCTTCATTATCGGAAGTAGTAAAAGGCCCATCCCATGTTGTTGGATTTGATGTTGTATCCATTTGAGAGGTAGATACTTTTGAGTTGCTCCTTTCATTTTCATATACTTCATAGATGGCTTCTAATTTTCTCCATGCTTCGTGTGCCGATCGTATTCCTCGAATTTGATCGTATTCCGAAAACGTAAGTGAGCAATGAAGAATATTTAGAGCTTTACCATTTAAGAAGAGAATTTCCTTTTCTTTATCATTGAGATCTTTGAGGACTTTAGAGGTGAGTGACCCGTATTTCATCGGGATGGATTCTCTGTTTATCACCCTGTTCCAAATATCGAACCTGCAACTTTGTAGATAGCATTCCATTCTTTCTTTCCAAAATGAATAATTTTTGGAGTCGAATAGTGGTGGCTTGTTGGTGGAGGCGCCGATGAGATAGACTTCATTCGTAGCCATTGATCGTTCCTCTTTACTCGCGATGTGGAACGAGCTTGCCAAAGAGTTTAGCTCTGATACCATTTGTAAGTCCAAGCGGCTATGATAATCTAGAGGGGGGTGAATAGATTATCTCCATTTTCTCGATTATGCCCTCTTTTTCGAATCAAACAAGCAAGACAAGAATGGAAGGTGCGGGAAGTAAACAACACGCGTTGATTTATAGTAGTTCAACCCACCTAGGGTCTAATCTACTACCACCCAAGTATCTCCGGGATGGAGTTCCAAAGGAAAAAGAAGTTTTATTAATTACCACAATTAATACAACGTCACCTGACAACACCTTGAAGAGCACCACACTCTTCTTCAACACCACCTTTGGAGATTACCACAATCTCCCTTGAAGATTACCACAATCTTCCTTTAACGGCACCTTGTGAAGATCACCACAATTTTCCGACTTGAAGAGCACCGAACTCTCCAACACCTCGAAGAGCACCAAACTCTTCAACAAGAAGATTACCACAATGTTCTTACACCTAACACCTAGATCACCCAAGTGTGTTCTTACCACAAGAACACTCACAAGGATATCTTGTGTTGAATGATGACCACAAAAATTCAAGATTACAACTCTGTAATGAACAATACAATTTTGTGTGCAAGTGTAATCAAGAATTAAGCCTAGACCTCAAGATGTGAAAGTGAAATACTTAGGATATTACAACAAGAATGTTGACAATAAGAACTTAGACAATTTTGCAGATTTCTTGTTGTGTTGTGTTGTATGCTCTCTTATTGTGTTGCTTCAAATCTTCCTCTATTTATAGGAGATGATTGATCATGGATAGGCTCCTCTTGGGGACTGATTTCTACAAAAAAAAAAATGCAATTAAAATCAAGATTATAGCTGTTAGAAATCAACCCATAATTTAAGGAAAAGTTGTCTGCAAACTCAACGGATAGTTTGCTGTCAAAAACCTACAGCGACCGGTCGCGCAGAGATAAGTTTTGAAAGTTTGCAAATTCGAACCAAATTTCAAGTACCGATCGCCCTATAGGTCGATTGGTCGACGCCACTGGTCGCCTGGTAGGGTGACCGGTCGACCTCACTATTTTCAGCAAACATGAAGTTCACTGTTTTGCACTACTTTCAGATACGGGTTGCCCTATAGGGCGACCGGTTGACCTCAAAACAGATGAGTTGTCCAATTTTTGTCGAAAATGAAATTCAGGAAATACTCCGAAAAAATAGTAAAAACATTTTAGACCGATCAAGAGTATTTGGACAATATTTAGAAACATTGTTTTGATGTAAAAACACATTAACACAAAATCATCAAAAGTGTTGTCCAATTTTTGTCGAAAATAAACTTGAAGAAATACTCAGAAAAATTAGTAAAAACATTTTAAATCATTTAGGAGTATTTGGACAACATTTAAGAACATTGTTTTGGTGTAAAAACAAAATCATCAAAATCATGATAAAAACATTTATCTAACAAGTACCCACGACAAGCTGCTCTAAATGGCCGAGAATCCAAAAGCTAATTCCAAGGATACCATCGACCAAGAGAAGATTTCCCTAATGGTGAAAATATTCAACAAGTTCTTCAACAAGAACTATAAAAGGAACAAGGTTGAAACCTCCGGAAGACACTCATCACCTTCCAAGGCCAAGGAAGAAAGACCACCCAAAAGAGTTGACGACAATCAAGTCGAGCAATCAAAGAGCCGACCGAGAAAAGAGAACCTATCTTTGAACTGGACATCCAGGACATTTGTTGTTTCTTGTTCTATCCACGATCAACAAATACATAAAGGAAGAATAAAGAAAGGTCTTCAAAGAAAGGAGAAAAGAAAAAAACAAAGCCATGTTGGCTACTGAAACTGACTCAACCAAGTGCAAAGAGGCAGCTGAGTCAGACATCAGCGAGGAAGACTATTCCTCGATATCTCAAAGAAGAGGTTTTGTTATCCTCATTGCCAAAGAACAAGAAGATGAGGTACACTCTAACTCATCTAATTCAAATTCTGATGATAGTGATAGTGATACACACACTTCATCACCCACATATCTTTATGATTCATTAGGCAAAATGATGAATGACTTTGAGCACATAGAATCCTTTCGCACACTTTTAAATGAGGAAAATAGCCAGCTCAAAAGCCAAAACTCACAGCTGACTAAAGAACTGAGTACTCTCAGTCACATAGCTGATGAGAACAAAGAGTTGAAGGTTGAGATTGCTAAGGTCAAGGCAAACTTAGCTGAGAAAGAAACGAGGGAAAAAGATTTGAAAAATAAGATTGCATCATTCAGTAAGTCATCTAAAATATTGGATGAATTATTGATGATCCAAAAGGAAATAGGAGACAAGACAGGCTTAGGATTCAATTCATTTGTCAATGCTCAAACTCCTAAAGTGGTTTTAGAAAAAGGATCCGTAAGCAATGAAGAAGTCCAAAAGCCAAAAGCACCATATGTTGCCCCACTTTCAATCATAAGCACACACATGCTGGCCTAGGTTATAAAGGCAAAGGCAAGAAGCTAGCTGAGTATGCTGAAAGGACCGCTGAAACTAAATTCAGAAGAGCCCATCAGCAGTCTCAAAATAGGAAATATTTTGTGAATGCAAAACAGAACTACGAAAAGCCCCAAAGGTTTCAGCATAGAAAGCCATATGAAGGCAATGGTAGAAATTATCATAGTCATGCTGATTGGAATAATCAAATGAGATATCACCAAACCCTAAGGGATACAAGCGCAAGTGGCAAAGACCTCCAGTTCAAAATAGGTCATTCTCTGGGCAAGGACCATTATCGGCACACATGTGCGGCCCAGCACAATGCTCACTATGCACAAAAGTTTCCATATTAATCCAAAGAGAGCAAATGCACACACTCACATACATAAAATGAAATTGTGTTATCGTGATCAAGAAAAAAAAACATTTATGTAGTGGATTTGTCTCTTCACTACACCAAGTACATGCGTCTTAGCAAAAATACAGCCAAATCAAGTTGGTTGTGGCACAAGAAGTTGAGTCACTTGAATTTCAATACAATCAACAAACTTTCAAAGAGTCATCTTGTGGAAGGATTGCCAGACTTAGTGTACAAGAAGGAAAGCATCTTTGATGCATGCTAGAAGAAAGGAAAGCAAATCAAGTCTTCATTCCAGGATAAGGAGATGGAGATGATGATGGCGAGGCTAATATATAGGAGGATCGGGAGGTTACGATGGAGAGACTTATCGTAGGATTGAATACTTCTACAGCAGATGCCGTCGACTTACATTATTGTATCGACCTTAAGGAGATGGTGCATATGGCAGTGAAGATTGAGCAGCAGCTCAAGAGGAGGGTTTCAACCGACATGCACCGAGTTCTAACTCCAATGCATGGAAGAGGAACACTAACAAAAAGGGGAGCATAGTTCAAAACAACAGAGCAAAGGGGAGAGCGACCGAGCCTAAACCCGCAGTAAATTTGAACCCTCTACTACTCGAACGAGGATATTAAATGATTTAAGTGTCATGGGCTTGGGCATATTGCTAGTCAATGTCCAAATAAAAGGGTGTTAGTGTTGCGTGATAATGAGGAATTAGAGTTGAAAAGTGAGGAAGAGCCGATTATAGTGACATCTTTGGAGTTGGAGGATATTATGGAGGTAGTAGAGTCGGCAAGGGGAGGCGTTATCGTTAGTGTCCCTGAAGGTCTTGAGTATTCACTTTAAGTCGATGATGGAGTCCAAAAAAACACATCTTTCATACAAGGTGTTTTGTCAATGGAAAGGTTTGTAGTGTCATTATAGACAGAGGTAATTGCACTAATGTAGCTAGCACAAAGTTTGTAGAGAAATTGGGGATTCCAACGATGAAACACCCACAACCATGTAAATTGCAGTGGTTGAGTGATTGTGGGGAGATGTGAATCACCAAGTAGGCAAAAGTAGTGTTCAAAATAGGGGGATATAAGGATGAGATGTTGTGTGATGTTGTGCCGATGCAGGCGGGGCACATCCTATTGGGTAGACCGTGGCAGTTCAATAGGAGGGTACAACATGACGGTTTCACCAATCAGTATACTCTTGTTCATAATCAGAAGAAAAAGAGAGTTCAACTAGTGAGAAGAAAAATCAAAATAAAGCCGAGAAAAATGAGAGCTTAAGGGAAAACAAGAGTGAGGGTCCGACTAAGGGTAGGAGTGAGGTTCGAGAGATGGACGGGAAAAAAGAGAGTAACATTAATGAAAGGGCGGAAAAATAAAAGGGGGGGACAAATGGCCTTGAGGTAAGGAACGAGGGAAAATAAATTTAATGGCAAAAATGAGTGACCTTAGGAAAGCCACAACAAGTGGTTGTTCGATGATACTCTTGGTTTATAAGGGCACTTATTTATCTACTGACAGTCTTAACCCTGATTTGCCTAGTTCTGTGTTGTCTTTGTTGCAGGAACTCGAGGATGTGTTTCCCGACGAGATGTCGGATTGGTTACCGCCTACTTAGGGGATTGACCACCAGATTAACTTCATCCCGGGGGCATCCTTACCAAACCGACCGGCATACAGGTCTAATCCAGAGGAGACCAAGGAATTGCGAGATCAAGTTGATGAATTGCTAAGTAAGAAACTCATTTGGGAGAGTATGAGTATGTGTGCGCCCGGTGTTACTAGTTCCAAAGAAAGATGAGTCATGGAGGATGTGTGTGGATTGTCTAGCTATCAATAACATCACTATTAAGTATCGACACCCCATACCTCGCTTGGATGATATGTTAGACGAGCTTCATGGGTCTAGCATCTTCTCCAATATAGATTTAAGGAGCGGATACCATCAGATTCGGATACGGGAAGGAGACAAGTGGAAAGCGGCTTTTAAGACCAAGCATGGTTTGTATGAGTGGTTAGTTATGCCGTTTGGGCTAACTAATGCACCGAGCTCATTTATGAGATTGATGAACCATGTTTTGAGGGCTTTTATTAGGAAGTTTGTCGTGGTTTACTTTGATGATATTCTCTCATCTATAGTAAATCATTGTACGAACACTTAGATCATTTGTGGGCCGTATTAGAAGTGTTAAGTAAAGAGCCACTATATGCAAATACCAAGAAGTGCACATTTTGTTCCGAGCAATTGATATTCTTGGGATTTGTAGTGAGCTCGAGAGGAATCACAATGGACAAGTAGAAAATTAAGGCTATTTGGGATTGGCTAAGCCAAAATCAGCCATCCAAGTCCGTAGCTTCCATGGGCTTGCGATTTTTATCGAGATTTGTACGAGATTTTAGCACTATCGAAGCACCAAGACAAGGCATTCGAGTTGCTTAAAGAAAGGCTAACACATGCACCTTTACTAGCACTGCGAATTTCACCAAGGTAATCGAGATCGAGTGTGATGCATCGAGAGTTGGGATTGGAGCCGTATTGATGCAAGAGGGGTGGCCGAACATGTTCTTCAGCGAGAAATTGAGCGGGACAGCCCTGAACTACCCAACATACGACAAGGAGTTGTATGCTTTAGTCCAAGCCTTGAAAACGTGGAAGCATTATCTCTGGCCGAAGGAATTCATAATTCACACTGATCACTAGTCATTAAAGTATCTCAAGGGACAGCAAAAGCTGAACAAGCGGCACGCACGCTGGCTTGAGTTCATCGAAATGTTTTCTTACGTCATCTGGTATAAGTAAGGTAAGACTAATGTAGTAGTAGACGCACTATCTCGAAGGTACACTCTTATCTCTACTTTAGATGCTAAAATTCTTCGGTTTGAACATATTAAATAGTTATACTTGCATGATCTTGATTTTACTGAGTCATTTGTTGCATGCAAAAAAGGGGCGGTGGCTAAATGTTATCAACATGATGGTTTTCTATTTCGAGAAGATAAATTGTGCATTCTGAATGTTCATTAATAGACTTACTAGTGAGGGAATCATATGGTGGGGTCTTATGGGACATTTTGGGGTAGCCAAAACCTTAGCTTTGCAAGAGCATTTTTTGGCCACATATGAAGCGTGATGTTGAATGTATTTGTACTAGATGCGTTACTTGTAGGCAAGCTAAATCTCGAGTTCAAAACCGAGTCTTTACACGCCATTACCCATACCGACAACACCATGGGTTGATATTTCTATGGACTTTGTTTTAGGACTTCCAAGAACTAAACATTGTTAGATAAATATTTTTATCATGATTTTGATGATTATGTTCGACTTTGTTCAAATATGTTTTTAAACCAAAACTATGTTCCTAAATGTTGTCTAAATACTTCCGATCAACTTAAAATGTTTTTACTATTTTTCTGAGTATTTCTTGAAGTTTATTTTCAATAAAACATTGGACAACACATTTGTTTCAGGCTCGACCAGTCCGCCTCTATAGGCAACCCGTACTGAGTTGAGCCAAGAAAAAAATGGGACGTATGTAAAATAGGGCGGGCGGCCGACGACGGTCGACCGGCGCGACCTGTGCACAGGAGTTGGATTTTTGTTCCAGGACTTCTCTGCTTCGTAAAATCTTCAAGGGCAACCGTCACAAGGCGAATGCACCCGTCGCACCCCCCTTCGACCGGTCCCCTGTGTAACTTTTCCCTATTTTGTGGGATTGATTTCTAACAGCTATATTGATCATTTTAAATGGTTTCTTTTGCAGCAAATCACTCCCCAAGGAGGAGCCAATGTCTGAAATGAAAGCCAAGTCCTCTCCTATAAATAGAGGCTTCATTCTAGCAACAAGATACAACACACAATATACAAGCAAAGAGCAATTGAGCAAACACTTTCATATATCTTGTTGTATTAAGCTTAAGCACTTTCACTGCACTTATTTGAGGTCTAGGCTTTCAATTCTTGATTACACTAGTACTCATATTGTATCAATCATTATTGAGTTGTAATCTTGATTTTGGTCATCATTCAACACAAGACATCCTTGTGAGTATTCTTGTGGTAAGAATACACTTGGGTGATCTAGGTGATAGGTGTTTGAAGGTTGTGGTAATCTTCAAGGTGTTGTAAGAGGATTGTGGTAATCCTCAAGGTGGTGAAAGAGGGTTGTGGTAATCCTCAAGGTGTTGTATTAATTTTTGGTAAATTAATAAAATCTTTTTTCTTTTTAAAATCCATCCCGAGATATCTTGGGGTGGTAGAGATTAGGCCCTAGGTGGGTTGAACCTCTTTAAATCAACGAGTGTTGTTTATTTTCCGCATTTGCATTATTGTTATCTACTCGTTGTTTCAAAAAGAGGTGATTTGCAAAAAATCGGCATAATCTATTCACCCCCTCTAGATTATTGTAGCCACTTGGACTAACAAGTGGTATCAAAGCCAAACTCTTTGGCTAGCTCGTTCCGAGTAAAGAGGAAAGATCCATGGCTACAAATGATTCTCATCTCACCACCGCGCCTCCACTAATAAGCCACCACTATTCGACGCCAACAACTACGCATTTTGGAAAGACCGTATGGAGTGCTTCCTACAAGGGTGTGGTTCGATTTTTGGAATGTGGTCATTGAAGGAGTTGATCAACCAACAAAGAAATCGGAGGATGGCACCTTGGCTCCTAAACCTTTCAAGGAGTTTGATGAAAACGACAAAAAGCTTTCTCTAAACGGTAAGGCCTTAAATATTTTGCATTGCTCTCTTACCGCCACCGAGTACAATCGCATAAGAGGCATAAGGTCGGCACATGAGGTTTGGGAAAAATTGGAGACAATCTATGAAGGGACTAAGAAAGTCAAGCAAGCAAGAAAGACCATGCTTGTTAAAGACTTCAAAAACTTTAACATGTATGATGGCGAAATCATCTCCAAGATGGTGGAAAGGCTTGACAATATTGTCAATCCTCTTGTGGCCCTCGGCAAGGTCATCTCCGAAGAAGACAAGGTGACCAAGGTATTGAATGCACTTCCCGGGTCATGGTCCGAAAAAGTAACGGCAATCACGGAGGCACAAAATCTTGAGAAACTCAAGTTTGATGAACTTATTGGAAATCTACTCATCTATGAAGTCTATCTCAAGGAGAGGAAAAATTCCAAACCATCCACAAATCAATCGGGTATGCAAATTATTTCTAAAGGTCTTGCTTCTTCTTCTAATAATGCACACTATGATAATGATGATGATGATGAGGAGACGGTCGCACTTGTTCGAAAATTTGCAAAATTTGTAAATAAAAATAAAGCAAGAAAACCGAGAGATAATGCTTGCTTTAAATGCGGAAAACCCAGGCACTTCATTGCCGACGCGGCTCGATAAAGAGGAGCAAAAGAAAAGGAAGCCTTTCACAAAAAAGAAGGCTCTAAATGCGAAGTCAAAACATGGGATGAACTACTCAAACAACCGATGAGGAAGGAGAAACCGAACACGGTCTCATGGCTATAGACGATGAAAACAATGAGGTACACTCAAACTCTTCTACTTCATCCATAGTTGATGACTTGCAATGTGATTTTGATGAATTGCAAATTGAGTTTCAAAATTTAATCGTTAAATACAAAAACTTGAAAAAAGAGCATAAGGAGATTAAAGTTGAAAAAGAAAAATTATTTACCTCTTATGAATCTCTAGACAAAGCTCATGCTCTTACTCTTACTAGAATTCATTCTCTTGAATCCGACAAGGAATTGCTCACAAAAGATATTGAATGTTTGAAAAATGATGTGCATCGTTTCAACATAAGTACGGATAAAGTTACAAAAAAAAATTAGATGCACAAAGAGGTGAGCATTCCAAATCGGGACTTGGTTATAAGCCATTTCAAAGTGTTTTTAAGAAAAATAACCAAGGTCCGACTTTTGTACGTGCTAAAAATTATAATACTCCTACTTGTTTTTATTGTGGCAAAGTTGGACATTATGCTAATAATTGCAAATTAAGAAATAGCTCAAGATATGTTTGGAGACCCAAAGGTCTCAAGACTAACCCCATGGACCCCAAAATTATAGGGTACCTAAAAGAAATTCATTTGTAGGTAATAGGGGCTATAACCACAATGGAAGATTCAAAATGGCTCGTGGACGACGGATGTTCACGCCATATGACCGGGAGGAGAGAACTTTTACCAACATCAAACTCCAAGAAGAGGGTATGGTCATGTTCGCAATGGCAAAGGAAAGATTCTTGGAAATGGAGAAATTGGTAACTCTTCTTTCTCTCTTAGTAATGTTTTATTAGTTGAAGGGCTTAAGTTTAATTTGATAAGTGTTAGCCAACTTTGTGATTCAAAATATGATGTTTCCTTTAATAAAGAAAAATGCCTTATACTTAAAAATGGTGAAATAATTTGTGAAGCAAATAGAAAAGGCAATCTTTACAAAATTTGTACAAGTGATTTGGTTAGTCAAAATGTTTCTTGTTTAGTCGCCAATAATGATTTAACTAGTTTATGGCATAGGTGACTTGGACATGTTGGATACAAGAATTTGAAAAATATTTACAAAAACCAACATGTGAAAGGACTACCCAAATTGAATTTTGAAAATCTTGGCTTATGTGACACTTGTCAAAAGAACAAATTAGTTAAAAGTAGTTTTAAGCCCAAAATGAAATTTCCACAACCAAACCCCTACAAATGCTTCACCTTGATTTGTACGGGGACATTGGTACGGCTAGTCTAAGTGGAAAACATTACACTTTTGTTATAGTCGATGATTTTTCGAGATATACTTAGGCTCTTTTTCTTACCAATAAAAGCGATGCCGTTAATGAGTTTGTTAAGTTGTGTAGACTTATTGAGAATGAAAAAGAAGATACTATCAAGTCTATTCAAGCGATCGAGGTGGAGAATTTGACGGTGAATTTAAGTATTTTGTGAAACCAAAGGATATGCTCATAATTTCTGGCTCCAAGGACACCTCAACAAAATGGAGTAGCCGAACGGAAAAATCGGACATTACAAGAAATGAGTCGGTCCATGCTCAATGAATTTTCACTTCCAAAGTATTTTTGGGCCGAAGCCGTAAGTATCGCTTGCTATGTCATTAATCGAGTTTATATTCGTCCTAAAATGAATAAAACTCCATATGAGCTTTGGAAAGGTAGAACTCCAAATATTAGTTATTTCAAGATATTTGGTTGTAAATGCTTTATTTTGAATACCAAGGATCAATTGGACAAACTTGATCCTAAGGCCGATGAAGGGATATTTATGGGATATTCAACAAAAAGCAAAGCATATCGGGTTTACAATAAGACTAGTGGAGTTGTTGAAGAATCCATCCATGTTAAATTCAATGAAGCTTCGGGAGTTGAAAGAATTCCTAATGATGAAAGTGATGAGGAGGATATTATTGAACAAATTGTTCAAATTGATGATCAACCGTCTACATCAAATGATCAACCGTCCACTTCAAATGGTCCTCAAGAAGATAGAGGTGATATCTCGGATCTTCCCGTTGCATTGAAATTTAAGGGAGATCACCCAAAAGATCTTATTATTGGTGATCCCCTTGACAAAGTGATGACTCGGAGAAAATTTGCCGAGAAAGCTCTTATTTCTCAAAAAGAGCCTAAAAATGCTAAAGAAGCTATTGAGGATGAGGATTGGTTTCTAGAGATGCAAGAGGAGTTGAATCAATTTGAAAGAAATGATGTATGGGAATTGGTACCTTGTCCTCCTTCTCAAACCATTATTGGCACAAAATGGGTATTCCGAACAAACTTGATGATCAAGGCGACATTGTTTGAAATAAGGCAAGGTTAGTAGCTCAAGGGTATTGTCAAGAAGAAGGTATTGACTATGATGAAACTTTTGCACCCAGAAGACGTTTAGAAGCTATTCGTATTTTGCTTGCCTATTCTTGTTTTAAAAATTTCAAACTTTACCAAATGGATGTTAAATCCGCCTTCTTAAATGGTATTATTCAAGAAGAAGTCTATGTAAAACAACCTCCGGGGTTTGAAAATTTTTCTAGGCCTAATGATGTTTATAAACTTAAAAAGGCCTTGTATGGTTTAAAACAAGCACCTCGTGCATGGTATGATAGACTTAGTTCTTTTCTTTTACAAAATGGTTTTATAAGAGGTAAAGTTGATACAACTCTATTTGTTTTTGAAAAAGGGCAAGATTGTTTACTTGTGCAAATATATGTTGATGATATTATCTTTGGTGCTACTAATGATTCTTTGTGCAAGAAATTTTCTAAGTTAATGCAAGGAGAATTCGAGATGAGTATGATGGGGAGCTTAACTTCTTTCTTGGACTTCAAATTAAGCAATGTCAAGAAGGTATTTATATTTCGCAATCAAAGTATACAAAAGAACTTTTGAAAAAGTTCGGCATTGAAGAAGGAAGAACCGTCTCTACTCCTCCTATAGCAACAAATGTCAAAATTGACAAAGATGAGAAAAAAGGCAAGTCCGTGGATGAATCAAAGTATCGAGGTATGATTGGTAGTTTACTTTATTTAACCGCTAGTAGACCGGACATTCTTCATGCCGTATGCCTATGTGCTCGTTTTCAAAGCAATCCCAAAGAATCTCACATGAGTGCCGTTAAAAGGATTTTTCGATATTTGAAAGGCACCATTCAATATGGTTTATTTTATCCAAAGAATGAAAAATTTTCTCTTAAAGGTTATAGTGATTTGGACTATGCGGGAAATATTGATGATCGGAAAAGTACTTCCGGATCATGTCAATTTTTAGGCGATTGCCTAGTTTCTTGGTTTTCAAAGAAGCAAAATGTTTCTCTTTCAACGGCCGAAGCCGAATATATTTCCGCCGCATTTTGTTGTACTCAACTTCTTTGGATGAAACAAACCTTAGCGGATTACAAATGCTCTTTTGAAAATGTACCTATCTTTTGTGATAATATATCCGCTATAAATATTGCTCAAAACCCGGTTCATCATAACCGTACTAAACATATTGAGATTCGACATCATTTTCTAAGGGATTGTGTTTCAAAACGTAAAATTGAGATATCCTTTGTACCATCTCAAGATCAATTAGCGGATATTTTCACAAAACCGCTATCTTCCGAGACTTTTTCATCAATACGAGCTCGGTTAGGCATAATGCATATTGAATGAAGCTTACGTTTGTATTTGGCACGTTTTTTTAAACTTAGGGCGAAAAATCGGATTTTGGTTGAAAATTCGGATTTTGGAAAATCAAAAGACAAAATGAGTCAAGAAGTTGAGGGCAACCGGTCGCCCTCAACCTCGACCGTCGCCTCTAAGCTATATTTTGGCTTTTAAACGTTACGCCTTCAAAGATTCTTCATTTTAACAAATTTTTGGCCATTTTTCGTCCCCTTTGCCAAATTCACTCAAATTTCATTCAAAAATGTATTTCATGCATATTGTACACAACATGGACATTATATAGCATGATCATCATCATTATGGCTCACTCTTTCCGATCAAATGGTAAGAATTTCGCCACTTTTTGCTTAAATTGGGTTGAACCCTCGAGTTTTCGAGTTTCTTGAAAATTTTTGTTGTAATTTTCGTATGATCATGACGAGCTTGATTGTTGCGTTGTTATGTATGATGATTGACTTGAATTGATGTTGAAAATTTTTGGCTTGAACCATTTACAAAGGTAATATACAACCTCTTTTATTTTTAACGCACACAAGGTGTTCGATGATATGTCGCAATGAAAATTTCAACTTATACATGTTTCTCTTGCTTTCAAAAGTTTTCTATACTTATTGAGATCATGTTTTGACAAACAAAACAAGCGTATGAACTCTTCATATTACATTTCTCCCATTTTCCTTGGATTATTATGCTTTAATTGCTCAACGGTTAATAAACCGTCCTTTGGCGCACTTTGATATTATTGTATGGTGTTTTCACCATTCTAACATTCTTTTGATGATTCCAAAGGGGGAGAAACAGGATATTGGCTTGTTTTGGCTCGTTTAGCTCAAGAAAAGCTAATAAAAGCGCGCAATAAGGATTGTGGACTCAAATACCTAGTCCATGGCTTGAATTTTGGACTCGGATGAAATTGATTATAAGTTTTGTGACAGGGGGAGCTCCTTAGCTCATGATGCATTCTATATAAGCTTGTTATAGCTTGTGCTTCTTACTTATAATAATTGTTTTTGATATGCTCATAAATAGGGGAGCTTTGTATGAAATACTTCTAACGGATAGTTTACTCGTAAAACCGAAAATTTTATTTGGCTTTCAAATCGTCCTCAAGAAAAATGTTTTGGTTTGTAATCATCAAAAAGGGGAGTTTGTTAGATAAATATTTTTATCATGATTTTGATGATTATGTTCGACTTTGTTCAAATATGTTTTGAAACCAAAACTATGTTCCTAAATGTTGTCTAAATACTTCCGATCAACTTAAAATGTTTTTACTATTTTTCTGAGTATTTCTTGAAGTTTATTTTCAATAAAACATTGGACAACACATTTGTTTCAGCTCGACCGGCCGCCCTATAGGCAACCCGCACTGAGTTGAGCCAAGAAACGAAAATGGGACGTATGTAAAATAGGGCAGGCGACATCGACCGACCGGTCGAACGGCGGGCTTACATTGCACTGGGAGTTGGATTTTTGTTCCGGACTTCTCTGTTTCGTAAAATCTTCAAGGGCAACCCGGTCACGACTAAGAAAGACGGTCGCACCCCCCTTCGACCGTCCCCCGTGTAAAAATTCGCAGAATTCAATTTCAATCTTATCTCTCGCGCGACCGGTCGAACCCCATGTTTATCAAAGAAACTATCCGTTGCGTTTTTCTGACAACTTTTCCCTATTTTGTGGGATTGATTTCTAATGACTATATTGATCATTTTAAATGGTTTCTTTTGCAGAAATCACTCCCAAGGAAGAGCCAATGTCCGAAATGAAAGCCAAGTCCTCTCCTATAAATAGAGGCTTCATTCTAGCAACAAGATACAACACACAATATACAAGCAAAGAGCAATTGAGCAAACACTTTCATATATCTTGTTGTATTAAGCCTAAAGCACTTTCACTTGCACTTATTTGAGGTCTAGGCTTTCAATTCTTGATTACACTAGTACTCATATTGTATCAATCATTATTGAGTTGTAATCTTGATTTTGGTCATCATTCAACACAAGACATCCTTGTGAGTATTCTTGTGGTAAGAATACACTTGGGTGATCTATGTGATAGGTGTTTGAAGGATGTGGTAATCTTCAAAGCGTTGTAAGAGGATTGTGGTAATCCTCAAGGTGGTGAAAGAGGGTTGTGGTAATCCTCAAGGTGTTGTATTAATTTTTGGTAAATTAATAAAATCTTTTTTTTTTTTTAAATCCATCCCTGAGATATCTTGGGGTGGTAGAGGATTAGGCCCTAGGTGGGTTGAACCTCTTTAAATCAACGAGTGTTGTTTATTTTCCGCATTTACATTATTGTTATCTACTCGTTGTTTCAAAAAGAGGGTGATTTGCGAAAAATCGGCATAATCTATTCACCTCCCCCTCTAGATTATTGTAGCCACTTGGACTAACAAACATGGGTCCGATTCTATATTTGTTGTCATAGATCATTTTTCAAAGATGGCACATTTTATTCCTTGTCATAAAACGGATAATGCATCTTTGATTGTTGACTTGTTCTTTAGAGAAGTTGTGAGATTGCATGGTATGCCTAGGACCATTGTTTTGGATAGGGATGCTAAGTTCTTAAGTTACTTTTGAAAAATCATGTGGGAAAAATTGGGAATAAAAATGTTATTTTCTACTACGTGTCATCCCCAAACGGACGGTCAAACCGAAGTGGTAAATAGAACGTTGTCCATGTTGTTAAGGGCTATCATTAAAAAGAATATTAAAACGTGGGAAGAGTGTTTACCGCATGTTGAGTTTGCTTATAATCGTGTTGTTTATTCTCCGATCAAGTTTTCAACATTTGAACTTGTTTATGGTTTTAATCCACTAACCCCATTGGATTTATCACCTTTACCTATTTTTGAGCACGTTAACTTAGATGGGCGAAGAAAAAGCTGATTTTGTGAAACAGATTACATGAGAAAGCGAGGCTCAATATCATATTGAGCAATGATAACGCGCCCGAATGATTCCCGCCCAAATAAAGTCCAAATTGCAGCCTCGTGGAGATGGTTCATTTCAAATGCTTGAGCGGATCAATGATAATGCTTACAAGATTGACTTACCGGGCGAGTATGGGATTAGTGCTTCTTTTAATGTTGATGATCTTAGTCCATTTGATGTCAATTCGGATTTGAGGACAAATCCTTCTCAAGAGGAGGAAAATGATGAGAATCCATGGACGAAAGACCCGATGCGTGCCGTTGGTCCTATGGCGAGGCTCGGCGGGGAAAGTTCAAGGACGCACTCAATGGGTTGATTCAAGTCATTCAAAAGGAGACCAATAGTGTGTTGTCTATAGAGGAAGATTTTAGGGTGGTCTAGTTGATTCATGTCATCAACGTTCAAGAGTCCACCTCAGACTGAGCAAGTGAAGGATGCCATGAATACAAGTCATTTTGCGTCTTAAAGACTTTGTAATCAAGTTCTCAATAGTGTCTTGTATTCGTCGTAGTTTGATTTATTTTGAGTCATTTTGATATTTCGGAGGCCAAATAAACCTTTAAGGCCGCGTCTTAAGTTTATATTTCGTGTTTGGGATGAGCAAGGGTCAAGTTCGGCTTGATGCATGGGCAGCCGTGCATATGCGCATAGCCCGTGCGCCTTTGTGAATGTCTTCGACTTGACGCACGGGCAGGCGCATGGCCCGTGTGTCTCTACGGGTTTCAGCAGATTTGGGTGTGTTCATTTTTTATTTCCTTTTCGATTATTAAGTTGTTTCCTAGTAGGGTTAGGGTTTTTCGATCCCATATAAAGGTGAACACTTATTCTTTTTCATTAGTTATCAATTGAATTCATATATTTACTCTCAAATTGAGTGTTTTTCCAAGTGCTTCAAGATTTACGTTTCTTGTTGCAATTATCGACTTATCAGACATTAATCCATAATTTCTTGTGGCGTCTTCACATACCGAGGTTCTTGCTTTGCTAAGCAACGGGTCGAGGTTATTCCACCATCTTTAACCGAACTAGTGAAGATCTTGGGTTAACAATATATTATTGTTTGGGTCGTATACACGTTCGTTGCTACGGTTCACATCAGTATGTCCCCGAAGACACAGTTGTTTCTGCTCTAGCCCCCTTACCAAAGCCTATTCTATCTCTCTCCCCATGGTAAGAAAAAAGAGAATAGGTGCGCCCCGCAAGTCAGCTGGGAAGAAGAAGAAGGTGGCAGAGTCAGCTGTGGTGGTAGAGGAAAAAGAAGAAGAGCCAAAATTTCCTCTGAGGAGGACTAGGATGAGGCTCGTAAGGGCGGCTGACAAAGTTGTTGAGCCAGTTGTATCCACCACAGCTGAGAGCGAGAAAGCTATTGTCGATGAGCAACAAAAATCAAAGGATGGCGATGGTGGTCAAGCACTGCTCAAGAAACTCAAGAAGTTGCCTAGCCACATACATCTGAACAAGACACAGCTGATATGCCTTCATCTGTTATTGAAAAGAACACAGTTGATATAATCAAAGGTACAGCTGAACAAGACACAACTGATACAATGAAAGATGATACAACTGTTATACCTTATACAGATGTTGTTGTTGCTAAGGTAGAGAAGGCTAATGAAAAGCCCAGGCCAGGAGAAGATGATGATGGCGTTTATCCACTATGACAAGCATATCCGAAAATTGAAGATACACTGCGTGAATGGAGTGCTTGGAAGCTGAGTGCCAGCCGAATTCAATTCGAAATACCAGATATGATCGATGAGGAGGAATACCTCCTAAGATTTTTTGGCAACGTTCATATTCACTCTGCTCTTGATTCAGATTTTTGCACAGTCCTTTTATATGAAAAGAATGACAATGAGAGGAAGAAAGCTAAGGCTAAGGCACTGGAGAAGTCTAAGGCTCTCGAGCCCCATGTATGTGCACTTTCCGATCCCAACATCCCTCCCAGAAGCCTTAGAATGTGCGGCGATGGCGATGTGGAAATTTTGGATGCGGTGATCCATCCAAAAAGCTCACCAAGAAGACGCTTTGAAAGAGTCCCTAATGATGCATGAACAATCTTTGCACATGGGTCCTGGAGAATCCTCTATCCAAATATCTCCAACCCCTACTATTCTTGAAACGGTGAGGAGAATCAAAGCCACAACCTCACCAAGGACAAATCGAGAGAGACCGGCGATGAAGTTAGGGATGAAGATGTAGGAGGCAACCTAACTAAGAAAGGCCCCGTGGAAGTTGTTGAGCCAATCGCCCAGACGGCTGAAAACTCAAAGGAACAATCGAGTCTCAAGTGTTAGTTGACCCCATCAACGCTCATGATTCACCAAAGTGCCGATGAGGGGGAAATTGAACACACTACAGCCGGGTTGGAGGAGGCTGTAGGAGACTTAAATAAATTGAAGTTAGGAGGCGAAGGTGAGACCCAAACTGAACAACAGAGAGGGATTAATGATGCTTTGACGGTTAAAACTATCTCATCTGAGATTCCAACACGCATCAAGAGCGAGGATCTTTGTTGAAACAAATGAGAATAGTATGGACAAAGATACCAAGACAGTTGAGAATGTTGGTCATGAAAGTGCAACCCAAAAGATAGAGACCTCGAAGGATGCCAATGTCCAAGACCCCAATGCAAATTTGCGAGCGAAGGGAATATCAAGGCCTTATAGTGGTTGAGACTACTGCTAAGGTTGCTGAAGGCCCTTAGGAGGTTAGACTTCCATGGGTGTTGATCTAGAAAAAGGAAAACTTTCCGTTCCAACAATGCCTACATCCGAGTCTACACTGATCGGAAGAGATAAGCGCGTTGCATGACTCGGATGAAAATGTACAGCTGGAGTTCCTAGACTCAGAAAATGAAGCCGAGTCAACCCCCAGTGACCAAGCTGAGACCGAACAGGTGGCAAAATTGAAGTAGGCTCGTGAGAAAAAACTGCCTCTTCAAGATTTGTTTTGGTTGATGGCCCATCCCCATTGGTGCCATCACCAACGACTACTCCTTTGGATGATTTCTGGCCAATAACATTGTTAAGACAGTTGAGACCCGGTCAGTCAAATCAATGACTCCCCCCACGTCGGCCAGTGAAGCTCACACAACTAAGGCACCTCGAGCTGGAAGCCAGGGAACTAATGGTAGGGCTCCCAAAGGAGGAATGGGACTCTCTAAAATACCTATTGGCCTGTATGATGATATGTTTCCATATGTTGATGAAGTTTCGTTGGAAACCGAATCTGCTGAAAAACATGCCCATTTCACAGTTGACATAGATCAAAAAGAATTCCAGGCTCCGGGTGATTTGAGGGTGGTTCCATTTGGCTTTGACTTTGATTTTGTGTTACCAGAAGACCAGTCACTTGAGGCAGCTGACTTCAGAAAAGCCTTCAAGGCCACGTGTGCTGAGACGGAGACAATAGAGAAAAACTTTGTTCCACTTAACCAACAGATTGATAACCACGATGCCATGATTTCAGGAGATATCCGATGAGCTAGGAAGAGAATGGATGATGCATTTAAGGCACTAAGAATAGAGCAAGTGAACTACTTCAAATCACTCTTCTCAAAATTGGTGATTTGGTGTGCTGAGAGCTTGTACCTTTTGGAACCTAGATGATAACCCACAAATATACACTTGTGTGCTCTGGTTCAATCTTGTGTTTATGAGGTGACACGTTTTTAGAAAAAGCTAAGCAACCAAAAGGTTTAATGAAAAAGTAATTTGGAGGCTTTCCATAGAGTAGTTCATAAGGAGTTTTCCAAGCAGTACCACACTAGGTAACCTGTTCACAAAATAAGTACTATTCATTAAGGACTGCACTAAAAACTTCATAGGAACCCCATATTGAAACATCAAAGCCCTACCCAAGTTGAGTAAGGTTTTGTGCTTTCTCTCAACCACACCATTTTGTTGTGGTGTGTAAACACAACTTTTATGGTTTACTATCCCAAGAGAATGAAATAGGGACTGCTAATTTTGATTGACAAACTCACTCCTATTGTCACTTCATACAAACTTTACCTTTGTGGCAAACTGAGTATTGACCATGTGAAAAAAGGACTCAAAAATGTGTGGAACCTGACTTTTATGAGCAAGAAAGTAGGTCCGAGTAGCCCGATTATGATCATCCACAAAAGTAAGCATATATGGTGTAATAGAGGCAACAAGACCTAAATTGGGGTTATCTGCTAAAAACTATGGTAGATTTGTTATAGGGTCCCCACACATCAACATGCAACAAATCAAAGCAAGAAACAGATTTGGAAGTA
Organism: Rehmannia glutinosa; assembly: GCA_016081115.2. Classification (NCBI taxonomy): domain Eukaryota; kingdom Viridiplantae; phylum Streptophyta; class Magnoliopsida; order Lamiales; family Orobanchaceae; genus Rehmannia; species Rehmannia glutinosa. The sequence goes on along the minus strand of CM071931.1, from coordinate 58,073,737 downwards.
CTCAAAGGAAAAGGAAAGGACAACCTAGGTTGTTTTCATTTATGACACATCTCATGATCATAAAAAATATGTTTCATTGTATCGTTATAAAAATGGTTTCAACATGGAATAGGTTAAAGAATAGAAACTGAAGGATGCCCTAACTTGTTGTGTCAATCCACCAAAACATTATTACAAGAAGCCGAATGAAATTTTGAGGAATTGGTGTAAGTGTTTCCAAGTAAAGAAGTGTCTTTGGAGAGTTGTTGCAAGATGTAAAGTCTCTGATGAGCTTCACCAACTTCCACCACCTACTTAGTCCTCTAGTCCTGTAAGACACAAGACAATTTTCAAGTGAGAGTTTTGAGAGAGTTGTGCTACTGACAAAAGATTATAGGTAAAACCAGGAACTAGTAGCATATCATGCATAATAAGATTGGCAGAAAGGGTGACCTATCCACTATGTGTAACTTGTTTAGTGGAACATTCAGGTGAGTAGATGATAGTGGTGGAATGCAAATAAAGCAAATTAGTAAGAAGGCTCTTATCGTAGCATGTATGCCTACTTGCTCTAGTATCAATAATTCAACAATCTTTCTTAGAATGATCAAAAGTAGACAATGCACTTAAGCAACCGATGATATGTGTTTACCTGCATAATCCACAAAATGTGAAAAATCCATATTCATAACCTCGTTCTTCCCACTAACTTGTTTAGGCATCCGAGTTGCCACATACTTTGGAATATCCTATTGTATGAGAGCACACATATCAGCAATACATCCATTTTTCATTATAGTGTCCACTTACATATTATTATTGTGGGTACCTCTGCAAAGTTTGTCGCACCTCCCCCTCTTGGTTCTTTTAATTGCTTGAACTAATCCGGATATCCATACAACTTGAAATACTCGAAATTTCATGGATTGTCACCTTACAATACTCACAAGTGAGCTTAGCCTTTTCTTCCTTGGTTCTCCTAGCACCTCTTTCTCTACCTTGCCAATTAGATCCACCATTTACACCTTTCCCTGACCACTTCATGTTATAGGAATTTTTGCCAACAAAGTTGCACTATCTACGATGTGGGGGAAGTCACTTTACATCTCTCTGTTTCCCAACTCTTTGAACCATAGAATAAGCCCGATAAGATCATTCAACCCCATCAAAAACTACATTAACTTCTGTTCAACTCCTTTTCGACTAGGATCTTATCTCGCTCCACAATTGCACATAGGCAATGGCTCCAAAACACTATACTCATCCCGAGTTTTTCAATTTAGTAAAATAAACCACTACCGTAGTGTTTCCTTGTGTAAGTGTGGCCATTTCCTTTTCCAATTAATACAAAATTGTACCATTGCACTCTCCAAAACGTTGTGCCATATCCTCCCACAATTCATGTGAAGATTTATCGTACAAAAATGCATAATGTCCTTAGAAATTGTGTTAAAAATCCAACTAATAACCATTAGATCCACGCATTTCCAATGATCAAGTTCAGGTGAATCAAGCTTTAGTATAGTAACAATGTTATTAACAATTCTAAACATAGTTTTAAGCCCCTAACGCAATCATCATAGATCTTCTCCAAGATAGGTAGCTATTACATGTAAGTTGAGTAGAAACAAGAATCATTCTCGGATGATCAGATCCATGGCGCTGAAGTGGATCGCCTTCCTTCACCCTAATTTGATTCGCAAAATAAAAATTTCCTTGCTAATTTGAGTCCTCTAGTGACGATACATTCCATGGTGCATGAGCGTTGTTCATTTTGGCCCCGCCCAGAACCAAGTTAGCTCGATACCATGAAGAAAATGTGAATTTATACTTGGCCAATTGAGAGAACATGAGAATGGAGATATAAACCGGAAAAATGAAATTTGTCTTTTTTAGAATATGCAGGTGTTTATTATACTGAACGGACAAAAATATAAAATAGAAATCAGAGGCAAAAAAAGTGTTTTAGGGAGTAACAACATACAACGACTTTTAACTAATATAACAAACACCAAAAAGTATCACTAAAACGGGCATCACTTGATATATTCAACACCCTTTCTCATTCTTTTCTTTGATTGCATTCTCCCATTATTTTGTCTTATCGAGACTTTCTAACCTCTCTTGTCTACTTTCCACTTCTTATTCGTTATTTTTGTTGGGATCCATGTGTTATGGGCCCAAATAAGCCTAAGTATAGACCGACCCAAACGGGTTGGCCTTATGCTAATTTTTTTAGGAAATTCCGCCACATACGCTCCTTTTGGGAAAATCCCACTTTTTACGCTTCATTCCCTTATTTACTCTCCGAGTTGACTATTTTTACTTTTTCACGCCGCATGCATTTTTTTTTACGTTCCTTTTTTTTTTTTTTGTTCATGTATTATTTTATATGTTATTTCGTTTGTTTATATGTTGTTTATATTTGTTTCTTGGTTATTTCTTTGTTGTTTCATTGTTGTTTCAATGTTTCAATATAACTCTTACTTATTTTTTATGCTCTTTTTTGTTCATCTGTTGTTTTATATATTATTGTGGGTTTTTTCTATAGCGTATTTAATGTTATTATGATGTTTCTTTTTTTTCATGTAGTTTTCAATATTTTAATGCATTGTTTTTTTACCTATTTTTAAACTCGTTTTATTGATGTGGTATTTTCTATATTGCTTATGTTGTTTCTAATTGTTACTATACTATTTTTAATGTTGTTATGATGTTTCTCTATTGTTTCCATGTTGCATTCGATGTTTCAATGTATTTTCTACCTATTTTTAAGTTTTTTTTGTTATGTGTTGTTTTTTATATTGTCTCGGGATTGTATATATTTTTTAATGTTGTTCTGTTGTTTCTTGGTTGTTTCTATGTGTTTTCGAAATTTTTAGTTCATTGGATCAAAATTGTATTGTGTTTTTCTATACATGTGTTGTTTCTATATTAATTTCAATGTGTTTTTTTTTTAATATATGTTGTTTTATGTGTATATTTCTTGATTTTTTATAATATTTGGAGTATAAAATTAACTATTTAATGGGAAAATATTATTTTTCACTGAAGTTTTACTATGTGAAACATGTTTGAAACAACCTTGAAACAATAACGTAAAAATACGAGAAAATTGGCGGGAGCGTAAAAATATTCCAAAAAGAGGCGGAACGCACAAATGTCCGGAAAAAGGACATCATTTTTTCTAGAATGTTGGGTATTTTTGTCCTTATCCTTTTTCATCCCAACAAGGATTTCTTGAGAGTCGAGATCTTTGTGGATAGTGAATAGTGAATAGTGAATACATGTCGATTGACCTAAGAGCTTCTCCAACTCAACTCTATAACCCACACTATTATATCAAATATGCAAAAACCCTCTTCAACCAAACTCTAAACCTTTACACCAAATTTGGTGTAGTGAATCTTGAACACCAATTTTGGTGTAACACTATTCATTTACACCCATTTGGTGTAATGCAATATCCCCTATTTGTCCTCCGCCTCTCTTCAACTTCAAATTAGGGATTGCAATGGGCGAGACCCCGGGTGGTATGGGACATACCATCCCCGTCCCCGAATCCCATTTCAAATACCATCCCCATACTATTCCCCGTTTTAGACATCCGTACGGGGATGGGGAATCCCCGTTCGGGGAACGGGGTCCCCGCGGGGATTCGGGGTCCCCGTTTTGTATTTATTAATATAAAAAATATATTTTTTACATAAAATAATTAATAATTAAATTAGATAAAATATCATGAATCACTAGCCAATCTTATAATAACTCCAATGTATAAAATACTTTAACAAATTGAGTTAAATACAACAATTTTTAAAATACAAAGTCTTGTAATTTTAAAAATTAAAAATCATTACAATATAAAACACATAATTTTTAGGGTTTAATTTTACAATTTAATAAAATAAAAAAATATAAACATAAATCCTTCTCACTAACAACTATTTTTTAGTAGACTATTAATAATATATATGCATATATATATATATATATATATATATTTCGGTGAACGAACGGACGGGGACGGGGAATCCCGTTTCATCTAATCGGGGGGATGGGGATGGGGACGGGGATGTGACGGGGATATAAATTCCATCCCCGTCCCATCCCCTTTTTAAAAGCGGGAATCCCCATCCTCGCTCTCATCCCCGAATTAATCGGGGATTCCCGTCCCAATTTATTCGGTACCAACGGGGATGGTTCCCCGCGGTGATTTTGCCATCCCTACTTCAAATTTAAATTCCATTTGTATCCTCATTTTATATATAATTAATTTATATAACATGGTTTTAATAGTTAATTAATATTTTCTATAAATAATAATAATTAACAACTCGATTATAATTTGAACCAAAAGAAATACTAATATTAATTATAATATTTACTTTTGTAATTATTAATTATTGTAATATAAATTAAATTTAAATTTTTTAGTTAATTATATTAATAGTAATAAAGTATATGTAAATGAGATAATTGTATTGTTTGGGCAAAAAACTATATTTAATTAATTAATATATAATTAATTTTATATATGTTTATTTAATATTAATTAACTAATGGACTCTTAATAAATAAACCGGCCCAATGGTGTCAGTTGTGGCCCATAGGCCAATTTCTCCTATGCGGACTGGCCATAGGCCAAATTCTCCTACACGGCCCATGGGGCCCATCTCCCAGGCATAAAAGAAGTATGTCCTATTGTCTGTAAGTTAATTAATAATAATCCTATGCATTTATTATACAGTATTTGTTTATTGTTATTTCTCTCGTTCACCATGCTGAGTTGAGCGTCGGAGTGGCCTCCCTGGGCAACCCCCAAGGACCCCCCTAACGTTTGCGTACGTGTGCGATGTTCCCCCGGTCGAAGAATTTTCCAACTTCCAGAGAAAAAGACTTGAAGACTTCTCCCTCGAGAAGAGGAGTGTAGTGAAGACTCTCCTCTCGGGTAGAGGATTTTAGTCAACCCCGTTGACTTAGAGTGATCTTCCTTAAAAAACAGCATCATTTTAGCGCCGTCTGTGGGAATAACAAAAGCACACAAAAATGCAGACCCGACCTCAAGCGCATGGAGCCGGATCCCAAGTTGTAGGCCCTGGGCTAGAGACCGGCAAAGAGTAAAGGTCATCAAGAAGGCGGGAGGCCAGCTACCTATCCACCTGAGAGGTGTCGCCTCCCCCGCAAGAAGAATGGGCGCCACCACCTCCATCTGGATGAGCTTCGCCTATGGAAGAAATTTACCTTACTGTCAGAAGGACGGCATATCCCCCACGGGATAGTGAAAGACGTTGCCACTGCTACGCAGAGAGAGGTTTGGCCCGAAGAAGTTCACCTGATTCGAGATGCCTTCCAAGCTCTGCTAGACGAAGCTGCCCGAAATACTTTGAAGATTCAAGCTATGGCCGAAGTCATTGGGAGACCACCGCAAGCTCCACCCACCATTGGAGACCTGAGGAAGAAGAACAAAAGGATGTGGCGAGAATCGTGAAGAGCTGCCATTAGCTAAAGAATCCCATGATGCTAGATGTAGATCCAGGAATCAGCAAGAAGAACTATCATATTGAAGATGAGAGGCTAGCCCCCTTCCTCCGAGAGTGGTGCAGCCTCCGCTTAAAACCAGGAAGGGCGTCGCCTCCTCCTTCTCTTGGTAGGGACTTCACCTGGTGAAGAAGTTCGCTTAACACAAAAAGCCCTCAAGTCCTGCTCGAAGAAGCTGACCGAGCTACTTCAAGGAATCATGTTGCGGCGGAAGTTGCGAGAAGACCTCCCTCAAAGCTACGCCAGATGTTGAAGACCTCATCCATAGGAAAAAAGATAAAAGAAATGAAGGACTTGGAAAAAGTTATGGAGACCAAGACACTCTCCATTTGGAAGAGAAGGCTGAAATGGAGCCTACACTCCCAAGTCCACATTCACAAGCCAGCAAGAGTTGTTAACGGTAAAGCATCAGCCAAGCCAACTCGCGAGCCGTTGCTATAGGGAGGAAATTCACTGGCCCCTGCCATTAGCGCAAGCCATTGCCTTTCGGGCATCAAGATCTCGGCCTCCCCGGTATGATGAGACAAGAGGTCCACCAAGAGCACTTAGACAAACTCCATGCAAAGGCGGATCTCTATACTAACTTGGTTGATTAGCTCCCACTTAGGACAATCATTGGGACGAACAAACTCAATCGCGCCTTCGCACCGCGATTCTCTATCAGTAAGTATTCGAGACCATGGCTCATCTTTTTCAAGAAAAACTACTTGAAGGAAAGTTATTGCAAGACCTCATGAAGTGATTTGTGGAAGCTGCGCAGGCTCCAAAGTCGGGAACACTAAGCAACAAGTCATATCGTTGAGAAAACATGAGGATAGACCCCTCCTTCTGTAGGAACGCCATTCATCAACTCGTAGACCTGAAGGAGATGCCCTTGCACATGGCTGAATGGCTACCTTTTCCCACTCAAGGTGACGCCCCTGCGGGAAAAAGGGCGCCTTTCCGCAATCTCGTCCTCCTAAAGGGCTCGCTCACCAGATAAGTCCGTTGAGCACGAGAAGCTCTCTAGCTCAATGAAACTACCCAAAATGCTCTAAGATATCAATGCTCCCGGAGCCGCACGAGGATATCCCCAAGCTGCATAAAGATCCCTTGTAAGGGCACCCTGCTGTTGCAGGCCGCAACTGCAACTGCATGAAGAATGAACCTCACTCGACTAGAACGAAAGAGAGGAAAAATGAACAGAGAGCAACCAGACACCGGAGAATCCATCACATTGACGGAGGACAAACAAACCTTGATGTCCATAAAGGATAAGCACAAACTCCCTTTGGCGCTCGATCGGGAATCCAAGAGCCATCTGGACTAATCAAGCTATTTTGGAAAGACAGAACTCCCTGACAACCTCACAATGAACCATCCTCACCGGAGGAAGATCCATAAAACTCCATTCATGGGAGAGATACACCACAACACAAAAGGAGAAGACGAAGACTCCAAAGATGAATAAAAGCTGGACCATGAAGGAATCAACCCAAGAACCCATTGCACACGAAGGAAGAAGTATCCAATCATCGACTACCCTCGCTCTTGCCGAAGAACGTGGTTGCTAGCACTCATCTATGCCACCAAGTGTTTTCTCCAACATCCTCATTTGAACAACGGCAGACTTTCCACTCCGTGAGGTAAATAAAATCCTCTAGAGAAGTTTTCTACTCCGTGAGAAAAATAAAATCCTCTAGAGAAGCTTTCACTACGTGAGGTAAATAAAGCCCTTTAGAGAAGCTTTCCGCTCGATGAGGCAAATAAAATCCTCAAGAGAAGATTTCGCTCCATGAGATAAATAAGAAATCTAGAGAAGCTTTATGCTCCGTGAGGCAAATAAAGCCCTCTAGAGAAGCTCTCTGCTCCATGAGGCAAACAAAGTCCTCTAGAGAAACTCTCCGCTAATTGAGGCAAATAAGATCCTCCAAGAGAAGCTTTCCGCTCCGTGAGGTGAATAAAGTCCGTTAGAGAAGAAATATGCTCCGGAGGGGAGAGGCTCCCACCACGATAGAGTCCTCGTAAATTTTCCTCCGGTTAAGACCCAGAGAAAGGGGCCTCCTCACTAGAGTCCCCTTGAAGTCTTCTCCATGATGAAAATATGCAAGAAAAATAAGGCGAAAAAGCTAACACATGTGGAGAAGAGATTAAAGTGCTAGAACAAACATTATGAAGGAAGCTCCGGAAGGGTAGCTCCTCCAGCATCCTGCAAACACCCCATGAACTCCATTAGGACGTGCACTCTGGGCTTTGGAAGGACACCCTACGAAGTATTTTTTTTCGGTAAAAAAAGAAAGCAAAAGCTCTAACACCGGGAGAAAAGAGATCAAAGAAATGAAGTAAGAACTGAAGAAGAGCTAAAGAAGAATGCCCCCCTCCGGACTCCAAAAAGCGCCCTCTCGAACTCCGAGCTTGGGAAGGATGGCCTCGAGTGGCTCCAGAACAAGTAATTTCGGCTATCTCAAAGAAATCAAGACTTCCCTCTGAAAGGAAGATCCACCCCAACGTAGAAAATAAACAAGAAGTCAAATGCAAATATTGCGAGTAAAGCATGATAAACGAAAGCGGATAGGAAAAGCATCCATATAGCGTGAGTGCAACGTAATATCATCCGACCTCATGGGGCGAAGAAACACCTCAAGAAAAAAAGAGAAAGTAAGAAATATCGAAGTGCCTAAAGCAGGGCCTAAACTGGTGGGCAGGAATCATGAGTCATCTGGGCTAAAGAAATAACTATCACTGCTCCAGAAGGGTGCTCCCTCCAAACTCCAAAAGGGTGCTCTCTCCAAGGTCGAGAAGTGTGCTCTCTCCAAGCTCGAGAAGAGTGCTCCCTCCGAGCTCGAGAAGGGATAAAGCAAGACACAAGTATCCCTGGTCACTCCGGAAGAATTAAAGCTTCCTTCCAAATGGAAAGAGTCCATCTATGCAAAAAAGAACAAGTCTCCGTGGACAAAGAATCAGTAGCTAGGCTCTCGAGAAGGCGAAAAAACGTTGAGATGAAGAAAGGCCAGAACCCGAGATGTAACTTGAGATGGGAAAAACTCCAGAGAAGAAGAAGAAAATACAAGGAATGAAGGACCGGGGGGCTTGGGCCGCCCCCGGGAGGGTGCCCTTAATACCACCCCACAAGGGCGCCTAGGGGGCACCCTTGCCCGCTCCGGGGAGGCTCCCCAGAGTAATTTCCCACCTCGTTAGACTCTCATGTCAACTCTCATCTCAAGTCTCATCTCAAGTCTCACCTCACCTCTCACCTCAACTTTCAAGAAATTTACTAAGTCTTCTATAAAGCAAAAAATTTCAAATTTGAGAGGTAGAGAGAGAAAAATTATTTTAGGAACACATGGTCAAAGACTCTCATCTCAAGCGTCCTCGTGCAAAAGCAGTCAAAGATCCTTAGAAAGATAGACAAGAGGGCGCAAGCGATGACAAGCCGAGATCTGATCTGGTCTAGCTCATGCATCGCTCCATCCCTCCGCAAAGACCGGAGTTGGGGGCTTATATTAGGGCCAAAAATAGTATTTAATTAATTATTATATAATTCATTTTATATATGTTTATTTAATATTAATTGCTCAATGTGCTCTTAATAAATAAATCTGGTCCAATGGTGTCCTGTGTGGCCCATAGGACAATATTCTCTTACGCGGACTGGCTCATAGGCCAAATTCTCCTACACGACCCACGAGCCCCATCTCCCATGTAAAAAACAGGTCCCTCATATTATCTCGTAAGATAATTAATTAATAATCCTCCTACGAATTTATTATACAATATTCGTTATTTGTCATTTCTACCCCAGGGACCCCTCTAACGTTTGCGTACGTGTGCAAGTTCTCAGTCGAAGGATTTTCCAGCTTACAGAGAAAAAGACTTGAAGACGAGAAGAAGATTTGAAGACTCCCCCCTCAGGAAGAGGAGTGACGTGAAGACTCCCCTCTCGGGTAGAGCATTTTGGTCAACCCCGTTGACTTGGAGTGATCTGCCTCAAAAAGCAACATCATGTATAAATAAATAAAGTTGTTTACTATAATATGAAAAAGATAGAATTAAATATGCATTTTGTGTAAGATTTGGTGTGATGAGTTGGAGATAGCTTTAATAAAATTACACCAAAACACAAAGTTTCGGGTATTATTTACACCATATTTATTGCAATGGGTTGAATATTGAGGAAATTACATAAAATACCCTATTTCTGATAAACATACCACAAAATACGCTCATATTCACTTTTGTACCTATTTTTTTATTTTTATGCTCCTGCATATTTTTTAATTATTGCTACATTTTTTTTTGTTCTTGTATTGCTTTATATGTCATATATGTTGTTTCGATGTTGTTTAAATTTGTTTCTTTGTTGTTTCGATGTTTCAAAATAACTTTTACATATTTTTTTATCTTGTTTTTTGTTCATATATTATTTTGTACATTGTTTCGTATTTGTTCTATAATATTTTTAATATTGTTCTAATAAGTTTTATTGTCGTTTCCATGTAATGTTCAATGTGTAAATAAAGTTTTTACCTATTTTTAAGTTATTTTTATTCTTGTGGTATTTTTAATAGTTTTTATGTTATTTAAGGTTGTTTCCATACCATTTTTAATGTTGTTATGATGTTTCTTTGTTGTTCCGGTAGTTTCGATGTTTAAATGCAATTTTTATCTATTTTTAACTCTTTTTCCTCATATGATCCGGTTTGTTTCTATATTGTTTCTTGGTTGTTTTCATGTTTTTTATGTTTTCATGCATTGGATCAAAAATTGAATTGTATTTTTATTCATATTGTTTCTATAATATTTTTAATTTATTTGGTTTTAATATGTGTTGTTTTATGTGTATTTCTTGATTCTTTATAAGACTTCGAGTATAAAATATATTATTTAATTGGGGCAAAATTTATTTTTTCACCGAAATTTTATTGAAAGAAACATGTTTGAAACATGTTCGAAACAATCTTGAAACAACAAAAAAAAAAAGTCCGAAAAAATTTTGGCGAGAGTGTAAATATGTGTTAAAAAAAAGCGGGAGCATAAATATATCCAAAAAAGTACCGGGAATCATAAAAAACTGTCATTGTCTATAAAAAGTGGGGCAATTATGTCAAAGACCTTGAATATTGGGTAAAGGATTATAGGACCGAGAGTCCAACTAACCCGGATGTGTTGACGGGGAGAATAGAGACTTAAAACTGGTTGAAGAGAGCATAAGAAAGAAAAAACTGGTTAAAGAGAAGAAAGTTAAAAACCTAAGAGAGCTCGACGATTCCTCTGCCCTCGAAATTCAGTCCACGCCCTGCGACTGCAGTTTTAACTACAAAAACTCAACCGCCATCGAATCATATCGCACTCCACGCCCTACTGTAGCCTTAACTACAAAGGACTCAACAGAATAAACAATCGATCTTGAGGAAAACCGATAAGACAAGTGATAAGTCTTCTTTGTTAAAAACAAGTGTTAAAAACAAGCTTAAATATATCAAAAGGGTGTTAAGTCTTCCGCTGTTAAAAACCAAATCAACTAAAATTAAGTATTAGCTTAAGCAGCCGAGTTATACTATCAACAACTCTATCGAGTCTGTTGAGTGGGTAACTTAGCTGAATATAACCAACTTAGTTGTCCCCAAGGACACAAAATTTTGAGTCAACTCATTGAAAAATCTTAAAAACTAAAATCGAAAATTTGGTAAGGTTTATTGAAACCCCCCCCTTTCAAACCTCACACAACACCCTTGGGACCTACAAGTTGTATCAAAGCGATTGGTCCATTGAGTCTTCCGTGACCGGTTGTTAAATTAGATCTCATTCTTTTTCAAAGGTTTTAACACTTGTGTTTTTCAAAGTCTTTCATCTTTTAAGCAAAGCTATTATCATGAAAGCAAATCTAACTTGTATTCCAATGTTTACCGTGGAAGAGTTTGATGACTAGAAATTTCGTATGCAGACTCATCTATCCGCTTTACACGATGAAATATGGCTTGTGATAGAGGATGGGTCATTGCAAATACTCAATGTCCATACCGCTGCACGAAGAGGAGCTGCAACTGAGGGAGAAGAAGCTGTTGTTGAAGCTAGACCGGCCATGGTTGAAAAACCACGACTGAATGGACAAATGAAGATCGAAAGAGATATAACCTGGACAATGTGGCCAAGGATATACTCTACAAGATGTTGGACAAGGCAATGTTCAACAAAGTCAAATCGTGCAAATCTGCCAAAGAAATCTGGGAAAAGTTAACTCTGATTTGTGAAGGACCAGAACAGATTAAAGAGAATAATTAACTGTTGCTGTTCAAAAATTTGAAAATTTTAAAATGCTTGCGGTGAAACTCGGATCAGGGATGCCGTTCACGAGATAACAAATGAGCTTTCAGCTCTTGGGAAAGAATACACTCAGAAGGAGATGTTCATCTTTTCTGTTAGAATATAATTGGTTTGATCATTTTTAATGTGCTTGTTGTTCTTCATCAACTAGTTTTCTTTTCCTAAACTTTTCGTGTCTAAAGTATTATTTTATCCTTTCTTAACTACTTTGGCACAATGATGAGTGTCCTTGTGTTTCCTGAACTTGATGTTTTCATGTTCGCTAATACTAGAAAAAAATTGTGATGTCTTATCATACCTGTTCAACATTTCATTTTAATGCGGATGTCTATCATTGCTCCTATAAAAGGTAATGTGTTATCATGATTGAAATTAAATCTAGCTTTGTTTTTCAGGTAAATGTCATTTCTTCTGCTGATTATTCTTTGGGTGTTGAGCATTCTAGTTTGAATGCTTTGTGCCCACTCGATGGACGTGATTCAACTAAAGTGAAAGAGTTGACACATTTTTATGAGTGAATTCAGCCTTATTAAATTCCGAGTTCTAGTTCAGGTATTTTCAAATTAAAGTTCTTTAATTTATGTTTTTGTTATAAACCGTCTTTCTCGACTTTTTATTGTTGCTAAAATTGAATTTCATGAAAGAAAGGTTCTTGTATTTAGTGTGACATATACTTGAAGTTGGATATGATATACATGCACTGTCCTAATATTAGGTTTTGTGACAACAAAAGTTGCTTTGTTGATGTCTATAGTAACAACGGATACTTCCTGTTGTTTTATCCTAATTGCTATTGGCCAGGATTACTGAAATATAGGCAGCAAATAAAACCAACACATCTGCATTTACACCACCCACATCTATACCATCTTTCTGAATTTTAAGTTTTCTTATATTTAATAAATTATTTTCAAGCTTAAATGAGGTACCAAGATAAATGTGTTAAACTGCTAATTGATCAAAGAATAGTTTATTGTGATTTCGATTCACAGAAACCTGTAATCACATTGAATATAGTTTTCCTATCACACACTCTAAAGTTCTCGTTTATTACCCCACTACTGATGGCATCACTTTGCGTTTTGACAAGAAAAGGAATTTAGGAGGAAAAAAAGGGTAGATTGGACTGGGTAATATATATCATGAGTTATTTTATGCTTAAGTATTAGAAGGTGATGTAAAATCATCCATGGATGCGTTGATGCACGTTACTTTCGTTTGTTGGAATCAGCTTCAAGTGGCATTATGCTGCAGATACACATTACTGTCTTAGATTAGTGTAACTTGTTACTATTTTTCTTGGTAGCAAATGCAGCGAATTCATTAAGTTTCCAAGACATGAAATACCAAACTCATTCTAGTTTGAATAATTGCCACAAGTAACTTTATTATCTCCTTGGTTTGTGGGTACAGTTGCTCGCTCACCTTGTCTTACTTGGCTAGATTGATGTCAAATAATTATGTGTAGATCTCAATTTTATGGAGTTTGTGTGTTGAGTGGCCCAGATTTGGGCCAACCCTTTTTTGTTGGATAATGGATACAGAGTATGACGTTTGGTTCTTAAAATGGTTTCAAGAAACCACCATTGTGTTCTGCTCTGCTGCCTGTATGTTTGCCACTCAATTTAGACAAATAATATACTTTGTGACAAACCTTTTTACCAGGTGTTTTCATGTGTTAGGTTGCAATTAAACCAAAGTAATACAAACAAATATACTTCTGGGTTGGTACTTTTGCCATGAGGAGTGACTATATCAATTTGTCTATCATTGCAAAATTTGATCTTGCTTTTGTTTCACTAAGAGTGGTTACATTTAAAGGGTGTTTGGCTAAGCTTATTTAATAAAAGATCTTATAAGCTCCTACATCTTATAAGATATTTTTAGAGATTATAAGATGTTAGATTTTATTTTAAGAATAAGTTGTTGAAACTTTTTGATAAAATAAAATTGTGGAGCTTTTAAAATGCTAGTAATGGCAATTTTGTAATTAAAATAATCAAAATTTAAGTAGGTTGTTGAAATAAGATCTTATTTTGAAAAAAAGTTGGAGTTTCCTTACTTTTTTAAAAATAGCTTATAAGCTCCTCATATCTTATTTTGAGAGAATATAAAATCTTTTTCTAAAAAAATTACCAAACAAATTTAAACACAGCTTATAAGTTTTCAAACATTTTATAAGTTGTTTTGAAAAGCTTATAAGCTCAACCAAACACCCTCTTAATCTCAGCGACATCAAACTCTATGAGCCAATGTTTGGCTATCAACTTTACTCTTTTACTAGTTCTTGGAGGCTGATGTTATATACTGCGATGCTTCAATATTTTTTGGTTACCTTCATCCATTGATTGGCGACCAACTTTACTATTTTACTAGTTCTTGGGACCTGCTGATACTAATATATACTGACCTGCTTCAACTTTTTTGGTTATTTTCATACACGTTAGTCGTGTTCCACTTTTCTCATCATTTTATGTGTTATGTTCGTCAGGTTAAGTGGTTGCTAAAGCTTTCTCAAGTTTCTGAAGTCCCAAGCTTCTCTATAGAAGCCAAGTCCTATCTTCAAAATTTACTTGATCAATTTAACATGGATGATGCTCTAGAAGTGAAAAGAATTGAGGAAGTAACTAACTATGAGGTGAAGGCTGTTGAATACTTCCTGAAACAAAAATGCATGTCACATCTGTTAAAATATTAATTTGTAATGTGCTGGAATCTTCCAGCAATACAAATGAACAACCCACTCAAAATAAATGGCTTAGAATAAATGTCACCAAACCCACTTATGTTAGTTATGTATTTTTAATTAGCACATAGTTAAGTCTTAGGCCTATAAATAGGCATTATGTGAAACATTTAAGAGTATCCCAAATTGGGATCAAAATCATCCCGAGAAGGATCAATAGAGTGCAATCCCCAAGAGTTAAGTGAGCATCACAGTGTAAAGCAATCTGTGAGCAATCACATAAAAAGAGTAAAACCGATAATTCCTTCAATTTATTTCTCAATGTCTCTCACATTTTCACACTTACACCCGTATACCCAACAACGTCAGGAGATATGTAAGGTACATAATCCTATATAGTATCTCTCTTAATTAGCTTATCATTCTTTTTTAATTTACAGGATCTCCTTTTATTCTTAGGTGCTTCACTACTCTTCACAATCAATGAAATTCTTATTATTTACTAGCAACTATTAATTGCTATATAGGTTCTTGAGTTTTTCCATTTTGCATGAAATTCTTGACAGTTTGGCTTAATTACGCATTGATGCTGAAAGAAGCTCTCAATCTAGTTTTATTACCTGCCATGGATGAATTGATAGAAGCAATATGTAACATGGCCACTGCAAATGCTTCCATTCCTATGCTTTCTCGAACTCATGGACAGGTAGTAGGTGTGAGTATGATAATATACGTTGTTTATACTTTGAGTACTAGATCTCTACCTATATATAGACAAACTTACAAGTACATGTGTCATTGTTTCTTTTCTTATTTCTTATCTCATCATGGAATATAGCAAAGATAACTGTGAAACTGCAAATGGAGGCTTACTGAATTTAAGCACAAAGTTGTCCAAGTCCCGCTGGCAGGTATACAACTCTTCTCATATATAGGTTTAAAAGGTTGTGATGGAATTATTGAGCTTTATATTTCTGACTGCTAACTTGAATTTGCATCTCTTATAATAGACATTACTTAACATTTTCTATGCATACCTTTATCATAATATGTTTGTTATGGTTTGTTATGCAGCGAAACTTGAAGAACATGTTGGGTATCAAATATAAATGTAAAAAAGATAGGACAATTTGGAGGCTAAATATTTATTTTATTGATTGCAAGGATTACAAAATTATTCCAAAGCTTATGCACTAAAGCCTTTGGAATCACTTAAGATGCTAACTGACTTACAATTTTTTCCTCACTTCTCTCGTCTGCTTCTCAACACTTGACATACACAAGTATTTATAGGAATCAAATAGTAGATTAAAGGATGCTTTATTAAATTGGTCAACCAAAGTAATTTGCAGCCATCTTTCCAACTTTTGGATTGATTGATGCTTCATGCTTCATGCATGCATGCTACTCCATGCAATGAACTTAGTGAATTGGTGAGTCATATTCTAGAAGATCCTTGGCAACATGCATGCATGTGTCTGCTCAACTTCCAAAATAATGAAATTACAAATTACCTTTTTTCAACACCCCCTCTTAATTTGTAATTCAGACACTGCTTCGGAGCTGCTCAATTTTTTCTAAAGTGATTGCTTTAGTAAATCCGTCTGCTAACTGCTCCTTGGTATTTATAAACTCCAATTGAATTTCCTGATCATTCACGAGACTTCGAATAAAGTGATGTCGAAGTTCAATGTGCTTCGACCTTGCATGAAAAACTGGATTCTTGGTCATAGCAATCGCCGACATGTTGTCACAAAGAATTGTTGTGGGTTCGTCTTGACTTTGCTGGACATCGGATAAAATTCTCCGTAACCAAACTGCTTCACAAGCGGCATCTGTGGCAGCAATGTATTCTGCTTCTGCTGATGAAAGTGATACCGTCTTTTGCTTTTTTGATGCCCAGGAAATTATTTTCGAGCCAAGACAAAAACATAACCCGATGTACTTTTTCGATCATCTAGTGATCCGGCCCAATCGCTATCAGTATATCCAACAAGCTTGTTTTCTTTTTCTTTGACATATTTGATGCCAAACTTTCTCGTACCTTGAAGGTATCGAAGAATTCTTTTTGCCGCATAGTGTGTAGCTTCGCGGGTTCATGCATAAATCTTGATATCAAGTTTCACCGGATATACAATATCGCCTCGTGTTTGTCAAGTATATCAAGGAGCCAACTAAACTTCTATAAGTTTTCGCATCGGCTTTGGCTCGCTGGCTATTCAACTGAATTTTTCATTAACATAGCGGAGTCGAAATTGGCTTGCGCTTATTCATTTGAAATTTCTTCAAAACTTCTTCAAGGTATTTTTCTTGAGAAATAAAAATTTCTCCTTTTGATCGCGAACTTGAATCCCAAGAAAATATTTCATGAGACCCAAATCCGTCATCTCATATTCCTCCATCATTGCCTTCTTAAATTCTTGCACCATAGCTGACTAGTCCCGTATAAATCGGTCATCAACATAAAGACAAACGATAAGAAAATCTTGCGCACCTTTCTTTACGTATAACGACGGCTCACTTTGAGTTCGCTCAAATCCATTGGAACGAAAATAGCTGTCAATTTTGTTGTTCTAGGCGTGGCGCTTTGTTTCAATCCGTATAAGGCTTTTTGGAGACGATAAACTTTTTCTTCCTTGCCTTTGACAATATAACCATCAGTTCTTTGCACGTAAACTTCTTCTTCTAAGTCATTTGTTGAGAAATGCGATTTAACATCCGGTGGTAAACCGGTAATTCCAATCAACAGCGGTATAGCTAAGACAATGCGAATCGTCTCCATTCGGCAACCGTGCAAAGGTCTCCGTGAAGTCAACACCGGGTTCTTGAGAATACCCCTTTGCTACAAGGCGAGCTTTATGCTTGTGAATTGAACCATCTTCCTTGAATTTCGTCTTGTAGATCCATTTGACTCGATCATATTTTTTCCATCGGGGAAGGTCCACAAGCTTCCAAGTGTTGTTTTTTCTCAATATCGGCAATTTCCTCATTCATTGCAATTTTCCAAATTTCTTCTCTTGCAGCTTCTTCATAAGTTTGGGGCTCACTTGCAAACATTGTTATTTCGCTCGACTCATAAATTTCCCTTAAGCTGTACCTTTTGGGTGGGCTTTAATCAAATCGACTTGGTCATGGCGTTGTGATGAATCGGTGCCTGGATGAACTTGTGCTTGGTTGATCACTTGGACTTGATGTTGCGGTGGATATGTAATTGGTGTTTTCATTTGCTGATTACATGTCCCAATTCCATGCTTCTTTTTCACTAAAAAGTCACATCTCGAGAGATAACAAGTTTGTTTGTCTTGGGTCTAGTAGACGATATCCCTTGACTCGTCACTATAGCTAACAAAGATAAGCTTTTCTTCTTTCCCATCGAACTTCTCTCTGTTGAGATGGAATGTGCGAGTAGGCGATGCAACCAAAGACTTCAAAATGATGCACCGAGGCTTTCTACGGTGCCAAGCTTCATATGGAGTTTTGTTGGGAACCGCCGTTGGTGATCGATTGAAATATAGATCGCTGCTTGCATTCACGCTTCGCCCAAAAGCTTTTAAGTCCTTTTCTGTCATCATACTTCTTGCCATTTCCAATTGTACGATTTTTCCATTCCGCGACTCCTTTTGTTGTGGGCTATAACGAATCACAATCACGGTGAATTCCGTTATTTTTGCAATAATCCATAAAGGAATTTCCAATAAATTCACCTCCACGATTTGTGCGCAACGTCTTAATTTTCCGATCACTCTGATTTTCCACCAATGACTTGAATTCCATGAACTTTGAAAATGCATCTGACTTTTGTTGCAATATATAGACCCACATCATCCGAGTGTAATCATCACAAATAATAGGAAATACCTATTATTTTTCAGGGGATGATGTTTGTGTTGGTCCACATATATCTGCATGCACAAGCTCAAGAGGGGCTTTGGCTCTGTAGGAAATTTTTGGAAATGGTTGACGGTGCATTTTTCCCATAATGCATCCTTCACACGGACTGTCTTGATCTGGAATTTGAGGAAGACCAAATACCATATTTTTCTTCTTCAATAAATTCATGCCTTTGTAGCTCAAATGTCCGTATCGCAAATGCCAAAGCTTGTGATCTTCTTCACTCGTGCTTTGTAATAAAAATTTCTCTGACAATGGCAAATTAAGAGGAAAAACTTTATTTGAGCTCATCTTAATTTTAGCCATTGTGAGATCTTTCTGCTTGTCGACAATGATGCAAAAATCATTGTTGAACTCCACTTTGTAGTTTTTCTGCAGCAGCTAGCCAACACTCAATAAATTTTGGGTCAAATTTGGTATGTAAAACACATCTCTAATGATAGAGGTGTTTCCGCTCCGACCGACCGGATCGCAATAGCTCCTTTTCCAAATCCTGTGCGATTTGCCATCACCAAGTTTTACTTCAGATGAGTATGACTCATCAAGCTCCACGAACATTTATTTATTCCCGGACATGTGGTTGCTGCCACCATTGTCTACATACCACACATTCTCAATTTGTTGAGAATTCAAGCTGGAGTAAAATACCTGATCAGTTTCATCTTTTTTCGTAAAATTTGCCTCCTTTTTCGACCATCATTTTGATACCAACAATCCTTTTGAGAGTGGTTTTGCGCTTTACGCATTTCTTGCATTTATTCCAGCAACTCTGGGTGTCGTGGCCATTCCTTCTTCAAATCCGACAATACAAATCCGAATTCTGACTAGAAGATCGTGAATTACTATTGTCTCTTCTTCCTCTACCTCGACCTCGAAAATTCTGATATCTACCACGACCTCTTCCTCTTGTTGATCTTTAAAATGGCATGTCTTTGCTTTTCGTCATGCTCGTCTTTCTTATTCTCCTCTTTGTGAAATGTTTACTTTTCCTTGAAATGTTTGCTCCAAGTTTTGATTTGAAAATCTGCTCATCCTTTTTTCATGTGCTTCCAACGATCCCATGAGTTCATCAAAAGATAATTTTGATAAATCCTTTGATTCTTCGATAGCGGCAACTATATGCTCGAATCTTGCCTGCAGGTAAACAACGTAGCACTTTTTCAACGATCTTTTTTTCTTCTAGAGTATCAACGTAGCTTCGATTTGATTGACTACGGTAGAAACTCTAGAAAAATTCTCCTGCATATTTTCGTTATCCTTCATAGATAAATTATCAAAGTTGCGCCAGAGAGTTTGCAATTTTATTGAGATAACCTTCTCGTAGCCACCAAATTGATTCTTCAAAATTTGCCATGCCTCTTTTGATGTTTCAGCACTTGTAATACGCGGAAGAATGGATCGGCTTACCCCTTGGTGCATAAAGGACAAGGCCCTTGCATCCTTGGTCTTGTTCTCCTTATGCTCTATTTTATGTGCCGAGATAATTCGCCACCTCCTCGAGTACGAGTTGTATTCCCTCTTCAACAATATCCCATAGATCATGAGATATAAATATTGTTTGCATTAAGACACTCCACTGCTCAGAATCGTTTGCCAACAAAGATAGGGACACCTTGTTGGGAATATAGGAAGCTAATTCATTGTTGCTAGTGGAAGCCATTTTAGAATATGGGTAGGGATATCGGGCCAAGGTGGCTCGATACCACAAATCTGTTGGGTATCAAATATAAATGTAAAAAAGATAGGACAATTTGGAGGCTAAATATTTATTTTATTGATTGCAAGGATTACAAAATTATTCCAAAGCTTATGCACTAAAGCTTTTGGAATCACTTAAGATGCTAACTGCCTTACAATTTTTTCTCACTTCTCTCGTCTGCTTCTCAACACTTGACATACACAAGTATTTATAGGAATCAAATAGTAGATTAAAGGATGCTTTATTAAATTGGTCAACCAAAGTAATTTGCAGCCACCTTTCCAACTTTTGGATTGACTTCATGCTTCATGCATGCATGCTACTCCATGCAATGAACTTAGTGAATTGGTGAGTCATATTCTAGAAGATCCTTGGCAACATGCATGCATACGTGTGTCTGCTCAACTTCCAAAATAATGAAATTACAAATTACGTTTTTTCAACAGAACATAGGTGTAGGATTTGGGCATTCGCTTATTGCTTACAAAGGTGCATTACAGGGAATCAGAAAGCTCCAGGTACAAAAAATATATAACTCCTTATACCTTGGACAACTTGCATAACTGTTGACGTTGCCGTTCAATTTCAGTTTTCATGGTCATACAATTGTAGCTAGTATTTTGATATGATCTGCCATGATATCCCCAAATAGATATAAAAAATTTAAAGTACCTATAGTTGTGGCTCGATTGGGATTTGTTTTTTAAATGCAGAGGAACAATGCTTTTCTACTAGGTTATTAACTTATTCGTTTATGATAAAACCAAAAAGGTTGGATCATTGCATACCCCAAGTGAAATTATTGTTTGTACAGCATGCAGTCTTATTGTATAATCAGATAATTTTAATAGAAGCTTATATTGTAGAATAGCGCAATGGCTGTCACAATAAACTAAGTGGCTTCACTAATATATCTGTATATAGAAACTATTTTTCATTAATGTATTTAGATACCATTTTGAAAGGACACTTGTCTGTTTTGTGTTGTTCCTTGAATGCAATTGGGATATGATGGTTAGAAGGGCAAGTGACCATATATCTCGCATGTTACTCATTTTGTAATCCTTTTTCTCCTTGGACATTTTGGAAAAAGCAAGTTTGATGAGCACTTGGTATATGGTAATCATCATAATTCATATGCAAGATAAATAACTACTCTGTTATTAATAGACATTGTATTCCTTTTCCTGATTAGATCATTTTCCTTTTATTGTTTCGTATAGGTCAACCATGCTTCGTTGATTGCTGACTTGGACGAGCATGGGAGGTGCTTGCCGAACCAATTCAAACTGTACGTGGTAACTCTTGTGTGATATTTGATCCCATGTTATTTTGGTACTTGTGGAATATTCCAAAGGTTCATGGAATTTGACCTTGTTCACACCTATTTATTAAGCGGATTGGATCTTCTATTCCAGGATGGTGTTTCATCTCCTATTCCACCACGCGGATGATTGACACTGTAGGTCCCAAGGGGTGTGAGTAAGGTTTAAAAGGGGGGTTGAATAAACCTTACCAACTTTTCGATTTTAGTCCTTTTAAAAATATTACAGAGTTAAATACACAAACTAACTCCTTGGGGGACAACTAAGTTAGTTAACCAAATAGAGTTAGCCACTCAACAACTTCGATTGAGTCTTGTTGATAGAATAACCCACTTGTTTAGTCTAAACCTTAACTTGGTCATGATGAGATTTTCAATGGAAGACTTAACACCCTTTAATTTGATTTACTTTACTTTAAACACTTGATTTTAGCACTTAGTTACTTATCGCTTGGATAGCAATTTATCGTGAGATATAGAATATGTATACAGGAAATAAAATGTTGAAATGTAAATGACACAATAATTTTTATAGAGGTTCGAAGATGGGGTAATTCTTCTACTCTCTCTTCTTCAACTCCTGGAGGAATCCACTAAGTATTGATTAGAGTACAAAGTGGTTATCGGTCCGGATACAAGTCTTGATCACACAAACCGACTTGCTCCTTTGGGACTCAGTATGGAGATTCGTTGGTCACACAGCTGGCTTCTCGTCCGACTCAGCTTCTTCACAGGGCAGCTGCCTTGTTACTTCAGCTTACTTTCTCAAGCTTTTTGGACAGAGCACTTTTAAGACATGGCAGCATGGAAGTATTACTTGTTTAAGTAAATTTCTTGACTTCTGTGCAACGGATTCTTTTCAGTCGTCTTGACTTGACTACAGTCCTTTATTCCCCAGGTGACTTTGAGTTAGCTTCCAATCAATGGATGACTCATCTGTCACTTCAACTTGAGACTTGGCTTCTTGAGTTGACTTGATTGACTCTTCATACAACTGTGTCTCAGTTGATACTCCTTTAGTCGAGTCCTTGATCTTCTTCTCTTGGCCATACTCAGTTGTTCCTCAATGGAGTCTTCATTCCATTCTTCAGTTGACTTCTTACATTCCCAGGCATAGCTGACTTGACTCAGCTCATACAGCCCTATCTATTACAATACAAATTACAAGGAAAATGGGGTGCCAACTTTTTAGTCTAAGTTTTACATGGCATTCATCAAAATATAAACAATAAATTTCCCAAAAATTTCCCCCTTTTTGATGATGCCAAAACTTAAAACATACAAACAATATGTAAGCATCAAAGATACATACAGACAATGCAATAATAGAGAATGTATGCGTAGAATCAATCTTTTTATTGATCATAACATTCTTATCCTTTACACAGATGTTTACAATGTGTATCAGAGCAAACATAGCATTCTATATCTACGCAAAAATATAGAAATTACAAATTTCTTATTCAACGTGCAGAAGACTTACATACATATGCATTTACAATAGTAAAATACATGAAGGGGTGGAAAGAACACTTCATCGCTTCTTGATCTTCCTCCTTTCTTTTTCTTGACTCTTCTGCCCTCTCTTTCTTTCTCTTCTTTTCTACTTTTTCTTTTTTTTCTCGTAGGCTCTCTTGGCGCCTTCATCTCTTCTTTTTCTTTCTTGTCTTTCTTGCCACAAACATCTTGCCTTTTGTTTTCCTCTTCAATCCTCTTTAAATATTCAAAGATTTTTCTCTCCACTTCCAAATTGGCTATAGCATCATATCCAAATTTCATAGATCCTTCCTTCTTGCCTGGATGTACATATTCAATATTTTTGGGTAGAGGTCTAGGTATGAAGCCTCTACCTCCACCACTTCTTCCTCCTCCTCCTCCGGGCGTATATTGTACCTGAGTCTCTTCTTCTTACCAAAGCAGAGTGATTGTTAGTCGCCTGCATTCGCCTTCTTCTTTGCACGCTTGATCCTTTCTCCCAAGATAAAGTCCCAGGCTTGGGCTATGGACATGTTTTTGAAGTATCCCTGGACTCGAGCGTTTTAAACTCTTCAACGGATCTTGCTCGTTTCCGTCATCCGGAATGGCATCGATTTCTTTTCCCGCAGAATGCCTCCGAATTGTTTCAACACTTCTAGAACACGGGCATCCATCTTCCTTTCAACCTCCTTCATCCCCGCTTCTACGATTTTTCTCTTCTCAAACATAGCACAAATAGAGTGTTGGAGCGCGAGTCACCTAAGTTTGCTTGATTATGCTAGTCAGACATGGCCTAGTTGAGGGGTTTCGAAAAACATTAGGGTCACATCCATTGACCCTTCCCCCTCAACAACTTTTCCCTTCTCCTTCTTCTGTTCTTCAGCTGTTTCCTTCTTCTTCTCATCCGCTGACACTTTCAACATCTTCAGGAATTCCTCTTCCCCATTTTTGGCATCATCAAAGGAGAGAGGAACCCCTGGAAACATCCATGCGAGCATAAAATCTAAGCGGCTGATAGTTGAGTCCTGCTTGGAGTCTGCTGTTCGAAATTCTAAGCGGGTGGCTTTGGATTCGACTGCCACCAGTTTCATTTCAGCCATAAGAAGGTTGAATTTGGCATTCATACTCTCCTCTACACGCAGAAGTTCTTTCTTGTGAAATTCTCGCAGCTAGCCCATTTTAGTGGTATGGGAGGCATGCATTCATCAATATTTTCTTGCATCCTCCTCTTCATGTCAAAGATTATCAACGCTCCAGATCAAGATTTTGTTGTACAATGCTTTGAAGTATCGACTTGTTCGAATCGCATTGTCTATCTTGTTGACACCATTTTCTCGATCCTCAAGACAATCCCTCTTAGGTCGGCCGTGAGATTGGCATCCCCGTTGTCCACCGCATATCCAACGAAGCCTGGTGCCTTTTAATTTTCTCAATCTCTCCCGTGATAGTCTTGAAGACTTCACGCACCTCGGTGTTACCTCGGTCTCATCGCGACCAAGCAACATCAAAATCGAACTCATTGGACAATGGAGTCGGGGGAATCACTGGATCGGTTTGTGGTACCGCTTTCCGCTCACGAGTTGTTTTTTCTACAAGGTCGGGCACCTCAATTGAAAAAGGAAAAGTTTCTTCGGCGTCATCACGTACATAAGGAATTAATTCTACGATTGTGCGTGCTGTGATGTGCATGGTTTAGTCGACCTGCCGCACTTTTTGGGGAGCCTCGCGCAGATGACTTTCGATCTCACCGGACCTTGGTGAAAGGGTTGGCGGTGACCGAGCTTCACTGCCTTAATGACCTTCTTCGCCTCGATGGTTTCTCGCTAAATGAATTTGCGTGTCCTCACCGCACCATCGGGATTTGGTTCATCATCAAAGTTGAAAGTTTGTCGAAAACCATGAATTCGCTTGCTCGCATTTGGTAACATCCTCACCCGAGTCCTGCGGCGAGGGATGGACTCGGCCTTCGTCTTGAGATCCCAAAAATGATATGTCGGGGTTATCTTGGGAATCATGAAGTGCACTAATTTCCTTCTCTCGATTCTTCAATGTGGACGGGAGGATGTTCTCGCATTTACTCTCTTTTACCCAGTAAGTCTCAACCTTCCTCGGGCCTTCATTTCCTCCCCGCAGCTCAATCGCAAAGGCCTGTACATTCCCTTCGACGCACGCAGTGTGTCTTAGGGTCTTCCGCGGTGGCATCCACAGAGTGTCAACTCCTTGAATTGCACTTTCATTGCCCAGTGTTAACTCCTGGCGGCAGATCCATCATGTGCCTCGATCGCATCCTCGACTCACCGCACAGACAAATGTTGGCACTTCAAATTTGAGAGAGACTTAATCGTCCGAGCCGTCGGATAACTTGTTGTTGTTCTATTTCTTTTTCTTTCTCCACTTCTCCTCCTTTCTCGCATTGTGGAGTCATCTGCAGGCCTCCGACCCGGATGCAAAGGGGGTGAGTTTCCTCTCTCGGGCGCACCACCGAGTGACTTATGTTGGGGTCACTCTGCTCCGGACTCCCACGCTTGCTTCCTTTGAGTGCTCGGCCGGGGGGTAGGTGGTAAGACACCTTCAACAGGGGTTGGCTCAACTTGGTGCCCAAGTTCCCGGTGTCATCGCCAAGTCCCTTAGATCCATCCTCTCCGAGTGAATCGGGAAGTGGTTGCGGCAATAATCGTGGCACTCCATCGCACTACTCCCAACGGATAAATTTCACCGTGATTTGGAAGACTCTCCTCGTCCTTCCGTCACCGCTCATGCATCAACGTGGATTCCCGCATGGCTTGCCGCATGTCCAACTTTTCTTGTGCAAAGAATAGGGTCCATGTCCTTATCACCGCTTCAAGACAATGTAAAGATGAGGATGAGTGTGGTCGCTGTGCGGTGAGAGGACAAATGCTTTGGCTTTCTCACGAGCCTCTGCTTCCTCAGTTGCTCTAGCCTTTTCTTGTTCCTTGTGAATTTGCAACATATTAATGCAGTGATCCTCATCCAGGGCTTGCAACACGATATCAACTTCATTGAACCTGAAGAGTTCCTCTTCTTCCTCAATAAACTTGGGATGTTCAAACTGCGCCCTAGAGTGACTCAACTTCCATTTCCTCCACTCTCGCAGATAGCTCTAGATGTCTAGGTATAAGGGAGAGTATATAACTATGTCGTCATCATCATTCTCCCCTTGTTGGGCTTCCTTCTCAAGAATAGAAGGTAGCAAACTCTGCTGCTCTTCATCATCAGTAGCATCTGTGGCAGGTGGAGACATAGTCATGTCGGCAGGGGATTCTGTTGTCTCCACTGCTTCATGTTCCTCATCTGTTCTATCCACAGGTGGGTCTTCTGAGGGCCTCTGCTGATTACCTTTAGCAGATTTGGCGGTTTCATCAAGAACTTCTAGAGACTGCACTTCTTCAGTAGTCTCAATGATTTTCTCCAGCTGAGTGGCAAACTCAGCTGTCTTTCAAGCTCTGAGAGCTTGGTGATTCTTCTTCTTCTTTTAGTTTTCACCAGAGGAACGTCTGGTTCTACTTCCTCCGGTTCCTCAAAGGTAAAGGCCTTCGGAGTTGTCTTAGAGGCAACTGCCCTTCTCGCCTTGGCAGTCCTCTTCTTCTTAATTCCTGGAGAAGGTATTAAGGTTCCTTCTCCACCGCGGCTGCAGGGGCGGAGACACGGCTACGGGCGGTGACTCGGCTGCAGGGCAGTGCGTCTTTCTTCTTTTCATTTGGAGCAGCTTTCTTCTTTGCAGCTTGGTGCGGGCAACTCTCTTTTTAGGAAGGAGGAAGCGGATGTGTCGGCAGTCACCGATTCCCCTCACCGATATCGCCCTTTTTGCGTAGACTCTTCTTCGCTCCGAGAGATTGGCCTGAACATCTTCTTGTTGACATGGAATGGCTTTCCATGTCGAAAGGGAACACCCTTCACCTCCATCGATGGCCAATGACTAGGCCATAGCCAAGTGATCCTCCAAAGCATCCATCCTCTTTGAAAGACTTGTTGCCAATATTCTGCCAAAGTCTGCTGTAAATGAATTCAGCCCAATTGATCTTGTTTTCTTCCATGATCGCAGCCATGACGATCACCTTGGTTTTGAACAGCTGATTGAAGCTGCCAAACTTCATGTCCACACACTTTGCGACGATATCTATCAGTTTGTGATAATCGTCCTTCAACAGTTTCTTCTC
The DNA here is from genome assembly GCA_016081115.2 of Rehmannia glutinosa. NCBI lineage: Eukaryota > Viridiplantae > Streptophyta > Magnoliopsida > Lamiales > Orobanchaceae > Rehmannia > Rehmannia glutinosa. The sequence continues at coordinate 58,046,660 of CM071931.1, read as the reverse complement.
AGTTGTGTAGACAACTTTTGCAGCACATTCAGGTTTGGCTACTTCCTTCCATGCAGCAGCCAAGGTGACGTCGGCTTCATTTATCTTTGGCATGCCCTCCGACAAAGAATAAAACAAAGCGATTGCTCGCAAGGTCCTTTGCAGTGATTAGAATGTCCTTTGCGGTGGACGGAGGATTTAATCCTTCGTCCCGCACTCGACATTAATATAAAATCGGGCAACCTCCTCAATGTACGTCATTTGATATTCCATCATGAGGAATGGTTTCGGTCCGGATATCTCGATCTTATCCGCTATCTTCTTCACAAGGGTTTCATCGGAACCCTGTTTTATCATCCATTCAAAATCCACAGTTGATCTGGTGTGGATTTGCTTTGCAGCTTAGCGAAATCATGTCTTTGGTGCCATTTCTAGAAGATTTTACCGATTGAATCTTGATAAACTAGCTTTGAGAACTGGTAAAGTTTTGGAGAGAAAAGATACTTGCTTTCGGGTGCTTGAAGATGAACAGTTTAAGTGAGAGAGAGAAAAACTGATCGAAAGAGTATATAAGGGTTATGAAAGGACATATTTTTGGTTTTTGAAATTTTGATCACGATCAACGATTGATTCACCACGCCGATCAAGATTTAATTGCCTGGATTTAATGCGGCAAATTTATATCCAATCATATGCTTGTTGTGCGACTTTTAATTGTACCCGTCATTATTACGCCGACGCGTCATCCTTAAAAACATTCCCGCTTATTAAAAACGATCGCGTTTTTATCACTTAGCTCATATATGACTCACACTCCTTAACCGACTCAACTCTTTCTTCTCTCTATTCGTATAGTGACTCAAATTGTCACCTAACTCGATACAACCGACTTTCCGATACTGATTCACATGGTGATTTATAAGATCTCGCTCCGGTTTTAGCTTTTCATGTTTCATCTCTTCTCATTGAGTCTTCCGAGTGTCAACTCAAATTAACCCTAGATCATGCTTAAGTTCTTCAAAAGTTGATTCACATAATGGCTTTATGAATATGTCACTAATTGTTTATCGCTTGAGATGTATTCCAAGGTGATGTCTTTCTTTTCAACATGATCTCTTATGAAATGATATCGACATCAATGTGCTTTGTTCTTGAATGCAACACAGATTCTCGAGTGATTGCAATAGCACTTGTGATATCACACATAATTGGAATATCTTTTTCTTCAATTTCATGATCTCTCGCCTTGTTGTCTCATCCATAAGACTTGGGCACAACAAAATTGCCGCAGCCTATGTACTCGCCAAACATGGATGTGGCTATTGAGTTCGCTTTTGCTAAACCAAGAAACTAATATGTTTCCAAGCATTTGACATGTACCGAAGTACTTTCCTCGTCAACTCTACATCCATCATAGTCGAGTCCGAGTAGCCAATAAGCTTGAATCCACCTTCCTTTGGATACCAAAAGCCAACTTCTTGGCATCCCTTTAAATATCTTAGATTCTCTTAGTCATAAATCATGTGTACTTTCCTTTGGAGCAGATTGGAATCTTGTACATACACCTAGTGCAAAGGTGATGTCCACCGATTCTTTGTTAGATAGAAGCGTTGATCCATAAAGTGCTCAGATCTTGTTTGATCCACAGGCTTGCCATCTACATCCATGTCCATCTTGATGATGTATTCATTGGTATTTTCACAGAGGACTTCTCTTCCATACCAAATTTCTTCATTAAATCCCCTGGTGTACTTTGTATGACTTATGAAGGTTCCATCCTTCAGTTGTTTAACTTGAAGTCCTAAGAAGAATGTCAGCTCTCCCATCATGCTCATTTCAAATTTGTCTTGCATGAGGTTAGAGAATTTATCACACAGCTCTTTGTTTGTGGATCCAAAAATGATATCATCCACATATATTTGAACAAGCAGTATACTCTCTCCATCTTGAATTCTGAAGAGTGTTCTGTCCACTTTGCCTTTGGTGAATCCATTATCTGTCAGAAATTGAGATAATGTATCGTACCAAGCTCTTGGTGCTTGTTTCAAACCATATAAAGCTTTGTTGAGCTTGTACACTTTATCTCCAATGGTCTTCAGCTCAAAACCTGGAGATTGCTCAACATAGACTTCTTCTTCCAATGGGGTGCCAACTTTCTATTCTAAGTTTTACAGGTATCATTAAAATCTAATAATAAATTTCCTAACACTGTGCTAATGACCCAACTATCATTTCTGTTGGGAAAGCCTAAGTGATTGGTTCACCACCAATTGCTACTAATAACCATTTTAATGCCTTAGAATTATCTTCATAAATTCACGGTATTGAAGAAGAAGTGCCCCATGGCCTCTCTTCTTCTGTCTCTAACATGCAGGCTACTAAAGAAGTGGTACCCCAAGCCCTTCTTCTTCTATCTCTCATCCTATTCAAACCTCCCAGTTGAATCCCCAGAATCGACTCGACTTCCCCCCACCCCCCACTCTCTCTCTAAAGGTGCTAAGAAGAGATTAAAGAAAAAGAACAAAAAAGAGGATCGTAACCAAAAATCTTCCTCTAATATTTCTCGGTAAAGTTATCCCCGATGGTGATGGTAAGCACCATTCGTAATCGTAATCCTCCATCTTCATCTAATGCTAGTGGTAAATCCATTTCTAGATGCAATGTGAAAAAAATGTTGCTTCTAAATCTTTGACTCGTAATCACCCTACAAAGAGAATTGGTTCCAAAAGATAGTTGTTTGATGGAATGTTAGGGGTTTTAAAACCCCATTAAATAGAAAAAAATATTGTCTCTTTTGGTATAAAAAAAAAAGAAAGTTGATGTTCTCTGTGTTTTGGAAACAAAACTAGAAATCAAGTTGCTCCCAATCTAACCATTGTGATTTTATTGTTAAAACAAAATTCCCTGGTTGGTTTTCGTTAATAATTTTCGTTATTAAAAATGGCGTAATTTTTCTTTTGTGGAACCCTAATACCGTTGACTTGCAAGTTCGGATATTGACCCCAAATGATCCATTTTTTCTAAAATGTAAAGTTTCTCGAACTCCATTTTAGCCTATTTCACCTATGGTTTAAATATCAGAGTGAAAGAATGCTCCTATGGGACAAAATGTTGGATTTAGGTCAAAATATTTCCTCCCCCCTGGCTCCTCTTTAGGGATTTTAACAAAGATAAAATCTCTTGATGAGAAATTAAATGGAGAACCATTTACTAGTAAATCTATTGAGGAATTTCATGATACTTGTTCTTATCTTGTCCGATCAAGTTCATTCTATTGTATGCTTCTTCACTTGGACCAATAATACTGTGTGATGTAGATTAGATAGATCTCTCATTAACTCTTCCTGGTCTAATTCAAATTGAAGATGTTCTGCAAATATCCTAGTTCCTGGGAATATTTCAAACAACTCTCTTATTGTTGTCACCTTTTTTAGCAGAATTTTATTCTCTCAAAACCATTTGAGTATTTTAACATGTGGTGCACCCCGACTTTCTTCAAACTATGCAAAATTCCCGAACTTTTCTCGTCTGGGGAAAAGCTCGACCATTTTATGTAAAAAAAACTTAAGTCTCTTAAGCCACTCTTAAAGAACTTAACAATATCCATTTTAGTCACATTTCACCTAGAGTTAAATCTGTGAGGTCTACCCTTAAAAGCAATTAAGAACTTATCCATAAAGATCCTAAGAACCATACTCTTCTTGAATTTGTTAAGGATCTTAAAATCAAAGAATCCGATCAGTCCTTGTGTGCCCCATGAAGCCATGTCTAGTCTCTTGGCCCCATTACTTCAAATGCTATTAAGTTGGCTCTTTTTGATATTGAGGATGAAAGGTCTCCGGACTTGATGGATTCTATTCGCTTTTTCAAAAAAAATCTTGGGATATTATGCGTAATGATGTGATTAATGTTGTTTCTCAGTTCTTTTCCTCCTCAAAATTAATCAGATAGATTAATTATACTGCTATTACCCTAATCCCTAAGATAGATCACTCTCCTTCTGTGGTTGACTTTAGGCCTATTGCTTGTTATAATGTGGTCTATAAAACTATTAACGAAATTCTTGTTGTTATGCTAGAATCTACTGTTCCCACAATCTATTTTCCTTCAAGAGTGGTAGAAATATCACTGATAATATCTTTTTAGCTCAAGAATATTATAAGAAATTACTCTAGGAAAAGAATTTCTCCTAATGTGCTATCAAAGTTGATTTGGAAAAAGCTTATGATACTATATCTTGTCCTTTCTTGAACAAGTTTTGAAAAGGTCTAGTTTCCTCCCCTGTTTATTTCTTGGATTATGGAATGTGTCTCAACAACATTTTATTCTATTTGCATCAATGGTTCACTACAAGGTAAATTCCCTGGTAAGAGGGGTCTTAGCAGGGGCACCCCATGTCTCCCCGCCTTTTCCTCATTTGCATGGAATATCTCTTTAGATTGATCAAAGTAAGAACCTCAACTCTTGAGTTTAACTATCATCCTAGATGTGGATAAATCTAATTGAAGCTCTTGTTATAAATCTAATTGAAACCTTTCACATTTTGAACAATACTATTCTCACTTCTATAATTAATATAACCATAATAGAGATTTTGATAATGATAATGATAATTGATAAAGTGGTCCCGAGTATGACCTCTTGTTTTGATAATGATGTATACATTATATTTATACTTATTTTTCGATTATATAAAATTAGTTTAAAGTACTTTATATCAATTAATTTATAAGAATAACCCAAATGGCAAATAATGATTTAATAATAATCAAGATATTTTTGTGTGAATTGTACTTATACTTATATTTAGATTATTTATGAATTAATGTAAAATATTTTTGTATTATATTAAATCATATTCAATAATAATAAATACATTTATATGTTATTAATATTCTTATCTAATTATTTATATAATATTAAAATTATATTTATAAACAACTTCAATAATTTTTAAATTAATTTAAATATTATTAAATATATGAAAGTAGAGTACTATACACCAAATATTATACGAATAACTATAATACATGTATTAAATATATATATTCAAAGTATTTAATGATTCTTTAAAATGAGTACGAAACATAAGTAATTTTCAATGATTCATACTAAGGGATACTACACGATTTTTAACTAATTGAGAACCCACCTTACTTAGATAAAGAATTAAGTTAGACTCTAATCCATTGCACAATAAAAGTTGGGAAAATTACATATAATACATTTTTTTGGTAAACATGCCATAAAATATGTTTGTTCACTTGGTTTTATACCATTGATTTGGGCTTCCAAGACTTGAGTTTTGTGTTGTTTTTGAGTATTTTGAGTCATTTGAGTAGCCAAGCAATGTTGAGAGCCAATTATATTGAATTTATAGTCATAGTAATGAATCGTGTATCAAAAGAAGTACAAACGAGCAAACAAAGAGAGATTGATTTGAAGAAACGCCCAAACGCTGTCAAATTTCCATCATCGGCGTTTCGTATTTTGGCCATAACTCTCTACAAAATTGATATTGAGGGAAAGCTAAGAGATAGAGATACAACTTTGAAGAAGGTCTCAAAAGCAAATTCGGACATTTGGTGGGCGAAAAACCAGAAGTGACTGCTGCAATAGTCATTGTCGTCCTGGCAGGCCTTCTGCAGGCGAAAGCAAAAGCGGCAACGCATTGCGGTGGGATTTGATGGGCGCTAGCGGCTTAACGCCCAACGCCGTGCAGAAATACCGACTATGTGAAATTTACTGGGCCCCTTTTAGCGCATGCCTTAGTGCCGAAAGCCCGGGGAGGATTTTCCTATGCTAAGCCTACCTTTTTCTTGGATCTTTGTGGGGTTATAAATAGATACATGGGAGGCTTGATCTAGGGTAGGGAGAAAAGGCTGGGAATACACCCAAGAACACAAGAAACACATCAATTTCATCAAGGAAGAATCAATGGAAGAATCGGGTCGAATCGGAGCTTGAGGATTGAAGATTAATCGAGAGATTATCCATTTCCTAAGTTTTCTCATTCTTTGTGCTTTAATCTTTCATTTTAGCTTCTTATGAAGATGAACAATTTGTCTATGAGTTGTTTATTTATAATGGGTAGCTAAACTTCTTGTGATTTCCGGTTTTGGAAGTAGATTAATTGAACTATTGTTGATTGTTTTAATCTTAAATGAAGTTATTGTCTTGAAACCTATTTGAGTACTTTGTTCTTATTCTTGTTTTATCATTTGGCCAATGATTTAGCATGTTTGATATATTGATTCATAATTCGAGAGATGAGAGTCAATATTAGATCTTGAGTACTTGACATGAATATTTGCATAATCGAGAGGTTTGTGAATATTTGTGAGGATATTTGATCTTTTGTGCATTTGGGAGTTGTGTATCTTATGTTGAGTAGAGATACTAGCATAGATATTTCAATCTACACTTTATATACATCTCAAGAGGGAGGATAAAATACCGTTGTGATCGTCTTATAGGTGTATTGATAATAACTTTGGCTTTGATTGAATCGTAAACAAGAGGAATATTAATTGAAACCATAACCCCTAATCCATTTCATTTCCTTGGTAATTCCACTATTATTTTCATCTTGTGTTTTTGTGGTTATTCTTATCTTTTCTTCCACAACAATCATTCAATTTCGATCGCCTAAATAAAAATAAGGCTATCTTAGTTCAATACTTAGCGCATTAATTTATTAGTCTCCGTGGATACGACCTTGCTTACCCTATTCTATAAACTACACCGTACACTTGCGGTGAAGCTAAAAATAAGGCGAACAAGTTTTTGGCGCCGTTGCCGACTAATACAATTTTTGGTGCTAATATTGCGATAGATAGAATTATTCTTAATTTAGACATTTTTTTATTTTTATTTCATTTTTCTTTTGTAAATTCTACTTCTACAATGCTTGATTTGTTTCTTTGAATTGGTATAGGTGCACCTATTCGGATGGAAGAGGCAAAACCATCTTTGGAAGACGCCCTCATTTCATTCATGAATCAAACGACTTCATTTATGAGTCAAATAAATTTATTCATGAGGGAAATGGGAAATAGCCTTACCAAAAACGAAGCAAAGATGGACAAGATGAAGTTGCAATTGACACAATTGGCCAATACTATGGATTCACAATTGAAAAATCTCGAGACTCAAATGGGCCAATTAGTTACAATAGTTGGTGGGCAACATCAAAAGAGCCAATTTTTAAGCACCACAAGCCAACTCAAGGAACAATATAGTGTCATTCATCGAAGGAATGATACCGAATACGAGGAGTTGAAGATCCTGAAGAGCAAGAAAGTTCGAACCACACACATTGTATGTCTATGCACGGTCAAATAGTATGTGGCGCTGAAAAGGAACAAAAATGACAAGGAACACACAACCCAAGCGTGTACGAATGAGCAATTTGTGCGAGATATTATAAGAAAGTTGTTCCAGACGAGAAAAATACTCGATCATACGTATGCAAACGAACAACATACACGTAAACCGGATCGATATTCCTACGCCAGACTCAAATCCTTGCTTGACACCCCAAGTATGCATTATTAGGTGCAAGTAAGGCAAATATGGCACTTGACCATGACCCAAAGCAACTAATATATGCATTCAAGGAGGCACCAATTCATACGCCGAGCTATAGACGGTAAATCTAGCGCTTGTTGGGAGGCAACCCAATGGTAACTTCACATTTTTTTTCTTGAAATTCTATCTTTTCCTTGTTTCGATATAATTTCATTCAAGTTTGGGGGAGAGTTAGTATTTTGATTTGAAATGTGTGAGTATTTTGATTTGAAGTGTGTAAAAAAAAAAAAAAATTGCATTTGTTTGTGTGTTTTCATATAGTTGCATGTAGAGCATTTTAAGTTGCATTTGCATTAGTAGCATGTTTACGCTTTTAGCATGTTTATTGCTTTCATAGATTTTAGGGAGGGAGTTAATCTCTTGATTGTAACTTGTGATTGATTTTGAAAATTTTGTATTGTTTGGATTGAGTGTTGAGCATGAGTTGATTGAGCCATAAATAGATAACATTGAGCATGTTAAGATGGAAAACTTGGTTTGATACTTTGAATTACATATTTACAAGCCTCGTGAGCTTTTGAGCCTTTACCGCTTTCATCATATGCAGTCTTGTTTGTGATTTGAGTGTATCATTCATGTTGTTAGAATTCTATAACTTGCTCGCATCTCCGCAAGGTCACATGTTGTATGCGAATTGTGAAAATGATCAAAGGCCATTTTGTTAGCCCTTCAAGCCTTTTGCTTACCTAATGATGATATTGAAATCCCTAGTTAGCCAACTTGAGCCTATTGCCTAATTTTTAATAACCACAATTCAAGCGTTAACTTGATAAATCTTTTACCCAACACTTGAGCGTATAGCATTGAGTAAAGGAATTGAATAAGGGTGAATGGGTGAAATCAAAATGTTAGAAGGTGATGTTATAGTTGGTTGATGAGAACAAAAGAGAAAGAAAAAGGAGATATGAAATGTTGAAAACTCATATAAGAAGAAAAAAAATAGATCGATGAATGAGTTTTCTTTGAATGAACTTGGAGGTTAAGAATTGTAATGTGAATGGTTGAGTTTACAAAATAAAGGGGATGGAGATAAGAAGAGTTGGTGAAAATGAGAGGTGATTTGAGTAGCATATTGAGCTTTAATGTAGATGAATTATATGCTCACCGGTCTATACGCCGAGTTTGAGTCACTCTATCCATATTTTACTACCCCAACCAAAGAGCCTTCATTACAACCAAAGGAAAAAAGTCCTTTTTGATTCACAATTTTGCATACATCCTAGTGGCGGAGATATGAGATGATTTGCAAGCCTATGGTAATTCTAATAATGAATTGAATTGAGCGTAAACACGTCCCTATATTCATTCGAGATGAGAGTATACACTTGATCTTTGTGAGGTGTAATTCTTAGCATTTACCATGGTTTCTTTAATATGTGCTCTATGTTAGATGTTTGAGGCTTGGTTAATTCGTTGCTTGATACCTACAATGAACAATACAAAATTTTATGGAGTTGTTGTGCGTTCAACTTTTCATTACTCCCACCATGTTTTGTCTTGTTTTTAAAAGTGTTGACCGGACGGCCAACAATTTAAGTTTGGGGTATTTGTTCACTTGGTTTTATACCATTGATTTGGGCTTCCAAGACTTGAGTTTTGTGTTGTTTTTGAGTATTTTGAGTCATTTGAGTAGCCAAGAAATGTTGAGAGCCAATTATATTGAATTTATAGTCATAGTAATGAATCGTGTATCAAAAGAAGTACAAACGAGCAAACAAAGAGAGATTGATTTGAAGAAACGCCCAAACGCGTCAAATTTCCATCACTGGCAGCGTTTAGTATTTTGGCCATAACTCTCTCTACAAAATTGATATTGCGATGATTCAAGTGGATATGGAAAGCTAAGAGATAGAGCTACAACTTTGAAGAAGGGCTCAAAAGCAAATTCGGACATTTGGTGGGCGAAAAAAACCAGGCGGGCGCTGCAGCAGCGCTTGTCCACGGAGCTGCAGCGCCCGAAACAGGCGAACGAATTGCAGTGGACGGATGGGGCGCTGCAGCGCCCGGGCGACTATGTGAACTTAATTTCTGGCGCTGCAGAAGCCATGCCCGGAGCCAGCCGCAGCGCCCCGGCGGATTTTCCTATGCTAAGCCTACCTTTTCTTGGATCTTTGTGGGGTTATAAATAGATACATGGGAGGCTTGATCTAGGGTAGGGAGAAAAGGCTGAATACACCCAAGAACACAAGAAACACATCAATTTCATCAAGGAAGAATCAAGGGAAGAATCGGGTCGAATCGGAGCTTGAGGATTGAAGATTAATCGAGAGATTATCCATTTCCCTAAGTTTTCTCATTCTTTGTGCTTTAATCTTTCATTTTAGCTTCTTATGAAGATGAACAATTTGTCTATGAGTTGTTTATTTATAATGGGTAGCTAAACTTCTTGTGATTTCCGGGTTTTGGAAGTAGATTAATTGAACTATTGTTGATTGTTTTAATCTTAATTGAAGTTATTGTCTTGAAGCCTATTTGAGTACTTTGTTCTTATTCTTGTTTTATCATTTGGCCAATGATTTAGCATGTTTGATATATTGATTCATAATTCGAGAGATGAGTTTCAATATTAGATCTTGAGTACTTGACATGAATATTTGCATAATCGAGAGGTTTGTGAATATTTGTCGATATTTGATCTTTTGTGCATTTGGGAGTTGTGTATCTTATGTTGAGTAGAGATACTAGCATAGATATTTCAATCTACACTTTATATACATCTCAAGAGGGAGGATAAAATACCGTTGTGATCATCTTATAGGTGTATTGATAATAACTTTGGCTTTGATTAAATCGTAAAACAAGAGGAATATTAATTGAAACCATAACCTGGAATCCATTTCATTTCCTTGTAATTCCACTATTATTTTCATCTTGTGTTTTTGTGGTTATTCTTATCTTTTCTTCCACAACAATTATCAAATTTCGATCGCCTAAATAAAAATAAGGCTATCTTAGTTCAATACTTAGCGCATTAATTTATTAGTCTCCGTGATACGACCTTGCTTACCCTATTCTATAAACTACACCGTACACTTTGGTGAAGCTAAAAATAAGGCGAACAAGTTTTGGCGCCAGAGAGTTAGTATTTTGATTTGAAATGTGTGAGTATTTTGATTTGAAGTGTGTAAAAAAAAAAAAATTGCATTTGTTTGTGTGTTTTCATATAGTTGCATGTAGAGCATTTTAAGTTGCATTTGCATTAGTAGCATGTTTACGCTTTTAGCATGTTTATTGCTTTCATAGATTTTAGGGAGTGAGTTAATCTCTTGATTGTAACTTGTGATTGATTTTGAAAATTTTGTATTGTTTGGATTGAGTGTTGAGCATGAGTTGATTGAGCCATAAATAGATAACATTGAGCATGTTAAGATGGAAAACTTGGTTTGATACTTTGAATTACATATTTACAAGCCTTGTGAGCTTTTGAGCCTTTTTGCTTTCATCATATGCAGTCTTGTTTGTGATTTGAGTGTATCATTCATGTTGTTAGAATTCTATAACTTGCTCGCATCTCTCGTCAAGGTCACATGTTGTATGCGAATGTGAAAATGATCAAAGGCCATTTTGTTAGCCCTTCAAGCCTTTTGCTTACCTAATGATGATATTGAAATCCCTAGTTAGCCAACTTGAGCCTATTGCCTAATTTTTAATAGCCACAATTCAAGCGTTAACTTGATAAATCTTTTACCCAACACTTGAGCGTATAGCATTGAGTAAAGGAATTGAATAAGGGTGAATGGGTGAAATCAAAATGTTAGAAGGTGATGTTATAGTTGGTTGATGAGAACAAAAGAGAAAGAAAAAGGAGATATGAAATGTTGAAAACTCATATAAGAGTAAAAAAAAAAAATAGATCGATGAATGAGTTTTCTTTGAATGAACTTGGAGGTTAAGAATTGTAATGCGAATGGTTGAGTTTACAAAATAAAGGGGATGGAGATAAGAAGAGTTGGTGAAAATGAGAGGTGATTTGAGTAGCATATTGAGCTTTAATGTAGATGAATTATATGCTCACCGGTCTATACGCCGAGTTTGAGTCACTCTATCCATATTTTACTACCCCAACCAAAGAGCCTTCATTACAACCAAAGGAAAAAGTCCTTTTTGATTCACAATTTTGCATACATCCTAGTGGCGGGGATATGAGATGATTTGCAAGCCTATGGTAATTCTGCAATAATGAATTGAATTGAGCGTAAACACGTCCTATATTCATTCGAGATGAGAGTATACACTTGATCTTTGTGAGGTGTAATTCTTAGCATTTACCATGGTTTCTTTAATATGTGCTCTATGTTAGATGTTTGAGGCTTGGTTAATTCGTTGCTTGATACCTACAATGAACAATACAAAATTTTATGGAGTTGTTGTGCGTTCAACTTTTCATTACTCCCAGTCATGTTTTGTCTTGTTTTTAAAAGTGTTGACCGGGACGGCCAACAATTTAAGTTTGGGGGTATTTGTTCACTTGGTTTTATACCATTGATTTGGGCTTCCAAGACTTGAGTTTTGTGTTGTTTTTGAGTATTTTGAGTCATTTGAGTAGCCAAGAAATGTTGAGAGCCAATTATATTGAATTTATAGTCATAGTAATGAATCGTGTATCAAAAGAAGTACAAACGAGCAAACAAAGAGAGATTGATTTGAAGAAACGTCCAAACGCTGGTCTGAAATTTCCATCACTGGCAGCGTTTAGTATTTTGGCCATAACTCTCTCTACAAAATTGATATTGCGATGATTCAAGTGGATATGGAAAGCTAAGAGATAGAGCTACAACTTTGAAGAAGGGCTCAAAAGCAAATTCGGACATTTGGTGGGCGAAAAACCAGGCGGGCGCTGCAGCGCCTCGTCACGTCCACAGCGCTGCAGCCCCAAACAGTGCGAACGAATTGCAGTGGACGGATGGGCGCTGCAGCGCCGGCGACTATGTGAACTTAATTTCTGGGCGCCGCAGCGCCTTACATGCCCAGCCGCAGCGCCCGGGCGGATTTTCCTATGCTAAGCCTACCTTTTTCTTGGATCTTTGTGGGGTTATAAATAGATACATGGGAGGCTTGATCTAGGGTAGGGAGAAAAGGTCTGGAATACACCCAAGAACACAAGAAACACATCAATTTCATCAAGGAAGAATCAAGGGAAGAATCGGGTCGAATCGGAGCTTGAGGATTGAAGATTAATCGAGAGATTATCCATTTCCCTAAGTTTTCTCATTCTTTGTGCTTTAATCTTTCATTTTAGCTTCTTATGAAGATGAACAATTTGTCTATGAGTTGTTTATTTATAATGGGTAGCTAAACTTCTTGTGATTTCCGGGTTTTGGAAGTAGATTAATTGAACTATTGTTGATTGTTTTAATCTTAATTGAAGTTATTGTCTTGAAGCCTATTTGAGTACTTTGTTCTTATTCTTGTTTTATCATTTGGCCAATGATTTAGCATGTTTGATATATTGATTCATAATTCGAGAGATGAGTTTCAATATTAGATCTTGAGTACTTGACATGAATATTTGCATAATCGAGAGGTTTGTGAATATTTGTCGATATTTGATCTTTTTGTGCATTTGGGAGTTGTGTATCTTATGTTGAGTAGAGATACTAGCATAGATATTTCAATCTACACTTTATATACATCTCAAGAGGAGGATAAAATACCGTTGTGATCATCTTATAGGTGTATTGATAATAACTTTGGCTTTGATTAAATCGTAAAACAAGAGGAATATTAATTGAAACCATAACCCGGGAATCCATTTCATTTCCTTGTAATTCCACTATTATTTTCATCTTGTGTTTTTGTGGTTATTCTTATCTTTTCTTCCACAACAATTATCAAATTTCGATCGTCTAAATAAAAATAAGGCTATCTTAGTTCAATACTTAGCGCATTAATTTATTAGTCTCCGTGATACGACCTTGCTTACCCTATTCTATAAACTACACCGTACACTTGCGGTGAAGCTAAAAATAAGGCGAACAAGTTTTTGGCGCCGAGAGTTAGTATTTTGATTTGAAATGTGTGAGTATTTTGATTTGAAGTGTGTAAAAAAAAAAAAATTGCATTTGTTTGTGTGTTTTCATATAGTTGCATGTAGAGCATTTTAAGTTGCATTTGCATTAGTAGCATGTTTACGCTTTAGCATGTTTATTGCTTTCATAGATTTTAGGGAGTGAGTTAATCTCTTGATTGTAACTTGTGATTGATTTTGAAAATTTTGTATTGTTTGGATTGAGTGTTGAGCATGAGTTGATTGAGCCATAAATAGATAACATTGAGCATGTTAAGATGGAAAACTTGGTTTGATACTTTGAATTACATATTTACAAGCCTCGTGAGCTTTTGAGCCTTTATCGCTTTCATCATATGCAGTCTTGTTTGTGATTTGAGTGTATCATTCATGTTGTTAGAATTCTATAACTTGCTCGCATCTCCGTCAAGGTCACATGTTGTATGCGAATTGTGAAAATGATCAAAGGCCATTTTGTTAGCCCTTCAAGCCTTTTGCTTACCTAATGATGATATTGAAATCCCTAGTTAGCCAACTTGAGCCTATTGCCTAATTTTTAATAGCCACAATTCAAGCGTTAACTTGATAAATCTTTTACCCAACACTTGAGCGTATAGCATTGATTAAAGGAATTGAATAAGGGTGAATGGGTGAAATCAAAATGTTAGAAGGTGATGTTATAGTTGGTTGATGAGAACAAAAGAGAAAGAAAAGGAGATATGAAATGTTGAAAACTCATATAAGAGTAAAAAAAAAAAAAAAATAGATCGATGAATGAGTTTTCTTTGAATGAACTTGGAGGTTAAGAATTGTAATGTGAATGGTTGAGTTTACAAAATAAAGGGGATGGAGATAAGAAGAGTTGGTGAAAATGAGAGGTGATTTGAGTAGCATATTGAGCTTTAATGTAGATGAATTATATGCTCACCGGTTTATACGCTCGAGTTTGAGTCACTCTATCCATATTTTACTACCCCAACCAAAGAGCCTTCATTACAACCAAAGGAAAAAGTCCTTTTTGATTCACAATTTTGCATACATCCTAGTGGCGGAGATATGAGATGATTTGCAAGCCTATGGTAATTCTCGCAATAATGAATTGAATTGAGCGTAAACACGTCCTATATTCATTCGAGATGAGAGTATACACTTGATCTTTGTGAGGTGTAATTCTTAGCATTTACCATGGTTTCTTTAATATGTGCTCTATGTTAGATGTTTGAGGCTTGGTTAATTCGTTTGCTTGATACCTACAATGAACAATACAAAATTTTATGGAGTTGTTGTGCGTTCAACTTTTCATTACTCCCAGTCATGTTTTGTCTTGTTTTTAAAAGTGTTGACCGGACGGCCAACAATTTAAGTTTGGGGGTATTTGTTCACTTGGTTTTATACCATTGATTTGGGCTTCAAGACTTGAGTTTTGTGTTGTTTTTGAGTATTTTGAGTCATTTGAGTAGCCAAGAAATGTTGAGAGCCAATTATATTGAATTTATAGTCATAGTAATGAATCGTGTATCAAAAGAAGTACAAACGAGCAAACAAAGAGAGATTGATTTGAAGAAACGTCCAAACGCGTCTGAAATTTCCATCACTGGCAGCGTTTAGTATTTTGGCCATAACTCTCTACAAAATTGATATTGCGATGATTCAAGTGGATATGGAAAGCTAAGAGATAGAGCTACAACTTTGAAGAAGGGCTCAAAAGCAAATTCGGACATTTGGTGGGCGAAAAAACCAGGCGGGCGCTGCAGCGCTCGTCCACGGGGAAGGCTGCAGCGCCAAACAGGGCGAACGAATTGCAGTGGACGGATGGGCGCTGCAGCGCCGGGCGACTATGTGAACTTAATTTCTGGGCGCCGCAGCGCCGCAGTGCCCGGCCGCAGCGCCCGGGCGGATTTTCCTATGCTAAGCCTACCTTTTCTTGGATCTTTGTGGGGTTATAAATAGATACATGGGAGGCTTGATCTAGGAGTAGGGAGAAAAGGCTGGGAATACACCCAAGAACACAAGAAACACATCAATTTCATCAAGGAAGAATCAAGGGAAGAATCGGGTCGAATCGAGCTTGAGGATTGAAGATTAATCGAGAGATTATCCATTTCCCTAAGTTTTCTCATTCTTTGTGCTTTAATCTTTCATTTTAGCTTCTTATGAAGATGAACAATTTGTCTATGAGTTGTTTATTTATAATGGGTAGCTAAACTTCTTGTGATTTCCGGGTTTTGGAAGTAGATTAATTGAACTATTGTTGATTGTTTTAATCTTAATTGAAGTTATTGTCTTGAAGCCTATTTGAGTACTTTGTTCTTATTCTTGTTTTATCATTTGGCCAATGATTTAGCATGTTTGATATATTGATTCATAATTCGAGAGATGAGTTTCAATATTAGATCTTGAGTACTTGACATGAATATTTGCATAATCGAGAGGTTTGTGAATATTTGTCGGATATTTGATCTTTTGTGCATTTGGGAGTTGTGTATCTTATGTTGAGTAGAGATACTAGCATAGATATTTCAATCTACACTTTATATACATCTCAAGAGGGAGGATAAAATACCGTTGTGATCATCTTATAGGTGTATTGATAATAACTTTGGCTTTGATTAAATCGTAAAACAAGAGGAATATTAATTGAAACCATAACCCGGAATCCATTTCATTTCCCTTGGTAATTCCACTATTATTTTCATCTTGTATTTTTGTGGTTATTCTTATCTTTTCTTCCACAACAATTATCAAATTTCGATCGTCTAAATAAAAATAAGGCTATCTTAGTTCAATACTTAGCGCATTAATTTATTAGTCTCCGTGGATACGACCTTGCTTACCCTATTCTATAAACTACACCGTACACTTTGCGGTGAAGCTAAAAATAAGGCGAACAAGTTTTTGGTGCCGGAGAGTTAGTATTTTGATTTGAAATGTGTGAGTATTTTGATTTGAAGTGTGTAAAAAAAAAAAAAAATTGCATTTGTTTGTGTGTTTTCATATAGTTGCATGTAGAGCATTTTAAGTTGCATTTGCATTAGTAGCATGTTTATTTTAGCATGTTTATTGCTTTCATAGATTTTAGGGAGTGAGTTAATCTCTTGATTGTAACTTGTGATTGATTTTGAAAATTTTGTATTGTTTGGATTGAGTGTTGAGCATGAGTTGATTGAGCCATAAATAGATAACATTGAGCATGTTAAGATGGAAAACTTGGTTTGATACTTTGAATTACATATTTACAAGCCTGTGAGCTTTTGAGCCTTTTACGCTTTCATCATATGCGTCTTGTTTGTGATTTGAGTGTATCATTCATGTTGTTAGAATTCTATAACTTGCTCTGGCATCTCTGTCAAGGTCACATGTTGTATGCGAATTGTGAAAATGATCAAAGGCCATTTTGTTAGCCCTTCAAGCCTTTTGCTTACCTAATGATGATATTGAAATCCCTAGTTAGCCAACTTGAGCCTATTGCCTAATTTTTAATAGCCACAATTCAAGCGTTAACTTGATAAATCTTTTACCCAACACTTGAGCGTATAGCATTGAGTAAAGGAATTGAATAAGGGTGAATGGGTGAAATCAAAATGTTAGAATGTGATGTTATAGTTGGTTGATGAGAACAAAAGAGAAAGAAAAAGGAGATATGAAATGTTGAAAACTCATATAAGAGTAAAAAAAAAAAAAAAATAGATCGATGAATGAGTTTTCTTTGAATGAACTTGGAGGTTAAGAATTGTAATGTGAATGGTTGAGTTTACAAAATAAAGGGGATGGAGATAAGAAGAGTTGGTGAAAATGAGAGGTGATTTGAGTAGCATATTGAGCTTTAATGTAGATGAATTATATGCTCACCGGTCTATACGCTCGAGTTTGAGTCACTCTATCCATATTTTACTACCCCAACCAAAGAGCCTTCATTACAACCAAAGGAAAAAAGTCCTTTTTGATTCACAATTTTGCATACATCCTAGTGGCGGAGATATGAGATGATTTGCAAGCCTATGGTAATCTGCAATAATGAATTGAATTGAGCGTAAACACGTCCTACATTCATTCGAGATGAGAGTATACACTTGATCTTTGTGAGGTGTAATTCTTAGCATTTACCATGGTTTCTTTAATATGTGCTCTATGTTAGATGTTTGAGGCTTGGTTAATTCGTTGCTTGATACCTACAATGAACAATACAAAATTTTATGGAGTTGTTGTGCGTTCAACTTTTCATTACTCCCAGTCATGTTTTGTCTTGTTTTTAAAAGTGTTGACCGGGACAACCAACAATTTAAGTTTGGGGGTATTTGTTCACTTGGTTTTATACCATTGATTTGGGCTTCCAAGACTTGAGTTTTGTGTTGTTTTTGAGTATTTTGAGTCATTTGAGTAGCCAAGAAATGTTGAGAGCCAATTATATTGAATTTATAGTCATAGTAATGAATCGTGTATCAAAAGAAGTACAAACGAGCAAACAAAGAGAGATTGATTTGAAGAAACGCCCAAACGCGTCTGAAATTTCCATCACTGGCAGCGTTTAGTATTTTGGCCATAACTCTCTACAAAATTGATATTGCGATGATTCAAGTGGATATGGAAAGCTAAGAGATAGAGCTACAACTTTGAAGAAGGGCTCAAAAGCAAATTCGGACATTTGGTGGGCGAAAAAACAGGCGGGCGCTGCAGCGCTCGTCCATGGAGGCTGCAGCGCCAAACAGGCGAACGAATTGCAGTGGACGGATGGGCGCTGCAGCGCCGGCGACTATGTGAACTTAATTTCTGGCGCCAGCCAGCCTCATGCCAGGCCCGCCCAGCGCCGGGCGGATTTTCCTATGCTAAGCCTACCTTTTTCTTGGATCTTTGTGGGGTTATAAATAGATACATGGGAGGCTTGATCTAGGGTAGGGAGAAAAGGTGGGAATACACCCAAGAACACAAGAAACACATCAATTTCATCAAGGAAGAATCAAGGGAAGAATCGGGTCGAATCGGAGCTTGAGGATTGAAGATTAATCGAGAGATTATCCATTTCCCTAAGTTTTCTCATTCTTTGTGCTTTAATCTTTCATTTTAGCTTCTTATGAAGATGAACAATTTGTCTATGAGTTGTTTATTTATAATGGGTAGCTAAACTTCTTGTGATTTCCGGGTTTTGGAAGTAGATTAATTGAACTATTGTTGATTGTTTTAATCTTAATTGAAGTTATTGTCTTGAAGCCTATTTGAGTACTTTGTTCTTATTCTTGTTTTATCATTTGGCCAATGATTTAGCATGTTTGATATATTGATTCATAATTCGAGAGATGAGTTTCAATATTAGATCTTGAGTACTTGACATGAATATTTGCATAATCGAGAGGTTTGTGAATATTTGTCGGATATTTGATCTTTTGTGCATTTGGGAGTTGTGTATCTTATGTTGAGTAGAGATACTAGCATAGATATTTCAATCTACACTTTATATACATCTCAAGAGGAGGATAAAATACCGTTGTGATCATCTTATAGGTGTATTGATAATAACTTTGGCTTTGATTAAATCGTAAAACAAGAGGAATATTAATTGAAACCATAACCCGGAATCCATTTCATTTCCTTGGTAATTCCACTATTATTTTCATCTTGTGTTTTTGTGGTTATTCTTATCTTTTCTTCCACAACAATTATCAAATTTCGATCGTCTAAATAAAAATAAGGCTATCTTAGTTCAATACTTAGCGCATTAATTTATTAGTCTCCGTGGATACGACCTTGCTTACCCTATTCTATAAACTACACCGTACACTTGCGGTGAAGCTAAAAATAAAGGCGAACAAGTTTTTGGCGCCGGAGAGTTAGTATTTTGATTTGAAATGTGTGAGTATTTTGATTTGAAGTGTGTAAAAAAAAAAAAAAAAAAATTGCATTTGTTTGTGTGTTTTCATATAGTTGCATGTAGAGCATTTTAAGTTGCATTTGCATTAGTAGCATGTTTACGATTTTAGCATGTTTATTGCTTTCATAGATTTTAGGGAGTGAGTTAATCTCTTGATTGTAACTTGTGATTGATTTTGAAAATTTTGTATTGTTTGGATTGAGTGTTGAGCATGAGTTGATTGAGCCATAAATAGATAACATTGAGCATGTTAAGATGGAAAACTTGGTTTGATACTTTGAATTACATATTTACAAGCCTGAGCTTTTGAGCTTTTGAGCTTTTCTTTGCTTTCATCATATGCAGTCTTGTTTGTGATTTGAGTGTATCATTCATGTTGTTAGAATTCTATAACTTGCTCGGCATCTCTCGAGGTCACATGTTGTATGCGAATTGTGAAAATGATCAAAGGCCATTTTGTTAGCCCTTCAAGCCTTTTGCTTACCTAATGATGATATTGAAATCCCTAGTTAGCCAACTTGAGCCTATTGCCTAATTTTTAATAGCCACAATTCAAGCGTTAACTTGATAAATCTTTTACCCAACACTTGAGCGTATAGCATTGAGTAAAGGAATTGAATAAGGGTGAATGGGTGAAATCAAAATGTTAGAATGTGATGTTATAGTTGGTTGATGAGAACAAAAGAGAAAGAAAAAGGAGATATGAAATGTTGAAAACTCATATAAGAGTAAAAAAAAAAAAAAAATAGATCGATGAATGAGTTTTCTTTGAATGAACTTGGAGGTTAAGAATTGTAATGTGAATGGTTGAGTTTACAAAATAAAGGGGATGGAGATAAGAAGAGTTGGTGAAAATGAGAGGTGATTTGAGTAGCATATTGAGCTTTAATGTAGATGAATTATATGCTCACCGGTCTATACGCTCGAGTTTGAGTCACTCTATCCATATTTTACTACCCCAACCAAAGAGCCTTCATTACAACCAAAGGAAAAAAGTCCTTTTTGATTCACAATTTTGCATACATCCTAGTGGCGGAGATATGAGATGATTTGCAAGCCTATGGTAATTCTGCAATAATGAATTGAATTGAGCGTAAACACGTCCTATATTCATTCGAGATGATGAGTATACACTTGATCTTTGTGAGGTGTAATTCTTAGCATTTACCATGGTTTCTTTAATATGTGCTCTATGTTAGATGTTTGAGGCTTGGTTAATTCGTTGCTTGATACCTACAATGAACAATACAAAATTTTATGGAGTTGTTGTGCGTTCAACTTTTCATTACTCCCAGTCATGTTTTGTCTTGTTTTTAAAAGTGTTGACCGGACGGCCAACAATTTAAGTTTGGGGTATTTGTTCACTTGGTTTTATACCATTGATTTGGGCTTCCAAGACTTGAGTTTTGTGTTGTTTTTGAGTATTTTGAGTCATTTGAGTAGCCAAGAAATTTTGAGAGCCAATTATATTGAATTTATAGTCATAGTAATGAATCGTGTATCAAA
Source organism: Rehmannia glutinosa (assembly GCA_016081115.2). Taxonomy (NCBI): domain Eukaryota; kingdom Viridiplantae; phylum Streptophyta; class Magnoliopsida; order Lamiales; family Orobanchaceae; genus Rehmannia; species Rehmannia glutinosa. The sequence continues at coordinate 58,025,715 of CM071931.1, read as the reverse complement.
AGAAGTACAAACGAGCAAACAAAGAGAGATTGATTTGAAGAAACGTCCAAACGCGTCTGAAATTTCCATCACTGGCAGCGTTTAGTATTTTGGCCATAACTCTCTCTACAAAATTGATATTGAGATGATTCAAGTGGATATGGAAAGCTAAGAGATAGAGCTACAACTTTGAAGAAGGGCTCAAAAGCAAATTCGGACATTTGGTGGGCGAAAAAACCAGGCGGGCGCTGCAGCGCTCGTCCACGGGCGCTGCAGCGCCCGAAACAGGGCGAACGAATTGCAGTGGACGGATGGGGCGCTGCAGCGCCCGGGCGACTATGTGCACTTAATTTCTGGGCGCCGCAGCGCCCATGCCCGGGCGCCGCAGCGCCCGGGGCGGATTTTCCTATGCTAAGCCTACCTTTTTCTTGGATCTTTGTGGGGTTATAAATAGATACATGGGAGGCTTGATCTAGGGTATGGAGAAAAGGCTGGGAATACACCCAAGAACACAAGAAACACATCAATTTCATCAAGGAAGAATCAAGGGAAGAATCGGGTCGAATCGGAGCTTGAGGATTGAAGATTAATCGAGAGATTATCCATTTCCCTAAGTTTTCTCATTCTTTGTGCTTTAATCTTTCATTTTAGCTTCTTATGAAGATGAACAATTTGTCTATGAGTTGTTTATTTATAATGGGTAGCTAAACTTCTTGTGATTTCCGGGTTTTGGAAGTAGATTAATTGAACTATTGTTGATTGTTTTAATCTTAATTGAAGTTATTGTCTTGAAGCCTATTTGAGTACTTTGTTCTTATTCTTGTTTTATCATTTGGCCAATGATTTAGCATGTTTGATATATTGATTCATAATTCGAGAGATGAGTTTCAATATTAGATCTTGAGTACTTGACATGAATATTTGCATAATCGAGAGGTTTGTGAATATTTGTCGAGGATATTTGATCTTTTGTGCATTTGGGAGTTGTGTATCTTATGTTGAGTAGAGATACTAGCATAGATATTTCAATCTACACTTTATATACATCTCAAGAGGAGGATAAAATACCGTTGTGATCATCTTATAGGTGTATTGATAATAACTTTGGCTTTGATTAAATCGTAAAACAAGAGGAATATTAATTGAAACCATAACCGGGAATCCATTTCATTTCCCTTGGTAATTCCACTATTATTTTCATCTTGTGTTTTTGTGGTTATTCTTATCTTTTCTTCCACAACAATTATCAAATTTCGATCGTCTAAATAAAAATAAGGCTATCTTAGTTCAATACTTAGCGCATTAATTTATTAGTCTCCGTGGATACGACCTTGCTTACCCTATTCTATAAACTACACCGTACACTTGCGGTGAAGCTAAAAATAAAGGCGAACAAGTTTTTGGCGCCCGAGAGTTAGTATTTTGATTTGAAATGTGTGAGTATTTTGATTTGAAGTGTGTAAAAAAAAAAAAAATTGCATTTGTTTGTGTGTTTTCATATAGTTGCATGTAGAGCATTTTAAGTTGCATTTGCATTAGTAGCATGTTTACAGTTTTAGCATGTTTATTGCTTTCATAGATTTTAGGGAGTGAGTTAATCTCTTGATTGTAACTTGTGATTGATTTTGAAAATTTTGTATTGTTTGGATTGAGTGTTGAGCATGAGTTGATTGAGCCATAAATAGATAACATTGAGCATGTTAAGATGGAAAACTTGGTTTGATACTTTGAATTACATATTTACAAGCCTGTGAGCTTTTGAGCCTTTATCTTTCATCATATGCAGTCTTGTTTGTGATTTGAGTGTATCATTCATGTTGTTAGAATTCTATAACTTGCTCTGGCATCTCTGTCAAGGTCACATGTTGTATGCGAATGTGAAAATGATCAAAGGCCATTTTGTTAGCCCTTCAAGCCTTTTGCTTACCTAATGATGATATTGAAATCCCTAGTTAGCCAACTTGAGCCTATTGCCTAATTTTTAATAGCCACAATTCAAGCGTTAACTTGATAAATCTTTTACCCAACACTTGAGCGTATAGCATTGAGTAAAGGAATTGAATAAGGGTGAATGGGTGAAATCAAAATGTTAGAAGGTGATGTTATAGTTGGTTGATGAGAACAAAAGAGAAAGAAAAAGGAGATATGAAATGTTGAAAACTCATATAAGAGTAAAACAAAAAAAAAAAAAAAATAGATCGATGAATGAGTTTTCTTTGAATGAACTTGGAGGTTAAGAATTGTAATGTGAATGGTTGAGTTTACAAAATAAAGGGGATGGAGATAAGAAGAGTTGGTGAAAATGAGAGGTGATTTGAGTAGCATATTGAGCTTTAATGTAGATGAATTATATGATCACCGGTCTATACGCTCGAGTTTGAGTCACTCTATCCATATTTTACTACCCCAACCAAAGAGCCTTCATTACAACCAAAGGAAAAAAGTCCTTTTTGATTCACAATTTTGCATACATCCTAGTGGCGGAGATATGAGACGATTTGCAAGCCTATGGTAATTCTGCAATAATGAATTGAATTGAGCGTAAACACGTCCTATATTCATTCGAGATGAGAGTATACACTTGATCTTTGTGAGGTGTAATTCTTAGCATTTACCATGGTTTCTTTAATATGTGCTCTATGTTAGATGTTTGAGGCTTGGTTAATTCGTTGCTTGATACCTACAATGAACAATACAAAATTTTATGGAGTTGTTGTGCGTTCAACTTTTCATTACTCCCAGTCATGTTTTGTCTTGTTTTTAAAAGTGTTGACCGACGGCCAACAATTTAAGTTTGGGGGTATTTGTTCACTTGGTTTTATACCATTGATTTGGGCTTCAAAGACTTGAGTTTTGTGTTGTTTTTGAGTATTTTGAGTCGTTTGAGTAGCCAAGAAATGTTGAGAGCCAATTATATTGAATTTATAGTCATAGTAATGAATCGTGTATCAAAAGAAGTACAAACGAGCAAACAAAGAGAGATTGATTTGAAGAAACGTCCAAACGCGTGTCCCCCAAATTTCCATCACTGCAGCGTTTAGTATTTTGGCCATAACGCTCTCTACAAAATTGATATTGCGATGATTCAAGTGGATATGGAAAGCTAAGAGATAGAGCTACAACTTTGAAGAAGGGCTCAAAAGCAAATTCGGACATTTGGTGGGCGAAAAAACCAGGGCGCTAAGCGGCTCGTCACTTGGCGCTGCAGCGCCCGAAACAGGGAACGAATTGCGGTGGACGGATGGGCGCTGCAGCCTCGGCGACTATGTGAACTTAATTTACGGGCGGCGCATGCCATGCCAGCGCCCTTGGCGCCGGGCGGATTTTCCTATGCTAAGCCTACCTTTTCTTGGATCTTTGTGGGGTTATAAATAGATACATGGGAGGCTTGATCTAGGGTAGGGAGAAAAGGCTGGGAATACACCCAAGAACACAAGAAACACATCAATTTCATCAAGGAAGAATCAAGGAAGAATCGGGTCGAATCGGAGCTTGAGGATTGAAGATTAATCGAGAGATTATCCATTTCCCTAAGTTTTCTCATTCTTTGTGCTTTAATCTTTCATTTTAGCTTCTTATGAAGATGAACAATTTGTCTATGAGTTGTTTATTTATAATGGGTAGCTAAACTTCTTGTGATTTCCGGGTTTTGGAAGTAGATTAATTGAACTATTATTGATTGTTTTAATCTTAATTGAAGTTATTGTCTTGAAGCTATTTGAGTACTTTGTTCTTATTCTTGTTTTATCATTTGGCCAATGATTTAGCATGTTTGATATATTGATTCATAATTCGAGAGATGAGTTTCAATATTAGATCTTGAGTACTTGACATGAATATTTGCATAATCGAGAGGTTTGTGAATATTTGTCGATATTTGATCTTTTGTGCATTTGGGAGTTGTGTATCTTATGTTGAGTAGAGATACTAGCATAGATATTTCAATCTACACTTTATATACATCTCAAGAGGAGGATAAAATACCGTTGTGATCATCTTATAGGTGTATTGATAATAACTTTGGCTTTGATTAAATCGTAAAACAAGAGGAATATTAATTGAAACCATAACCCTGAATCCATTTCATTTCCTTGGTAATTCCACTATTATTTTCATCTTGTGTTTTGTGGTTATTCTTATCTTTTCTTCCACAACAATTATCAAATTTCGATCGTCTAAATAAAAATAAGGCTATCTTAGTTCAATACTTAGCGCATTAATTTATTAGTCTCCGTGGATACGACCATGCTTACCCTATTCTATAAACTACACCGTACACTTGCGGTGAAGCTAAAAATAAGGCGAACAAGTTTTTGGCGCCGAGAGTTAGTATTTTGATTTGAAATGTGTGAGTATTTTGATTTGAAGTGTGTAAAAAAAAAAAATTGCATTTGTTTGTGTGTTTTCATATAGTTGCATGTAGAGCATTTTAAGTTGCATTTGCATTAGTAGCATGTTTGATTTTAGCATGTTTATTGCTTTCATAGATTTTAGGGAGTGAGTTAATCTCTTGATTGTAACTTGTGATTGATTTTGAAAATTTTGTATTGTTTGGATTGAGTGTTGAGCATGAGTTGATTGAGCCATAAATAGATAACATTGAGCATGTTAAGATGGAAAACTTGGTTTGATGCTTTGAATTACATATTTACAAGCTTGTGAGCTTTTGAGCCTTTACTGCTTTCATCATATGCAGTCTTGTTTGTGATTTGAGTGTATCATTCATGTTGTTAGAATTCTATAACTTGCTCTGGCATCTCTGTCAAGGTCACATGTTGTATGCGAATTGTGAAAATGATCAAAGGCCATTTTGTTAGCCCTTCAAGCCTTTTGCTTACCTAATGATGATATTGAAATCCCTAGTTAGCCAACTTGAGCCTATTGCCTAATTTTTAATAGCCACAATTCAAGCGTTAACTTGATAAATCTTTTACCCAACACTTGAGCGTATAGCATTGAGTAAAGGAATTGAATAAGGGTGAATGGGTGAAATCAAAATGTTAGAAGGTGATGTTATAGTTGGTTGATGAGAACAAAAGAGAAAGAAAAAGGAGATATGAAATGTTGAAAACTCATATAAGAGTAAAAAAAAAAAATAGATCGATGAATGAGTTTTCTTTGAATGAACTTGGAGGTTAAGAATTGTAATGTGAATGGTTGAGTTTACAAAATAAAGGGGATGGAGATAAGAAGAGTTGGTGAAAATGAGAGGTGATTTGAGTAGCATATTGAGCTTTAATGTAGATGAATTATATGCTCACCGGTTTATACGCTCGAGTTTGAGTCACTCTATCCATATTTTACTACCCCAACCAAAGAGCCTTCATTACAACCAAAGGAAAAAAGTCCTTTTGATTCACAATTTTGCATACATCCTAGTGGCGGAGATATGAGATGATTTGCAAGCTGTATGGTAATTCTGCAATAATGAATTGAATTGAGCGTAAACACGTCCTATATTCATTCGAGATGAGAGTATACACTTGATCTTTGTGAGGTGTAATTCTTAGCATTTACCATGGTTTCTTTAATATGTGCTCTATGTTAGATGTTTGAGGCTTGGTTAATTCGTTGCTTGATACCTACAATGAACAATACAAAATTTTATGGAGTTGTTGTGCGTTCAACTTTTCATTACTCCCCATCATGTTTTGTCTTGTTTTTAAAAGTGTTGACCGGGACGGCCAACAATTTAAGTTTGGGGGTATTTGTTCACTTGGTTTTATACCATTGATTTGGGCTTCAAGACTTGAGTTTTGTGTTGTTTTTGAGTATTTTGAGTCGTTTGAGTAGCCAAGAAATGTTGAGAGCCAATTATATTGAATTTATAGTCATAGTAATGAATCGTGTATCAAAAGAAGTACAAACGAGCAAACAAAGAGAGATTGATTTGAAGAAACGCCCAAACGCGCGTCCAAATTTCCATCACTGGCAGCGTTTAGTATTTTGGCCATAACGCTCTCTACAAAATTGATATTGCGATGATTCAAGTGGATATGGAAAGCTAAGAGATAGAGCTACAACTTTGAAGAAGGGCTCAAAAGCAAATTCGGACATTTGGTGGGCGAAAAAAACCAGGCGGGCGCTATTTGCCTCCCACGTCCTTGAGCCCAGCGCAAAAGCAGGCGAACGAATTGCGGTGGACGGATGGGCGCTGCGCAGCTTAACGCCCGGCGCTACAGCGCCGGGCGACTATGTGAACTTAATTTACTGGGCGCCAGCCACCATGCCCGGCGCCCGTGCCAGGGCGGATTTTCCTATGCTAAGCTACCTTTTTCTTGGATCTTTGTGGGGTTATAAATAGATACATGGGAGGCTTGATCTAGGGTAGGGAGAAAAGGCTGAATACACCCAAGAACACAAGAAACACATCAATTTCATCAAGGAAGAATCAAGGGAAGAATCGGGTCGAATCGGAGCTTGAGGATTGAAGATTAATCGAGAGATTATCCATTTCCCTAAGTTTTCTCATTCTTTGTGCTTTAATCTTTCATTTTAGCTTCTTATGAAGATGAACAATTTGTCTATGAGTTGTTTATTTATAATGGGTAGCTAAACTTCTTGTGATTTCCGGGTTTTGGAAGTAGATTAATTGAACTATTGTTGATTGTTTTAATCTTAAATGAAGTTATTGTCTTGAAACCTATTTGAGTACTTTGTTCTTATTCTTGTTTTATCATTTGGCCAATGATTTAGCATGTTTGATATATTGATTCATAATTCGAGAGATGAGAGTCGATATTAGATCTTGAGTACTTGACATGAATATTTGCATAATCGAGAGGTTTGTGAATATTTGTGAGGATATTTGATCTTTTGTGCATTTGGGAGTTGTGTATCTTATGTTGAGTAGAGATACTAGCATAGATATTTCAATCTACACTTTATATACATCTCAAGAGGGAGGATAAAATACCGTTGTGATCGTCTTATAGGTGTATTGATAATAACTTTGGCTTTGATTGAATCGTAAAACAAGAGGAATATTAATTGAAACCATAACCCGGAATCCATTTCATTTCCCTTGGTAATTCCACTATTATTTTCATCTTGTGTTTTTGTGGTTATTCTTATCTTTTCTTCCACAACAATCATTCAATTTCGATCGTCTAAATAAAAATAAGGCTATCTTAGTTCAATACTTAGCGCATTAATTTATTAGTCTCCGTGGATACGACCTTGCTTACCCTATTCTATAAACTACACCGTACACTTGCGGTGAAGCTAAAAATAAGGCGAACAATGTTCCTATCACTTTTGTACCTATTTTTTTCCCTTTTTACGTTCCTACATATTTTATTTTTACGTTTTTTCGTTTTTTTTGTTCATGTATTACTTTATATGTTGTTTTGATGTTGTTTAAATTTATTTTTGTGTTGTTTGTATGTTGTTTCTTTGTTGTTTCGATGTTTCAAAATAATATTGTACCTATTTTTTATGCTGTTTTTGTTCATGTATTGTTTTATACATTGTTTCTATTGTTTCCGTGTTGTTCTAAAATATTTTTAATATTATTCTAACAATATTTTGTTGTTGTTTCCATGTAGTGTTCAATGTGTTTGGTCCGGGAGGAGCAACAAGATCACCATCCAATATACTACGTTGGCAAAGTTCACTTAGGTGCACAAGCTCGTTATACTTACATAGAGAAGCTGGCATTGGCCCTGGTTACTTGTGCTCGAAAACTCAGACCTTATTTCCAATCGCATCCAATTTTGGTTCTCACCAATCACCCATTGAAGCAAGTGCTCACCAACCTCCCTGCCTTAGGAATAATGGTGAAATGGGCGGTGGATCTCAGCGAGCATGGAATTGAATTACAGCCTAAACCCGCCATCAATGCCCTGGTTTTAGCTGCCTTTCTGGTGAAGATGCATGGGATGGGGATAAATGATCCACCTGCAGAGTAGAAACTATACAATGATGGTTCCCCACTTCTTCCTAAGTGGAGTATGAATTATCTTTGAAAGCCCGCAAGGGGACCAAATCAGTCGCAGCTCAATTCGAACTCCCCATCTCCAACAATGAGGCGGAGTAGTAAGCCTTTGCCGATAGGAGGAGAATTGGCCCTTGTCGCGATCCCAAAGCTTGTAGCTTTCATCGACCCTCAACTCGTTGCCATCTAAGTGGACGGAACTTATGAGGTCATAGAAGAGAAGATGGCCAAGTACCTCACTGTAGGTCCCAAAGGGTGAGTTGTAAGGTTTAGAAGGGGTTGAATAAACCTTACAAAATTTTCGAACATAGTCCTTTTAAAATATTTTACAGAGTTAACTCAAATCAGCTTAGTCATTGAGGGACATCTACGTTGGCAATTGTATCAAAAACCCATAAAAATTTGAATATTGACATTTAGCGATCCAACACGGACTTCGCAATTTTACGGCGTTTTGCTCATTAAGACTTGACACTAACTCGCTTCATGTCACATCCAAGCAAATTATAAGATAGATATATTTACATCATTTAAGAGTCATAAAGATAAATCTTAAAAGAAAATTGAAAAAATCTCACTCTATAATTATATGGGAAAAATGCAATTTTGGTCCTGAATTTCAGGTGCTTTGCAAAATTGGTCTGTTTATTTACATTTTGCAATTTACATCCCGTAATTAAAAATATATCGCGAATTTGGTCCTATTTTCGCGGGACTTTTGAATTTCTTGTCGGAGCAGATCATGTGAGTAGCATGTGGCCCGATTTAAACCCGTTTAAGGATGAGCTATCCAATTTCCAACTAATTTTGGCCCATTTCTTAACTTTGGTAAATAACGTTGGTTAATTGGAGGAAAATAAATGACCCATTAAACCAAACAAGGTTAATACACAAACCTCTCCATTTTTCCTTCCATTTTACACTTACTTCACTTCATTATCCAAAACCCTAAATACGTAAAAAAAAAAAAAGATTTTTTCAGTGTTATCATCACAGTTGGCGTCGAGAAGAAGATGGTGTTTGTTCAGAACGATAAATACTGGGATTTACCCCCCCTGTTTACCGTAAGTACTCTTTGAAATGCTTGTATGAAATCTGTTGTTTTTTTTTTTTGATCGATTCTCTTGTTTATTAGCTAAAGTATGGTTTATAATGTTTTTATCAACACATTTTGCAAAGAAACTCAATTGATTATGTGGGTAGGTAGGGCCTTTTCAAGATTCTTTATTCAAAAATGGTCCCAATGGTCCCCCATTGTCAGTATAAAGTATTACTTTAAGTTCTAGTGTATTTTACGTTTTTTTTGTTTGTTTGTTGTGTGGAAACATGTGGGGCTTACATATTTATTTGTTTTCTTTGTTGTCATTTTTATATAGATCCAAGAACTCTATCATTGACACTGGTTTTTCATTATGGTGGTTATTTTGTCCAAAACCCTGTAATGCAGCTTCATTCAGAGGTGGTACGAGGATTGTGTATGATTGGGTACCAGCAAACATCATGAGTAGGAGAAAATTCAGAGAGTTTAGTATGGGATTAGGTGTACAAGGAAATGAAAACTTTTATATTATGGCTTACAAGACTCTCAAGTGCTTAGGTGATGATAAAGATATTAGAAGCTGGTGTTTGAAGTATGTCAAAATCAGGGAAATGCATATCTGGGTTGGTCTTGACTTTCCAAGATTCCTTAGTTTGGAAGAGTCTAACAAAGTATCTTGAGGATGAGGGTGTTTTAATTGATCTCAATGTTGAGGAGATAGTGGTGAGAAATTTGTTGAGTGATATTGGTGAGAAACTTGTTGAGGGAGATAGTCTGAGAAACTTGATGAGGGGACTGTGAATTTGGAAGAGTAAGGTGATGAAGTACTTGTTGAGGGGACTGTGAATGTGGAAGGGTTGGGTACTGAAGTACTTGATAAGGGGACTGTGAATGTGGAAGGGTTGGGTGATGAAGTACTTGTTGAGGGGACTGTGAATGTGGAAGGGTTAGATGTCAATGTAGAAAGCTTGGGTAATTCAGATTCTTTTATAGAATCATTATTGGATAGTGATTATGACATGGCAGGTGAGATAAGTGATGAGGTTGATGAGGATGTATTGTTTGACAAATATGTAGAGCAAGATGAAAGTATGGCACCTTTTGATTCAAACAGTGATGAAGAGTACAGTGAGGATGATGTTGTTAATGCATATGAGATTAAAGAGCATAGGGTGTCTGAAGATGATGATGATGATGATGTCTCAAATCCTCCAGTTTTCAACTCTTCCATGGTATATGATCCAACTTTTGTGTTGGGAATGAAATTTGGAACAAAAGCTGAGTTCTGAAAAGTTGTTCAATCTCATGCAATAAGCACAAAGAGAAATCTGAAATTTGTGAAGAATGATAAAATCAGAGTGTATGTGAGGTGCAATGAGTCAGATTGTAGTTGGAGGATGAATGCACTTAAGATTCCAAAAGAAGATACCTTTCAATTAAGAGACTACAACCCTAACCATTCATACCCTCCAACATTCCATGTGAAAAATGTAAAATCAGGTTGGTTAAGTGAAAGGTATGCTCATAAGTTTCAATCTGACCCAAACAGACATGTGAAGGGGTTTAGGCTTGATGTTAAAAATGATATCAGATGTCATGTTTCTAAGGATCAAGCATATAGAGCCAAAGTAAAGGCTTTAAAAATGCTTGAAGAAAGCCCTGATGCACAATATTGTAAATTGTGGGCCTATGTAGAGGAGCTTAGAAAATCCAACCCTGGTTCTACCATTATGTTGGGAAGTGATAATGAGAATGGTGAGGTCAGATTTAGTAGACTTTATGTATGTTTTGATGCCTTGAAGAAAGGGTTTCACGGGATGTAGAAGGATAATTGGTGTGGATGGTTGCCATTTGAAAGGACCTTATGGAGGGTATTATTAAGATGTGTAGTACGATCCTAACAACAACTTGTACCCAATTTCATATGCTATTGTATGTAAGGAAATGAGGGAGACATGGGAGTGGTTCTTAACTGCACTGAAACTTGATTTGGATATTGTAAGGACACATGAATACACATTCATGTCTGACAAGCAAAAAGGTCTAATTCAAGCCTTCCAAGAAGTATTTCCAGACTCAGAGCACAGGTTTTGTGTAAGGCATTTACACAATAACTTCAAAAATGCGTGGTTCGTGAGGAATATCATTCAAAAATGCTTTATGGAAGGCAGCAATAGCAACTACTGAAGGTGAATTTGCTGATAGGATGAATGAAATGAGACAATTAAGTGTGGATGCAGCTAATTGATTTGATGACAAACCTCCAAACCAGTGGTCTAGGTCTCACTTCAGTGAGCACAACAAATGTGACATGCTTCTCAATAATGTGTGCGAGAGTTTCAACATTGTATATTGGATGCAAGAGATAAGCCAATCATCACAATGATATGAGTGGATAAGAGAGTTTCTTATGAAAAGATTACAAGAAAATAGGGATAAGGCTCGGTCTAGATGGAAGGAAGACTTTGTCCTAAAATTAAAAAAAAATTCTCGAAAACAACAGGGAGAAGGTGAGTGAATGCATGCCTATTAAAGAAGATGATTGGCATTATCGGATAAATGGTTATGATGGTACTCGATATTATGTTGACTTGCAAAAGTGGATTTGCACTTGTAGGAGTGGGGTCTTTGTGGTATTCCATGCAAACATGCACTATGTGCAATCACCAATCAAAGAATGGACCCGAGAGGACTTTGTGCACCTTGCTATAGTGTTGAAACCTACAAAAAATGCTATGAACTCCGCAATTATGGGCATCAATGGTCAACAACGTGGGGTGACACACGCATACCTCCTTTGCCTCCCAATTTTGGAAGGAGTGTTGGCGGCCTTGCAAAGCTAGGAGAAGAAAACCCGATGAACCAAATAACAAGCAAAGGAAGAAGAATAGAGGAAAGCAACCCATAAGGATGAAAAGACAACAATTCACCATTCACTTGTAGGATATGTGGTGTCCCTGGACACAACTCTACAACTTTGTGTCAAAAATGGATTTGACCCCACTGTGAAGAAACTAAGGGTATTGTATATGTTTATCTTATTTCGCAAAATGTGTCATTAGTATTGATTTTACTATTTCGTAGGTAAGAAAGAAAAAAAAAATGGAGTTGCAACGCTTACGAGATACAATAGAACAAGGTAATGCCTCAACAACTACAAATGTAAGTCACATAGATTTTTCCTTTATTCATTAAGTTTGTTTCAATTATTAACATCTTATTTTATTTCAGCCGATTTGGGAGGATCGCAAAATGTTCCACCAATGTAAGGTGTTCAAAATGTAATGCCACACATGCTCCCATCAACGAGAAGATGATTTTTGCTTAACATGGAGATGAACCAAATCTTTGATTACTTGAGCCACCTACAAGTGGAGTTTCATTTCAACCTACAAATGTCCAAGGGCCCCATCAACTCAACAAAGTCAAACCACTACAAGAAAGCGGCGGATGGACCAACTATGCCAAATTAGATGTGCAATTTTTGGAAATATGCGGTTAGAATGTTTTGATATGCGATTAACATGTTTTGAACCAAATTGAACTTGCCTATTGTTAGATAACTGGATAAAGCTGATTGCATATGTTTTGAACCTGTTTGGCATCATGTTTTGAACCAAGTTGCGGGTTTTGGTTTTGATTTTGGTTGTATATGTTTTAGCATATCAATGAATGGTTGCGAGACTTTGAATTTTATTGTATATGTTTTAGCATATCAATGAATGGTTGCAGAGCTTTGATTTTTATTGTATATGTTTTAAACTTGTTTGGCATAATGAATGGTTGCGAGGCTTTGACTTTTATTGTATATGTTTTAAACTTGTTTGGCATAATGGTTGCGAGTTACATTGACATAAATTGTAAGTCCGAGTGGCTATGATAATCTATAGGGGTGAATAGATTATGCCCATTTTCTCGATTATGCCCTCTTTTTTAGATAAATAAGCCAAGACAAGAATGGAAGTGCGGGAAGTAAACAATATCGTCAATTTATAGAGGTTCAACCCACCTAGGGCCTAATCCTCTACCACCCCAAAGATCTCCTGGGATGGATTTCAAAAAGAAAAAAAAAGATTTTATTAATTACCACAATTAATACAACATCACCTTACAACACCTCTTTGGAGATTACCACAATCTCCCTTGAAGATTACCACAATCTTCTACGACACCTTGTGAAGATTACCACAATCTTCCGACTTGAAGAATACCAAATTCTTCAACACCTCGAAGAGCACCAAACTCTTCCACACTTCTTACACCTAACACCTAAGATCACCCAAGCATGCTCTTACCACAAGAACACTCACAAGGATATCTTGTGTTGAATGACGAACCCAAATTCAAGATTACAACTCGATAATGGATAATACAATTTTGAGTACAAGTATAATCAAGAATAAAGCCTAGACCTCAAGATGTGAAAGTGTAAGACCTTAGGATATTACAACAAGAATATAGAAATATAAGAACAAGAGTGTTTGCTTGAATGTATCTTGTTGTGTTGTATTGTTCTCTCTTGTTGTGTTGCATCAATTCTTCATCTATTTATAGAGGATGTCTTGAACTTGATAGGCCCCTCCTAGGAGATTGAAATCTGTAAAAAAAAATGCAAGATAAATGAAGAATATAGCTGTTAGAAATCAATCCCACAAATTAAGGAAAAGTTGTCTGAAAAACCAACGGATAGTTTCTTTGTCAAAAAGCCTATAGCGACCGGTCACACAGAAAGAAAGATTTGAAAGATACGTATAAAAATTACACAGAGGGGACCGGTCACCATGGGGTTGGACCGTCCACCCCCATGTCAATCGGTTGGGGTCCTCAAGAAAACATTACGAGTGTTCGTAATTCAGGACTTGATTCGTGCACCGTCGCCTAAGGTCGATCGGTCGCCCTCCCATATTTCTCTTCCATCCCGTTTTCTGTTTTAAAACTCAATTCAGACACAAGATGCCCTATAGAGCGGCGACGGTCCAACACGAGACAGAAGTGTTGTCCAATTTTTGTCGAAAATAAACTTCAAGAAATACTCAGAAAAATAGTAAAAACATTTTATATCGATCGGGAGTATTTGGACAACATTTAGAAACATTGTTTTGGTGTAAAGACTCATTTAAACAAAATCATCAAAATCATGATAAAAACATTTATCTAACATAAACAACCCAGTTTTGGTTTATATATTCATGCAAAAGGTTCAAATAAAGTACATAAACAACCCAGATAATTCAACATATTAAAACATTCAACCATCAAAAGGATTACCAAATGAACAACATCCTAATACATCATCCTAGTACATAAACATTCCTACACATATGTTACTAATACATCATCCTAATAATAACATTCATACACCATTATGCAATCATCTTCAAGCTTGGCACTTTCTGATTTCGTTCAGTGCTTTCCAGACCCAAATGTATAACACAACAAACAAAGGAAGCACAACCAACAAATTCACCAACATTCTATTCTTCCTTTTCAATTTCTCAATTTCATGCTCCATTCCAGAAATCTTTTGCTCATTGAGTTCCATTTTCTCTAATTCTTTACACATATCGTTAATCCTTTTCAATAAGCCTGGAATTATCGCCTTCGCTCGACGACACATTGGTGGATCTTTCCAAGCAAAAAAGCTGCAACCTCCTCTCTGCAATAAAAAAATCAACAATTATGTCAAATACAAAATGTCAGCTAAATTTCTTAATTTTATGATAGTAAATAAGAAGAAATTAGCAAATTCTCACGTCAAACTGGCGGCAAGATTGGAACCTTCTTCCCGGATTATCGGTCGTCCATGAAGTGCGAATCACAGCAAGAGTTCCACAATGACAAACATCTTCACCAGTTACATAAGACATTCTTGTTGGTCGGTGTTCTTGATCGTCGGAGCTTGATCGTGGGAGCTTTCTTCGTCTAGGGTTTTTTTTGGACCTACAATTGCAATTTGGGGAAGAAGATGGGTTAATAACAAAGTATTTCCCTCCAATTTTTTAGTTACAGGACCAAAATATTGTAAGTTTCCCTCCATTTAGTGCCACGTGGGTCTAGACAAAAAGAAATGGGCCAAAATTAGTTGGAAATGGGACAGCTCATCCTTAAACGGGTTTAAGTCGGGCCACATGCTACTCACGTGATTTGCTTCGGCAAGAAATTCAAAGGTCCGGGGAAAATAGGACCAAATTCGCGACATTTTTTTAATTACGGGATTTAAATTGCAAAATATAAATCGTCCAGGACCAATTTTGCAAAGCACCTAGAGTTACAAGACCAAAATTGCATTTTTTCTTAATTATATATATTGATAGTCTGCTCGGTGCATTTAATATTTGTACACAAAAAGTAGACCTCAGGTAAAAAAAGGGTTCAACACTATTAAGGTTTTTGACTTGTCAGCATCATTGATTTAGTAAAGTAGCTATCAAAATTGACCATGGAGTTGCCATAATTAAATGGTGCAGACCTTGTGCGGTCAACAAATACTGTCACACGCAATTATAAGTATTTCTGACTCAACATCTCCCCGGTTTTGTACGTTATTTATAATAATAAGAATTTCTTTTTGAATGTATATTAAAATATACTTTAATAGAAATATAAAACCTCCATAATAGTATTCACAATTATCGATTTTAGCATGCAACAATTGGGGAAAGTATGGATGTTAATAAAACATTTAAATATCAATTCTATAGTTAATAATAAAATGAATATGCACACTCAATCCATTAATAACCCGCCAATTCTCTTTTTCTTTCTTTGATTTTTCCAAAAGTTATTAAAAACAAAAATGGAAGGACAATTGGCCCTTTCTCAATCGTGATATGACGAAAAATTTCTCCTTATGAAATTACATTAACTTTTTAATTCACGAAACATGCAAATATATCTTTCCACATTTATGACTACTCGAGCCTCCGTGGTCAAGACAAATTAATCACATTTAGATGATTCGTGGCGGTCAACCAATATTATCTAAAAATTCCGGTGGGGACATAAAGGGAGATATAGCAATTAGAAGGTGATGACACCACCCATTGCAATGCAACTCACAACATAAATGAGTTTAACCAAAGTGGTAATGAAAAGATCAAGCTTCTACATACATTGTCATCATATTGGTACCTAGCATAAATCCATTCCAAAATAGCATATCCATTCATAATACCCAAGGTTTCAATCCCACTCATAATCCCCATAATATTTACTTGGGGGTTTTAATCCCATTCATCTCTAGGTAGGGGCTTTTTGGCCTCATCATAACAGTACCTTGCAACAAATTTATGATCAAGTATTAGGTGCGCCATACTTCTAAAAAACAACTTCAACAAACTTTATACAAACAAATTATAGTTCTTACTTGGAGCTTCTCAACATACTCTATCATAATTTTGTAAGCAACGAGAGAACATCCTAATACGTGCACGGTAGCAAAACGTGTTCTGACAAACCATAAAATTTTTTTACGATTAAACGGGAAAGGATTAGATGTCAAACACGTAAAAACGCATGCCACTTGATATGAATCTTGATATGGCATACACTTAAACTCATGGCACATGCAACTTCAAATTCAATCGGCGGATGTAAAGGTCAATTATTACACTACAATTTTATACACGTAAACTCATGGCACATACAACCTCAAATTCTATGAAAGAGTGTATACCGCTTGTTAGGGACCGAGATAGAGACTTATTAGCAAACTCACAGAGGTCTAAACCTTTTTCCAAAGTGTAACTTGTATTAAGTTCCTTGAGCATAGTCAAGTTGGCTATCCTGTAGATCCATGATTATCTGCTAATATTTGAAAATACATTAAGTCCATTTAAACAAAGAAAAGAAATGTACTAATACATTCAAAGTGTATATTGCTCTCACCCGATAAACGAGTATCGACATAACTCCATCAAAGTCAGCCAAAATGTTATTGAACAAGATGATAGAATCGAAAACTCGCAACATAATCTATTTTAAAAGGCCAATGTAACAAAATAAATTAGTTTAAACTTTCTATGGAGTACACGATTTTCATCAAAAAGGCTAAGAGCAACTATACACCAAAAACAACTCTCGGATAGAAATGGGCGACTCATGTAGCACCTAAATTTGAAACATTACTTTTCATTGATATACCCGATTCGCATAATCACAAAAACTTACTCCAAGAGATTCAACAAACTCCTCCACAATTTATGGCCAATTACCGGATGCACATTGGAGTCTCCAAACCTCCAAAGAAAACTTTCCAAAAATTCAACTTGAGATAATTGCTTCCTTTCTCTACTTAATGCACATCTGCAAAAATTGTCATTTCCTTTCCTTTGTGGTCATAAAGCTAAAAAGTACAACGAGAAATAGTTAGAGGTGTCTTCAAAATAGTCAATATATAATCCATGTCAAACAAAACTTTTAATTACGAGAATGCGCATCAATCTTGATAACCCAACGTAAATAAGCCAATTTCGTTATTACTTTTGTTTAATTTTTCAGTCTACTTGTGCCAATCTAATGATTATAACATGAATAAAGGAAAGACATATATGACCGTGAGAGCAATGGAGAATGACACCTTTATGTGTGAGTGAGAGATATGAAGAGTGGCAGATATCTAAGGTATGAACAATTACAATAATCCCAAAGCTTTTTCACCTGTCCATGAGAAATGGAAATATCCGCAGAGCCCATGTCATATATTTTCGTGATCAGCTTGTCCGTCCATCTTGGGAAGAATAACTTCATGGATAGCTCCTTTCACCATCATTGCAACAGTTAAACTGTGAGTGTGCTCCAACGGCCCGACAAAATCTAGCACCTACACAGAAATGGAAAGTCGTTGGTAGATGTAAGAATTTTATTAGTAGTTAAGGGTAAAGTAGATAGGAAAGATATTTTAATTTGGTTTTCAATCTATCACTCAAGGCCAAAAAGTAGTACAGATTATGAGGACTCAAAGTACCTTAGATATATCCTGGTGCGACTGCACTTTTGTCTTAGAAAATATTCGACACCATGACGGGTCGTAAGTTCCTCATATTTAAGGACTTCCATGCCATCAGAAAAGGGAAATCCATCAATTAGGCTCTGCAGATGAGCCTCGTGTCACGCAGTTGGCCTTTACGATCCATTTTCGCCATCTGCTGAGACAAAAAGGCTTACCATCATACGTAGTCCATCGTCAAGAATCACCTAGCATGATTCTAGAATGATCTAGAATAGTATAGAAGAATATGGAATGTCTAGAAGAGTTTAGAACAATGTAGAAGAGTCTGGAATACTCTAGAAGCGTCTAGAATATTATAGGAGAGACTAGAATTTGGTAGAATAATGTAGAATATTCTAGAATATTCTAGAATATTATAGAGTAGTATGGAACTATCTAGAAGGTTGTAGATTAGAGTAGATAATTATAGAATACTTGTAGAATATGTAGGAATTATGTAGAGAGTTCGAGAACTTCTCCCAACCATTGGATCAAATGAATCACCACCGTCCGTTAAGGAGGTGGAGTAGTATAAATAGGTGAAGGGCCTCATTTGTAAATCGAGGCAATTGTAAGCAAGTTTGGGTAAATAATATAAGAGTTATTTCCCAACTATCTTGTGTATTCTTTTCTTAGCCATCTTTCCTACACTACTTCACACACTAACACTTTCGAGAGAGGTCGACTTAGCACCGCAGGCGGAGAAGCGCTAAGGTTGCACGGTTCGTTGGTAATGAAACAAGTTTGTGACACTCGGCCTGTTAAAGAGTGTAGGAACCACGATACCCCGGATACGCAAGATAAGTAAAGGAGCCATTTAATCTACAAGGAAAAACATATAAAAATCCACAGTTAGTTTCTCGATATTTACAATAAAACTGGGGAAAAAAATTGAGAGAGATTGAGAGAAAAGCCAAACCTAAACCTAAAGAACTATGATTACCTGAAGCAAAACTTGAATTCTCACACGGCCAAAATCAGTCAACCAAGGAACTAACTCAGGAATATCATCCAGTGGTGAGTACATAAGAACCATTAACAATCGCTCACGATCCAACAAACAAATAGCCATTGAACTTTTTAGTGAAAAAAAGATGATACAATTTCATAAAATTAGTTTTTCTTGATAACCATAGAAAGTATATTACATCAAAAACAAATAATAATAATAATTCAGATAGCCCAAAATAATCATCCAAACATGATAGAAGATGAAGTACCTTCTTCATGGTGGGGGGTGAAACAAACGCCTTGAAGGTTTGATCTCAGGAAACGAAACAAATGAAACGCCATTGCTATGAAGATTTCTTGTGCGGTTTGAGGGGTTGGAAAAGTAGTGTTGTAAACAAACTGAACATTGTAGCCTCTCCGCGCCTCTCGCAAAGAAATTTGTGCCATCGCTGTGTGTAGAAGACGAACGGGAAGGGGATGGGAGGCCTTAGTAGTAGAATGGAACTAGAACGTTGTTTGGGTTTAGGGTTTTAACGTTGGGGTTTAGGGTTCTGGTTTGTTAGTGTGATTGGTTGTGGGAGGGTTCTTGTAAAATTAGTTTAAAAAGTGAAAAGGAGTGAAAAAATTAAGGGTGCGATTGGATATGCTTTCGTTTTGAAAATTAAATTTTCATTTCGCTAGAGAATAGTAAAAAACATTCGATGAAAGATTTTGAAAAATTTTGAGAGTGTAAATAGATATGTAATGATGAAAGTTGATTTGATTTAAAAATAGTAAAATGATGATTGGATGTGATTGGTAGTTAGAAATGTGTAAGTGAGTGAATAGTGATTTTTTTTGTGGGAGAATGTATAATAATGATTACTTTTTTTGTGAAAAAATATGTAGATGTGATTGGTGTAAGAAAAAATGAGAAAAAGTGAAAGTGAGAGAATAGTATATTTTAAAAAAATTTTCATAAACAATCGCATGTTTGGTCAAAAATATTCTCGGTAAATGAACGAAAATGAAATCTCGCTCATATCCAATCGCACCTTAATCGGTCATGAAGGAGATTAAAAACTCGAAATTTTTTATTGTTCATTTTTCTTCCCTTTTGAAAAATGGGGGCGGCTCGGTATCCGTCATGACTTCTCAATGCAGAAAGTTTATTTTTTAAATTGCCATTTTTAATTTCCATCGAAAAAATATTATTTTAAAGTGTTATTAATTTCCGTGTTAAATATTGTCTTGAAATACATAGAATTTCATTACCTAAGGTAATAAAAATTAACGAAAATAAGATTAATTTTATTAATTTATACAAGTTTGAGCTAGTCTCATGTCGGGGCACAAAACGGATCCGATCTCCGTTAGACGGGTCTAAATATCCTACCCATCGCCCACGACCGGATTTGCCAAAAAATAAAAAAAAACAAAAAAAAACCAGTGTTGCATTCTGACATCCTCGTGAGTCGTGATTTGGAGCCCTAATTTCCCAGCTTCTTCCTCATTCAACCACAACCAGCGCCGCGAGCCACATTTCCCATAAAAACAACCACAACGGCGACGAAAGACAACACTGAAGGGGGCGTAAAAAACACCACATCACGACGCATCCACCGGTGCGCACCTACACTACGTGATATTTTCCCCTTCCGCTATCTCTACAAATTCGCACCACCACCTCCGTCGACCATCACCTCCATCACATAACCATCAATCTATGTGTTCGCGTCGAGCCTAATACGTATTAGTTTGTGTATATATTCCAGCTACTTAGTAGTTAAATCTACATTGGACAAAAGCTTAAGAAGGTGCGACAATAGAGGCTGGAGATAACTTGAAGAAAGACAGAGGTAACGAAAGTGAATGTCGTGTATTTTTCATTTGGTTCATTATTAAAAAGTAGTACATGTCACATTCTAATGTATTAGGTGTAACAAAAAATGTATTACACTTTACAGCTTCGTGGAAAGTCTCTGTTTTATTATTAAATGGAACAACTTTGTAGAAATTTATTACACATTGCATTCTAATGTATTGGATGTATTAAAAAAATGTATTAGACTTTACAGCTTCGTGGAAAGTCTCGTTTTATTATTAAATGGCACAACTTTGTAGAAAAGTATTACACATTGCATTCTAATGTATTAGATGTGACAAAAAAATGTATTAGACTTTACAGCTTCGTGGAACGTCTCTATTTTATTACTAAATGGCACAACTTTGCAGAAAAGTATTACACTTTGTATTCTAATGTATTATATGTATCAAATAAATGTATCAGACTTTTAGGTGCATCTTATTATGTATTTTATTTCTTAGTTGTTCCTAATTTGTATTACTTTTAGGTGTAATAATACTAACAGATTCCGGTGATGAGAATGAAGAAGGCAATAATGACAGAGAGCATGGAGACAATATCATTCAAATAGAAGCTGAAGGTAAAAATCAGTTTTTGTCGCTAAAAAAAGTATTACAAATACATGCAAAAGTATTGTGTTTTATTATGAAAAATGTCATAATTTTCATACATTCCCCCCTGTTGATTATTTTCTTCTGTTAAATATAACAGAAGACTTGATTGGTTGTCTTATTGGTACGAAGAGAAATAGTGTTGAAGAAATATATACACTATATCGCAATCATGCTCGGCAGCTTGGATTTAGTATTCGTAAAATAGCTACGAGATGCAATGATGTTGGGGTTATGACAGAAAAATATTTTATATATTCTGCGAGGATCTACAAGATCCGAAACACCATTGAGAAAAAAAAAAAAAAAATTTATAATACACGGACGGATGTAGGGCATCATTGAGGGCAAAGTTGAACAACGATGGTGTTTATGAAATTATTGACCATAGTATGCCGCACAACCACGAACTCACTAGAAAATAATGAAGTCATCTGCATCATTCTGAAAAGGTGATTACCACTGAAAATGCTGATGCATTGGGGAGATGATTTCTTCTGGAATGAGAGCCATTGAATCTTTCCAATACATGGTGCAAGATGCAGGGGGTGAAGAGTGCATTGGTCATACGATAAAGGATCACTTGAATTTTGTGAATCATTTCAAAATAAATGCAATAGAGGCAGGCGACGCACAAACGCTGATTGACACGTTGTACCAACAAGACGCTGAAGATCAAGACTTCTTTTTAGAGTTAAATTAGATGATATGGGAAGATTGTGTAATCTGTTTTGGAGGGATTCAATGATGAAGGAGGATTACAAGATATACGGTGATGTTGTTGTCTTTGATACAACATATCGAACAAATCGGTATAATTTGATTTGTGCCCATTTTGTTGGGATTAAAAATCATTGGAAGAACGTGGTGTTTGGTTGTGCCTTCATAGCGGATGAGAAAATCGAATCATTTGATTGGCTTTTTGAAGTTTTTAAGAAATCAATGGAGGGTCAATGTCCTATATCAATCTTCACAAATCAAGATCTAGCAATTGGAAATTCAATTGAAAATATAAAATATCACTGTACAATTTGCACTTCAGTTAATACGTAATACTTTTCTTTGTTAATGGTAATACATTATAATGTTGTGTGTAATACTTTTCAGTGTTTAATGTAATGACTACCGAACTATGCCCTGTCTTACAAACTGAACTTCAGTTTATATTTAAAAATATACTTTTCTGTTTATATGTAGTACTTTTCTTTCTTAATACTAATACATGCAATTGTTATATGTAATACTTTTAATCTGTTTTGTTTATTTTTTATGTAGGTTTTCCCAGGAACACGGCATAGGTTATACTTATGGCACCTCTACAAAATGTTGTAAGACAGTTTATAATCGCACTAATAAATTAAAGCGGTGTGGTTTCTATTTAATATTTTAAAGCGGTTTTGGTCATAAATTATTATGAACGGTGTAGCTTGTGCGATTTGGGCGGTCCGGAAATTTTTAAAATTTATGGTCAACTCAATTTATTGCGTACTCACACTAAATTATTGATCAATGTTAGTACGTATAAATTACAAAACCCGTAAAATACATTTTTTAGGACAAATCTTGGGAAGGAATGGAAGTGGGAATCAGATTCAGATATATGTCTAAGTTTTACAAACTTCTTATCACTCGACCACCAGCAAGGACATAGTTTATTGCTCCTAATACGCGGGCACGTGGCCCCATTGGCGTAGCAAGGGGGCCAACCCAGGCCCCGGGCACCCTTTTTAGAAAAAAAAATCTATGTAATTTTTTTAAAAAAAAAATTATTAAATTTTTATATGGTTTTTCTTTTAATTTTTTATCTGGCCCACCCTGATTTCATGTATCGACCCATTCTCATTTTTTTTCTTGGCTACGCCATTGCGTGGCCCCCCCGAAAGGTTTTTCTTTTTTTCTTTTTGGCTATTTATTACTAATATAATATTACGCGAAAAGTTATGAATTATAAAACATTAATAATAGTATAACAATAATAAAATTATAATACTACAAATTAAAAAAAAAAAGGCATTATAAATGATATTGAAAAAGTGTTTGTATTATATAACATTATTCATATGATATAAATTTTTAAAATTACATATTGATTATGTTAAAAAAGCAAAATATGCCCCCTTAAAATTTACATATCCATGATCTAATAATGTGTTCGAAACCCAAAGATGAATAACAAACAAGTTAGGGCGACTAATAGAAATACTTTAATCGATCAATAGATATAATATATCTATTGATCAAGAATGACCACAGTGGGCACTTGTTTGTTTGTTTATGTTTTTCAGGTTCCAACTATACATAAAAGGGTCAGGCACTTGTTTGTTTATGTTTCCAATGGCCTCTTTCGAAACTATACATAAAAGTGGAATGTTTGTTTCAGAAATCATCATTTTCATTTTCTATTTTTCACATAAAACAACATCTCAAACCTATAATTTCTATTCTCAAACCTATACACTACTCTCTACATCACTCATCATTACTTATCAATCACTATCCTCGCTCACCACCATTATCAACTTTATCTACTCTTAAATTATAACTATCTAATGGTAAATCAAGATTTTGGAATTTTACAACCCTACATAAAACACTTTTCAATTTTCATGTCCATGTTAATTCCAAGAAAAACCTGAATCCAAGTACAATTAACTATGATACATCCTAGATTTACCATATTAAATTGGATCAATATTATTGGCTTCAATATTAAAAATGGGCCCAAATACGAATATGGACTATATTAGTGCTCTACTTGGTAGAATCCTATATAAAGGGAGTATTCTATTCTGTTCTTTTCTACATTACTTCTACACATGAATTACTTAATTATTCTCTTTCGATAGAGTTCTGACTTGAGCGTCGGAGAGGGTACGCCGGAGCAACCCTCCGGCCCCCCTTTGTGCAGGTCAACGAAGGAGTTCAGTCGGAGCATGAATCCGGAGGAGCAGAGTAATTTTTGGGATCGACCAAACTAGAATCTCACAACAGAAAAAATTTGTTCCATATTCCCAAAAAACCAAAAAAAAAAAAAAAAAACAATTGGTAATTTAGGGATGATTTTATGGCTGGTATGGGATTTTTGGGGGAAAAAAACCTTAGTAGTTAGTACAGACAAAATTTGATTCAATTAGAAATTGCAGATTTTGTGCATTGTAGTTTTTATATTTAAAAACAATGGTTGAGAATTAGTAATTTCGTTTAGTTATTTTAGTTGAGAGAGCAATTGTATGAAAAAGGGGGATAGATCTCCTATTCTACTTTCTCTATTTCATTTTCTATTCCATATATTGGATGAAAGACGCGTGTATACAATTGTGACATCATTTTATACACGTGTTTTATCCGATACAATGGAATAAGGGGTAAATATCAATCCTGAAAAAGGAACAATGCAAGGGTTTTGTAGTTGAGAGACATGGAAAATTTTCTGGTGGCGGGCCTTAATTAATTTATCGTTTTGGTATTTATATGAATCCTGCAATCTATGGTTAAAATCCTCCTTAAACTATTTTTTGATCATTTTCTTGTTTTTCTTTTTAATGAACACTTGTTTGGACTTTGGAATAATATATGAATTTTCTATTTCTTATCCGATTAAAAGGATGGATCAATTGAGGTGTGCAAAAACAATTTAAATTAATACATCCAATCATAAGATAAACATATTTATTTGGTCCAATGAACTCAAAATCCCCCAAATAAAAATATTGGTTTTGAGTTTTGAGTTTAGAAAGGAGAAGGAAATGGGAAAATGGATGATCGAACATCGTTGTGCGATCAGGTAATAGTCGATAATTCTTATTATCATTATGTCTTTTTATGAATAATAATTAGCACTAAGAGGCCGTTTGTTTATATTTTCACATATAAATTCTTTTTCACTATTCCTACTTTATAACCCATTTGTCAACCAAAAATTCTGATTTATTTATATCCGTTTTAGTTTGCTCATGTTTAGATTTATAGATGTCATTTTAAAAATATCATTCATATTTAATCAGAATAGGACCCACATTAATGATACTTATTATAATATTCTATCAAATTATAAGATAATGTCAGTAATAAATTAAATAATATTTTCTCTTTTTATATACTTAGTGTTGAGGATATTCCTCGATTTTTCGGAATTGAAGAAAGTTCAGAATCACAGCAAAATGATAATCTTCAGATGAGTGGAACCTAAGAAGAAACGAGATCCATTGTGAAAACCATTATGTCAAATGGCAAATGGCAAATCTGACAAGCAGACAGCAACCATCTCAAATATAATCCAAAAATGCTTAATATTCCGTCATTATCATACAGAAAAGCTCAAAAAGCAGTACAATCCATCAGATAAGTCTAAAAGACGCATGGCTTAAATTTCTGTTCAAATAGAGGCAAATCTGATGTTTATCCACAAAAATGAGGAACACAGACATGTAGCAGCACGAAATTCAGGAAAACAGCCGTGTCGAAAAAGTTAAATACAACCTATCTAGGCTCAAACATAATTATATCCTTTCGATGTTTATCGCATTTTATCACATGCACGTTCCACATCTCTCAAAACTTTTCGATGAAAGCCTCCTGATTTTAGCATGTCCTTTCTTCTGGTGAAGTTCATGAAACCAAGAGGAAGGTAGCCGCTCCAGGTTTACACAGCTGGAACCTTTTTCCCATCCTCTATAAAGAAAATAGCGGTCTCTGGGACCTAAAAACCCGGAAAAAAAAAAAAAAAAAAAATAAGGGTTGGGGAATGAGCCTTTAATTCATAACTAACTAGGATGACAACATAAAAGTGTAATGAGAAATGCATGTAACTAGCAGATGCATATTTCGGGGCTGCACATAAGTAGAGGGATTGACAAGGCACTGCATGCTAAAAGGAACCATCGTCTCTAACGTCCTTCAAAGCAATTTCATAAAATGGCCTAGTCACCACTGCATAGAGATTGGCACAGATACAGAACGTGCCCAAGATATTTAGGATTTTTCACCTCAAGGTTATCCATCCATACCTAATGGAGTTGCATTGCAGGAAAATAAATGTAAACTAGCCACTTTGGGATGGAATTTTCATCAGTATTGAACTCTAACCTTCCAAAACAGACAGTAGCATCATTCGGTAATATGCTGCAAATTATTCTAAACTGAAAGTCTTTATTCAACATGCCCAATTCATTAAAATTACAAATTGGGGACAGAATGCTGTCTTATTTTATGCATGAAGGGGACAGAATCACACACAAACAACAGCAAGAAGATAAACACATATATACAAATATACCACTCTCACTGCAACTTAAAAGGACAAAGGAGCATGTTCATAAAATACCACGTAATCATCACATAATTTGCAGCAATATAAAGAAATTTGGCAGAATCAACATGAAGCAGTCTCAAAGCAACCTGTGCACCACTGGCATGAGGACAAGTGTTAACACTCTCCAACTTAAATCCTCTGCAACCCCCAGTAAGAAACAAAATAAAAAATAAAACAGGTGCCACACTCTAGCATTGACTTGTCAAATTGGACTTATCTTTGGGAATGCTATAGCACAAAATGTTTTGGTTTCAATATATATTAAAAGAATAAAAATGTGTTATAAATTATTTGTCAGTTTTACCAGGACCAAAATGAGATTTATGTTTAATCTGCTGACTACTAATTGATAGAGCATGACATGCATATAAATATAGATTCATCCGCCTCAAGAGTTAAATGTGATTCTTCTGTATATTTAGTTGAAGTTGCCAAATATAAGACAATGGCCTACATTCTGCTAATCAGTGACTAGTTGTCCTTAACATGTGACACGAGCCCAGAGGAGAAAGCTTCAAAACACACACAAGCACAAATATGAAACAAAATTATGATTGAGAAGAAATGAGATTACATCTGGCCAGGTATCTGTGATGAACTCCACTATGTCATAAGAAATGTCTCCTTGAACATCAATTTGCTCCTTCTCGGTGGGACCCTGGCAGGAAATACAGAAGGATGAGGCACAAAACAATTATAAAGTTGGATACTTAGAGTCAGATGTGTCTAAAACCACAAAAGCAACCTACCTTAACAACAGAGGCGCCAGTAGCAAACTTTTTGCCAAGTTTCTTTGACGCATCATTTAGTTTAACCCCTGAAAGTTGACATACGAAAAGTGAGTTCTGTTTAAATTCAGAAAGACAATGATATCACAGAAACATAATACATGCAATTCAGAAATCAACACGACACATCCTTACCAAAAAGCTCTAGGCCTTTCACAGTGGTTATACTTTTCCGCTTGTTACGAGTCATCTTTTCGATAATAACTTCCTGCCTCTCCTGCAAAACAATTAAGAAGTTTCAATGATGTCACTGTTCACCGAAGTCCTATTTTAGCAGCATTATACGATAAATATGCTATTAAAACTACTTTAAAAATATGTTCATACGTGAATGTGTAAAGAATTTCAGTGAAAGCAAATGTATAAAAGTAGCATTATATGTGTAAAGAACTTCCTGCCTCTCCTGCAAAACAATTAAGAAGTTTCAATGATGTCACTGTTCACCGAAGTCCTATTTTAGCAGCATTATACGATAAATATGCTATTAAAACTACTTTAAAAATATGTTCATACGTGAATATGTGTAAAGAATTTCAGTGAAAGCAAATGTATAAAAGTAACCAGTTGTGGGGTTCACTTTGTCAGTACCATTCCCCTGAATAAGGTGGAAAATTCTAAATGCAACTGGAAGTGCAATATGGTTCAGGATCCACAGGGATAAGGTCTGTATTCACTATATTGGATCTCAAATTCATATGATTGCTTACAGTTGGTTTAATCCTAAGACATTCCTTAGTTTCGCGGATCAAAATGTAATCAAAATCGATCCAACTAAAATTCACATTTTGAATTAACCAACAAAATCAATCTGACATTATGTTACAAGTAGAAATATACCCCTCAAAAAGTTTACTGATAAAGTAACAAAATGACCAAAATAACTAAAAATAAAGTGTGAATAAATAATGAATATTGATTTATCAAACCAATGGTTCAGATTGGACAGATCCGTAGAAACTCCATCACTTACCTCCCACCCCGTACCTGCCTATGTACACATCAGCACACCCCAAACCCAAATTTCATCCCCTTCCATGTGTCCTTAGCAATCGCATCACTAACCTAAACTGAACCATCTCAACCCTAGTCCAATCTGTTTACTCCACTCTTCTTCACTTTATCATTCCCTCTTCTGAGATCAGATGGAAATTATAAAAGTCACCAAAAGCCCGGCAGAGTTATCTAGAAGGCAAACTAAACACATTTAAGACTCACTCAAGTGCAGCATTCTCTGAAATACAAAGTTAGAGCTTCTAAATTTTATTTGAAGATGATAAATTTACAAAGTTTACCAATATGCTGTATAATTCCAGAAATATCTTATGGAACATGACATTCCAGCAACTATTCTAGGGAATAGGGATGATTACAAAAACTACCACTGAGGTTTGGGTTAATTACAAGAAAAAAAAAACAGATATGTTTGAAAATTACAAAAAAAAAAAAAAAACCTTGAGGTTTGATTGTGTTAATGTAAGGAAGTAATTGTAATATTTTTACTATGTAGGGTGTGCTTGAAATATTTTTGCCTATAAAGGGGGTAAAGTATAATACAAAATCAAACCTCAACGGGGTTTTTTGCAATTTTCAAAAATCTTTGGGAATTTTCGTAATTAACGCAAACTTCAGGAGTAGTTTTTGTAATTATCCCACTATTCTATTAAACTTTATCAGGTCTTGCATACAGTGGCGGACGCAGGATTTCAGATTTGGGGGGGGCGAAAAAACGGACCGAGTTTATAAATTTAAACAATGAGAAAAATACTCATATACTAACCATAATTAATGGCTTTTTATATTATAAAAGACAACTATTTGAAGTTTTTATCAAAATTTGGGGGGGCAATTGTAAATTAATTCATTTATTTTAACAACAAAAAGAATGAAAACTTTAGGGGGGAAAATGAACTTTTGGAAAATTTTGGGGGCCACTAGCCCCCCCTTGTCCCCTCCTCGGTCCGCCGGTGCTTGCATATAACTACGAAAATTGCATCACTACAAACAGAAGATTGCATGGGAGACCAAAACTAGGTACACATATCAGATGGTAACAAGAGAGACAGAAAGATGGAAAAAGTTAAGAACTAAAAATAAAAAGAAGAAATAAGATATCCTGCGTTAAGAGATAGATGGTTTTGTGTGTGCGTATGTGCAATGCGCACGCAAGTGCTTAATGAAACTCTTCCTTTCTTCCCACTATCACATCAAGAATTTTCAACAAAGTAAAACATCCAATAGATTTATGAATAACTATAAAGAAGACATGATATATTTTATTACGCTTTTCCAAGTGCACAATGTGTGTTATTCTCTAAAATTAGGGTAAAATCATCGTCTCCAGCTGTGCTTTTAGCTAAGCCAGCAGAAGAATCTCGATTAGCAGTGCATTAGTACAGTATATCCTACTTCTAGTTCTTACTATCAAGTCTATGCTTAAATGTCTATTTCTTGACTCTCTTCCTAATTTCGGAGCAATAGCATAGAAGATAAGGAAAAAAACATGAAAAATGGAAAGAAAGAGTGGAGCCAAATCTATTCCATGCCTTCTCAGATCATTGATTGTCTAACCTCATGACTGATGTATTTGTGTTATTCTGGTAAGCAGTTGGTGTTAATCCCATACTATTAATGATTACCAAACTCTAAGCTAGGGTAGGGCAAAGATTTATACAGACGGGAGCTCATTCATATATACATTCTATTCACATGTAGGCAAAAACCAACCTAAGGCAGCATTGATTGTAACTGGTTTGACCGTCATTTGCTAATACTAACCTAATATTATATCCAAGTGGACCCAGAAGTATGAACCACCCTGTAAATGCAGAAACAAAGATATTAAAAGAAGGCGGAGAATTTGGAATTCCATTGCTCGATCCTGACTTCCAAGCTGGGTCACAGTGCAAAAGTATAGGAGTGTGTGTCTGAGATGTTATACAGTCGCATGAAGGTCCGTATCTTTGTGAGAAAGCATTATGAAGTACTTCATAATATATCAGAAGAATTGACTTCTGCTGACCAAATAATTTCATACAAGCTCGAGAAGAACGATGTCTCAAAGTCTTACCTTCTTTTTAATCTTCCCACCTGGTAGACGTTTAACTTCTTCCTTCGGTTTCGAAGGACCTGCTGCAACCAAGTTAATAGTTTAACAGAGCATAATTTAATTTTCATCTTAAACTAAGGCATTATATCATTTGTTTTGTGGGTGCGGCTAACTCTCCACAACATAATGTCACGATTTTCCAAGGCAAAAAGCTCCTGACCGATCAGAACAAAGGAACAAAAATAAAAGTTCCAAACCGAAGAACACAACAATCTTATCCCCCCAGTCACCACCACCCCCCCTTCCCCCTCCCCAAAAAAAAAATCCCCACAAACAAAAAAAAGAGAAAAATATGGAGTCATATTATGACTGAGTTCAACAACAAAGTTAAATAATTAGAAACAAATACAATCCCCATTAAGTTTCTGGTTTCATAACATTTTTTCAATAAATACCCCACACCCACAATGATGATAATAGTTAAAAAAATGACAACAACAAAAGGACATTGAAAAATCACAAAACTGCACTTTCATATAATTCATCAATTTGCAAAACCAGTTTTACATCCAAACAACGATTGAGGAAAATGGTATCTGAACTGTCAGGATTTCAATTTCTAAACTATCCCCGAAAAATAAAAATATTTCTTAGTTGACCACAACGTTAACATAAATAGTAACATGTCACAAACACGGCATAAAAAAACGACGACAAAACACATCAACATAGATTGAACAAAAAAAAAAAAAAAACAAATAAACAACGTAATGTGTATTTGTACCATCGGAGGAGATAGAAGTGGACTGAAGCTGATCAGATACCTTATCAGCGTCCCTCACACCAGCCTCTGAAAGTTAAAAAAAAAAAAAAGACGAGATTTTTAAATCAGTGCCTCTCTAAAACTAGGTTAAATGATTATGATCAGAATTTAGGGCGGAAAACCTTTGAGGATATCCGGGTAAAGATCGGGTGCGTTCTGGATCAACCATGGCTTGCATTTCTCGAAGTCGGGTCCGAATTCGCAGTACTCAGCGGGTAGCCCGCACACTCCGCAGTACAAAACCTGAACCGGTTGGGGTTTCTCCGCCATTACTGATGAACTAGCTCACACTGCGTGGGCGGTTTATGAAGTTTTCAGATTGCATAATGTGGTACGACAGCGTTTGGTGGGTATGGAATAAAGGGCGAATAGAAAGGAGGATATATATTATTATTCCAAGATAATTATTCTTAATGCTTTCACTTTTAATGCAATTAAGGTCTTCCATGGTTATTTTTCCATGGTTCATTTCCAATTTTTAATGTTGAAACATAATTTTTGAGAATATATTGTTTTCTTGTGAAAAAAATTATGTTTTGATGAATGAATGTGAATGAGTTTTATGTGACGTTTGAAATTTGATAGAAATGAGATTATCTTTTTTTTGAACAAGAGGATTAGGCGCCAAAGGTATCTATCCGGCCCGGTAATTTGAATTAATGTTTTATTTAACAACTATGGATTGCTCTCGGAAGAGAGTAGAGCGTTGAGAGCGGTATATGGATCTTTTTATTTGTAAGATGTTTTGGTCCGAGTGGTGAGTCTCATATTTTAAATAGATAGAGTTGGATCTTTTTATTTGGTATTGGGTCTCAAATAGATAGAGTTGGAGGTATTGGGTCGTGTATAATTGGATGAAAAGATTGGAACAATGATAGATATTGTGTTGTGAATTGAAATTATAGATGATATCCACTAGAAAATTTATAAACAAACATGATTTCATTTTCATGAATAGTTGGAAAACGGAATGGATACTTTGAAACACAACACAAGACGAAAGAATTTCCAAAAAAAGGCGTTTGGTTGCGCCATGGTAATGTGGCAAATTCCAATTCAACTTTATGCCAAGTTACTTCGGGTCCATCTTATTTTCATTAGTTTTTATTAATTTAAAAGGGTTCGGACAAGTCTTGAATCTTCGTTTAAAATTAATATATATTTATATGATATTATTTATTAAAAAAATATTCTATAAATGTTTAGTAGTATATTATTAAATAAAATACTTTCTCTAAATTATTAATTGGACTAATTGTTTGATGAGCCCCTGTAAAAAAAAAACTACTGACTTTGCAGATAGTCGAAACTCATCATATCCCACCTAAATTACTCGTCTCATTCCCCTTAACCAAAAGCTAAACAAAAAACCAACCATAACTAAATCAAATCAATTTATTGGGTTAACCCCCAAGGGTTTGGTCTAGCGGCATTGTGGTTGTAATTGCACTTCAAGGACTTGTGTTCAAATCTTGACTAACGCGGAGTGAGGGTTTGGAGTTTGCTCTTTCTCCCCAGGAAATTAGGACCATCCTTGGGAAGGATGAATATTCCATAGTCCGACGAATGTGTGAGGTATGTGCCTCCGAGGGTTGGCCTAGCGGCATTATGGTTGCAATTGTACTTCAAGGTCTTGGTGTTGACTAACGCGGAGTGAGGGGTTGGGCTTCGCTCCTCCCCCCCAGAGATTAGAACCATCCCTGGGAAGGACGGATGTGTCATAGTCTGAAGGTTGTTTGAGGTATGTACCTCCCACTGGTGTGGGGATACTCTGGGTCAACAAAAAAATAAATCAATTTATTGGGTTCGAGTCCTATTTATGGTTTTTCTCACTATTATCTCTTAAATAGCATATCTCAAAATAAAATGTTAAACTTCATTATTGCAGGTTTATTCTTTGCTTCTTTATGCAAGTGTCCTTGTGCCTTTTTGAAGGTTTCTCAATAGCTTCTGGTTTCTTGAGCATCGATCTTTATTGTTGCATTTACACTGTCATGATATGGGATCACATGTTAGAGTTCTTCTGTTCATTTCTTTATAGTTTATATAATATATTTGCTTTTAATATGGATTTAATAACCATGTTAAGTTAGATTGGTTACTAAGTCCACATTCACAGGGTTGCCAACAGGGCAGGTTTAGATGGAGTTGTCAAGACCCGCAACCTGTCCCATCAAACTTTTAGAGGACCCGCTACCATCCACTCTAAATTTGTCGGGTCTGGATTAGACCCGAATATATGTTGGAATAAATTTCATTAAGTGGCTCATCTTCATGAATGTGTAGGTTTTAATTTAATGACCTTGTTTGATGGCTAAGAGGAGATAAAAGAATTTAAAGCTAGGAGTTAATAAATGACCCCTCTTCCTCTGTCATAATCGATCAAAGATCATAACTTCTCTCTCTTTAATAAGAAAAGAAATGAAAGTATAGAATATAAAAGAGAGAGAGGGTTGTGTTCTTCTAACCATCAAGAAAAAGTGGGGAAAAAGGCAAAATGGAAGAGAATTATGTACAAAAATGCATTATTGTTCAATCAAAAATTAACATGGATCAAGGTAAGTGTACTAAGTCATGTCGATTTATTTTATGCACTATGTGAGAATTATGATTTCCCAAGGTTTTCGGCATTTAAGGATTAGGCTAAATTGCATAATTGGTACACTAACTTAGGCCTAATTGCACTTTCGTCCACCGATTCAAGGGTCTAGCAAATTGAGACAAGAATTTAATAATTTTTGCACATTGAGTACAAAAATCGTGGAAATTGAAATTGTGGTGGAAATTTTCCCCCAATTTGGAATTTTCAAAATTTCCGGCCAATTTGATGACTTGCCATTGGGCTTAGGTCCGATTGGCATTTTATTTAATAAATAAGAATAATGATGTGGAACTTTTGGAGAGAAACAAAAAAATTAAGAATAATCTATTAAAATAGCATAAAAAATCGAAAAGCCCTCTTCTCCCACCCCGACCCGTCTTCTCTCTCGTAAGAAAACAAGAAATAGAACCCTAGGTGAGATTTTGCAGATTCAACCAAGAAAAAATGTCTCACACAACAAGCTCTATTGATTGCTACTGTGGAAGAAGGGTCGTGAACAACCAGGGGAGGAGGTTTTTGTCATGTCTTCATTATGATGTAGGTTAATTTCTCCAATTCGAAATTGTAAATTTTTTCTGAATCTTTTGTAAAGAAATCACATTACGTTCTCTAGAAATTTTGAAATTTTTGGAAAAAAATTCAGAAATTTGGAAATTTTTCAAAAAGTTTGAATATTTTTTACAGATTTTGAAATTTTTCTAATAAAATTTGTTAATTGAAATGTTTCAGAGAGGTGGATGTGGATACTTTGATTGGGAGGACCCTCCAATGTGTCATAGGTCTAAAGGGTTTGTCATACCTGGTCTATTGAGGAAATTGAATCGGTGAATGGTGAAGTGAAAAAACTGGAAGATGAAAAGAAGAAGCTTCAACAGATTAACAAGAAGCTTGAAAGAAGTAACAAGATGTTGAGGAGATTGGTATATGCAATGCCAGGGTTTTTCTTTGTCTTACAGTTGATATGGATTTCATTTGTTCTTTGGGAAGGATGGGAAAGAAGTGGAGCTACTCCTTTGATGATAGCTTGACCAAGAATGTTGTTTTGTTTTGTTTTATGTAACACATGTGGAATTTTAATATCCCATGTTATTCTAGTTTAATGTCAAGTTTTCTTTTATTTGTACTTGTGAATCTGTTTCTACCATTACGAATGAAGAAGTATGTTTTGTTTAATGTTATGTTTTGCTATATGTAACATATAATTGGAGATGATTAGTGCCTTAGCACTTAAAACAAAACATTCAAGACATGGTGAAAAAGTAGTGCATTAAAGTAGTGCCATTAGACTTAAAACAAAACATACAAGACATGGTGAAAAAGCATTAAAGTAGTGCCATTAGCACTTAAAACAACTTCTCCAAAAGTAGTGCCATTAAAGTAGCTCTCACACTCAGTTTTCCAAAAGACATGGTCATACAAGACCATTAAAGTATATTGTCATGAAGTACTACCAAAACACATGGGCTACAAGACCATTCAATTGCTAAAGTGTTCAATACACAAAAAACACAGACAAAAATTCCAAAAATTAAAAAAGCGATAACTTCATTTCTTCTTGATTGGCTTTGTGATGTGAGCTCGGATGTGATTTGAGACAATGGCTTGAATTTATGCCCAGGCTCGGAAGGTCCTCTTGGATTTCCCTTGTGAAGTTGTTGCCACACCAAGGTCATTCAACATACTTCACTTGTGGTGGATTTAGAGAGAGATGTTGTGTAAAAATTGGATTTGCACTCTCCTCATCCATATGATTTGTTGTTCCATAGTCATGAACAGTGGAAGAATTGTGGGATGGGCAACTCTTGGTGGCATATTACCTCCACTCCCTGCACTCTTGGTGGCATATCACCACTTTTGCCCTTTCTCACCTAAGAATAAAGAAAGCGAGTTAGTAAAAAATTGAGATAATGCATTGAATAATTAAATATGCACATACCATTAATTTTTTCCTTGCAAGCCCACTAGACAGTTAGTGGCATCTTCATTTGAGCTTCCTTCCCGGTCAGTCTTTCTTGCACATGTAATTGCATTATGCCCTTCCAAACCACATTTACTGCATTTGATGTGTTTTGTTGTCTTCTCGGTTTTGGGGCTGTTTTCCTTTGTTTTTTCTTCCCCTTATTTGGAGCTTCATCACCTCCAACCTTCTAGCTCTTCTTTGGTCTCCCAACCCCTCTCCCAAAATTTGGAGGTAATGGTGGAATAAACAGACTCTCACCACACATCATCTCACCATTGATTCCCATAATAGCATATGCATATACCTTCTTGTAAGTGTCAACAAAGTGTAGCATGAATCAACATAATCAATAGGATCTAATTTCTGCATAAACATTGCACTACAAGCATGTGTGCGGTATGCCATCAATCCCCACATTCTACATGTACATGATAAGTTTTGTAAGTCCACATTATATTGTCCCCCATCAAGGCATGTAACTTCATAGTGTGTGTTATCACATTTCAATGGGTTGCGGTTCCCGGCCTTGTCGCATGATTCTCAAGTATTTTTTTATTTTAGGACATAATCTATCCTTCCACTTGATCTCTGCAATGTCCCTATTTTTCTGGAGTCTAGTCATGAGATATTGCCTAATCCATTCAAACATTGTAAAGATTGCCTTCTCTCTTGCTTCAAGGATGCAATAGTTGAATGTTTCACACACATTATTTAACAAAGATATCACACTTTGGAGTGTCCTTAAAGTGTGACCTACTCCATTGAGTAGGAGGTTTATCACTTAACCAATCTGCAGCCCCTTCATTAAGCTCCCTCATTTCAGCCATCCTGTGCTTAAATCCCCCCATTGTACTAGCCTGTGCACACTTCCACAATGCATTTTTGTAGGCCAATCCTCTAAATCCTGCAGTTTTCATATTGTTGTGCAAATGCCTTACACAAAATATATGGTCGAGAATCGGAAATACCTCACTAAAAGCTTGGATTAAACCCTTTTGCTTATCTGAAATGAAAGTGTATTCACTCTGCCTTGTGATACTCAAATCATGCTTCAGTAACATCAAAAACCACTCCCAAGTATCCCTAGTCTCTGAACATACTACAACATATGCAATGGGATATAAGTTATTATTTGGATCCACACCAACAGTTGTGAGTAACACTCCTCTATGTGGGCCTTTCAAGTGACAACCATCCACTCCTATGATTGGCCTGCATCCTACTTTAAACCCTTGCTTTAATGCATTGAAACACACATAAAACTTATTGAACCTCTTCTCCCCATTCTCATCATCTTCATCCCTAAAATGACTCATGGAGCTTGGGTTTGATCTCTTAACTCTTCACTATAATCCCACAGCTTTGTAAACTGAATCTCGGAGACTCCCTTCAATAAATTTTAGACCTTTCCTCTTGCTCTGTATGCCTCGATGTTTTGAGATCTTAGTTCATTTACTACATCCCGCCTCCATGACTTCACATTTCTTTTTGGATCACTCTTGAAATTGTGCGGTATTTCTCGAAATCAACCAAGGAGCTCTTACATTTTTAACAACATAACTTGGAGGACAGGAGTGTTTGTTGTTATATTCTCTGATTTTATAAGATGATTAATCTTTCACCTTAATCAAATGAATTTTTCACTCACAACCATCTCCTCGCACATTTGACATACACCCTGTAGTTGTCATTTTTAGTGAACTTCAAACTTCTTTTTTGTTTTAATGGCAAATGAATCAACTCTTTCCTAAACTCAACTCTTGTTGCTAAAGACCATGCCAATCTTGAATTCAGGGTCATATATGAGTGATGGATTAAATACGGTCATCATCTTTCCCTTCTTCATCGTGACACCCTATTTTCATCTAAAACCCCCTCACCATTAGCAACATCTTCCTCACTTTGGATCCGGATGAGTCATTGAGTCTTCACCTGTAGATCGCATCTCATCAAAATGGACTTCATCATCCACATTATCTTCAAATAGGACATCATCATCATCTACACTTTCACTAACTAAAGAGAAGTCACCACATCACTCAATTCATCTACAAATTCATTCACATGCTCTTCAAATAAGTGCATCCATCCCCACTATACCTTGTGGCACAACCTCTTCCTCCTCACCTTGTGGCTCGGCCTTAAAACTATCATTCTCCTCCTCTTCCTCCTCCCACACCCCTACGACCTCCATGGTGCATGACAACAGATTATGGAATGGAATCGGTCTGATCTGTGGACCCAAAAAAATCAATTAGAAAAAATAGTCATAAATAATAATAAAACAATACTTTCATAATAAAATACAAATAGGCCCACCCAAACCCCACATGTTTCAATATTCCCTTACAAGTATTATTTCATTTCTTCTTAAAAAGTAGGTAGGGGATCATTTCTTCTTAAAAAATGAAAAAAAAACAAGATTATTTCATTTACATAGGGGACCATTTCATCTTATACCACATAAATTTTGCATATACCAGAAATACAGGGAATGCAGTACTCACGATAGCTTGGAGGAGGTAGATTAACATGCCTTTCATGCCGGATCATCACCATTTCTGTAGAATTTGTCTGCGCTAGGTTTTTCGATTTTTTCTCCTACTTCGATCAGATTTGTTTTAGGTTGGGAATGTGATTAGGGTTTTTTTTGGTTTGAACTCGGGAATGAGATCGGGGCTTTTGATGTTTTATGCTATTTTAATAGATTATTCTTAATTTTTTTGTTTCCCTTCAAAAGTTCCACATCATCATTCTTATTTATTAAATAAAATGCCAACTGGACCGGGCCCAATGCCAAGTCATCAAATTGGCCGGAAATTTTGAAAATTCCAAATTGGGGGAAATTTTCCGGCACCAATTTCAATTTCCGCCGATTTTTGTACTCAATGTGTGAAAAATTATAAATTACTGTCTCAATTTGCTAGACCCTTGAACTGGTGGACGAAAGTGCAATTAGGCCTAAGTTAGTGTACCAATTATGCAATTTAGCCTAAGGATTATGATGAATTTCATAAAAGTGTATGAAACTCAATTTAAGTCTTCAATTTAGGTCTCTTGGGCTTAGAGTGCTTTTTCTCTCTCTCTAGAAGAGAATGTTGTGTTTCACTAGTGTGGATGAAACCCTAATGGTCACCACTATTGATATCATCGTGTTGTTTTCCATTCTCTACGATTTGTGTATAGATGTCTTCTAGTATTTAAGATTTACTCAGTTGATACGTGATATTTAGTGTGGTTCTTTGTTCTCTTTTCCTTGATTTATAAAAAAAAATAAAAAGTATATTATTAATAATAATAACTATAATAAGATAAGTATATTCACGAATATTTGTATTACTAATTTTTTTCTTAAGTTTATGTGTGTCTTGCATTTATTCCCCTTGCGCGTTTTGGTTCTTTTCTTTACTCTCCAGATCTCAATCGTTTTCTCGTGGTTGTTGCGTCTTGTGGCATCTACTCTTGGATTTTATCTCTAACTTTTTTGTTCTCTCTTGTCTGTTGATCCGTCTTCTCCCGGGTTTGCAAGTGTTTGAGAGAAGAGGGTTCTGAGTCTGAGGGTTTGCATCATTGATTCAAACATCAAGGAGAAAATGAGAAAATTTGTGCTTTTGGAAAAAGAAAACAAGGGTATTATTATTGAGGAGCTTGATGTTGTGGACATTGTTGATGAATGCAACCGAAGTCTCTTTGGTAAAATATATGGAACCAAAAAGGTGAATTTTTCGGGCGTAAAGAATATAATGACATCTATCTAGCACTGCAAGGAGAGCTTTGGGATTAAAGAACTAGTTTACAATTGCTTTCAATTTACTTTTGAGTCGCTAGGGGATAAAAATAAGGTCCTAAAAGGGAAAGCTTGGCCGTTTGCTAATAAGTATTTGTTACTTAAGGAATGGACTAGAGAGATTTTACATCAACTGGAGCACCTTTGCACAGTGGATATGTGGGTTCAGATCTGGAATGTGCCGATTCATTGGTTGTCTATTGATACTAAGCTAAAAATTGGAAAATGTTTTGTAAAACTCGTGATGTGATTGTACCGCAGTTCGGGAGCTCCAAGGGGACATGTGTCAAAATACTAGCAGAGCTTGACTTGGGAAAACCTTTTGCCAGGGGAACCTTTGTTAATCTGGGAACCAGTAAACGACAGGTTGAGTTCAAATATGAGAATTTGTTGGGATTTTGTCTCTATTGTGGCAAGTTGGATCATAATAAGAGATTATGTAATATCAGAAAAAAGGATCTGATGCAAAACATTAATAATGGTGGGCAATTTTGAGAGTGGCTTAGGGCGGTGGACTTTACTTCGATGAGTAAGAAAGTTCAAACTAACTCTAGGAAAGAGTATCAAGAGAATAATATAGCAAAAGAGTCTACTCTCGACCAGAGACTATTTTGGGTAGTTTCTTGAGTACTGGCTCCCTGAGCGAATTTACGGTCAAGGAAAATCGATTGAGCAAGACAAGAATTATTCCGATTGAGATGAATGCCGAGGACTTTATGGTTGATGATTTGGAGTGTAAGGAATCCAACAAAAAAAAAGGATCGCTAACTTTGTATAACTCCAATTCAAAACAAAGAGGTATTGGTTCCAATTATAGATAATTATGGTGGGGGAAATGATCATTTAAGACCCCACAGTGAGAATAAGGAAAAGACCAGGAGATGATTGATTTTGGGGGTTTGGATAAGAAGAATACCAAAGATGGAATCCTTGGATCTTACCAGGTTAATCTCTAGCCCAATCTCCTTTTGAGTCATCCAAAAACCCTTCATAGAAATTGATAAAAATTCTAGAGTACTCAAGCTTTCCAAACCTACAAAAGTTGGTAATAAAAAAATTAAGAAGAGGTCTAACTCCATCAAAATCATGACAGACAGTTCGGGGGATAGGAGAACAAGGATGAACATATCAAAAGTGGCGATGAAGAGACTTCTATTAGATGAGGATTCAAACCACTTTCTTTGAGAAAATGAAGAAATGTAAAATCTTATTGAGTGAGAAGGAAAATGTTGATTTGGAAATTGAGGTGGTGGTGCCACCCATGAATGGCCCCTAACCCTCCAATGAATGCATGTGTAGAATTGAAGAGGGTCGGAGAGCCCTTTATAATTTCCCGACTTAAGGAATCTTTGAGATCCCACCTCCACGATCTTTTTTTTTCCTTTCGAGAAAAAAATAGTTTGTTACCACTTTGTTTGTAGAAATCTTAAAATGGAAGATAGATGGGTTTGTGTGGAACCGGTTGGGAAAAGTGGTGGTCTACTTCTTCGTTGGTCTCGAGAGTGTCCATCAATCACATTGCATGCTTGTCGTTCGTATTGGGGTTTTCCTTGAGGTTGATGGCTTAGCGGGAAATTTGTGGGCTATTATTGTGTAAGCAAGTACGGATTATGGGGCTAGGAACCTTGATGCGATTCTCATGGATAGTAAGAGCAAATGAAGTGAATTTTGGTTAATGGGGGGACTTTAATGATATAACTGGTAATGGTGAGAAGAGAAGGGAAGAATCGAGTCAATCTAGTTTTTCCGCCTTTAGAAACTTGATTGATTGTATGGGAATGATTGAACTCCCCTCTAATGGGCATCCCTTCACTTGGGCCAATAACGAGGAGGGTGAGGATTTTGTGGAAACGAGAGCTTGATAGAGTGTTTGTTTCTCCGAATGGTTCGTGAAGGTTCCTAATATTAAAGTCGATCATATTCATCAAACATCACCGGATCAATGTTTATTGATGATTGAGACCCGACCACAAGTTCTAAAACCTATGAAAAGATTCTTCTTTAATCCTAAATGGACTAAAATTGAGGGGATTGACAAAGTCATTGAGCGGCATGGAGGAAAAATGTGTTCTGTACTACTTTTTTTTAAATCCAAAGAAAAATAAGAAATTGTTGAATTGCCTTATGGAAATGGAATGCGGCTCGGACTAGTAATTATGCCAAGAGGATTGAAATGTTTAAAGAAAATCTGAGGACCTTAGACTCAAGGAGATTCCGAAAAATTGGGAAGATTGGAAATCTGGAATGCTCAACGGAAGGAAGCCTACCTAGAGGAAGAGGAATATTGGAAAATGAAAGAAAGGCTATCTTGGCACAAAAAGGGGATAACCAGATTTTTTCATACTTGTCTTGCTCAAAAAATAAAACAAAATTACATATCCAATCACGGTTAAGAGTGACATAGGGATTTGTGATTCCCCCGAGTCAATTAGGCGGAAATAACATAATACTATGATCGACTTTTTAAGTCCTCTAATCCTGCCGAAAATGTTTGTATCTTGGATGGACTCCCCAAGTCTATAACCCCTGCTCTGAATTAAATTCTTGTAAGGCCAATGGAAGAGAAGAAAATCGAAGAGGCATTGTTTGGATTCAGATCTATCTAAAGAATTAGGAATGGATGGTATGTCTCTTATCTTCTTTCAAACTTTCCGGCCTTGTATTAAAAGTGATATCGTTATCTTGTAAAGAATTTCTTTTTGCATGCTAAAATCCCTAGAAATCTCAACCACACTTTGATTTCTTTAATTCCCAAAGTGCTTAATCCTTCTTTCATTACTCAATTTAGGCCTCTCGACATGTGCAATATTGTGTACAATATTATTTCTAAGATCATTACAACTAAACCGAAAGGAGTGATTTACATGTGTGTCAGCTTTAATCAATATGCATTTATCCCCAATAGACAACTACTTGATAATGCCATAATTGCTCAAGAATGCATGCATTTTCTTAAGAATCTAAGAAAGAGCAAAAATGGTTTTATGGCCCTCAAATTTGCACATGGCTAAGGCTTATGATAGGGTTGAGTGGCATTTTTTGGCATCTGTAATGTCTAAAATGGGATTTGATCTTCTTTTTATTAAATGGATTTTGGCTTGCATTACTTCCACTCCTTTCTCATTCAACAACAATGGGCAACCTAAAGGGTTTGTAATCCCATTTAGGGGAATAAGAAAAAGGGACCCTATTTCCCCATATCTCTTCCTTCTTCTTTTTGAGGCCCTCTCTAACCTTAAAACAAACTAGTCTTTCCTCCTCATTTCAAGGTATGAAAATCATGTCATAAAGCCCTAGTGTGACATACCTCTTTTTCTTTGATGATTAATTAGTGTTGTGCAAAAACGGATTTGGCTCATGCTTCCACTCTTAAGAAAATTTTGGATAGGCATTGTGTAGCTTTTGGACAAATGGTTAACATGGCTAAATCATCAATTTATTTCAGTACAAATACTGAGATGTCTGTGAGAACTGAAATCTATCATTTTTGGGGGGTTATCAATAGTCGATACCACACCAAATATTTGGGGTTGCCTTTGGGGATTGGAAAATCAAAAAAATATACTTTTGGTTTCATTACCGGGTTGCTAAATCGGAATCACTAATTGGAAAAATAAATTCCTTAGCAAGCAAGTAAGGATTTGCTTATTAAGGCTATTTTGAGTGCATTACCAACCTTTGTTATGTCATGTTTTCGATTACCTGTTGGTATTTGCACTGTTTTGTGTCAGTTAGTGTCTCAATTCTGGTTAGATCTGCTGGTGAGGGAAAGGGTAAAATCCACTAGTTGAAATGGTCAAAATTGTCGGTTCCTAAAATTTATGCGGGGTTGGGTTTCCAAGATCTGCAAACTTTCAATATGGCTCTTCTATCCAAATAATTATGGAGGGTTATTACTCAACCTAATTTGCTTATGAGCAAAATTAGTAAGGCTAGATATTTTTCCAATGGTAATTTGTTTTGTGTCTCAGCTCATGCTTCTGATTCCTGGATGTGGAAGTGTTGGCTCTCTGCTAGGGAGATTCTTAGATTAGGATGAGATATCAAGTTGGTGATGGGAAATTGATCAAAATCTGGGAATCCCCTTGGATCTCTCAAGTTACTCATTTTAAACCTGAAAAAATTGAAGGAAGCGAGGAGATTGATGCTATGTGGGTGAGAGAGCTTATGAATCAAGATGGTATGGAATGTAATATTGATCTTATTCTCAGACTGTTTAATAAACTGGATGCTGAGATTATACTTAGTATTCATATTAGTCACTCTGGCCATAAAGACAAAATTGTATGGCACTTTGATTAAAAATGTTTTTTTTCCCGTTAAATCTGCATATTCTCATGCATTGAAAGCTCTGTTGTTAAAACAGGATGTACCTAAATCTAGCATAATTATGTCCCATGGGCTTAATGGCTGGAAGATACTTTGCTCTCTACAAATAAAAAACAAACTCAAACATTTTTTTATGGAAGTGTCTACATCATATCTTGCTAATATCTAACATGCTTAAAAAAAATCCAGCTGGATCCCATTTGTAAAATTTATGGGGAGAAAGAAGAAACTTTGGAGCACCTATTCTTTTTTTGTTCTCGAGCTCAACTTGTGTGGAGGTTGGCTCCTGTTTGGTGGGAGGGATTGGAAAATGAAGCTTTTTCTTTCTCAATCTGGTGGGAGAATATTTGTATCTGTAGCCGGAGTGGTGTTTGTCATAACAAAATCCATTTCTCTGTGTATTTACTTTGGTGGCTATGGAAATCAAGGAACTTGTGGGTGTTACAACAAATTAGAAAACCGAATGGAAGTTATTAAGCTTGCTTTGGGGGAATAGGGTGAATTCAATGCGGTGAGTTATCCATATCTTTGTTGAGAAGTTCAACACCATCCCCTCTTTTTGTATTGTGGTATATATGCTTGTGAACCCGTGGAAGTTGGACATTTTTCCTTGTATGTCGATTCTTCATTCAAGTTCGAGGTAAACCTTTGTTGGGAGGGTTTCTTGTTGATAATTCTAATGCCATTTGTCATGCTTGAAAATCTTCTAGGACTTTGTATTGAATCCATGGAAGCTACTTTATGTGTAATTAGATTGACATTGGTTGAAGCTCTCAAGGGTGGTTGGCAAACGATTGTTTTAAGGTCATATATAAATTGCAAAATAGACTACCATTTCAATCTTCTTGCTCAATAATAGTCGAATTTTTAGTCTATTGAT
Organism: Rehmannia glutinosa; assembly: GCA_016081115.2. Lineage (NCBI taxonomy): Eukaryota > Viridiplantae > Streptophyta > Magnoliopsida > Lamiales > Orobanchaceae > Rehmannia > Rehmannia glutinosa. Next base: position 57,980,838 of record CM071931.1, on the reverse strand, counting down.
ACTGATTCCTCCATACTTTTGGGAATGTATTGATACTTTTGTTGGATGCTAATGATGTTTTTCTGGCATCTTTTACTCCTTGGATCCGTAGTGTAACCAAGGGGACGTTTTGGTCAGTTGACCTTCAGGCTTGTAATATTCATTTGATGAGTTATAATACTACTAACATTTCAGGAAAAAAATCATAATTTTCCAATTAAATCCTTGACTGTTATGAATTTAAAATTAAATTTTCCCCCTCAAATCATTCATGCTGATTGAAAATCCATCTCGGACAAGTTGTTCATCTTGGTTGTGCGCATATGCATATGAATTCTACTGATAGATTTAGTTTGAAGGTATTTTAAATACCATATATATGAGAATTTTATGGTTATGTGTATAACGAATGTCACGGATTTTTTATTTTATTTCGGATGAAAAGGACATGTATGCATATACATGTGTGTTTTATGGATAGAATTTCCATTTGAAGGCGCATCAAAATGTCATTGACCAGAATATTGTTATTCTGACTTGTGCCTTTTCCACATGCACTGATCATCCATGAATAACATATTATAATGAATGTTAATTGGTATATCCATTTAAGGTGCTTGGTTAAAGTTTCAATGGCACTAGCTTACAAATTGATGGCCTTTATAAAACGTGTGTATGTTTGGCCTATTGAATGAGAAGTTTGCATGAATCTGGCAGATGGTAAATATTGGCCTTTTGTTTTACATTTCTGGTTATCAGGAGAATATGTTCAATGTAAATTTCTAGTATCTCAATATGTGTATAATCTTATAATACATATATTTATGTAATTATGAGCATATGATGTTACAACTTGATTAAAGTTACATCAAGTATTAAAGTGAACATATCATAATTATGTGATAGATAACTCGTTAGTCACCAAAGTGACATAGCTGAATGAAAAAATGGATACTTAAATTGAGTATTATCCGATTGTTCACAATTATAAATAACAAGATTGGTAAATTGAACAATTGTGTTATAGATTAATTGATAGGAGGTCATCTAAAAGTGGACCATTGCATATTATCTTTAACTTTAAATGGATTAATCATCATACTTTACTTAAATAGTGTGTATATCCAAATATGGCATGCTTATTTGGCTAATGATTATATTTTTATTTTATTGAGCATCAATTATTTTGTTTATGTATTTAAGTATTACCCAATGGTGAGCTTAAATGCATGCTTAAAGTTTTTATGAAATTTTTTCTGATCAAGCAAAGTTAACTCAAAGCGCTAATGGGTGGGAATGTATAAATGTTTGGAGCTTCTTTGAACCTTTTCACATCGAGAAATACGGTCATCCAAATAGATCAAGTTTACTATGGGAGTTATGGATTTAAACCTTGCTACAATGACAGATGAAAGGTCTGCAGCCATTACTAAGACTAGCTCGGAAGCTGACAAGTCTCTATATGAGGCTTGGGAACAATAACAAGTCGAGCTTGAACTTATGAGAATGACCATGGCTGAAAATATCAAGCCTTCTATGCCAAAGACGACAAAGGCAAGGAAATTCATGATGAAAGTTAAAGAGTATTCCTAGTCGAACTTGGCCAAAAATCTATTATAGGCGATCTTATGAGTGAGCTAACTACAAAGAAGTTTGATTGGTCTAGGCGAATTCATGACCATGTAACAAAAATGTCCAACCTAGAAGCATAGTTTAAAACTATGGAGATCGATGTGAGCGAGTCATTCCTTTTGCAATTTATCATGAACTCCTCCATGCGAGAATTTGGCCAGTTCAAGTGAACAACAACACCGTCAAAGATACATAGAACTTTAAAGAGCTTAGGACCATGTTGGTGTAGGAGGAAGTGAGATAAGAAAGATAAAGGACCATTTCATTCACCTCACATTTATGATGATGCTAGTAGCGGCAAGGCTAAATCGAGTATGAAGGACAAGAAAAATGATAAGACGAAAATGAAGGTTGACGAGGTTAAATCCATGAAAATATAAGTGTTACTTTTGTAATAAAAATAGAACATTTAAAGAAAGATTTTCCCAAACGGAAGGCATGGTTCGAGAAGAAATGTATACATCATGTTTATGTATGTTTTGAATCAAATCTTATAGAAGTGCTTAATAATGCCTGGTGGTTTGATTATGATGCCACTACATCATGTGTGTCATGTTATACAGTGATTCCATGTGATCCAACCCATAAACTGAACTAAATAATATTTGTTTATGGGGAACATGATAAAAGCGAGATAGAAGAAATTGGGACTTATAATCGATCATGGACATGTCACATAGATCTTGAAAGATGTCTCCATGTTCCTAATTGTGCTACAAATCTTGTTTTTGTAGGAAAGCTAGATAATTTAGGTTTTCATTTTAAGATTAGTAATAGTATTTTTTCATTATTTAAAAACAATTACTTTTATGGAACTGGTATTTTGTTTGGTTCATTGTACCATTTTAATCTTGATAATGAATTTGTTGAATCTTTATTTCATGTTGAAAGTAGTGTAAGCATTAAACATAGTGCACCAAATGAAAGTTCTACTTTCTTTTTTGCATCTAAGATTGGGTCAAATTTCCAATGAAAGGTTATTGAGATTAGTGAAAAATAAAATGCTTTCTTAATTAGATTTCAGTGACTTGAATGTGTGTGTGGATTTCATTAAAGGAAAGCAAACCAAAAAGGAAAAGTCGGTCGGTGGTGGAGTTAGCGGTTGAGTTGAAAAGGTTGTGGTTAAATCAAAAGCAGTAAGTCCTGGTGTTGTGAGTTGGTAATGTTCTCAAGACCTGCTACTGAACAAAGACAAGATGCAGGTACGAAGTTCCAAGGATAAGTTGAAGCGAATTGAAGTTCCAAGTCAATGGCATCTCCCTCTTCTAATTGGTCTATCCGGAGAGTTCTACTTTAATTCGATCGATAAATCCTACCATCCTTTGGAAGTACCATACTTTGACTCTCCCCTATAACCCATCCTTCCCGATAGATAGATTTTAGAGTTCCCCGACCTCAAGCCTCCTAGCTAATATTCTTACTTGCCGAATCCAAACCTCTTATGTATACCTCTTTGAGGGTATGATTCTTGTCAACCTGTTTTAGCTCTCCGCACAACCTCCTTCATAAGAGAAGTTGTTGTGTCAATCTTACACACCGAGACCGCACAATTTGCCGTAATGGGCGATGTTTTCTCAATTTGCCAACACTACAAACTTCCCCACCGTCACCGCTCTCTTTCTTCAAACAAGCAACCACAAATCTGCCACAAGAAGCACTCGGCTTCTGAGCTAATACACACTAATATTTGCGGTCTATTTGATGTCCCTAATCAGGCGATGAAAAGTACTTAATCACTTTTATAGATGATTACTCACATTACGGTTATGTTTATCTACTGCATGAAATGTCTCAATCAAAGAACATTCTAGAGTTGTTCATGATGAAAATCAAAATGGATCATAATCAAATTAGAATTGATTTGTTGAGATATCATAATATCTCATTTGATGTAAATTGATATGGACGATCTCTTTACATTTAAATAATGGTTTCTTTCCTTTTATATGTATTTCACATATGTCCTTTACACATATATATAGGTGATATTGTACTGGTGAAATTAAGAGAGAAATGAAATTGTTATAGCCTTTTGGGCATTTTTCCGTGGATGTAGGCAAATGGTTGAACCACATGTATCTTTGTCTTCTTTCTTTTTTTTTCTTCAAAATTTCAACATGGTATCAGAGCAGGTTTTGATCATGCTAATTCCCTTTTTTTCTAAATGGCACGATATTCATTCCGTGCAAAATCCTTTTTCTATATAGCACGATGTTCATTCCGTGCAAAATCTTTTTTGTATATAACACGATGTTCATTCTGTACAAAATCGTTTTCCTATATATCAAGATGTTCATTTTGTGTAAAATCCTTTTTCTATATGGCATGATGTTATTCTGTGCAAAATCCTTTTTTCATGTAGCACAATGTTCATTCTGTGTATTATCTTGGTTGCACTATCATTATGTTGTGGTTTATTCCATGTTAGAATTGCACGATGTGTCATTTCATGCTTCATTTATCTTAATATGGACCTTCAACTAAAAACTACAAGATCTTCGATTCAAGGTTTTAAGGAAGTAATTCATTCTATTTCAAGTTGAACACTCCAACGATTATTCTCATATTCAACTTATGGGAGAGTGTTGACAATCGAATGAATCGAATCAAATTAGAATTGATATGTTGATATAGCATAATGTCTCATTTAATGTAAATTGATATGGATGATCTCGTTACATTTAAATAATGATTTTTTCCTTTTATATGTATTTTGCACGTCCTTTACACCTATATATTGTAATGGTGAAAGTAAGAGAGAAATAAAAGTGTTATAGCCATTTGGGCATCTTGTCTGTGGATGTAGGTCAAATAGGCTGATCCACGTATATATTTGTCATTTTTCCTTCTCTCTTCAAAATTTCAACGGTTCATCAACAAGGTGGAAACACAATTAGATAAGAAAGTAAAAATAGTAAATTCAAATCGAGGTGGTGAGTATTACGGAAAATTTAATGAAAGTTGTCATTGTGCGGGTCCATTAGTTTTCGATTCCATCATGGGCTAAATCGTTAGTGTTTGAATGGGATGAACGCTAGAGCATATTTGTGATTATATTTTGAATGTTTAATATATTTTCTTATGATTTCATGTGATTCACTTATGTCATGATTTGTTCATTTGAATTGGTAAATGTTCAATATTGATTTGAAGTTTATTTGACATCCGTAATCGATAGATTTATGGTGGGATGGAACCAAATAAGTAAAAAGAGTTGCATGTAATCTTAGAGAGAAGATGACATAAATCCTACGGATTAGCTTCATTTCCTGTAAGAAGTTATAAGAATACGCAGTATCACGCCAACAAAGGAAACCAAGTAAAACACACTAAATATGCGTGCAAATGCATCAATTATATATCATTTTAAGACCCAAAATGCACGTATATTTTTCACTCATCAAAATCCCCTAAACTTAAAGCATTGCTCGTCCTCGAGAAAATTAAGAAAAATAATATCAAGGGGTAAAAAGAACACACAAGAACACCATGAACATTAAATAGCATTTGACTCCATGCTTAAGAAAACCATGTAGTTCATAATCAAGAAGTCATCATTCATAAACTCGGCATAGTCAATACTCTCTTTGGTACTCGACATCGCGACTCACAAGTAGATAGTGTATCACTTGACTCTCAAAAGTGTATGGATAGTGTTTACGCTCAAATTCAATTCAGTGAAAGTAGAGCTACCACAGGCTTGCAAATCGTCTTAACATCTCTACCACTTTTGTGTGCACAATTTAAGAATCAAAAATGACTTTTCATTTGGTTGTAATGTAGGCTCTTTGGTAAGGGTAGGGAAAATTTGGATTAAGTGACTGGACTTGAGCAATTAGAATTTAAGCATACATACTTGCAATTCACCGACCCAATTTCATATAATACTCATTTTCTTTTTCAATTCCACCCTTATTTCTCCTTTTTCATTCTTAGGCCTTTTTGCTTTCTTTTCTTTTTTTCTTTAGCCTCAAGCTATTTCTTCCACAATTTTCAGAATTTTTCTTTTCTTTTGCTCGATTTTCTCTTTATATTTTTCAGATATTATATTTCTTTTTCGAGCTTCATACATTCTTCATTCACCTAAATACTGCTCACCCCTCTTTCTTTTGCCAACTTCCTCTCGTTTTTCATAAATGTTCACCACATCTCTTCCAAACTTGTTCATTTTCTATAAGCTCAAGACATTTCAGGGATAAAATTATTTTTCAATTTTGAAGATCAATGTGGCTAACAATAAAAAGTTTTGGCTCAAAATTGGCTAACTAGGGAATCATGAGTTCATAGGTAGGCTTTTTAGGCTAATTAGTCTAAAACAGAGATGGCCTTAAATCATTTTCAAAAATTGCACACACATATGGCTTCAATGAAGATACCAGAGCAAGTTCTAGAGTTCTATCATTCATGAATGACACACTCAAGAAAAAATAAGTCTACATAATATAAAGCAGTTTAAGGCACAAAAGCTCACAAACTTATTTTTCGCAACATGCTCAATACCCAATTTTCTCAATTAATGTTAAGCAAATAAATGACCTATTCTCAACAATTCATCACATTATTGCCAGAAGTATGGTATCTCATTCAATTAAATGCTCATAGTAAAATCATACGGAAGCTGGGCATTTTCGAAAACCTTGATTAAAATACATACAAACGTGCTAAAGCGATAAACATGCTAAAAATAAAATAAAAAATATATAAAAATAAAAAAATCGAAAAAATTTTATGCAAATTTTTATGCTCTACATGCAATTCTAAATGCAATGCAAAATACAACAGTACTAATTTACGCATTCTTGACAACCCCCCAAACTTAAAATATGCTTCGTCTCGAACATATGAGGAAATTATCAAAAGAATGAGGAATGCATAAAGAGTACTTACCTGGATAGTTCCTGAAGCCGAGAGTTCGTTCGTCAAATTTGTAAATCGGAGAAGCGGTCGAATCGGTCGGGTCATGTCGTCGATCATGTTTTTTTATTTAACCCCCGGGGTTTGTCGCGACGCCTCTTGGGTTGCCTCCCACAAAGCGCAAAGTTTTACGTCTTCAGCCAGACTTTAGATTTCTAACATCACTTTCGTTGAACCGTGTCGGTTGAAATTCTTGAGTCCTCATATTATGTACCATCCATTAGACGAATGGTGTTGCATTATTTTCTCGGATTAAGTTCAGCATCGCTTGAGAATTTGTCCTTTTAATGTTGGCCTCCCAATGCAGTTGCAATTTGGGCTACTTGTATCTCCAAAGATTCCAGTCTCGCATTCAACAAAAACGATGTTAGAAACGAAGAAGAAGAAAAATAAAATAAAATAAAAATCGAAAAAAAGAAAAAAATATTTACAAAAAAATGCTTCAATTAAGATTGGACTACTTATTACTATATCTAAGTAGAATCCATCAATCCCCGGCAATGGCGCCAAAAAGTTTTTCGCCAAAAATATTTGGATCATACAACTGCAAGTCTATAGTGTAGCTTATAGAATAATGGCAAACAAGGTCGTATTCCTCAGGGATTGATATGTGAAATACTTAGGCTATAATAACATCGTATTAATAAAAAACAAAAATAAATAAATAAAAGAAATAAATTTGCGAACCCCACAAATATTTTCAACAACTACAGGAGCAACCTTAGGCACATAATCTCAACATGTTTCTTTAATATTAAATGCAATTAAAGTTTTAAAAACCAAGCCATGCAATTCTATGGGTTCAATTCCTAAAATAGGTTATTCCCCTTCCCGGGCGGCGCATAAACCATATAATAACAATTGTAGTTCTCCTGACTCGATACAATTATTATTAACTCCAAAAAGATCTATGAATTGAATGACTCCCCACAAACAGTTGTAGGTTTCCCGATTCGATACACCCGTTTATGTCTGAATTCGATTTCCATCTTTGTTAGAACTTCTCTTCCGAATTTCGCACTAACAAATATGACATGCTAATTATTGATCAGATAAAAAGCAATTAAAAGTAAGCAATCAAATTCATAAAGTAGAAAGCATGAATTAATTAAGAAAATAATTAATCATATTTAAATAAATCCACAGTTTCGATCATGCCCCTAAGATCCGAAAGATATGCTAAACATTGATTACAAACTCATAGACAAATTCGAAATCAACATTATGACATTGTTTAAGCACAGACAAGAGATCTTAGATATAGAAAGAAAACTTCTTCTTGTCAGGATGGATTCCCCTCCTAAGCCTTCGAAGCTCTTGTGCTCCCGTAGATGCGAAAGGCCTTGTGGTGTTCTTCGCGACCTAGCCTTCCTCTCAGAAGATCTTCGATTCTTGCGTTCCTGTATAATTTGATGTGTTTCCTCTGTATGAAGTTATGTTAGATGATGTTAGATAATGAAAATTCGTTCAGGCCTTGGTCCCCTTTATATAGGTGCTTGGAGAGGTCACTTGTAGAGTTGGAACGGGAACAGAACTCCGAAAAATGCGTTTGGTAAAGTCCCACACGGCCTGGCCGTGTGGCACCACACGGTTGTGTGGATTTTTGTCCAATACCACACGCCCGTATGGGCTCACACGGTAGAGTCGTGCGGGCTTGGTTCTGTCCCCTGTTTTCGTCCCTTTTTCACACGGTTGTGTCATTCCACACCGGCATTTTCACACGGCCGTGTGACAGCACACGGGCCGGCGTGATGTGTTTTTGTCCGAATTTGCTTCTGGGGTATTCATGAAAATTGTAGCCCTTTCTCTTAGCTTGTCCATAGCCACTTGAATCACCTCAATAACAATTTTGTAGAGAGTTATGGCCAAAATACTAAACCATGCCGTGTTGGAAACTGTAGCGCATTTGGACGTTTTTTAAGGAAATTTCCTTTTGTTCGATCGTTCATGCTTCTCTCCTTCACATATTTGCTCATATCTTAGATCTTGACCTATGCTTTGGAACGTGATATCTCTTTTTATCCAATTTTAGCTTCATTTCCTGTAAGAAGTTACAAGAATACGCAGTATCACGCCCAACAAAGGAAACAAAGTAAAACACACTAAATATGCGTGCAAATGCATCAATTATATATCATTTTAAGCCCCAAAATGCACGTATATTTTTCACTCATCACGATCATATATGTGGGTATTTTGACGGAGACCATCATGGTCACCGCCCCTGCGACAAGACGTCCGGCTTTATATTCACGGTCTCTAAATCAGCCCCCACTTCTATCGGAACTAGCATGTGCTTCAGGCACAACATGAGACCCAAAAGGTCGTAAATCGTGATTTTTCAATAAAAGTTTGTTGGTTTTTTTAGCCCTGAGAAGAACTGATATCAATTCAGGATATGTTTTGGATTGCCTTTGTCTATATTGTTGTTGGAGCACAATATTTGATTTATACAGAGTGGAGAATATTTTCTCCAATTTACCATATTCAGATAGTTTTGTCACACAAAGGGTCAGTTGGGACTCAATTTTGAATAATGCCGAATTATAGTCGGTAATGGACTTAAAGTCATGCAACCTTAGTTGTTTTCAATCATATTGTGTCTGTGGGAGTATCACCATTCTGGTGTGATCAAATTTATCTTTGAGCTTTTGCTTGACCATAGAAGGCCTTTCGATTTGTATATATTCATTTTTCAAATCATCAGTTAGATGATGACGTATAAATATCATTGCATTCGCCTCATCTTTTATATTGGCCTTTTCGATTTTCACAGGGTTCAGTGTTTTGGTTAGATCTTGACCCTATAGGTGCAATTTCACATCTAGACATCATGATAAATAATTATTATCCGTGGTGTCAAGGATCTGGAATTTTTACTTTTCAATACCAACCATTTTTCTACAAAGGGAAATAAATATAAATTAGTACGAAGAAATTCAAACTAGAAATACACAAATCTTTCTTGAGCAATAACTTGTATTGATAACGTGTTGTACATAATAAAATATTAATAATACAAAAAATAAGCCTCAAGAAGAATTATCAGAGAATAAAAAGAGAGGATTGTTTTATTATGAATTAATCGACGTATATTTATAGTAGGTTATGTGTCATTATCAAAGTACTATACAAGATCTTGTGCACCTTTAGAAATTTCAACCAAAATGTCGTTTTCAGATACTATGCAGATACTGTGCATGTTTTGAATTCTTAGGCCGCCTTTTATTGTAAGTCCACGTTTTTCATTATACAACAAACATTATCTGTATATTGAGCAAAAATCTCATAAACCTACTCCAACAAAATGATTGAGAGAACATGATTCACTATCAGATGCAGATGTACGATTCACGAATCTTAAATTGCATTTTGTTCACCCTAAATCCTAAATCTAAATTGATAAGACTTCAATGGATAAAAAACATAAATTCTTAAATACATTGTGGCGAAACTTTATGCAAACCAAGTCAATGCATTTTTGGGTATTCACAACAAAATACCCAAGTTTGCGTCGAGTGTACCAACTTATGATGTAAGAGATGGCGAATGAAGTATGTTTTGATCAGAAAGTATGTGCACCTCTGAAGAAATAGCGACCCGCCTCTGATGGTGTCACCGAAGCCATGCTTCATGTCCTCTAACTGAATGCCGAAATGTTTTGGGGGAAAAGGTCTATTCAACCTTAAATTGAAGCCAACTATTAGTAGAAAGAAAAAAAAAAATACTATTTTACCATGTGGGTATTCTGGTAATTGTGCTATTATATCCTACGTAATCATCATGCCCATACAAATTATCATTACAGTATCTTATAAAAACCAACACCACTATCCAACATCCCAAACAAAATATTATTACTACAAAAAATATCAATGAACATTGCAAATACAGTCATATCCATTCCATTCAAATTTTATCAGTCCTGCCAATATTACCAAACGAGGCCCTATGGGACTATGAATTAGGGATGACATGCAATGCTTAGAATTCGAGTAGCATTTTATGGGAGTGTTTGCAAAAACTTCTGCTTTTAGAAGAAGTGATTTATTATAGCAAAAGTAGAAGTAGTTGAGAATCGAGAAGTTGGTAGTGTTTGAAAATAAAATCAAAAGTTAAGAATGAGAAGGTTCGAGAGTGTTTGATAAAAAGTAGTAGAAGTCTTATTTATTTGTAAAATTCAAACTTGAAGCGAAGCATAATCTAAAGCACCTCTCTCTTGCTTTTAGATTCGATTAAATGAAGTAGAATCAAAAGCGAGTTGTTACTTGCAAACACTAAAAACTCGCTTTTTAAGCAAAAAAACAAAAAGCACTTATTTTAAGTGTTTGCAAACACTCCCTATATCCTCCATCCCACCCCATTTATCATATGATTCATATTCATCTCCATACCCATCATACTCATACCCATCCGACCATCCCCATCAAGTATTCAATTTTCATACCAATCCCCATCGAAGGATAGGGTGTACACTACCTAATACCCTATTACTACTTATAATTGTTCTTTTTGTTTTTCAAAATTAAGTTATTTTGATGAAACTATGGATATTCACTAAATTCTTAAGAAAACAATAAGAAAAAAAGATAAAAATTAAGGAACTAAATATTATAGAACAAATAGCAAAGCATGAGGGTTAGTGGATTTTGGTTGGGATTTGCGAAAAGAAATATTTTTTAAATATAAATAAATAGATATGTATAAATAAATATATATTTATATATATTATATAATATTATTTAATCAGGTATTGGGTCGGGTATGAGTAGGATGTTCCCAGATATTCCAAGACCCACCTCCATACCCAAACCCGAAAATCCCCATACATACGTACCCATTTATTTAATCGGGTCCAGAAAAAACCTCCATACCCTTCTCCGTTTGGGTCGAGTATCGGATCCTGTATTGGGTATTGAGAAAATTGTCATCCCTACTATGAATACTTTTAGGGCTCGTTTGGTTGGGTGTTATGCTAGGGATATCAACCACTTTTGTTATAAATCATGCATATTGTTTTGTTTGGTTCAACATAGCTGGGCCCATGAAAAAGACAAGGCCCTGTCTCTTATCAAATGAATTTAATGATACCATATCCCACTATAGGGGTGGGATACATTTCCCATCCTTTTCTCTTGCAAAACGAAATTACCCCATTACCCCTTTAATGTCCTTGTATGTTGTGAAAATAGTAAATAAATTATAAGTTAGGGCTACAAAGTTATATCCACCTTTAATAAATGTTCTTATCCAACATACCAAACACATTATTAATAAAATTATTTGTGTCCTATGACCCAATCCATCAAACAAACATAATAATAGGACTTATTGTATCCACATGATAAAGCTGGAAAATGAAATGAGAATTAATCATGCACATTACCATCATTCAACCAAACGAGCCCTTAAAATAAACTATGGGACAGTACGAGACTAAGGGCCTGTTTGTTTATGTTCCATGGTCCATTTCAAGTTTCTGGAGTTGGAAATAAAATTTTGAGAATTTATTGGTTTTCGTGTGGAAATTGGGATCGCGTTTGGATGAATGAATTGAAATGTCTTTTATGTAGGGTTGAAAATGAGATTGTGTTTGGTTTGAGTAGTTTTGAAATATTATTTTATGTATATAATAATTGAAAAGTTGGTAGTGGTGGGGGTCCATTTCAATATTTTAATTTGAATATATAATATTATATTTGTAAGATTATAGTTGGTGGGTCCCATTAGATAGTTATAATTTAAAAATAGTAATATTTTAAGTAGATAAATTTGACAATGGTGGGTCCCACATATATAATTGGGTTAAAATATGAGAATAGTGATTGATAAGTAATGATGAGTGATGTAGGGTAGTGTATAAGTTTGAGAATAGAAATTATAGATTTGAAATGTTGTTTTATGTGAAAAATAGAAAATGAAAATGATGATTTCCATTGGAAATTTTATGAACAAACATGATTCCACTTTTATGTATAGTTGGAAACTGGAAAGAGGCCATTGGAAACATAAACAAACAAGGCCTAAGGATGGAACGGGTCTAATCCCATGGGACTAAGATGCAATTTCTCTAAAACCAAATTATAAGCTTTGCTGCTCATACGACTCCCATGGCAGCTCCGCGAATACTCCTCTGCGGCGACGCCCTCGGCCGCCTCAACCAACTCTTCAAACGCGTTTCCTCCGTATGCTCTGCATTCCCACGCACATACGCATACAACACTCATTTTCTGAACTGAATATGCGTTTTATAGTTTAATTATCTGTAAATTTTCAGGTGAACAAATCGGCAGGGCCATTCGACGCTCTGCTGTGCGTGGGGCAGTTCTTCCCGGACTCTCCGGAACAGTTAGAAGAGTTCAATGAATACATCGAAGGCCGCTCCAAAATCCCCATTCCCACTTACTTCATCGGTGATTACGGCGTTGGGGCTGCAAAAGTATTATCGGCTGCGGCCAAGGATTCGGCTAACCTAGGGTTTAAGATGGATGGCTTAAAAGTCTGTGAGAATTTGTACTGGTTAAGAGGCAGCGGAAAGTTCCTTCTCCAGGGTAATTACTTCATTAAGTTCATTTTTGTTTTGTTTTTTGGTTCAGTTTCTTTCTAGTGCAGTTGTAAATTTGTTTCAGAGATTCTATTATTTCTTCGTTGAAATGTGTTGTGTGTGTTGCTTTACTAACTGGTTGTGTTTTCATGTATTTGTTGTTGATCAGTTAAGTTCATATTGTTACTTGGACAAGCTGAAACATTTTATAATAATCTAGAGTGGTGGATAGCCTGGTTTATTTCGATGGAAAAATGATTTTTTTTTAGTGCGAGGCAGAAGGAAAAATATGAGGAATTCTATTGCTTAGTCTAGATTATGGAAGCTTTAACGATTTATGGACTGGTTGTATCTATTATTTGATTAAAAAAAGGCCATGAGCCAATGCTTATTAGTTTCTGGCGGATAGTTGTTGATTTGGACATGAGAACATAAACTGCTTTATTTTACCACAGTTCGTATTTTATAGGACTTGAATTACATCTTCAGTTATTGTTGACTAATATGGAACTTGAGGAGATCATCTGTTATTTATCTGGTTTTGTTTTTGTTTTATTCCTGATGATTTGAATTGTTTACCAGTCGGCCATACTCGAATGCTAATGGAATAACAGCAATACATAGAACGGATAGCTCTATAGATTCAAGAACAACAAAAAGTTGATAGGTCTATGGTTTTAGTTCCAGACTTGGCTTGTTTCCCATGAAGCTATCACAATTATACATATATTATCTAATATGTGAGAGCAAATTGTATTCAAGTTTTCAAATTTAAAGGATTTGCATCAATTTCAGTTGCTAAAGATAGTCCATAGAATGATGCATCCCACAGATGGGCGGCATTTAAGCTTTACCTAGTAACAGTTTACATTGATATGCAGATAAGTGTACAATATATATGATTTCCATCAGTCTGCTACAGACCTGCGATGACATGGGTTATAAATATTCATTTGTTTGTTGGGCTCTATCTTGATTTTTCATGAACATATGCTCACTTGATTTGTCCTGCTCCAATTTGTTTCACAAATATGCTATCACATCTTGACGAGTACCACTTTTCCCGGGTTAAAATCAATAACAAGATAATATAATGATATGTAGGATTCTTTTCAGTTTTACTGGGGATTTGTTCTTAGTAAACCTCTAGGACATATGACACATATCCTTTTAAAGGAAAATTGGCTATGGTAGGTCTTGCTATTTTGTTTATATAGATTTTCCACATGCATATGGCTACTGCATGTGCTACCAATTCATATAATTTGTTTAATTTTTGGAAGCTGGTTAACCATTTATGGTTTTAATCGTGGCGCTGAAAAATGATATTCTGCTTATATATTGTTTTATATCCTACCACTGATATGGAATACTCCTATATAGGTCTGTCTGTGGCATACTTATCTGGTAGGCAGTCTGCAAGTAGCCAACAATTTGGGACATACAGTCAAGATGATGTTGATTCATTGAGGGCGTTATCTGAGGAGCCAGGAATTGTTGATATATTTTGACATATCCTTTGTTATAAGCTGATTGTTGTCAATAATTACTCCATTTCTCTTTCTCCACCCACTTAGACTCCTATTGTCTTGGTTGTTATTTAATTTACAACTTATTTGTTTTCCTTCACTCGATTTTACTAATGAATGGCCTCGTGGGGTCACTAATAGATCAGCTGCATCTGTTGTTCCTTCTGGAAAGTCGGATCCATCTATAGGCGATTCAACCATATCAGAATTAGTAGCAGAAATCAAGCCACGGTAAGGATTTCTCACTTTATCTTTGTGCCAGTTTTGTTCCATAAAATTGTGATACAACTATAAATGACTTTGCAGTTTGATTTCAATCAAATGAAAGTGAAGTAAAACAAAGTTTGAGTTACCAAAAACACACAAAAGTGGTAATAGTTCCCATAGATAGCCTGACGGGAATAAGATTAAAATTGGTTCATACCAACAAATAAGTTCTAATATCAGAAAAGAAATCTCAACCTTCACAAATCCAAAGCTGCCTCAAGTATAGCAGGAATATGCATTAAAATTACATGATTGAATATTGTCATGAAAGAAGTCAACTACTGATTGAATGGTACTTTGGTATCTAAAGTTAGGACATATTATCTCATTTTCTGGACGGTCTAATATTATGTTGAAGCATTAAATTTAAGTATTTGATAATTGTATTCAAAATAATGATTATATATGCATAGATTCTATGACGACCAACTAGTTCTAAAAATATACGAAATGTCGTATTCACGCAGCAGTCAGCACTAATTCTATAAGAATCTGGTTCACAACCTTGCCATCAAGCATTGCAATTTTCTTTAGCATATGACATTTTATTAATTAATCTCAATATTTTCTGTTATCCGTAACTAGCATGAGAGCCATTTAAAGAACCTAAAAAGCCCAAGGCTTTTTGGTTAGACAAGCTACCAAAAACTTTTTGTGCTATTAGTCCCAGTGAGGTAGTTGTTCATAGATATGTAATCTATCACTGTTCTGATTATTCGTTTCTGCTTCTAGTAGCAATATACCATCCAAGCCTTCAACCCTAATTGAGGGAGAATCTGTAGCTGTTTGGGGATAGACCAAGATCTGTAGTTAATAGATACTTGCACTCTAAGTTGTAAAACTTAATAATGCCGCAAAAAATTAAAACACATTAAGGGTTTGAGTAGTTTTTTGTTGGATGTTCTGAAAACATATTTCACATAACTGCTGCAGTCATGTATAGTGATGTAGAACAACATTGGGGCTGTTTCTTAGCACTGAAACTGATCGACAATTTGTCCTAAGTGGTTGCAAAAGATCTGATGTTATGGAAGAAACAGAGGAAGAGAAGACAAAAAGAAGGGAAGAAAAGAATGAGAAACCACTTAACCCTTGGCAGGGTTAGGAAAATTCAAAGACAGGTATTTCACAATAATCAACTCTATTAAGATAATAATTAGAATCTTAGAGGAAGCTAATTGTTATTTAAATCTAAAACTAAACTCTAGACAATTATGAGACTCCAAGGAAACGGTGAGTTGATGATGAAATATAAGATCCTCAATTAAGACTCAAGGACCAAAAAAATGCTAATGCTGGGAAATTTTTCTGATAACCCCGACTCTAGAAGTACCTGAAAAACCATATTTGGAACTGATTGGTAAAGACTCTTAAGGCAGATCGTGAGACCTGTTCTAGGCACAACATATATTTGAAGACGATTTCCTAGGAGCTGCAAGATCTCCAAAATTTCCGGTTGGAAATCCCATAATTTTTGGGGTCAAAGCGAGGATTTTAGGAGTCAGTAATTGATATTATGATTTTATTCTTTTTTAATTCCTAGAAATCTGCTTGCATACCTTCTTAATCAGTGGGTGATATTCTTTCCTTTTGTTTAGATAGTTTCCTTTTTACTCTTTTGTACTTTTCCTATATAAGGACCTTCAGTACTTTGTATTATACACATAATTGAATGAATTCAATCACTCTATAAGAGATTCCATATGGTATCGAGCCATAAAAGTTTATCTCCAAATCAATTAGTTTCTTTTTCTGTTCAAAAATTCCTGGCAGCATACTTCAGTTTTTTTGTGCAGAAAGTGTTAACCTGACTTGGCCTACCAAAAACTTTCGATCATGGCTGATGCCCCAAAACTCAAAGAAATTCGATTCCCTTTCCCAATCGGTTCATATTACTACCATTCGTTTAAATGGTAGCAATTTCTGCGGTGGTCTCAGGCAGATCCGTATGTATATCGAGAGGGGCGAGGTAAAATTGGTTACCTGACCGAGAGACAAAAGAGCGAAAAGAAGACGATGCGGCACATGCGACTTGGGATGCGAAAAATTCCATGATTATGGCATGGCTTATTAATGCTATGGAGGAAGAAATCGATGGAAACTATATGTGTTACCCAACTGCTAAAGAACTTTGGGACAATATAAATCGGATGTACTCGATTTTGGCAATCAATCTCAAATTTATGAATTGGAGCGAAATTAATCGAAATACGACAAGGAGAAAATACTATCACGAAGTATTTTCATACTCTTAAAGGGTTATGGCGGGACGCCGACCTATTTAATGACTATGAATGGAAGTCTCCGGAAGATGGAAATCACTATAGGAAGATGGTGGAGTGTAGCGAGAATCTTTAAGTTTTACGGTGGCCTAAATGCGAATTTGATGAGGTTAGAGGAAGGATCATCGACAAACAACCGCTACCTTCTATTGGAGAAGTATTATCCAAGTCCTGGGAGGAAGAAAGCCGAAGGAGTGTTATGTTAGGAAAGAATATATTAATTGCTCGATAGAGAATTCAACTTTAGTTACCGCTCCCATCTGCGGCAAATCGAAACTCCAACACTCAGGAGGATTGATGAAAAGCCACGAGTTTGGTGTGATGTTTGCAACACCTCGGCATACACGTGAAACATCTTTGGAAAATTCACGGTAAACCAAACAAATTGGAAACCCATGGAGAAAAGAAACAAATTTGGAGACCGGAGTATTACTGCCGCTAATGTTCTTTGAGGTACCCACTCTAAATAAGGAACAAATGGAGCAACTTCTTCAATTGTTGAAATCCGATCCCACCGACTACAACTCCCGTTGGTTCGTTGCACACAATTAGGTAGTGTTTTTTTGTCACATCTTCTTTACCTGCACTGGATAATAGATTCAAAGGTGCGTCGATCATATGACTAGTTTCCATAATCTATTTCAAACTTATATCCCGATCCCCGGTAACAAAAAGTCCGAGTTGCGATGGTAGTCTCTCCTATTGCGAGGCAAAGCCTAATTCCTATCTCTGCAAACTTTGAACTTCAATCTGCTCTTCATGTTCCTAAACTTACTTGCAATTTGTTGTCGATAAGCAAACTTTCTAAAGATTCTAATTGTTGTGTCACTTTCTTTGATACTCATTGTGAATTTCAGGATCGAACAACGGGGAAGATGATTGGCGGTGGTAGAATGCAAGATGGTCTCTACTATTTTGATGAGAAGATCTTCCAAAATAAACAAGTTGAACTTTGTTGGTAGTGTTAGTTCTTTTTCTACTTATGACAAAATAATGCTTTGGCATTTTAGTAGGACATCCTAGTTTCTTCTATTTGAAACATTTATTTCCAGTGCTTATTCAGGGAGTTGAATGTAATTCTTTACATTGTGAAGCATGTGTTTTATCTAAAAGTCATCGGATGTCTTACAAAATAAATCCTTATTTTTCCTCAAAACCATTTTATCTAATCCATAGTGATGTGTGGGGCCTTCTAAACTCCATACTTTGAATGGAAAAAGGTGGTTTGTGACATTTATAGATGATCATACAAGGCTTTGTTGGGTGTACTTGATGAAATCAAAATCGGATGTGGAAAAAATTTTCAAGGAATTTTATACCTTTGTTGAAACTCGTTTCAAACAAAAATCAACATTCTAAGAACTGATAATGACACGTAATATTTCAATGATGTTTAGAATTTTTTGAAAGAGAAAGGCATCCAACACCGATCTACTTGTAGGGATACGCCTCACAAAATGGTATAGGCGAGCGTAAAAACCGCCATTTATTAGAAGTGGCTAGATCCCTTATGTTTTCCATGCATGTTCCTAAATATTTGTGGGGTGAAGCTATTTTAACATCATGTTATTTAATCAATAGAATGCTGATCGTGTTTTAAAGTATGATACACCCCTGCAAACCTTACAAAAACATTTCCTACGAATAGGTTGGCAACAAATTTACCCTGAGAGTTTTTGGTTGTCTTGTGTATATTCATATACCTAGCCACCTCAAAACAAGTTAGACCCTAGAATTTGAAAAATGTGTTTTTGTAGGATATGCTTCAAATAAGAAGGGGTATAAATGCTTTAATCCGAATACCGAAAAATTTCATATAACTATGGATGTTAACTTTTTTGAGAACACTCCATTTTTAGCAAAACTTCTCTCCCCGGGGAGAGAGAAAAATGAAGATCGCTTTGGAAAATTTCACCAATCCCTAATATTTTTTCTCTTAATGATACTCTTTGTTGTTGGAACTAAACCGCTTGATAAAGAAAAAGTAGGAGGGTTTGATCTATCTATGTCGAAGCGTAGTGAGTCACAAGCGGGGGAGAAACACTCCATGATAATAATATTCCTTCCGAACTACGTGTTTATACTAGAAGAAAATTTCATCAAAATATTGGAGAACATCTAGCTATCCCGGCGGATCATCATCTCCGCTAGTCCATCAAAGTCCAGGTATATCAAATTCAATTCCCAATCCAGTTATTCCCATGATCTTGATATTCCTATTGTTATTAGGAAAGGAGTTAGAACTTGTCTTGAACATCCCATTACGAATTTCATATCTTATCATAAGATATCTGAAAAACATAAGGCCTTTATTTCTAAAATCACTAACCAATTTGTCTAAGGAACATTCGGGAAGCTCTTAGTCACTCAAATGGAGGATAGCATTTTAGAAGAAATGAATGCTTTAAAAAAGAATGAAACGTGGGAAATTGTTGAACTACCCGAGGGAAAGAAGGTTGTGGGATGTAAGTGGGTGTTTAATATAAAATCTGCAAAGGCGATGGAAGTATTGAGAGATCTGAGCACGCTTAGTTGCAAAAGGTTTTACACAAACATTTGGGTTAGACTACCAAGAAACATTTTCACCAAAGTGGCAAAGATTAACTCGATTAGAGTTTTGCTCTCCACTTTTGTCAAATCAAATCGCCTCTATATCAATTAGATGTGAAAACGCATTTCTAAATGGAGATCTCGAGGAAGAGGTGTACATGGATCAACCTCCAGGATTTGAGGAAAACGGAGACAAAAAAAGAGTTTGTAGGTTGAAAAAGTCTCGGCAAAAAAATTTTTTTTTTTAGTCCTTTATCTAACAATATTTTGAGATTTCATCCTTTTTTTTTCGTTTTTGACAAATAGTCCTTTTTCTCAACAAAAATTTGAGATTTGGTCCTCTTACCTGCTATAGCAGGTTACTTTGACTTGTTGAGCTGATGTGGCATTTTTATTTTAAAAATTTTTAATTTTCATTTAGAAAACAATATTTAAATGTTAAATGGCATCCTAAAAATTCGAAAAACCATTTTAAAATCTAAAAATTAAATTCTAAAATTTGATAATTTATTTAAAACACTAAAAATAGTAAAAATAATATCAAAATTATTTTAAAATTACAAAAAATAATACGAAATTTGATAAAAAAAATATAAACTGTTTGAAAAAATCTGAAATTTATTTGAAATATTGAAAAATATTTTAACTTTGCAATAGAAAAACTCAAAATTATTTTGAAAAAGCTATTTTTAAACTAAAAGATGTTTAAAATCTGAAAATTTGTTTAAAAAAACTAAAAAAATTGTTAAAAATCTAACATTATTTGAAATATTAAAATATAAAATAAAAAAAAGTTGAAAATTGTCTTAAAACAAGAAAATTAGTTTAAAAACCTGAAAATGGATTAGAACTAAGACTTTTAAAATTTTTACAAAAAATATGAATTATTTTTAAAACAAATCTGACAATTACTCCAAATATATAAAAATAATCTAATTTTTCTAAAAAAATCCAGATTTTTTTCTTTTTATTTTCAGATTTTTTACATATTTGGCATGATTTTTAGATTTTTGAAAAATAATTTATAGTTTTTAAAAACAATTCTAAGTTTTTACTCTATTTTTTATTTTATTAAAAAATCAGATATTTTTTTAAAAATTCTAAAAGTCTTTGTTTTTAATCCATTTTCAGATTTTCAGACAAATTTCCGTTTTTGAACAATTTTCGACGTTTTAAAATAGTTTATAATATTTCAAATAAATTTTAGATTTTTTAAATAGTTTATAGTTTTTTTAAAAAATTCATATTTATTTTTTTGTAATTTTAAAATAATTTCGATTTTTTTCTATTTTTAGTTTTTTACAAAAGCTATCGATTTTGTATATTTTATTTTTTAGATTTTAAAATATTTTTTGAATTTTTTAAGACTTTGTTACAAAAATTCAAATAATTTTAAACTTTAGTAAAACAATTTTCAGAATTTTTAGATAATTGTTTTCAGAATTTTCAAAAAACAATTCTATTATTTAATTAATATTTCCATCATTTAAGCCAACTAGGATGCCATGTAAGATTTAAATAATTTTTTCTAAATGAAAATTAAAAATTTTGAAAATAAAAATGCCAAATCACTCAAAGAGTTAAAGTAACTTTTTGCTATAGCGAATAAGAGGACCAAATCTCAAATTTTTGTTGAGAAAAAGGACTATTTGTCAAAAGCGAAAAGAAAAAGGATGAAATCTCAAAGTAGTGTTAGATAAAGGACCAAAAAATTTTTTTGCCAAAAGTCTCTGTATGGACTCAAACGTCGAGCTTGGTTTGAGCGCTTTGGAAAAGCAGGTGAAAAGTCATGGCTATGAACAAAGTCAGCGGATCATACAATGTTTTTAAACATTCAAGTGAAGGTAAAATTGCTATCTTAATCGTTTATGTGGATGATATTATTTTAACTGGTGATGATAGCTTGAGATTGAAAGATTGAAGATGTTACTTGCTCGGGATTTTGAGATTAAAGATTTGGGAACATTGAAGTATTTTCTTGGTATGGAGTTTGCAGGATCAAGAAAGGCTATATTTGTTTCCCAACGGAAATATGTGCTTGATTTACTAAAGGAGACAGGATTATTAGGTTGCAAAGTCAGCTGCTGAGACTCCTATTGATGCGAATTTAAAACTACAGCCAGCTAAAGTTGAGGAAGTCATTGATAGAGACAAGTTTCAACGTTTAGTAGGAGACTAATTTATCTCTCTCATACACGCCGGACATAGCATTTGCTGTGAGTATGGTTAGTCAGTTTATGCACTCACCTGGACAAGAACACTTTGACGCTGTTTATAGGATTCTTAAGTACTTAAAAGGAACACCAGGAAAAGGTCTCTTATTTGAAGACAAAGGTCATTTGAAGGTTGAAGCTTATACCGACGCTGATTGGGCTGGGAGTGTGACAGACAGAGATCCACTTCTGGATATTGCACCTTTGTTGGAGGAAATTTGGTCACATGGCGAAGTAAAAAGCAAAATGTGGTTGCTAGGAGTAGTGCTGAAGCGGAATTTCGTGCAGTTGCTAATGGTGTATGTGAGATCTTATGGATCAAAAGACTACTTGAGGAACTCAAGATAACTAGTTATCCTCCTATGAAAGTGTTCTGTGACAACAAGGCGGCAATAGCAATCGCTCACAATCCTGTCCTACATGATAGGACAAAACATGTTGAGGTTGATAAACATTTCATTAAAGAAAAATTGGAAGTCAGATTTGTATGCCCTACATTCCAACAGAACAACAAGTTGCGGATATTCTTACTAAAGGACTACCAAAGAAACAATTTGACAAGTTAGTAAGCAAGCTAGCCATGGAAGATATCTTCAAGCCAGCTTGAGGGGGAGTGTTGGAAATCCCATAATTTTTGGGTCAAAGCAGGATTTTAGGAGCTGTAATTGATATTATGATTTTATTCTTTTTTTAATTCCTAGAAATCTGCTTGCATACCTTCTTAACCAGCTGGGTGATATTCTTTCCTTTTGTTTAGATAGTTTCCTTTTTTACTCTTTTGTACTTTTCCTATATAAGGACCTTCTGTACTTTGTATTATACACATAATTGAATGAATTCAATCACTCTATAAGAGATTCCATATTTCCTTACAAAATTGAGATTTAAATCAAATAATACATGCTTCTCCTGAAGATTGACCTGGAAATAGAACACGAATAATTAATAAACATTTCTTTCTTTTGTTTCCCTTTCCTTTTCAACATTTTTCAGTACATGCGTGACAGAATATTATTCCTAATGTGGTTCCTCTGTCATAGCTACCATATTGCAGGCTCTATTGGTGGCTATTATGATCGTGAACCTTATGCTAACATTGGTGCTGCCCATGTGACCCGTTTTATAGCCCTTGCTCAAGTTGGAAATAAAGACAAGCAGGTTTTTCCCTATTCCTTTTTCTGATTTCTTGAAGTGTGAGTTTGTGCTTCACATGTCATGTACTTCGTTACATGCTGCACTAAAGTGGATTCTGGATTTTGCATGCATGAATAATTGTAATTTTATTATCCCATTTAAAATTGTCTGCTGTAGCTCATCGTTCCTATTTTTTTATTTCAGAAATTCATTCATGCACTTTCGCCAACTCCAGCATCCAAAATGTCTGCTGCTGAGATCTGCGCAAAGCCACCAAATACTACTTTATCTCCATATTCATCTGCCGAGCAAACTGGATCTGGCAACGGAGCCATAAAAAGATCTGGTGACAGTGTTTCTGATACACAGTATTGGCGGTATGACGTCTCTCAGAAAAGGCAGAAACATGGAGATGGTGAGGGCGATAGGTTGTGCTTTAAATTTGTATCTTCAGGGTCTTGTCCGAGAGGGGATAAGTGCCATTTCCGTCATGACGCAGATGCAAGGGAACAATCTGTTAGGGGGGTGTGTTTTGAATTTTTAAACAAAGGAAAATGCGAAAGAGGCCAAGATTGCAAATTCAAGCATAGTTTACAAGAAGGTAAAGGATTTTCAAGCAGATCTGGATCAGGGACTGGAAGCTCGAACAGGTCAACGATACATCAATTTCTCTTTATATCTACGGAATTTGGATATGGTGTTATGCTGAACTTAATCAGATCATTTAAATTAAAAAACCCTTGAGGTTTGATTCCGCTTACATTTCTCCCTTCATAAGCAAAAAAATATTTCAAAACCCCCCTAATATTTCTTTTAATATTACAATTACCCCATTAAATTTCAGACATAATCAAACCTTATGGGGCTTTTTGTAATTTTGAAACATCTCTGGGTTTTTTTGTAATTAGCGTAAACCTCAAGGGGTCTTTTGTAATTAACCCTTAAAAATAATTACATACACACTGATCCAGGTTAGGATTTTGTGTTTCAGGTCCAAGGAATGCTGGTTTTGTTTGTCAAGCCCCAGTGTGGAGTCACATCTAATCACTAGCATAGGGGAATACTGCTATTGTGCACTAGCTAAAGGGCCATTAGTCCAAGATCATGTGCTGATATTACCTATCGAACATGTGCCGAACACCTTGTCTCTACTACCAGAATGTGAAAAAGACTTATATAGACTCCAGAGCAGTCTTCAAGCTTACTTCAAGAGCCAAGGGAAAGAAGTAGTTTTCTTTGAGTGGGTTTCTAAACGTGGAACTCATGGGAATCTTCAGGTGTGAAAAGTTCTCTGTTTATGGGCATGTTTACTACATTAAAATGCTTTTAGTTTGCTTTGTCCTCATAAATGTGAAGTAGTACGTGTGACGTGTCCTTCCCGTAGTATTATTTTTACTACTTTTGTTGTTTTATCATTTTTTATCGTGGTATTATTTTTCTATTTTTGTTGTTATATCATTTTCTTTTCTCAAGTTGTGCATTCTATTACTCTTGTTGAATAACTGAGTAAGCAATATTAAAATGTGAGTAGGGCCACCTACAGCTGAGTAGCCATTGATGGATGTGCAGTTGTCCGAATCCAAATTCCTTGTTAAACAATATATTTTCTGTAATTCCTGCATGGTCTTTATGATTTGAAGGCTTTGTCGACTTATCTTTTTGCAGGCTGTTCCTATTCCATCATCCAGAGCATCTTCCGTTGAACATATTTTCAATTTAGCTGCCAAGAAGTTGGGTTTCACATTTGCAACAGTTAAAAGTAAGCTTTCTTATATTGACCTACTACATATATGTATTATTTAATAACGGTCCAATGATTAAGTGTTTTGGATGTCTATATAGTTCTCGGCTTTTGGTTAGCCCGAGAACACCAAAACCTAGGGTCTGAAATCTATCAGCTCTAATCTGTAGAGCAGGTGACAATTTCAGCAAACAATATAATACCATGATAAGCACTAGAGTTTGAGATCATCATGTGTGTTTTTATTATATAAAAACCTAAAATTGATTATGAAGTTTACTGCAATGAGTCTCTGGGCATGAGACTGAAAGAATTGAAAGGGTCCAATTCTAATAACAGTGCTGTGTGATGTGAATTGTGTTGCCAACACTTATGATGTCATAGCTGAAGTCTTTTATATTGAACACAAATTCACAATGAACGTAAAATGACATATAAAGAGACGAACACAAGAAGATTAAAATTGGTGTACAATATAAAAATACTTGTACGATGTCCTTAGCACAAAAACTCTTAATGAAATGTCGTTACAAAATACAGATAGAACAAGACTAAAAGTTACTCCTTTTTAGGTCTTGTAAAGTAAGCAACACTCCATTAGTACAAACTGAGAGAATCCTCTAATACACTCCATTTTACATCTCAATCACACATATGCTCTATTAAAAAGAACAAACTAACAAATATAAGGAAGATGATGTTTAAAGTGTCACATCACTCTTGGCCACACTATCCTCTATCAAACTTCTTGTGAATAAAAAGTGTTTCTCTCTGGGTTCTTCACTGTGATCAAACACTCTCAAAATCCGTCACTTGTCTGCAGGAGTGATTTGTTTTAAATAGAGATGTTTGTAACTTCTCCAAAAAAAACCTTCCTCAAGAAAAACTACCTGCACAAAACAAGGAAATGGAAAAACTACCTGTCCAGAAACTGTCATTATCCACTAATAAAAATAGAAACTGGAATAAACTACTAATAACTGGCTTATATTACTTAATAAAAACTGACTAATATTAGTTTATCCAGAAATTGCAAAATAAGCAAAAATATAATGTTTGACTTAAAAAGTCAACATCAACAGAGACACCTCAAACTGTTACCAGAATGGAGTCAAGAATTGCAACTAAAGTTTATAATTGAGAAGGGGATCAAATAGTGGTCCAGTGGTTAAGACTCTCAAATCCAGACTAGAGGTCTGGGGTTCGTTCCTATCACCTCTCCCCTCTCCCCTCCCAGGATATGTACTAAAAAAAGAAGTTTATAATTGAGAGCAAAGACAGTGCTTTAAATACAGAAAGGACAAAGTCTATATTGAGAGCAAAGATAGTGCTTTTGTTGAGTAACCTAGGAGTTTATTGTTGATAACTAGGAGTCAAATACTAATATTTATGTATTTACATTTACTAGAAGGGTAATTTAGGGGTTAGGAGTCTGACTAGTAGTTGAAGAGACTCTTTCCCTATTATATATCTGTATATCTTTGGTTTAATATGAAGATAAGAAAATATGAATATTTTCTCTTTAACATGGTATCAGAGCCACGTTCTTGTGGCCTAAGTCAGATTAAAATTACAATCAGTTCATTTTTTTTTTTTTGGTGCTTTTGACACAGAATGCTCAGTGGCCCAGCATTTAAAACACCCATTCTTTTCCAGAAACCCTAATCTTCAAATTAATCTCTTGTGCTGTTAGTTTTTCTGAAATTGAAGTCCTTGGGTATCATAATTTTCTACGGCGAGCAAAGCCCACTGTCTCCCGCTGCCACGCACCATCACGCGCCTCTCCTTGCCCGCTGTCTATAGCTCGTTTTCTGGCCGTTTTTTTCCCCAGTATTTTTCTGTCGGCCATTATTGTTAGTCTTTTTTTGACTATATTGGTAAGGGCAGATTGGTTTTCCAGCAACCATGTCAACCAACAGTGAAAACTCAAGCACTGTTATTACTTCTCCAACTACTATTTTTATTCCAAATTTGTCGGGTAATCCAGTTATTACCTCTGAAAAATTATGTGGATCACAAAATTACCAATCGTGGTCTGATTCTATTTTGTTGTGGTTTATGGACCAAGGAGCAGTTGATCACCTGGAAAAGGATTCTACTGCCAGTGACATACCAGCAACAGAAAAGCCAACATGGGCGAGAGTTGATGCCTAGCTGTGCAGTTTATTATGGCAGTTGTATCCCTAGAATTACTTCCCCTTTTCGGCCATTTAAGACGTGTTTTTCCTTTAGGAAACAGGCAAAATCATTATACACTAATGATATTTCTCGTTTTTACACAATCATTGAGGAGTTGAACAAATTAAATAAATCGGGAGTAAATATGGAGGCATTCATCGGGAAAGCACAAGGTCTAATGAAAGAATTTAACAATCTTATGCCTGTTGGGGATCATTTTCCGAACAAGTAGCACAACGTGAAAATTTTTTGTAGTACTTTTTCTTTCAAAATCGGGACGAAATTTGATTACTCGTTAGAAATCAAATTCTTGGAAGTTACTCAATACCAAGTACTACGATCGTCTACTTCAAGTTTCCTCTATCCCGGGAGAGACATTGTCGTCTACGGATCAATCGCCCTTGTGTCTCATTCCCGGTGTTCGTGGGAATGGACGAAATCGTAGAGTACAAGGAAGCACCCGCCATCGTGGTCATTGTAATAAAGCGCGGACACAAGATAAATGTTGGAAATTACATGGAAAGCCACCATCCTGTTTACTGTAAAAGTAGCTCAATATAAAACAGAACAACCCAACCTAAAATAGAAACATCGTGGTCTCGGACTATCTCTTCCTCGGAGTATGAAGAATTAATGCACCATTCGGGGCAATGCAAAAGCCTCTTCTGGAGGGGTCTACTTTCTCTTATCTCACAATTTGGCTCTCCGGGGCCATGGATCCTTGATTCAGTGCATCCGAACATATTTCGGCAATCCTTCTCTTTTTACTCAAATTATTCCCACTAAGAGCTCTCATCCGGTTATCTTGGGTGACGGGTCAAAACGCATTGCTCTTGGTGTTGGTAAAGCCACACCTCTTCCAAGTTTGCCCCTATCTTCCATTTCTTTACCTACCTAAATGTCCTTTCAATTTGATTTCTCGTTTGTAAACTTACTCAATCACTTAATTGTTCATTATCTTCTCCTCTAATTCAGCAGTAGTTGTGCGGACCGTCAAACGGGGAAGACGATTGGTACGGGGTATGAATCGAAGGACTTTATTATCTATCTCCACCTCCCATTGCTGCACGCTAGTTTGTTATACAACCTTCTTTTGCTTCACAACCTATTTGGGCATCCTAACTTTCAATAAGCTTAAACAACTCATCCCGAGTCTTTCGAGTTATCTCGCTTAGAATGTGAATCATGCCACCTTGAAAAGCACTCTAAGGCATCATTTCTAGTCGTGTCAATAAAAAAGAGCAAAATCTCCTTTTTCATTGGTCCATAAGTGATATATGGGGTCCTAGTCGCGTTACCTCAATATTAGGTTTCCAATATTTTGTTACATTTATTGATGACTTTTCCCGTTGTACTTGGTTTTCCCGATGAAACAACGTTCGTGAATCATAAATGTGTTTCAAAGGTTCTATCATGAAATAAAAAATTAGTTTGGGACTTCCATTAAATGCTTGCGTGGCGATAATGGAACATAATACTTTTCTACTTCATTATCCACTTTTCTATCATCCGAAGGGATTCTTCATGAATCTTCTTGTGTTAATACTCCTCAACAAAACGGAGTAGTGAACGGGAGAATCGACATCTTGTAGAAACAAATGTACCATGCTACTCCACTATAAAGTTCCTCTTCGTTTTTGGGGTGAGGCCATACTTCATTCATGTTATCTCATCAATCGTATGCCATCATCTGTTTTGCAAGGAATGATACCTTACAAACTAATTTTTCCTGATGAACCTCTACATAAACTTCCACTTAAAATCTTTGGGTGCACTTGCTTTGTTCAAGATGTTACCCAGCCGTGACAAATTATCGGCTAAATCACCAAATGTGTTTTTGTGGGATATTCAGTATCGAAAGGTTCAAATGTTATTGTCCAGTACTAATCGTTTTCATGTCTCACGTGATGTTACTTTTTTTGAATCTACACCATTCTTCTCATCAAACCCAACACAAGTTCCTAGTAATAATTCCACAGAAGTACTTCCTATACCCATTTTTCAAGAATCAGTAGAGTTACCTTCTCACAAGCACCTATCTTACCAAAAGAGACTAACCAACCCACAAATGACCATATCACCATTTCTCCATTTCCTTATACCTATCATCGCCGATCTAAACAACCATCAAGTACAGAGGAAGATAATAACGCTCTCTTCGATTCATATCATGTACCATCACAATCTCCTGATGCGGTTCATGCTCTAGCTTCTAACTCTCCTATAGCCAATCGTTATTGGTCGCAGTCTACTCGTAATCAAGTATCCTATATATAATTGTGTATCAAATCATCGCCTTTCTCCATCATATAATGCATTTATTTCATGTTTATCACATGTTTCGTGCTAAAGTCATTTAAGGAGGCTCTTTGCCATCCTTGTTGGCGGCATGACGAATGATGGATGAGATGGGTGCTCTTCATTCCTGGGATCGGGGAGTTGGTTCCCTTTACCTCGTGGGAAGACAGTGGTTATTTGTAGATGGGTCTATAATGTCAAAGTTGAGCACGATGGACAAATGAAGCACTCAAGTCTCGACTTGTAGCCAAAGGATACACACGGGTTTTTGGCATTCATTACACCGACACTACTCACCGTGGCAAAAATTGCTTCCGTGCAAGTTTTCTTATCCATGGTCGCCATTCGCCATTGGCCCCTATATTAGTTGGACATTAAGAATGCCTTTTTACATGGTGATCTACGGGAAGAAGTTTATATGGAGCAACCTCCTGGGTTTGTTGCTCAGGGGGACTAACTTGGTGTAAAACTCAGCGTTCCCTTTATGGCTTGAAACAAATCCCCTCGTGCTTGGTTTGGCCGCTTGATCTTGTGTTCGAAGTTTGGTTTGACTTCGGAGCAAGATTGATCATTCTTTTTTTATCAATACCATCAAGATAAATGTATTTATCTTGTTGTATATGTCGATGATATTGTCATTACGGGAATGATTCTCAAGGGATAATTCATTGAAACAATATTTATTTTAGCATTTTGAAACTAAAGATCTTGGCAAGTTAAAGTATTTTTGGGGATTGAAGTTGCCTGATCAAAACAAGGGATTTGCATTTCACAACGGAAATATGCTCTGGATATGCTAAAAGAAACAAGCATGATGGATTGTAAGCGATTGATACCCCTATGGATCCAAATCTTAAGCTATTACCAAAACAGGGGGGAGCCTTTCACGGACCCTGGTAGATATCGACGACTTGTAGGAAAATTGCTTTACTTGACAATCACCCGTCCCAATATCTCATTTGCGATGTAAGAGTTGTAAGTCGATTCTTGACATCCCTATGTGAGAGCGTTGGAATGCGATCATCAAATTTTAAGATATATTAAAAGGTCACCAGAAATGGTTTGTTATACTGAGGATGATGGAAATACGGAGATCGTTGGTTACACAGATGCGATTGGGTTGATGTCCCTGGGATAGGAGATCAACATCGGGATATTGTATTCTCTTTGGTGGTAACTTAGTCTCTTGGAAGAGTATGAAGCAAGATGTAGTTGCACGATCAAGTGCGGAGAGCGGAATATCGGTCAATGGCACTGGAACATGTGAATTAATATGGGTGAAGCATCTTCTTAATGAATTGAGGTTTTGGAGGATCCATGAAGCTTATTTGTGATAATCGTGACACTCCATATCGCATCTAACCCTTGGTATTTCATGAAAGAACAAATCACATTGAAGTTGATGCCACTTTGTTCGAGAAAAGATCGCCTCGGGGAAGTTTCTACTTTGTCGTTGGTTCAAATGATCGAGTTGGCGGACATTTTCACTAAATCCTTAAGGGGACCGAGGATTGAATACATTTGTAACAAGCTTGGATCGTATGATATATACGCTCCAGCTTGAGGGGGAGTGTTGAGTAACCTAGGAGTTTATTGTTGATAACTAGGAGTCAAATACTAATATTTATGTATTTACATTTACTAGAAGGGTAATTTAGGGGTTAGGAGTCTGACTAGTAGTTGAATGGACTTTTTCCCTATATATCTGTATATCTTTGGTTTAATATGAAGATAAGAACATATGAATATTTTCTCTTTAACAGCTTTAAATACAAAAAGGACAGTCTATAATTGAGCAAAGACAGTGCTTTAAATACAGAAAGGACACTCACATTACTGCAACTCTTAACATTTGAGAAAATGAAGTTAATTCATCTTCAGTCCACCTAAAGGTGTTCATAACATATTTATAGATTTAGAAGTATCAATCATATATGAAATAAAAACCTTATATTTAGATAAATTATCAAGTGGATCGAATAAGTCTTTGGGCATGACACATCTCGGTCATCACGAGAATCAAGTCAAGAATTGCCACCAAAGTGAGTATATAATCATGGGCATAGCCAGCAACCAGCGGTTAGAATTCTTTTCGTTTTGGAGGTGGTTCTTTGTCAATTTGAAGTTTTGAAAAATAGAAAATTAAAAATATTGTAATGAATAGAAGCAAATTTGAAGGTTATACCTTACAAAGTCTTTGCGGATTTTATTCTAGCAAGTTTTTGCGGATTTAATTCTGAAACCGCTTTATAATGACTTCATTATCAAACATGGAAAGAAACTATTAAAAATGACATGTTATACCTAGAAATACATGAAAATATAGTCTTTGACCGTAAACGATGGCATGATATGATCCATATAGCCGACCCCACATCTGGGATAAAGCTTAGTTTGCTGTTGTTGTTATTGTATATATCTCTACGTGCCAAACAAGACAATCATTCATCCACTCGTCACTCATTTGACTGCATAATTTATCATTCAGTCAATTGCAGAAAACACTCTTTCAATCGTAGCGGTGGCAACCGATAGAATTAATGCCAAAGTCAAAAGCTTATAAATGAAGGATATATCTTCAAAAAGAGAAACATAGATGACAGACGACAAATAATAGTTGATGTGTTGTTCTGATTTTGGTAATTGGATTGGACCTTAATTTGTCTAGGTGTTTCTTAATTCTTGAGGCCAAGACAATAGGTTTATTGGCCTTTTAAATTTTAATGCAATTTTTTTATATGGGCTAGACCTTGGGTTGAATTTTTAGTTCGGTCCAGCCCAACTTTAATAGGGTCACTCCGAGGTCCAGTGCGATTGGACCGCACTGGTCCAAAGGTGGCTATGCCACTTTATATATAATTGTTGAGATATTATAAAATATGACTTAGTGGTAGCTTAGTGGCACCCAGTGCACTTAATATAGGTAGTGATGTTTTTTATCTTTTCCTTAAAATCGATTTATGTTGGGATACTCTTGTATATATATTCTATACCTTGATCAATATAAAATCAAGGAACATAAGTTTGTTCATGGTATCACGCAGCGGGTTCGAGAACCCGGCCTCTGCCTATCTTTGTCCCATTAATCTTATAAAAAAATTCTTCTTTCTTCCTGATTTTTTTTTTTTTTTACGGTCAGAACACACACATATATATATATAAAAAAAGAAAAAAAAGCAAACAAAACCCTAGTTTTATCATAGCTTCTCTGTCAAGCCGGTTCACTGTCAGCGACTCATCCACCGGTGCCACGCACGCAAGGCTCTGCGACTTCGCTTTGCGACGACCGGCCGACACACGTTCCGCCCGACGACCCCAAGCGACGCCACGCGCCCACGCGCCGCCACCACAAAGACAAATACAGTGACCCCACGCGCCGCCACCGACCTCCGATCGTCGCCCCCGGTCGTCTCAGCGCGCCCGACCTCCTCTTTCTCGTTTTTGTCACTTTCACCGGTGGGTCCAACGTTTGAGGTGACTTTAAGCCTAATTTCTATATCCCCCTCCCAAAACCCTTGATATTTGTCCCAAAACCCTCTCTGTCTTTTTACTTTTTATCTTTCAAATTTAAATTTTTTTTTTTTTTTTTTCTAGTATTTATCGTACTTATAATACCTCATGGTGATTTGTCTTCCTCTCCCTCACAAAAAAGTGTTTGGTGTCATTTGCCTTTCAAGGGTCTCCTACCATTACCACCGAAAAATTAAATGGTAAGAATTATTTGAATTGGCACTCTTACTTGAGTTATGGTTTTGGGTCGATTGTCTTTCGACAATCTTACAAAACAATCTTGAAAATTGATGCTAAATTGAAAACGATTGGGAGCAAGGCGATTATCAATTAGTTTCTTTGTTATGGAACTCTATTGAGCACTAGACTAATGGCACATTTTCGTCCGTATAAAACTTGCTACGATGTCTGGACAAAAGCTAAAAATCTTTATGCTAATGATATTCAACGACTTTATGAATCTGTCCGGAGTCTAGCTACTCTTCAAATGAGTGACCAAGATTTGTCGAATATTTAATTCGGCTCAATCCACTATTGATGAGCTCAAATTAATGCTTGTCAGTACTGATTCTAAAGAAATGTTGACCAAACTTGATAACATGTTCATGGTATTTATTCTTCATGGTCTTTCGAAGGAGTATGGTTCTGTTCGTGATCAGGCTCTAACCAATGCTACCGTTCCTACGGTGGAAGAACTTATTAATCGTCTTATTCGTGTTTCTTTTTCCGGACATAGTACACAACCCACCTCTGAAGCCTCCGCTTTTGTTTCTCATACGACCGACCGTGGCGGTGGAGGCCGAGGCCGAGGCCGAGGCCGTAGTCGAGGTCGTGGTCGCGGAGGTCGAGGAAATCTCTATTGTACTCATTGTGGACGAGATAATCACACTCAAGATAGGTGTTACAGTTTACATGGTTTCCCCACCAAAACTGCAAATATTGCGCAATCCTCGCCTACTTCTGAAATCACTCTCTCTGCTAATGACTATAAAGAGTATCTACATTTGAAGGCAGCCCAACAAGCCACCTCCTTAGCTACTATTGCCCAAACTGGTAATTCTACGATCTGTCTTTCTCAATCTCCATCTCTGGGATGGGTTTTGGATTCAGGTGCTTCCGATCACGTGACTGGTAATTCCTCAATTTTCTCTGAAATATCACAAACCACACTTCCACATTATATTACTGTTGCAGATGGATCCAAAATTCAAGCCACTGGCATAGGACGGATCTCCCCTACTTCCTCAATATCTTTAAGTTATGTCCTATTGGTTCCTAATTGTCCCTTTAATTTAATTTCCATCAGCAAATTAACTCGTTCTTCTTTAAATTGTGCCATAACCTTTACTTCGATTCTTTTTCAATTCAGGGATCGGAGTGCGGGAAGACGATTGGAGCGAGCAGATCGAATCTCGCGGCCTCTACTACCTTCAATCCACCAACTCTACTATATGTGCCGCTACTGAATCTCCCGATCTTCTTCATCGTCGTCTTGGCCACCCGAGCCTACCAAAATTACAAACAATGGTATCTGGTCTTTCGCATTTGAAGTCTTTAAATTGTGAGTCTTGTCAATTAGGAAAACACGTTCGCGTCTCTTTTCCTAATCGTATTAATAATAGAGTTACGTCTCCCTTTGATGTTGTTCACTCGATGTTTGGGGTCCAAGTCGTGTTAAAATCTGCTTTAGGCTATCGCTATTATGTCATCTTTATTGATGATTTCTCCGGATGTACTTGGATATTTTTAATGAAAGATCGTTACGAGTTGTTCGCTATTTTTCAAACTTTTTGTTCGGAAATTATGACTCAATCGGACAAACAATTCGTGTTTTCTTGCATGATAATGCAAAAGAGTATTTCTCTGATCGATTTAATTCATTTATCCATTCTAAAGGTATTATTCATCAATCCAGTTGTCCTCATACACCTCAACAAAATGGTGTGGCAGAACGAAAACATAGACACATTGTTGATACCGCTCGCACTCTTTTGATATATGCTAATGCACCTTCAAAATTTTGGGGTGATGCTGTCCTCACTGCTGCTTATTTAATAAATCGAATGCCATCTTCTGTATTAAATGGTCAGGTCCCCTACTCTATTTTACACCCTACGACCCCACTATATGATGTTTCTCCTCGTGTCTTTGGTTGTACTTGCTTTGTTCATGATCTCTCTCCAGGTCGCGATAAACTATCTCCTCGGTCTATCAAGTGTATTTTTCTAGGTTACTCCCGTGTTCAAAAGGGTTATCGATGCTACTCTCCTCCTTCAAACCGCTTCTATATTTCAGCAGATGTTACCTTCTTTGAAGATATATCATATTTTGCTACAACAAACATTCCTTCAGATGAATTGGATCAGGTTTTGCCTATACCCTATTTTTCCACTGCTACTGCGCCCTCTAGTCCTCCAGAGTTGTTCACTGCTCCATCACCTTCGCCACCCTCTTCCCCCTCTATAAATCGGTGCGGCATTACTTATGAGCTAGGCGAGGAGAGTCCCGTGCTTCGACTCTGTTCCGAGATATCTCTTCCCGTACTCTGGATTCACCTACTTCACCGATTTGCTGTCCGCTCTCTCTCCGCAAGGTATACGTTCCACCCGTAATCCTTATCCTATATATAATTTTCTCTCATACCATCGTTTGTCTCCCATATTGTGCTTTTGTATACCGCTTTCTTCTTGTTTCTATTCCTAAGACAGTTTCTGAAGCACTGTCCCATCCTGGCTGGACACAAGCAATGCTTGAAGAAATGACAGCTTTAGATTCCAACCATACTTGGACACTTGTTCCTCTTCCATCAGGAAAATCTGTTGTTGGGTGCCGCTGGGTTTTTAATGTTAAGATAGGTCCTAATGGCCAAGTTGATCGCTTAAAAGCTCGATTAGTGGCCAAGGGATATACACAAGTCTATGGTCAAGATTACAGTGATACTTTTTCTCCTGTCGCAAAAATGTCATCTGTTCGTTTATTTTTAGCCATGGCCGCAATGAAACGTTGGCCACTCTTTCAGTTAGATATCAAGAATGCATTTTTGCATGGTGACTTAGAGGAGGAGATTTACATGGAGCAACCTCCTGGGTTTGTTGCTCAGGGGGAGTGTGGATTAGTATGCAAATTACAGAAATCTTTGTATGGCCTAAAACAATCACCTCGGGCATGGTTTGGACGATTCAGCAAAGTTCTTCAACAATTTGGGATGATTCGTTGCGAAGGAGATCATTCTGTCTTCTTTAGATGTTCTTCATCAAATTCATATATCTATCTTGTAGTGTATGTTGATGATATTGTAATTACTGGTGATGATTGTGAAGGTATCAAGGCACTGAAACAACATCTATTTCAGAATTTTCAGACTAAAGACTTAGGCCCTCTACGTTACTTTCTCGGGATTGAAGTAGCCCAATCAA
Source organism: Rehmannia glutinosa (assembly GCA_016081115.2). NCBI lineage: Eukaryota > Viridiplantae > Streptophyta > Magnoliopsida > Lamiales > Orobanchaceae > Rehmannia > Rehmannia glutinosa. Next base: position 57,944,651 of record CM071931.1, on the reverse strand, counting down.
AGTCCGGTGTTGCTATCTCTCAAAGAAAATATGCTCTTGATATTTTAGAAGAAACGGGTCTTACAGATTGTAAACCAGTTGCTACACCTATGGATCCTAATGTAAAGCTCATTCCTAATCGGGGGGATATCGAAGGCTTGTTGGGAAATCAATTATCTCACCATGACTGCACGACATATCTTTCCCGATGTAAGTGTAGTAAGTCGGTTTCTCAATTCTCCTTGTGATAGTCATTGGAATGCCGTTATTCGTATTGTAAAGTACATTAAAGGGTCACCTGGCAAAGGACTTTTTTCACCGATAAGGCCACACTAATATTATCGGTATTCGGATCTTGATTGGCGGAGATGAGAATGATCGAAGATCTACTTACCATTCTTGTATATTCATAGGAGGGAACCCGATTTCATGGAAGAGCAAGAAGCAGATTGTTGTTGCTCGATCAATCTGGCCAGAAGTATCGAGCTATGGCTCATGCAACATGTGAACTATTATGGCTAAAACACTTACTCGTAAGAATTACACTACGAACATTGGTCTATGAAGCTCGTGTGTGATAATCGATCGACTCTACACCTCTCTTCCAATCCAGTTTTTCACGAAAGAACGAAGCATATAGAAGTCGATTGTCATCTCCTTAGAGAAAAGATTCTCTCCGGAATCATCGACCTCATTTGTCAACTCTCGGATCAACTTGCCGATATCTTCACTAAATCTTTACGAGGCCTTCTGGATAACTTATATATGTGACAAGATGGATGCATATGATGTATATGCTCCACCTTGAGGGGAGTGTTGAGATATTATAAAATATAGACTTAGTGGTAGCTTAGTGGCACCTTAGTGCCTTAATATAGGTAGTGATGTTTTTATCTTTTCCTTAAAATCGATTTATGTTGGGATACTCTTGTATATATATTCTATACCTTCATCAATATAAAATCAAGGAACATAAGTTTGTTCAATAATTAAGGGCAAAGGTAGTGCTTTAATCAACTCTTAAGCTTGAGAAATGAAGTTAATTCATATTTACCTAAGAAAGGTGTTCAAAAACATGTTAGTAGATTTATAAAAATCAATCATAGCTAGATGAACACTTATATCATGTGGAAAATGTTTGCCACAACGGAGCTTCTTGCCCTAGAATGAGCACAAGGGTTACTTTCTAAACCTGTAATTACAGTCTCTTATTTGACGACATAATGCCTTTCCTCATGAATGTAACACACAAGATAGGAAAGTTTGAGAATATTCTACTATGAGAAATGATTACTTTCAAACCTTGCTGTTGTACTTCCGTTGGGACTTTGGCCTCTTGAGTACTAATAGCTTTCTTTTTAACCTTTACATCTATCTCTATATTGATCGTCATTGATCAACACTTGCTTTCATGAAGCAAGTATTGATCAATCTAATTTACTGCTCCCCTAAAATTTTAATATATAGTATGAACTTTAAGACGACCGTGTAATTCATCCCCTTATCTCTTGTGCTGACTTTTCTCTGGAATGCTAATGTTGACGTTCACAATTTTCTTGAATTTATGAACAAAATTTCCTTTGTGAGATCACAAACTTGCAAACTATGTAATATTGGAAAGATCATCTTTAGGGGAACCGGATAGTGGTCGAGTGGTTAAAGACTCTCAAGCCCGGACTGCAGGTCCGAGGTTCGATCCCCTATCGCCTATCACCACTCCCTCCTGTGGATATGTACTAAAAAGAAAAGATCATCTTTAGGATCATCGGTGGCACTTTGTGGCATCGATTATTAGGACCACCGATTCTTACTTTTCATGTCTTGGTCTCTTGAATGAATAATTTCTTATGGCGAATTTTGAAGATGCGGATAACCTTTTTTGCCTCTACTTGATTTATTCTATATGATGCAAGATAAATTTTCATGTTCTAGGACTCACTTATATTTGATTGATAAAGCACATGTCATATATATTTACAAAATCATTGATAAGGTACAATTTCAATTTTTGTAAGCAATCTTACACCATGGTACAAGAAGGTAGAAATGATGGAAAATTTATTCTATGCATCACAATACGTGACGAAGAAGAAAAAACTTTATTTGCTTCCTCCATTAGAATCAAAATTTGTGCACTAATAATCGATGCTCCAACTATCAAAATGACGCTTTGAAAGGAAAAGAAAGATTTGATGAAGAAAATATAACCCATTTGATTCAAATGTACCTTTTTCTCTGTAATGGTATGCATATGCTTGTGTTTATGAGTAGCATTACACAAAGGGTGATACTTTGTTCATAATTCCTTTTGATCGGAGTAAAGGAATATTCCAAGATGAGAATTGTTGATGTATATATGGTATATTGTGTAGGAGATAATTAGAATCAATTAGAAGATTGTTAGAATCCCATAGATTAGTCCTGTTGATTTACTTTCCTTGTTTTGGGCCGTCTCCAACTTGTATAAAAGTGTACTCGTATCTCATGGAATAATACAATTCATTCACATTACATGGTATAAGGGCCAGGTTAGGGTTTCTTAAATTTTTTCCAAAGTAGTTTGCTTCCGGAGGTCTTGTTAGGGTTTATTTTTTTTTCGGTGCCACCTATCAGGTGCGATTCACCCTCACCGCCCATCCCTTTGTCTTGACGCAAGGACCAGCGACCACCCCTCCCGGCCCCGGCCCTCTGCGGCGGCGCGTGTAGATCACACGCGCCCGAGGGCAAGTTTCGCCCTTTCCCCCGCAGCAGCGCGTGCAAGCGCGTGACTTGCCGGAATTTTTTCCGGCCTGTGGCAGCCCCCTCGGTTTTTCGTGGGCTTCTTGTTTCCGGATTCGATTTTGTTTTTCGTTGCACGGTTTGGGCTCGTTACAGATTCTTTGAGTTTCATCTCAACTTTTGTTCTTGTTCGATTTTTTGAAATTCCTTTTTGAAACCTTTTCTTTGCTTTGTTTGTGCTATTATCATGGGTGAATCTAAACTTGTGTCCGAGGTAATCCCATGATGAATAAAATTACGATGTTAAGCTTAATGGCTCCAATTACCTTGGTTGGAGTAAAACTGTTACCGTACACTTGCGGAGTATTGATAAGGATGACCACCTTGACTCTGATCCCCCTAAGGATGATACACGCCGGGCTTGGTTGCGCGATGATGCCAAACTACTTGTACAGATTCGGAATTCTATTGAGCCAGAGATACTTTCTTTAATCAACCATTGTGAATTTGTTAAGGAGCTTATGGATTATTTGGCTTTCTTATACTCGGGTCGCAGTAATATTTCTTGGATTTACTCGCTTTGTAAATCTTTTCATCGGGGGGAGCAACATGATAAAAATCCCACTGCTTATGTCATGGAGTTCAATAAAATTTATGAAGAACTCAATTCTCTTCTTCCGTTGAGCGCAGATGTGAAGGCCATGCAACAACAACGAGAACAAATGGCCGTTATGAGTTTTTTGACTGGGTTACGTCCTGAGTTCGACACTTTTAAGTCTCAGCTTCTCTCCGAATCTGTTATCCCTTCATTACAGGAGACCTTTTCTCGTTTTCTCCGTACTGAGGATATTCAGCCACCACATCCCACCCCTCAACCTAATGCTCTTATTAGTCGTGGCGGTGCTCGTGGTGGCTTTCGTGGCGGTTCTCGTCGGGGTTCTCGTGGTGGTAATCGAGGTGGTTCTCGAGGTGGGTCAACCTCTCGTGGTTCTCGCACTTCCGAGTCTGATGAGGTGGAGTGTTTTTACTGTCATGAATTTGGGCACACTAAGTATAATTGCCCGCAACTTGCTGCTAAGAACCAGAAAACTTCGTCTGCCCATGCTGCATCATCTTCTGATATGGTCACGATTTCGAGTGAGGAGTATCTTTGAGACTTCATCGGGATCGTGAACCCTCAACCACTCTCTTTGCCGTTTTTTTCTTTGGCCGACACGGGTAACTCGCTACATGTCTTGTCTCTAAAGGATCTAAATGGGTCATTGATTACGGTGCTTGCACCATATGACGGGTAACTCAAACCTTTTCTCCACATTTTATCCTCTTGCACACTCCACTCACGTTACTATTCTTTGATGGATCTACCCCCCGTGTCCTCGTTCTCCGTTCTATTCACCTCACACCGCTATTTCGTTACAATCGGTGTTGAGTTTACCTAATTTTTCCTTCAACTTACTTTCTGGTCAGAAGCTTACTTCAAGTCGTTGAATCGTAGCATCACATTCTTTCCCGACTCTGTGTTTTTCGGATCTTTCGACGAAGCGCATCCTCGTAAATGACGTGAATCGATGGCCTCTATATTCTCGACACTCCGAACCAAGTCTCTTGTTGGTTCCTCTTCATCGTCCGCACTTGAAATGCATCGCCGCCCGGCCATCCCTCTCCAAAGTCTCAAGAAGTTGTGTCCTCGGTTGTCTTCTATATCATCTTTATTTTGTGAGTCGAGTCGTCGGTTTGCCAAAAACATTCTCGTGTACATTTAAGCCCCGAATAAATAAGCGAATTGCGTCCCCTTTTAGATTAGTTCACTCGACGTTTGGGGTCCTTGTTTACGTCATCTAAGTCCGGTTTCAAATATTTTGTTACGTTTATTGACGATTTTTCTCGTTTTACTTGGATTTATTTTATGAAAAGTCGCTCAAGTATTTCATCACTTCTCTTCCTTTTGTCTTTGATTCAAACTCGATTTTCTACACATATTCAAACGCTACGCAGCTGACAATGCTAAAGAATTCTTGTCTACTACATTTCAAATCATATATGCTTCAACATGGTATTTTGCATGAAACTTCTTGTGTAGACACACCACCAAAAATGGTGTTGCCGAACGAAAGAATCGGCATCTCCTTGAGGTTGCTCGAGCACTTATTATTTCACATGAATGTTCCTAAACCATTTTGGGCGATCTTTCTCCACCGCTTGTTTCTCATTAACCGTATGCCATCGGTGATTTTAGATAATGTTGTCTCTTTTTCTATCCTGTTTCTGACAAAACTGTTTTCCCAATCGCACCTAAGATTTTTGGTAGACATGCTTTGTTCATGATACGAGACCTCATCTCACCAAACTAGATCCAAAGTCACTCAAATGTGTCTTCCTCGGTACTCTCGTGTGCAAAAGGGATATCGTTGTTTTTCTCCTACACTCAATCGCTATATTGTGTCTCGGGATGTTACATTCAATGAACAACTCCCATACTTTTCTCGCTTCGTGTCGCCTCGTGCGGAGAGGGATGATGATGTTTTGGTCTACTTCCGTTCTGTCGTTCCCCCCGATGTCTCACCCGACGCCTCGACCCCGATTACTCGGTCTACACTCGACGCCAACAACCTACTCCAACCGCTGAGGCGATTCATGTCCTTTGCCTCCGCTTTGCTTTGGTGGAAGATCCCGTACCACCTTCTAACCCTCCCCGATGATCTTCCCATTGCTCTTCGGAAAGGTAAACGCGCATGTACCTATCCTATTAGCTTCGTTGTTTCCTATGACCATTTGTCTCGCATCTTCTTGTTCCTTTATTGCGAAAATAGATTCTATCTCTATTCCTAAAACTGTTGGTGAAGCTTTGGCCCGTTAAGTTGGCGTCTTTGCTATGGTTGAGAAATGAATGCACTTGACCATAATGGCACTTGGACTTTGGTAGACTTGCCCGTTGGCAAAAAGCGCATTGGGTGTAAATGGGTGTTCCACGATTAAAGTAAATCCCGATGGTTCTCACCTCTCGTCTTAAAAGCCCGACTTGTCGCTAAAGGGTATGCATGGACATATGGCACTCGATTACTCGAGACATTCTCTCCTCGTGGCCAAACTCATACTTGTTACATTTTCATATCTCTTTTGACCACTTTTTGATCGGCCTTTGCACCAATTAGACATTAAAAATGCTTTTCTTCATGGTTTCCTTCAAGAGGAGGTTTATATGGAGCAACCGCCGGTTTCGTTGCTCAGGGGGAGTATGGGAAAGTATGTCATCTTCGCAAATCCTTATACGGTTTGAAACAGAGTCCTCGGGCTTGGTTCGACAGATTTAGTCAGATCATTCTGAAATTTGGCTTAATAAGATGTAAATCTGATCATTCAGTGTTTTACAAGCGCTCTGAGCATGGGATGATTTTGCTGGTTGTTTATGTTGATGATATTGTAATTACAGGGAATGATAGTGTCGGGATTTCAGGGCTAAAGTCGTTCCTCCACTCCCAATTTCAGACAAAGGACTTGGGATCTCTCAAGTATTTTCTAGGAGTGGAAATAATGAGAAGCAAGAGAGGAATCTTCCTCTCTCAGAGAAAATATGTGCTTGACTTACTCAAGGAAACTGGGAAATTAGGGGCTAAGCCTTGCAGTACCCCAATGGCTCCCAACTTGCAACTTGAAAAAGACACTGGTGCCCCGTTCCATGATCCTGAGCGGTATCGACGACTTGTGGGGAAGTTGAATTATCTTACTGTAACACGTCCTGACATTGCGTTTGCAGTAAGTGTTGCTAGCCGATTTATGTCTGCTCCTACTGTTAGTCATTGGGCACTTCTTGAACATATTTTGTGTTATCTGAAAGGGGCTCCTGGACGCGGATTATTCTATGGGCGACATGGACATTCAAAGGTGGAATGTTATACCGGGTTAATTGAATCATATTCTGATGCCGACTATGCAGGTTGTAAAGATGATAGAAGATCCACTTCAGGATATTGTATCTTTGTGGGAGGTAATCTTGTCTCATGGAGGAGTAAGAAACAAAATGTTGTTTCTCGGTCAGTCGCTGAAGCAGAATATCGATCCATGGCTGATTCGGTATGTGAAATTGTATGGATACATCAATTACTAAAGGAAGTAGGTTATGAGCCTACTCTTCCTGCTAAACTTTGGTGTGACAACCAAGCTGCACTCCACATTGCATCAAATCCTGTATTTCATGAACGAACCAAGCATATTGAAATAGACTGTCATTTTGTTCGTGATAAAGTCGAAGAAGGGTTCGTCTCTACGGGCTATGTCAAATCCGAAGACCAGTTGGGAGACATATTCACTAAAGCAGTGAATGGAGTACGAATGAACAATATTTGTAACAAGCTGGGCATCATTGATATATATGCTCCAGCTTGAGGGGGAGTGTTGATGTATATATGGTATATTGTGTAGGAGATAATTAGAATCAATTAGAAGATTGTTAGAATCCCATAGATTAGTCTGTTGATTTACTTTCCTTGTTTTGGCTGTCTCCAACTTGTATATAAGTGTACTCGTATCTCATGGAATAATACAATTCATTCAGATTACAAGAATAATAAAGAAGAACAATATTGTCAAAACTGTATACTTGATAATTGAGAAAGGAATGAGTAAGCATCAGCCTTTGCCAACAGAAGCTGGGTTTTATTGGAGAAATGCAACCTGAATTGTGTAATTTTGGATAAAAATTTGAACCCAGTGCCTTTGTTTCCAAATATATTTATAAGTAGTTGATAATTTCTACTGAAATTTACAAACATGTCTAAGGTATCAATTTTGAATAACTGTGTTGATATCCATTACTGCCACATAGAAGTTGCATTTAGGCCTACTCATTTTGATCATGCCTGTTTTCTTTATCATATGGAGAAGGTCCTGGGAATATGTTAAAAAGCTGATGTTAGAATTCTGGAGCATAGAAACTAATGATATTTCACTTTTCTTGTCTTTGAGTCATCATGTTCTCTGCCTGAGTGCAATCCTCGAAAAGTAAATTCCTGTCAAAATTGAAACTTACATTAGTGCCTATATCCATTATATCTAGAAGATTAAATAAGGCTTGATATTACCCTTGACATACTCGCACATATTGCATACAAAGTGGCAATAGATCAGCGCCAATCAACTTTATTTGCTTAGGTATGAGCTTTAGCTTGTTGGTAATGGGTATTTGATTACCTTGATTAATGATTAAAATCTGACCATCTTGTCATTGATTACATTTCCAATGAGAGTAAATTCCAAAAAAAAAAAAAAAAAAAGGGTCTAGACTGATGTAGTTGTTATTTAATTCTATCTTTCAGGGTTTGAACATTTGAACACTTGAATTTGACTTAAGAGGATCATTACTTATTTATGTAGAATGTCTATTTAGAGATTAGGATGTCCTAAATGGACAATATGTTAAGTATTGATGAGCTCTTCTAAATCAAACTTGAATTTGCAATATTGCTGGAAAGTGACATTGTAAGAAATAGCAAACTAATTAAATGCAGAGTATGAGATGAAAAGGATTTCTCTGCATGAAGTAAAACACCAAAGTGCTAATCCTCAATGTACTTAATATACTATGGATATGGATGTATACATAAGAAACTTGTTGCATAAATATGTTGCGAATGTGATGCAAATGGATTAGAACAACAACTAAGCCTTATCCCACTATGTGGGGTAAGGCTATATGGATCATATCATCGTTTACGGTCAAAAGCCATATTTTTATTTATTTCTAGATATAACATGTCTTTTTTAATAGTTTCTTTCCAAGTTTTTTTTAGGTCTTCCCTTGCCTTTTTAATTTGGGTGAGTGATTCTGCCTTCCGCTCATGCAAATGGATTAGCTTACGCAAAAAATGTCGGTATCTTTTCAGCCATATCTTGCAATTATATCTTAACTAATTAAGATAGCAAGGTTGAAGGTGGATAACAATCTCCGTAAAGTTAGAGATGCTTAATTTTACCTCTGTTCAAACGTCAAAAGAGTGCACATATCTTATTATAAAAGGTTCTGCCAATATATGGTCATTTCTATGTTCATCCATGGCTGCCAATTGTAATTCCTCATTCTCTAAGAATGAAAAACCAATTTGTGATGGGGCTGACGGAGATTCTCATTCTCATCTAGCTACGTGGGAAATTGTTGCAAAACCTAAGGAAGTTGGAGGTCTGGGAATAGGAAATATCTGCTTGAGAAATAGGGCATTGCTAGGAAAATGGTGGTGGAGATTCAACAATGAGAGGAATTCTTTGTGCGGTAGGGTAATTGTTAGTAAGTATGGAATGTAGAACTATAATTGGGATGCGGGATTAGCGTGTAGGACGACTTTTAGGAGTCCATGGAAATTCATTTCCAAGGTATACCCAACTTTCCTTCAATCAATGGAGATAGCACTCAGAGGGGGTAATAAAGTAAGGTTTTGGGAGGATCAGTGGCATGGGGATGTCTCTTTTTCAGGAAGGTTTCCATCTCTATATCAAATTTCTCAGCTTCATCAAAAGCCTATCACGCCATTTGTTCAGTTCTCTTCTTCAAATGCTCAATCATTATCATGGAACTTCCACTTCCGCCATAATTCGAGGGATTCAGAACTCACTGATATGATCACATTATTGGGATTATGGGTAAGTGCCGATACCTTCAAAAGTTCAATTGTTCTCATGGTTGGTGATTATGGGTAAGTTACCTACTTGTGACATAGTACTAAAAGAAATCCGCATATTCTTCTACATCCAAATTGGTGTGCACTGTGCAGGAAAGAGTCAGAGACTCAAGAACACATTTTTTTTGCACTATTCATATGTGAGGAAATTATGGTCCAAGACTTTAACTGAGTTCGATTTTGTTTGGGTGACTCCTCGGTCGGCTTCGGATCTTTTTATGGTGGATTTAGGATGGTACTTGGGAAGCAAATGAGAGATTTTATGGAGAGGAATTATTCCTATTGTATGTTGGTCTGTTTGGTTGGAAAGAAACAATAGAATTTTCAACGATGGTGAAGAGTCGGTATTAGAGTGTTGGGATAGGATTAAGGTTAGGGTAGCTTCATGGATAATAGGGCATAAAGAATTTAGTCATTTGCTCATTTCAGACTTGATTAGATATTGGAAGTTAGCTTTATGAAGTATTATTAGTTCAGATATGAGACATCTTGTGTGGATTCCTTATCCGCTTATTGTAACTCCTTCTTGTAACTCTTTATTAAATTAATAAAATTATTGTTTCTTTTACAAAAAAAACCAATTTGTGTATATTGTTGCAAAAACTCACCTCATGTTTGAGTTCTGATTGATGCAGATGATAATAATTCGGGAAGAAAAATGTTGGGAATGCATCTTGATAGAAATCAGAGCTTATTTTATGTGGAAGTTCCTGGGGGAACAATCTTGTCACACGTCGTTGAGGAGAATGAAAAATTTCCTGCTCAATTTGGTCGAGAGGTAAAAATATGAAACTGATGTAAATGTCAAGGTTTACTATAGCTCCCCCCTCTTCTAATTTATTACGGTGAACTTTCATTCACCAAATCATAACAGATGTTCATTTTCACCCTTTGTTGTTAAGAGCAAATAACCGGATGGTGTTACTTCCATCCTCTGTTACCATATCATATAGTTTCTGACACAATAGGACTCTTACCGAACACCAGAACCCAATCTGACTGTCCTTAAGAATCAGCACAGGGCTGTTGATACGCATGATATAAGTTGTGATTACGACTAAATATATTAGCAAAATAAGATTTTTTTTGCATGTACATTATTATGCTTGGTGATAATAGATACTCTTCCACTAAATGAGGCTCTCCATTTTTCTTCTATGCTGAGTATTTTTGAAGCATCGTTGTATGAGTTTTCCTGTTTTGTTGACATGTTTAAAAATCTATGCCCAAGTCACTCACCATTTTTCTCCAAATCCAAGTCAAAAAATTTGAGAATTCTCATATTTGAAACCACAAATAATTGCAACCAATATATGATTTGAGTTCAGGCAATCTATTTTGTTATTTATTTATTTATTAATCTTCTTAATTAATTATTTATGCATTTTTTGACCTAGATAATTGATTTGCTGAACTAATCAGCGGGTAAAAAGAGTTGTCTACTGATGGACTGCTTGAGTAAAGAACGGGATTGCGTGGAGCCTTTTTTTTTAAAAATGTCAATCACCATCTTATAACTAGTTTAAGTCCCTAAATGGTAGTTTGTTTATGTATCTCTACTACCAAATAATTTTTTTATTTGATAATTTAATGATAGTTACCCGCGAACGAGTGGTTAAGTAAAATAAAAACCATTTTTGGTACTTCCGTTATTTATTCTCAAGTTAATCAGCCTGTGAAATATCACCTATGTGAGGAGGAAGAAAAGGATGGATTAATTGATTAAATTCGGAACACCCCTGAAACTTGTGGCAGTATGCTGTCGCACGAAGGGGATTCTTCCATAATTGGCTATAGGTTGATGGCCATTTGTCTTATTTTCCCCTTGAGATATGGAATTTAATTTTAACCTTTATGTTTCCATTTATCCTGCAAATAAATCCGTATCTGATTTCTTTAGAAATTTCAACTTAATCGTGTTGGTTAATATCACCCATGTATGTTCATCATTGTAGGTTCTGGCTGGGTTATTGAATATGGCTGATAAGGCTGATTGGAGGAATTGCCAGCTCAGTAAAGACGAAGAAACAAAAATGGCGGACAATTTTAAGAGTCAATTTAAGGAGTGTGATCCAAATAGCTGATACTTACAAGTTCAGGTATGGTATACCAGAATTCTGAATATTGTTTTTCTGATTTTATTGTTGTCTTTGTTTGCATTCAACCTTTAGACTGGCACTAGCGGTTGTGGCTGTTTAACTTGTGTAACCTTTGTGCACTATCCGTAAATGATTTGGGCAAAAATACAATATTTGTTGAACCCTCTATATTGCTTCAGTTCATGGTTGATCCAGGATCCAGCAGCTTATCGGATCTGCTAAGGAGGCATTGTCTGCTTTTGGCCGTCCTAATATCAAGATGCACTTGATTTCTGGCATTGAGATTAAACTTGGTCAAATCTTTTAGCAGCCATTCAGAACTTACCGTCAAAGGGAATTTTTGAATTCTCCAGTTTATGTGACGATGACTTGCTTCTGGCGTTATTCTTACTCAGGCTAGCAAAGATGGATATGTGGATTTGCAGATTTTCACTGTTTATTTTATACATCCTAGTTGTCGAAAAGCGATATCTGTAACTTTTTTATATTGTATTGCTTTCTGTGTATTTTCTTGACTTGCTTTTCCTTAGTGTTGGATGTGAGCAGCAAAGGCATGAGGTTGTTGCTAACTAAAAATATAAAACTGTAATGATGATGATAAACATAAAATTGGTGCTCATGCAGTATCTCTAATTTTCTCTGTCTTTTTATTTTTTATTTTTTTCTGTTGGGGAATATGTCTGAATATAATTTCCATTTGTTACAGCGTCAATCGAACTATTGATGAACTTGTTAGTTATTCTCAACCATGTTTTGCCATAATTTACATATTGTATTTGTTTTTTGTTATTTCAGTATTAATATTATTAAAATATGTGAAAAAAGTTTTATAAGTTTATTGTTCCACTCATAGAAAAAGACCAACACTATCTATTTATCATTACGTACTGCAAAAATGATAGTGCTTGGTTGATTATATTTTTATAATACTTGTTTTATGGAGTTTTCTGTATAAAATGATGGAAATATTTATAAATACGAAAATAAATTTGCTAGGTAAATAGAGAAACATGAAACACCAGTAGGTTTGTGTTTGTGGTGTGAATAAATTACCATATTCATGCTGAAATCGACTCCTTACATAAAATGCATTTTCGTCCAACGTTGAGTTTCTGAGAGCAGCATAAATAGACCGTTAGGGATGGCAATGGGGCGAGTTGGGTATCTATAGAACCAGATCCGTCCCGTCCTTAGAACGGGCCGGGGGCGGTTGGCCCGTCATACCCCAAATTAAATAAACTTAATTAATAAAAAGAAAGAAAAAAGTATTTAATTTTAGTATATTTATAAAATATTCTTTACAAATGTTATTTTCAATTTATAAATGTTAGATATAATATTAAAAAATAAATATTATATATGCAAAATACATAATAAATATATTAATAAACTAGACGGGCGGGGGGGGGTGGGACGGAAGTGACACTCTAATCTGCCCGCCGTGAGTCGCGGGCCTGGCCAATCGACCCGACCCAAACGGGGTAGGTACCCGCGGGTCGGGGCGAAATTGCCATCCCCATAGACTGTTACAGGACACATGGTCCATAGAAGTATCAGGGGAAATTTTCAACTTTGATGTTAGTTAGTGTCCATGAGAATAAAAATTGATCTTAAAGAAAGAAATCAGCAAATAAATAGACAGTTTATAAATGAGGAGGGTGGTACTTAAACTCTATAAATAAACATTTATTGCGTTGACATAAATAAATATAACATACCCATCAGTTTGATATGAAGTTTGGAAATAAGAAAAAAAATGATATTTCTAATGAGAATGCATAAATGCATTTTTGTTATAAATAATTATTATTTTCTATAATGATAATACAAATATATATTGAGAAATATGTTAATCAGAACAATAAACAAAAGTAGAAGAAAGATATATGTATTTCGGTGTGTTATCATTCAACAAACTTCAACAATTTATAGGTAAAAATGTAAAACTATTCAACCATGTCTATTGATGCTTCCTCCATTACATTTGCTAAAGCCTATTGATGCTTCCTCCACTACTTTTGCTAAAGTATATGCTAAAGTCCACATAAATTGACAAATTATCACAATACTCCCCCTTGGACGTAGCATTATAGGAAGTTGGATGAGTATGCCTCGTTAAAAACCTTAAGCGGAAAAAACCCTATGGGAAAAAATCAGACATAAGGAAAAAAGAGTACATTCTCAAATGCAAATTTTGTGTATAAGTTGCCTCGTTAAAAAACTTAAGCTGGAAAAACCCAATGGGATAAAAACCAGACAGAAGGGAAAAAGAGTACAGCGCACAATATATTTGCTCCCCCTGAAATGAAGAATATCAATTCCATAACTGATCTATCAATCTTGCTTCATATTAACTCTTCTTATTCCGATGCCATAAACTATTTTCTCAAATGTAGATGTTGGCAAGGATTTTGTAAATAGATCGGCAAGATTGTGACATGAGTGAATCTGCTGAATGTCTACCTCTCCATTTTTCTGGAGTTCATGTGTGTGGAAAAACTTTGGTGAAATGTGTTTGGTCCTATCACCTTTTATGTAACCACCTCTTACTTGTGCTATGCATGCTGCATTATCCTCATAAATAATAGTAGGAGTGTCTGTAACTGGTTTCAACTGACAAGAATTTCATATATGAGCTATAACTGATCTTAACCAAACGCACTCCTTGCCAGTTTCACGAAGAACAATAATTTCAGAGTGATTGGAAGAAGTAGCAACTAATGTTTGTTTAGTGGATTGCCATGATATAGCTGTACCGTTATAGCAAAATAAGTAACCAGTCTGTGATCGAGCTTTATGCGGATCAGATCTATATCCAACATCAACATCTATAGTACCAATCAGATATCAAAAAATGTGTTTAATACCATTCCAGTGTCTTCGAGTTGGCTCAGAACTGTATCGTGCAAGTAGATTTACTACAAAAGAAATATCAGGTCGAGTACATTGTGCTAGATACATTAATGCTCCAATAGCATTAAGATAAGGAACTTTAGGACCTAAAATTTCTTCATCGATTCTTTTGGTCGGAATGGATCTTTCTCGGGATCTAAACTGCGCACGACCATAGGGTATCGAAGGGATCATCCTTGTCCATATTAAATCATTTGAGTATCTCATTTAATGTAAGCATATTGATGGACAAGTATCCCATTGTTTTTATGCTCTAGCTCAAGACCAAGACAAATTTTAGTTTTTCCAAGGTCTTTAACCTCAAATTCTTTCTTTAGGTATTCAACAGCATTAGATAATTCTTCAGGGGTGCCAATCAAATTCATGTCATCAACATATACAACAATGATAGCAAATCCAGTATCTGATCTTTTAATAAAAATGCATGGACAAATTGTATCATTTTTGTAACCTTCCTTAGAAAGATATTCATTAAGTCTATGGTACCACATGCGACCGGATTGCTTTAATCCATACAACGATCTTTGCAATTTGATCGAGTATAATTCACGGGGAGTATCTAATTTTGGCATTTTATATCCATCTGGAATTTTCATATAAATATCAGAGTCCAGTGAACCATACAGATATGCCGTTAATACGTCCATTAGACGCATGTCTAAACTCTCATGGACAACTATACTGATGAGAAAATGGAACGTGATTGTATCCATCACAGGTGAGTATGTCTCATCATAATCTATCCCAGGTCTCTGAGAGAATCCTTCAGCTACAAGTCGGGCTTTATACCTCACGATCTCATTTTTCTCATTTCTTTTTCGAACAAATACTCATTTGTATCCTATGGGCTGTACATTGTCTGGAGTACGAATAATTTTCCCAAATACATTTCGTTTCTATAGGGAAGCTAACTCAGATTTTATTGCTTCCTCCCACATAGGCCAATCAGGCCTTTGACGATATTCTATTATAGAATGTGGTTCACTATAATAATCATCATCAATGATTTCTTGAGCAACCAAAAATGCAAATTTATCATCAATGATTATTTCATTTCGATCCCATACCTCATTACAATAGCTCAATGGGTTCTCGGTATTATCAAAATTTTTAATCTGAATATTTTCTGAGATATTAGGCTCTACAGATTCTTCTGGAGCATGCTTACTAGTATCAATTCTACCCTTTCTTTTTCGAGGAACATTATCTTTTGAGCCAATAGGTCTACCACGTTTTTGTTGTGGGATATTATCATTCATTTGCTAATGTTCTTCAGGAACAATAATCCTGGCTGGAACATTCGCAATTTAATATGAGACTTTGTAACTTTACTAGCATCATTAAATGCATCGAAAAATTTATTGGCAATATTCTGTAAATAAATGATTCTACTCACCTCACTTTCACATTTAGAAGTACGCGGGTCCAAATGGGATAAACTTTGTTCATTCCAGGAGAGATTCTCAACTAGCTTTTGTTTATCATTTTGCAACACATCTTTATCCTTTCCCATTGACAAAATTGTTGTTTCATCAAAATGACAATCCACAAAACGAGCGGTAAATAAATCTCCGTCATTGGTTCCAAATATCGAATAATTGATGGAGAATCAAATCCAACGTATATACCAAGTCTACGTTATGGACCCATTTTTGTCCTCTCGAGGAGGTGGAATCGACACACGAACAAAGACACCCGAATGTGAGTAGGTGTGAAATATTTGGCTCAAAACCAAGAGTTAATTGTATGGGGGAATGCATATGATAAGCGGTAGGGCGTGTCGATAAGTCTGCCGATGCATGCAATCTTGCATGACCCCATGCTATACTAGTGAGCTTTGATCTCATAATAATGTACGAGTAATGACCGAACTCGTTTAATCAGGGATTCTGCCATCCCATTATGAGTATGAACATGTACTACTAGATGTTCAACATTAATTCCCAGTGCTGCGCAATATTCATCAAATTTTTTTGATGTAAATTCTCCGGCATTATCCATTCTTATTATTCTTAATAGGATAATCAGGAAAATGTGCTCGTACTTTAATAATTTGTGCTAATAATCGAGCAAATGCAACATTTCTAGTAGATAATAAGCATCCACGTGACCATCTGCATGATGCATCTATTAAGACCATAAAATATCTAAATGGTCCGCTTACTGGATGTATTGGTCCACAAATATCACCATGAATATGCTGTAAAAATGATGGTGATTCATAACCAACATTTTCCATTGAAGGTCTAGTAATAAGTTTTCCTTGTGAACACGATTCACAGAAATAATCTTTCAAAATCAACATTTTTGTAACTTTCAATGGATGTCCATTGGTATGCTCAATAATCCTACACATCATAGTAGTTCCTTGGTGTCCTAGGCGATCATGCCATAACCCAATTATATTAGGATTTACCAGCTTCCAAGGCATGGTGGCGTAAGATTCAAAAGCTTTAATTGTGATATAATACAATCCAGAAATTGTAGCTTCAAATTTCTCATGGACATTCTTCTTGCCCATTTTATAGGATGTGATACATACACACTCTTTATCATGATCATTTAGTGTCTCCAAATGATAGCCATTATTACGTACATCCTTAAACCTTAGTAGATTTCTTTTTGATCTACTAGATAATAATGCATTTTCAATCTGCAGGATTGTACCATTAGGCAACATTAATGTTGCATTTCCGGAGCCATCAATAATCTCAATGGGACCAGATATAGTTGTAACTTGTGCTTTGCATAGTTTCACACTCGAGAAATATACTTTATTCGTTAATATTGAGTGCGTTGTTGCACTGTCAAGTAGACAATAGTCTTTCTCCTAGGTGTTTCCCATACACCTAATATAATATTATTGAATTAATATTAAATAATTATCTGTATGAAAAATTATATCATTGTGAAGCAGTTAAATAATAGCATTGCGGCATAACAAAATTCAAATATAAAAGATTTTTTCAACAACATAGGCATACATAATCATCTAACTATTACATGTTAAAAATAATTGCCCATGCTAACAAAGGAAAAACCATGAAGATAAAAAGATTAATCATAAGCCAAAAGTGCTTTGGAGGATATTCTCCAAATAAAATAGGATAATGTTGAAGAATACTAGTGTAATGAGATACGCTACAATTAAGTTAACCATTATTTTTTTTTCTTTTCTTTTTTTTTTTCAAATGAAAGAAATATGAAGTTTTAGAAAGATGAGAGAATATGTGTGAATTTATTGAATGAAATGTTGGCATATTTAGAGAATAAAATCACTGTTCATAGCAGTTAACTACCCGTTGGGGGGAGAAAATTTGAATGTGAACATTGTGAATGATTTAATAGAATTATAATGATATGTTGTGATTGAAATAATAAACACAAATATTGTGATAAAAATATCATTCATATAAAAGGTTCAACCCGGAAATATATCTTCCCGGGAAATACATATAAGCATAAAAACATTCTCACTCTTACAATACCAATAGAATTACATAAAATATTTTAGAAACTAATTTAAAGCATATGTATCATTGCTTATATATTTCCGTCCCCAATAAAGTGATCAATCTTTCCTTCTAGATGCTCAAAGAAATCAGCAACATCCAGATGTGTAATATCTACATCCAGGTCATCAAAATTATCATCTTCAGGATGATCAGAAGTGAAATTTGCTTCAACATTTTTATCTTTCTTGCGAAGTGATGCTTGATAAAGCTCCACCAAATATTTGTTGTACGACAAGTACGTGACCAATGACCTTTTATTCCGCATCGGTAACACTTCTCTCCACCATTCTCTGGATTTACCACTTTCTCTTTCCTTTCTTATCATTTCTGTTCCACTTCAGATGTTTACTTGTATTTTCGTGATTTGAATTATTCTGACTGCCACGATTATATGGAGTAAATCTTCCACGACCACGACCGTGACCACGGCCTCTCCCACGACCTCTAAAATTATTAAAATTTTGAGCTCTAGTCGCATTCACTTCAGGGAATGGAGTAGAAACAATAGGTTGGGATTCGTGATTTTTTATCAGTAATTCATTATTTTGTTCGGCCACAAGAAGGCACGAAGTTAAGTCAGAATACTTTGTGAAACCTTTTTCTCGCATTGCTTTGCAGAAAGCAAACCCGAAGCATGAAAAGTAGATGTTAATCTGTTCAATCATATCTCCATCCGTAATACTTTCTCTACATAATTTCAATTTTGAAGAAATTTAAATAACATGGAATTATACTCACTTATGGATTTGAAATCTTGAAACCGCAATTTTATCCAATCATATCGGACCTTTGGAAGTATAACCAACTTCGGTGGTCATACTTTTCCTTCAAATTTTTCCAAAGGATAGATGGATCTTTCACCGTAAGGTATTCAATTTTTAGATTTTCATCCGTGATGATTACGGAGAAAAATCATAGCCTTAGCTTTATCTTGTGCAGATGTACTATTTCCTTCTTTGATAGTATCACCCAAACCTTTAGCGTATACATGAATTTCAGCATCTAAAACTCATGACAGATAATTTTTTCCACCAATATCAAGAGCAATGAAATTGAGTTTTGCGAGGTTAGTCATAATTAAATTTCAAATTAAGAAAATAATAAAACTTACCACACTCACCAAAAATTTTAAAGATCGGCTAGAGACTCGTGCTGATAACGTGTTATAAATAATTACTATTTTCTATAATGATAATACAAATATATTTGAGAAATATGTTAATCAGAACAATAAGCAAAAGTAGAAGAAAGATATATGTATTTCGGTGTGTTATCATTCAACAAACTTCAGCAATTTGTAGGTAAAAATGTAAAACTATTCAACCATGTCTATTGATGCTTCCTCCATTACATTTGTTAAAGCCTATTGATTTCCTCCACTACTTTTGCTAAAGTATATGCTAAAGTCCACAAAATTGACAAATTATCACAATAATTTTGTATTTTTCGATAATAAAAAATTATTCCTTAAAAAATTAAATTTGATGATGCTAGAAAGTGCATACACTCCAAGTCAATGTAGTTGATAAGTTAGTCTAACAATCCAAGTTTAGTCTTAAGTGGAACTTAGCCTGCACACTGCAACACAAAATTTTTAGAAGGGTCCTGATGTTGTCCCAGAAGGCATCTCCGATGCTTAAATCAACTTGTCCCGAGAATAATCCAAAGCACTCGGAATTAATTAAATAAATTAAGTTTATATATGAATAAGAATGAACCTTTTATACCTGGGATGATGAGCCTCATAGGCTTGATATAATGAGCTGGGTCTCATGGGCTATAATTAATGATATGAGCCTCATGGATTGCTTAATAACCGATTAACCCAACAATATTTAAAATATTAGATAAATAAATAAAGTAATAATTAGACAATATTGGAAAGTCAATTTTATCCCATAAAAAACAAGCAGTCTTAAGTTGGCCAATCAATAGCAGACCATAGTGACTAGAGCTGTCAAAATGAGCCCGACCTTGTAAAAAGGTTGGCTCGAGCTTCATTTTTATAGACCCGTAATGAACCGAGCTTATTTGGCCCAGTCTAGTAGGCCTAAAACACTGGGCCAACCCGATATTTTAAGTGTATTTTCATGGATTGGGATGGACTGGGCTCCAAAAATAGCGGACAGTGGACTATTGGTCGGGCCCAATAGCCGCACACGTTTCCCATCCTACCGCTTGACAACTCTCTAGCGAGGTGGACTACGTTTACGAACAATTTAAGTGGAGATCAGATAACATTACAATTGACTAATGTTGGGTTGGGCCACCGCCCTAGCCCATAGGGACAACAAAGAAAATTAGGTTGGGTCGGCCCGAAATCACTCGGCCGCTATTTTTTTCTTGGCCCATCCGACCTATCCTTGGGCCAACCTACGGATTGGGCTAGAAATTGCCAGCTCTAATTAACATAGATAAATGCTACCTATATATCGTAAACATAAAATGGGTTGGCTTACTGAATTAGAGGGGAACAGTCCAAGATTGCGTCCATGTCTCCATGATCTATACATCTCATTTAAATTATTTTAATGTCAGTGGGGAAACCATACAAAATAACAAATTTTCTTATTTTTATTTTTGTTTTTAGTTTATGGAAAAGAGTACAATAATTTTTGGATCAAGATTTGTTTGATCAAAATTGGGACCTCGAAAAATCTGTGAGAGGTCCATAGGGATAATTTGGCACATCTATTTGTCTCTATGTTAAATTGTCATGACTTTGGAGAATATACATAATTAGGTCGTCTCCAATTAATTAAGTCTAATTTTAACATTTGTAATAACACTTGTAAAATTTAGGCTAAATTGTATTTTTAGTCCTGTATCTTTAGGCCAAAGGGCATTTTTAGTCCTTTAACTATTTAGAGTTGCAGTTTTGGTCCTGGACAATTTTGCCCTTATGACAGAATAGCATTTTTGGTCCTTTATCTTCCGTAAGATAGCAATAATAGTCCTATAATTTTCGAGAATAAGCAATATCAATCCTTTCATACCATAGCTAGTTTCAATAAACCCAAATTTCATAGATTATAGGAATTTGCTTTTTCTGAAACCTATTTTGTTCGTGGCATTGTTACACCTACTTAGACCCAGTCTTTATTCAGAGGTTTTAAATGGATCATGTTAGATTTTCAGCCTATAAACTTAATAGGACATACTTCTGAAAAATTCTCATAATACTAGATAATTTGATTTCGGACTAAGTTTTTGTTTAAAACGGATATAGTCCACCATGACCATATCAGGCCCAACATGCTTCCGTAAAATTAATAAATCCCTTAAAATTCATACCTTCTTTGACCGAAACAGCACCGGGTGAAATGGTTCGCAACACCACCAGTCGGAAGATTACTGCCCCCAGATCGTTTGACAAACAACTCCTCACTGTTCAACCTCACCCTCAGGGAAGATGATCTGCAAGTTATCCGACTCCTTCAAAGAATCAAGCTCAAAGACAACCTTAGTTCGTTTCCTACTTCAAAGCGTACAAGTAATCTTTAAACGGGATAAATTAATAGAACATTATGAAGACATGTTGAAGCAGAAAGCCCCTTTTTATTAAGAACTTATTGAAATATTTATTACATTAGTAATCCCCTTTTGGGAGGAGAATACTGGTTTAGCCTCTCATATCCGAGGCTTGCACTCGAAAATACATAAAACCTAAAACTAAAAACACTCAAAATATTACAAATTTTTCACTCAGATTTTATTGTAAGAAAACCAAGGAGAATGTTCGATGTCCCAAGCTTCCTTCAAACCTTGCTTCTTATAGATGTGAATCCGGACTTGAAATGCGGACTCCAAATCTTGTTGAAATTTATGACGTCACTGCTTACGTCATATCCTGCATTATTGCCTCGCCAGCTACCTTTCTTTTTCTTCCGCGTGACTCAGCCCATTTGGTATTTGTCGGGGAATCTTTTAAAAATTTGGTTTGCGTGGTCCCCAGGGATAACGTGTATTGTGAGCTGGGCCCTTGTCCTTTCTATCTGCATGGTCTTGTCGGTCGGGTTTGGGTCAGAAACCCTTTCCAAACTCGGGTTACTTCTGTTTGGGGCATGCTTGACAGATCCGATCGATCCAACGGCCCACATGCGCCATGTTACTGTAATTTCCTAGTAAGTTTCTTTGCTTGCCGGGAATCTTGTTTTCCCCCGAGGAGAATTTTTCTTTTTGTCTCGAAAAGCTCCTCTGCGAATCTCGTTGTTGATCCATCATTGAATTCAGAGGAAAGATCCATTTGTCAATTCTGAAAACTTAAACGGATATTTGACTTTGTCCATTTCATTAGACAAACCCAAAGACCCCATGCTCGTCGTGTAGAAGCTTCATCTTCGAAAATTGCTCCTACTAACACTCGGTACTTCTTCCTGTGAAGCCGCTTGATATATTTTAAAGCATTTCCATATGGTCTTCTTAGCTTGATGAAATGAAAAGCTTCATTAAAGCCTTTTTTGCCGGGTTCGAGCCGACGATAAAATACGCCCAAAATATCTCCTCTAGCCAAATGTGGATTATTGGCCCAAGTTTCATAAACTGCTTCCCCAATCCATTTCGGTAATTTTGAAATTTCTGGGAATCCTGGTGATACAGTATAGATTGAAGCTAGAGCTCCAAAAGTATACCATTCCTGTACTTCATTTGGATGACTTCCTGGTTTCATCCAAATTCTGGGATATTTGCCCGAGATATCAACTATTGTTTTTTCTGGGTTGATACCTCTTTTTGTAACCAATTTCTCCCATTGTCTTTGATATACCTGCATTGGAGAAATCTTAATCTCGTCAGTTTGGACCTTAGATTTACCTGTCTCGTGGCCTAAGATCCAACTCTCCTCTTTACCCCGCAGTGTGTCTTTGGTTGACTTGAAGACTTGGGTTATGACACCGGAGCTTCAACATTCGTCTTCGACACCTCGAAATGCATCACCGTAACACTTGTGATTACGGTACTTGAATCCATAACCTCCCGGGTTAGAGCCCGTTCTCTATTTGCCCCTTTTTGCATCGTAGGAGATGCGGCCCGGAGGAGAGGCCCTTGCAGCTTAAGAACAATTGTCCTTGAGCGAACCGCATGCTCGTATTTGACTAAAAACGGATTTACCCAGCTGTTGAAGTCATCCCCGCAACTTCTCGCATTGAGACATAACGTCCCAAAATCTCGTTCTAGACTCTCCAGGTTTTCCCTGAGATGTCTTACTCTTTTAAGGACCTCGAAGCAACGCGTCCTTCCATCTCGTGTCAAAAATCTTCAAGAATATTTTTATGAGATTTTATAATGACAATATCATAATCATAATATTGACATTCAACTTGCCATCTAAGTAATCTAGCCTCTTCTGGTTTTGCTTCAATTTTGTTTTTCGTAAAAGCCTTGACACTTGAATTATCAATTTTAAAAGTAAACTTTTTAGCCAAGAAAAATAGAGGCCATTTTTTAAAAGCCTTTACATTGCAAAGAATTCTTTCTCATTAATATGCCATCTATTGCTTGCACCCTCGCATGACACTTCTTCATTTGGTGTGACCTTAGTAAGAATCTTCTGCCCATCAATCATCAACGACATCTTGTATAAAGAACCATTCGTCCTCGTCTTGGGAATCGCAAGCTTTGGAAGCTTTTACAAACTTCTTTAAGTTGCTTAATTCCTTTTTGATGTTCATCTTCCCATTTGAATCTGCATCTTTCTAAAGCAATGGGCTAAACATCTTCCCGTAATATGGCGATTGTTAATGAACATCCCAAAAAATTAACAACTCCAAGAAAACTCAAGTTTGTCTTTCGATGTATCCGGAAATCCCGTATCTTTTCTACAATATGATTACGTAGAATAATTCCCATTTATCGATCTCAATTCCGAAATTCAATCAAGATGTTGCGATTATCGCCTTCTTTTCCAATCCTTTTTGTGACAAACATCTCAAAATATTTCCAAATGTTTGAGATGCTCTTCATGTTCTTTGATGCTATCAAAATGTCATCGATATACACGAACATGAAACTGAAATAATCCTTGAAGAGATTATCCATCTTTCTTTGATATATCCGGGGTGCGTTAGCCAATCCCATAGGCATCACGTTCCAAATATAGTGTCCATGTGGTGTAGAGAAAGCAAGAAACTTCTTACTTTCTTCCTCCATCTTAATCACGGTAGAATCCGGACTTGCAATCGAACTTTGAGAAGATCTTGGCACCTTTGATCTGATTAACCGGATGTTCTCTCGCTTTCGGGATGTAGTATCCATCGAATTCCAAAATGTTATTAATCCATTTGTAATTAATAACAAGTCTTAGCTTTCCTCTTTTGATTTCTCCATGGTTTCGACTAAGAATCTCATATGGAGAAACTCTGGTGAAATTAACTTAAGGTCAAGATGTTCCTTAAGATGTGAGATTCGCTTGTCAAAAATATCAAGATTGAGTGGCGAATCTATTCTTCTTTGAATGTTGCCTTATTAATGACTCTTATGGCTCCGATGTGAATCGATGAGAGTGTATTTGCAATTCTCTTTTAACTCGCTTTTGATCTCTGTATCTCTTTAATAGGGACCAAGCGCATCTCGATCAGAGTTCTTCTCAATTTGTTACCTTGTGGATAATTTGGTGTTTTATGTTCGAAACCCAATTTTATCAATGCTTTTTCCATAGCTCCAATTGTAAATCCATCATAGACTTGAAGCTTTGGATCTTCCTTCATGATTCTCATAAGAGTTTTATGAGAAACCGTCGTGTGAGAGAGAAATCCTAACATATCCTCCCCGATTGTCTGTGAAGAATTTCTTCTTCACTCGATTAAATTTTGAGTCACTTCCATTGTCGAAATAGATCTCTTCTTCATAGATGCTTTCATCCGAGGTATATCCTCAAATTGATATACTATAAGATCTTGATAATAGACAATTTACTTGTGGCCTCGAACTATCGACTCCTCATTTTTGATTGTGAATCCGTTGAGATATGCCCTCTTGCTCGCATGTCCAACAATTACGATCTTTGAAACTTTCATTTGCTCTCGGTGAGCACGCCTGAAAGTTCTTCTTCCCTGGTGTTCTCACGGTACTTGCTTGATTAGACCCGATGAAGAGTCTCTACTCCTTCTTGGTCTTTGGTCTTTGCCCGTTTTGTAACCGGACGTTTTGTTTTGACCAAAACCTTCTGGTCTCCATGAAGACCGCTTCTTTTGTTGTTGCTCCTTGGCGGTATGGTTGGCTTCGTTCCTTCTTCTTTTTGTGCCGCCTTGGTTGACCTCCCATAATTGTTGGGATGTCATTATCCACGCAACATAGAGGAACTCGCTTTGTTAATTCCTCTTAATCTCTTGTAATTCTGTCTGGGCTTGGTAACACCATTCGATAACTTGGCCTTTAGGAAAGACATTTTTAAAACGGTTTCTACTTCCGCTCCATCCTTGTATTCCCGATAAGCATTTCTCTCCGGGGACTCTTCTTGGCAAAGAATAGTTGGAATCTTCCCACATTCGGTGAACAACTTGATATATTCATCAATATGACAAATATCATATAACTCAAGAGCTATAGAGGGCTTGTTTATATCTCTTTCTTTTTCATCCTCTAATCCCTCGAAATAACCTCTTGTCGATGAACCGGATTTTGAATAGTTTTGCCATACCATCGACAATTCCTTTAAGTGATTCTCTGATGTGACCGAACCTTTTGTACTAGAATCGGTCATATCCCAGGCAATCTTCACCGATCCTTCAAGACTCATTTCAAGGAGTAAAATGAATGAATCTTTTGTAAGATCGATGGTTCTGCTTTGAAATTCTCATAGTTTGAAGCCCATTCATCAATGGAACTTCTCTATTTTTAAAATGGGATGTCCAGGTTTAACATCAACCCATATGGATGTATTGGGTGAGGTGCGATCTTCCATAAGGCGTATGATAAACATTCGACCCTCCAAAGAGGTTGTCTAGTTCCCCTGAGAGGGTTTCGACCTCTGTCTCAAAGTGGATCACTCCCGCCGTGAAATCCCCGGTGTGTGGCATCCTCTCGTCCCGAGCT
This sequence comes from Rehmannia glutinosa, assembly GCA_016081115.2. Taxonomy (NCBI): domain Eukaryota; kingdom Viridiplantae; phylum Streptophyta; class Magnoliopsida; order Lamiales; family Orobanchaceae; genus Rehmannia; species Rehmannia glutinosa. Next base: position 57,918,728 of record CM071931.1, on the reverse strand, counting down.
CCATGATTTGAACCCGTACTTTCTTTCGACGTTAGGATTAACTAGTGGTGGTGGTGGAATCGGTCTTCCCTTGGATCATAGGTGACCAATGTTCCATCTCCCGTGTTCATCTTTAAATCTACAATTCCTAATCTCCAAGGATTCAATCATGTAGATCTTTAAGATTCATCTTTTCCATAACCATCTTTTTTTAATTTTTGATGGATTTTCCTTTGATTTGAATCGCAATGAGCTTCTCCTCATCTGTCATTTTTCAATAACTTCTTGGTTTCCCTTTTGGTGTAAATAGGTATCCCAAAATCATTTTCCTCCGGAAGAACTGGCTGTCCTCCAAGTTCTTGACTCAAGTTTCAATATCATGAAGGAGTTGAAGAGTTTCATTCGATATTTCACCATCGTCTCCATTGTAGATGAATATGGCGGTTAACCATAATTTCGCACTGCGATCTTTGACTTCTAAGATCTTCTGAGAACTTAGATTTGTCAAAATATCTCTGCTTCCACTGGCACTCCATCGAATCATTGTTCTGAAATTTTCATGAACCGTTTTGAAGGTTCATATGAACATATAGAAAAAGCATCCGAGAAGAATTTTGCATTGCCATTTCTTTCCTCCATCTTTTTTCTTCATGTTGGTATTCCCAATATCTGTTCTTGTGTGAATACATCGTCAATATTTGACGAAATGTACATCTCGGATAATTGTCCGGATCCATATTCTCGAAATAATTCTCCTCACCAATTGTTAATTACATAAATATAATAAATATAACCAAAAAGTTCTTAATAAACCTGGCTCGATACCATTTTGAGCAAAACACTGTCAAATCAACCATTAGTATGAATAAGGGTATAATGGGTATTATAAAAATATGAAATAAACCCGTGGACCAATTTTGCCAAGACTTGAAACTTAATCGACTAAAATTGCTCACGATAAAACTTATAGGACCAATTTTGCAAAACTTTTAAACTTACAAGACTAATTTTGCAAACTCAATACTTAGAGGACCGAAATCGCAAACCGTTCATAGTTACAAACCAATTTTGCAATTTACCCTAAAATTTAAGTACATGGACAATTCAATATCCAATATTTTAATTTAGATAACAAAATATTATCGATAGCCAAAATTAAATACTTATAATAATTAATAATTATTACAAAATGTCAAGTAACTTTTATAATTACTTATTAGTTCTTAATTAATTATTCGCATAATTAGCAAATAACTATAACAATCGTTAAGATTATTAGAATGTTAATTATTACACATACCAACAAATATTTCACGTACTTTTCTCGATTGCAATTACGTTTAGACATCTTTCATTTTTTTAAATAAAGTTCTTTTTGCATTGCAGATTGCGATCCACAATTTGAAGGATTTCACAAATGGACGCTAGCTTGATCAACCTCCAATATCCATGGACTTTCCACCATTTCCGCCGAAAGCTCTCCATATCGAAATCGGTATCCGAAATTCAATTACGCCTAATCAAATTCCACTCCTCTAATATCAAACTTCCGATAATCCACCAATTGCTACTAAAATCTTCCTTGATGTGGTAGCTAAACACCATGGGGGAGGATGTGGAAAACATTCTTTTCTCGATTGTGATGACCATACCTTGGGATCGTTGATTATCGAAAAATCGATAAAGAGATTTTGCAATTTTCCGAAGAGGAATCAAATGCTTTGGCTCGAGTAAATGGGAATTAGCTTTGATTGGGAAGTTCTCACGGGGGCATTCCGAGTGTTATTAATATCCGAAATTCCTTGGTAATCTCAAATTAAAAGGATCCGTGATATCCGATTCTAAATTTGCGCCATGTTTTACTTGTCTTTAACTTTGCTGATTTTAATAGGATTTGGTTGCTTTGTGTGGTTTGTGTCCGATTTTCCTATGCGTATTTTTAAATGGAGTCCTGCTTTCTCGGTTAAAAAAGAATCACCAATTGCTCCTATGTGGATTAAGTTGCCTGGATTGCCTATACATTTGTTTTCTAAATCGATTGTTTCATATTGCTAAACTCGATGGTACTCATATCCAAATGGATAAGGCCACTCGCAAATTGTTCTAGTCATTAGCTAGGGTCGTTGATCTCTCCATCCCTAAAAAAAGAGTCCATCCTTATCAAGGTTGGCAATGAACTACGAGACCAAAAAATTATATATGAGTTTGTGCAAATGCTTTTTTCCACACGGGGCATGAGATAGCCCAATGTTACACAATTGGGAATGCTCCACGGCCATTAAAAACCTCAAACTGAGGAAATTCTTACGAGGCAAATTCTATTGAGGAAAATCATATTGTCTCCATCCCCAAAGCACCGATCCTCTTAAGTCTCATAACCTCTTCCAGGTCCCGAGATCACTCATCGAATGACACTTAATCAGTCCTAAAAATGAGTCACCTTCTTCTTGGACACAAGTTAGAAAGCACCTCTCCCTAACTTACCTTCCTCTGGACACCATGCCGCTAATGATAGCACTTCCCGAATTTCATAGTAATTCTTTCTCTCCTCTTTAAGACCTTCCCCGCTATTCCTCCTGTTAAGTCATTCCTTCAAGGGCTACCGAGTAGCTCATCTATCGACTTCTATTAATGCTCTAGAGGATAACATTGGCTTTGTTTCCAATACGATGGAAACAAGATTGGACATGCTTGCTCAAAGAGCATACCAAATCTCCCCAACATAGCTTCAATTGATAGCCGCTTCACTCCTCTCCCATTGAGGACCATGAGAAATCCACTCTCCAATCTAGTCGTGGTGGAAATCCTATTTCTAGCAAAGATAGAGGTAAGCAACATACTACCCCCTCCTCTCTTCCTCTCACTCATGTTTAGGAAAGAGTCAAAGCTCTTCCTTAAAACAAATAGCTCGCACCAAAGAGCTATATCCCTTTCTCCTAAAAAGACCCTAATAAGCCTGGGAGGCCTCGAGAGGACCAAACTTAAAAGAAATTATGAGTCTCCTATTCTTATTTGGAATGTCAGATTTGTAATAACCCCACCATTTGAAGCTTTTGCAAAGAGCATAATATTCTTATTGTTGCTATCCTTGAACCTATGATCTCCATATTTTCCTCTTTATTGCAGAAAATTGGATTTGACAATGGTATTGGTAACCATTCTTATAAAATCGTGTTCGAAAAATCACAATGGCCTCGCTATCCTAGGGATAATGAGCAAAGCCTTGATATGGAGTTTACTACACCTATGCTTCTTCACATATCTACATCTCTTTTGTCTATGCTAAATGCACTAGAAGAGAGAGAAGAGATCTCTGGTCTGATCTTAGATCCTTTGTCGGACACGCTTTCCCCTTGGTTAGTTGGGGGTGATTTCAATTGCTTTCTCCATCCTGAAGAGAGAATTGGTAGTACCACTAATAGAACTCTTGATATTGAGGAATTTGGGCAAATGGTTAGTGATTGTGGCTTGGTGGATAGAGGTTTTTCCGCCCTAGTATGCACACTTGGGTAAGAAATGGTCTTAGAGAGAGATTGACAGAGTCTTTCTTAATGTACCCAACAACGATATTTTTGCTTCCTCTTGTGTGAATCATCCGCCTAGAGTCCACTCGATCATGCTCCTCTTTATTCAAAGCCTTCCTCTCTCGCTCCAAAACTCCTGCCGCTTTTAGGTATTTTAAGATGTGGTCAAGACACCACACTTTTTTGCATAATATTGAAGTTTGGCAAGCTCCTCTAATGGCCTTGTCAATCTTCACCATAAGCTCATCGTTTAAATGGTGGAATAAAAATGTTTTTATGGATATTTTCTCTAATTTGAAAACAAATTGAGCTCAAAGTTGAAGTCGCCGAATTTTTTTTTGATAGGGACCCCTCTCCATCCTCTGGCTCTCAGCCTTAATCGTGCTATTCTTGAATTGGTTCTTGCTACTAAGATTGAGGAAGACTTTTGGCATCAAAAATCTTCTTGTAAATGATTGTGGAGGGTGAGAGAAACACTAGATATTTTCATAATCTTGTTAAATGATCAACACTAGGATTCACAACATTATGGATAATGGGGATACTCTAACTTCGAATCTAATATCCGGACTTCCTTGTGTGAAGTATTTCTCTACTTATCTCTCTAATGATGTTAATGCTCCCGACTTTGTCTACCCATTTCCACTACCTCATCTCCCTCCCGACATTAACACCACTACTCAGTCTCCTTCAAGAGGAGATCAATTTGATCTTTTCTATTAACCTTGAACACCATTGGTTTTTCAAAGACATTTTTACCATGTTCTTGTCATTAAAAATGATGTTATCTCAATGTGAGGGATTTTTTTTTTGATGGGAATCCTCTTCCTAAGAGCTATACTTCCACTACCATTGTGTTAATTCCCAAGATTCCCATCCTTCTCATTGGAGTGATTTTAGACCCATTAGTCTTTGCAATGTCTCCAACAAAATCATTACCAAGATCCTCAACAATAGGTTGGTCGTTTCTTCCTATGTTGATTTCTCGAACCAGTGGCTTTATTAGAGATAGTCGATCTGATAATATTTTACTTGCTCAAGAGCTCATTCATTCTATTAATGCCACAATTGAACCTAGAAATGTAGCTTTCAAGCTTGACATGGCTTTTGCACCAGTAGTTCAATGGCAATTTCTTAAACTCATGCTTACTTGATGGGCTTCGATAGGTGGGTGTCTTATATTGATCATGCTGTTTCTAATTGTTGATTTTCCTTCATTAATGGCCATGCTTCTCGTTTCTTTAAGTCCGAGAGAGATTTAAGGCAAGGTGACCCTTCTCTCCTTCTCTTTTCATCCTTATGGTCAATTCCTCTCCGGGTTTAAATCATCTTTTTCAAAGACAATGCTCACATGCGATATCACCCCAGGGTTTCCATCTTTCTTATGCGGATGATATTATGATTTTTTCCAATGATGATGCTGTCTCTTTAACCAAACTGGTGGATTTTATTGATTTTTATTGTGAGGTTTCTGGCCAAGCTGTGAATAAGAGTAAGAGTTCTTTTGTTGTGGATCCTCATCTTCCTTCTTATAGAGCCGAGAGGATTACGTCCGACTAGTTTCTCTAGTCAAGCTCCCCTTACTTATCTTGGTGCTCCTTTTCAAAGGGCACAAAAAGGCATCCTTTGAAAAAAATGCCAAGATACATGGTCAGGCCTGGAGAACTCTCTCTTTGGAGGGAGACTTATGCTTATTAAAAGCACCTTGAGCTCCATGTTTATTCATATTCTTCAAGTTCTTAAACCCCCCCAAGTTAATTGAGCATAAGCTTGAACAAATCATGGCTAAATTCTTTTGGGGGTAGTAATCCAAAAAAGAATTCACTGGGTTGCATGGAGTAAAATTGCTCCTATCTCTGATGGTGGTCTTGGTGTTAAGAGTATCCCTACCTCATCAATATGAAACTTCGGTGGAGGATTAGAGAGCATAATTCACTTTGGGCCAAATTCATGCATGTTAAATATGTTGGTGGATTACCTATTTGCACTGTGGGCTCCCTCCCATTTAGACAACTTGGTCAAACATCATGACCAAGTTTTTGGCATGATATTTGGTGTGATAACTCGTGTTGTTTCAAGTTGTGGACACTGATAAAAATGGTTTGGAAAATATTGCTGTGGATTATTTTCTGGATAATGGTTCTTGGAATGCTGAGAGACTTAATAACATTGTTGGCCCAGTTTGGACTTCCCAAATTTGTCAAATTCCCATTGATGTGCAAAGGCAAGATCTCATGATCCGAAACCTCAACATCGATGGCGATTCACCTACATTAGTGGGGTGTTTCAAAGAAAAAAAAATTAGTAGTAAAAATATATGAGTAACTAAATATGTTTACAAATTAATTAATTAATTAATGAAAATAAAATAATAAGAAAAGTAAAAAAATAATCGTTTAAAACTTAACGCAGAGGTTAAAAACGATTTAAACAAGACCACCAGATTTTAGGTAAAACTACATCGATTTTTGATATTTTGGATGGGAGACGGCCTTAAATGATTTTAATAGGTAAATACCCTATCCTCTAATTTCTTTTTTTTTAGTACAATGGGAGGAATTTGGGGAGGGACACACGCACTGCATCCTCCGGTCATTCGCTTTGTCTCAACCACTAGAGCACAAGGTTGATCCCACATCCTCGAATTCCTTAAATTATAATTAGTGTCAATTTCGGGTTATTTTTCCTTCATTTGCTACAAACATTTGTTAATATGGGGTGAAAATGGGAGAGGATTGCAATTTTATGTGTAGGCGCCACTAGGCGGCGCCCTTGGTATGGGCACGGATCATGGCGCCCGCCTTGATCGACGCCACAACACAATTGTTTTTTAATTATTTTTGAAATTGAAAGTTTAAATATAAAACACACAATTTTAGGATATTATCATCGAAATATTACTCAATCCACGATTACATAATAAAGTAAACATAATTAAAAAAACAACAAGAAAATTACATATTAAAACACCGAAATAAGATACTTTACAACATAAGTACAAATCGACGCAAACAACAGAACAAACGCACGATCAATCTTGGCATGAAGAAGAACTTCCTTGCTCAAAGATTAGATTGTGATGGCAAGTAGTGTTTAGGGTGACCCGACAGTTGCTTGAGCCTTGTGTTTCGCTCTACTTTTAAACAATATTTGAAGCTTATTAAATAAAGGTTCTCCCTCCATCATATAAGCATCCTCATCATCCTAAAAATTAAAGAAATGAATGATTAATATACTTACATTACATAATGTTATATAATACAACTCGCATGATGAAAATAAGAATATTTAACTTATCGAACGCTAGATCCACTAGTTGCCGCTCATGAAATTGAGTTTATGATCCCAATGTACACCCTATGATTTTTGGCGAACAAAGTATAATGTTTAACTCGTTGATTTACCTCGGCGAACTTAAAATTGCATTGGAATGCAAATTTGACCCTTTAAAATGGCCACACTATTGTTCCTACCAACTACCCACTGCTTTTACTCTTCTCATTTAGTAGTGAATCAACGAGAATGATGTCCATGTGTCCACCTTGTATTTTTCGCATTATAGAGACTCATTAACCGGGAGTTAGGTGGGGGGATGGTAGAGGGACCTTTGAACTTCCATTTAAAGGTGGAGTGAAAATAGAAATAATATAATTTTTTGGGTTGCTAGAGAGGACCAATGTTGCAATCAAATGAAATTTTTAGCATGTATTTATAAAGAAGTATTCATAATGGTATTTTTGTAAATTTGTTAAAGTTATTCAAACAAGGCCCATAGCTAATACAACTATGTTGACAAGATGTATCATCGGATAAAGTTGACATCTATAAAGCCGACATCCGAAAAATCGACATCCGATAAAGCTTTGTTGACAAGACTAGACATGTGTATAAAGCTTACACCGATAAGACGTATCAATGCAAATGTAGTAAATGTATGTGAGATAAATGTATAATAATAAATGTAATAAAAAGATACAATATTAAATAAGTTGATTCATTAGTTGTTTTACAATAAGCTATATGAATAATCCTAAAATCTATGACCCCCAAAGCCACCACACCCAGCGCTACCCTCCGCTAGCCACGCCTACCAAGATCCTATCGTCATGTGCAGAATGTTGGCGCGTCCTCATCATCTTGATCATCTGCACCGATGATGTAGACTCTCCGTCAAATCACGATATGCACTAAGTGTAGGCGGAAATGAGACGGCGATATGTTAAAATGTGGACGCTGGACGTGGACGGATCATGGGCACCATATAGAGGTCTCGTAGCACTATAATCAGTCTCTAATAGTGATGAAAATGATGTCCACTAAGGGGCAAAATAACCCGACTTATAAAATGGAAAATGATCAATTAAAATACCCGTTTGCTATTAAAATTATTTTTATGAATTTAATAAATTTCATACCATAGTGCATCCGAGGTGTATAAGTAGAAGGTCCAACTATGTCAATAGGAGGTCCAATCAAGGAACATCATAAGTCCCGAAGGTCCAAATATGTCTACATGAGAGTCACATCAATTAACATCTTATGCTTATATTTAGTATACAAGTGTGTTCCGTCCACACTAATGACCTTGCGGCAATGTCTAAAACCTTCGATGCACGGCCTAAACGCCTAAAACGTACTCCCAATGTATGCACACCATGTTCGTCTATTTTTTAGGGAACCACTCCACAACCTGCTCCCGGATTGTATTTCGTAGCGCCCCATATATTTAGGCAAGTACGACAAGAGCTTCCCAAGTCCCGTACACATTTTCCCTCGCCTGCTTAAGTCGTGCTGTTTTATTGTATGATATCTCATATCCATATTTGTCTTTCACATTTTGCTCGAACATACTTGATATCATAAGTTTGGATCACACCGCACAATCCCCATAAGATCCTCGAGCGATAATATTTTTACATAAGTTTCTATGATCCTTGGAGACAGTGTTCATAACACAACTATGGGGCGATCGCAACTTGGTAATTTGCCAAATCGAACGCCTTTTCACAAAACTCGATCGCAACCACCAATTACATTGTTGTGATGATAAGCCCGATTCAATCGATCCTGATTGATTATGCTTACAAACAATTTTCCACAATGTCGGGCGACTCCACAACCCTATACTCACATCTACCATGACGCACCGAAAAATCCTTAATCGCGATTGCACATGTTTTTATCAACAAAACCATATCCTTTTTCAACTCCCTTTGTCAATGTCATAATACATATGTTTTAACGGACATCATCAAGATCCATCATATTCTTCGAATCCGTAATCAAAAAAGATGATCTTGACAAATTAGATGAGGAGGAACTATCAAAGGAACATGTCGCCGGGGATGATCCTCTTCATGTACAACATTATTCTCAATACGATCATCACTATCATCACTATCATCACCACGCCGCTATTATCACTAGGTTCAAGGTCCTTTTTTATCGAAGAAGACAACCATCACCCCCTAATCGTAGGTCGCCAACATGCGAATCAATCCATCCAAATTGCTCGACTAAGCCTCATGTACTACCCAAACCCATATTTGTCATTCCTTGGGTAACCGAATGTAATTCGTAGTCACCAATAATGTAAGATGCATATTGGTAAAACTCATTTCCAAAGGAATTGGTGGTGGTACATTTGATTCAAAATTTCTGATTCAACAAATAGATCTACAGATTTTAAACCAGTTATCGGATCCAAAAAAAATCTAAGTTCCCGATCTCTTTTAATTGGAACCAATCGTGAATTATCATTCTCGTAATATTTACCAGAAATTGTCAACTTGTGGCGGTTTTGATCCAAATCCGTAATTTCATACAAAAGGCCTTAAGTTTGATAGGTCGATATTACGGTCAATATGTGTTGCTCCAACAATTTGTCCTCCAAAATGCACACATACTCCAATTTTGTCTGACATATCTTCAAAAATTATACAAAATTATTATTTAGAATATGCCTAATCAATAATCAATTAAAAAAAAAGCAGACATATTAATTAATTTAAAAAGGGCTACACATTATTTATTACCAACAATTATAATTATTTTATTCTATTATTTCAATAACTTTTTTTAAAAATGCCTATTATATTATTCAATAATTTTTAATCACAATTTATAAAAATGTCTAAAAGTAAACTAACATTATTAAACTTTTACTATATTCTTGTACTAACATTTTAAAAATACCTACAAATTACCAATACACAATTTATTATTCTACAAATTTTACTAACAATTTATAAAAGTACCTAAAAATAACAATTAACAAAATAATTCTACCAACAACAATCATTCACAATAAAATAAATAATTAACTAAATAAACTAGAAAAATTAAAAATTGCTCAAAATGTTTGAAAATTACTTGAAATTTTCGGAAATGTGTCTCGACTCAACCGCAACGCGCCGCCGTTGCCCACCACCACACGCCGCCAATCACCACCACCACGCCGCCGTGCCACCACCACACGTGCACCACGCACCACCACGCACCACCACCACCACCACCACGCGCCCCACTCACCACCACCACTCACCACCACTCTACACTCACCACCGCCACTCACTCACAAAGGGAGAAAATTGAGGAGGAAGAAGGGAGGTCGTTTTTTGGTATGGAGAAGGAAGAAGAGGGCGCCTTTATAGGGGTGGCGCCCCCTAAGGGCGCCATCGTGTATACATGTCAGAGGTGTGCGCGCCTTTGACCGGCGCCGCAAATTTCAAAAAAAAAAAGTCCGGCTTATGCAGGCGCCTTTGTAGGGCGCCCGACAGCGCCTAACCCAAGGGCGCCTACACATATATTTTCAAACTCTCCGATTTTCACCCCATATTCGCAAATTTGTGTGGCAAATGCCACAATCAAAAATTCCGTCAATTTCTCTAAGGATAGGTTTAAAAGAAAAAATAAATAAATTGAAGGATTGGTCTCGATATTTTTGAGCTAAGCAAAAAAGAGAAAAATGTTGAGCAATAATTATTACATTTTTGACGCGATCGAATTTGATAATGCTTTGAAGTGAACATATGATTGTTGATTGTTTTCTTAAAAGATAAAAATCTAACTTTAGGAGCTTATAATTCTAAATTCATTATTATGAATTTATTTTAACTTTTCCGATAATTTCATGAGCGCAGAGATTTCATCATGTGTAGAAACTATTTGAACTATTTTTTTAGTTGTTACGAGAAACTTGAAGCCATTAAAAATAAGTATTATCCAAAATTATTTAACTCTACCCCTCCCCCCCAAAAAAAAAAAAAAATTACATTTTGAACTTCTCTATCATACATACTCATATAGAATATACAAGGTACACCATTGTATGGATATCATCGACCAAATAATACGCAAAGGGGAAATCTCATAAAATCGTGAATAGATCCAAAAATTTTGTATAATCAAGCGAACAAAATAAATCAAAAATAAATTCTCCATTATTCAACAATCAAGCATTTGTAATTGAAATTTACGAGTTTTCATGGATCAAATATTTGCATAATAGACACATTGTCAATGCTACTAATTTTTTTTTCAATGTACACAATCAAATTATCATTCATCCATTAATCTCCCATTCGACCGGGTAGGCAATTCTTTATGATATTTATTGTAAAAATGCGATTTCAACTATAGCAAATGCAACGACAAGTGTTATAAGCAAATGTAGACTAATGGATATACCTCATGTTTTTTAGTTTCTCGAATTTGTTGGAAGTTCTTTTGCATCAAACTTGTTTCTACTTGATTTGATGCTATCATCCTTTCTCCGTTAAAAAAATGGTGGTTCTAGTGCTCTTTGAAATATCGTTGCATCAAACTTGTTCTTACTTGATTTGGTGCTATAATCCCTTTTCCGTTAAAAAATGGTAGTATTCTAATACTCTTTTGAAATATCGCCAATATCTTTTTCAAATTCTAATGGTGGTTCTTGATTCTTATCTCTTTGTATTTTAGAAATATGGATTTATAAGATGTTCGACCAAGGTTTTTTATTTTTGTTTTGCTTTAGAGTTTTTGTGATTCTCGTGGGTAGAGGGCCACATAATGGGTCTGGGGCAAACTTCTTCTTTTTAACCTAATTCATATCTAATTTTTAAAAATAATATTAACAAAGATTAAAAACATAAAAAATGTTATGTGGCTATTGTTGGAATTGGTCTTTGATAAATGGGGTGTTGACCTGATTTTGACCAATTAATTAAGTGGTTTTCATTTGTGAAAATGGAATTAAATTATTTGTAAAAATTTCTACTAAGAGAGTAGATGAGAATAGCATTTGGAATTTCTCAAAACCGATTCCGGTGAATGAGAAATTAATGCTAGAAGTTAGCCACTTAATACAAATAAATGGTATGGAAAATGGAAAATGTGGGGAGGAGAGATGTTCCATCCCACATAGGAAAAAGGAGGCAAAGTTGCACACTTTATTTATCCCAAGTTGACATATGGGTTTGGGCTGGGGGCACCCAAGTTTTTAAACGGGTGAGGACCTACATGCTTGTGGGTTTGGTTCAGCACACACGCGCGCCGCCGCTCGGGCCGGCTTGGCTCGCCTGCCCGGTCCGGCCGTGGGGGCTTGGGCTTCAAGGCCCTTATTCTTTTTGGACCAAAACCATTAAAAGTAAATATTTAATTAGTTTTTGTAATTCATTAAATAGATTTAATTAATTTTCGTAATTAATTAAATGATTTCCAACTCGAACTTTCGCCACAAGACGCATGCGTCGTCGTCGTCTACTCGCCGAGAATCGCACCCACACGCACGAGCAAAAAGCACGCGCCCATGCGGCCCGGGTGTGCCCCGCCGGTTGGAGCACCAACCAAGACGGCCGGGCGACGCCCGCGCGCTTTGTGCCATGCTCTCCGACAAATGCGATTGTCTGAAAAAGGTGTCTTTTTCGAGCCTACGACGCGATTTTCCCGCACGAGCACTTCGTTGCCTATATTATTTACGCCCCTACCGATGAAAGTAAGATACAAATAATCGATAACAATGACCGAGCATCGCATTTTACATCTTGTCCCATTTTCTCCTTGAAAAGCTTGAAAGTCGAAAAACACTTCCTTGTTTGATGTATTCCTGGTTTTGCAAAAGTGCCGCTAAACCGGAATTGTAAGTCGTTGTATCTTAGAGGCGAGCGAACCATAAGCACTAGTATACGGGGCATTTTCGTCTTGGAGACCGATTCTAAATCAGCCTCGACTTAAACCATACACTATATCCAACCATTTTCTTCACAAAATGAAACCTTCACCAAATTTTACCCAACAATCGAAGACGAAAATTTTGTTTATGTTGAAGACGATGGCATCCAGCCTGATATCTTTCACACCTATGGCTGCCGCCCCCGCCACGACAAAACCGCCCAAGTTCTCCTGCCGACTTCAAACGCTGGCAAATGTAGATGCCGTTTCTACCTCACCACTTTGGGGTTGGCTCATTTTCAAAGACGACTTTCTCTTGCCGTTGGAGATGACGGTTGACAACAATCGAGAATCGCCGTGATGCTTGGCATAACAATGATTTTTTATGTCGCAACTACGCCTTGAACGGGCTAGATGACACTCTCTACAATGTCTATAGCACGTTTCAAGACATCCAAGGAACTATGGGAGTCCTTGGAGAAGAAATGCAAGACGAAAGATGCAGGCACAAAGAAATTTGTTGTCGGCAAATTCCTCGAGTACAAGATGGCCGACACCAAGATGGTGATCACCAAGTTGAGGAGATTCAAATCATCCTTCACAACTTAGTGTCCAAGGATGATATTGAATGAATCCTTTCAAGTGGCTGCAATTATCGAAAAATTGCCGCCATTGTGGAAGGATTTCAAAACTACCTCAAGCACAAGCGCAAAGAGATGGGGCTTAAGGATCTGATTGTTCGCCGCATCGAAGAAGAGAACCGAAAATCGATGTGAAATCCAAAGAAGACCGAATGGAGGCTAAGGCTAATCTTGTAGAATCGAGCACTAGCAAGAAATGCAAGCACTCCGGAAGGAAAAAGGAAAGGCCAAAAAGTTCAAGGGTAATTGCTACAACTCGTGGGCAAACCGAACCACATGGTGAAAGATTGCCGACACCCGAAGAAGGGCAATCAAGGTGGCAACCAACAAGCCAATGTGATGAGGACAAGTCGATTCCAATCGACATGTCGGAGCTCGATCTCTCCGCCGTTGTGTTTGAAGCCAATATGGTGGATAACCCAAGGGAGTGGTGGATAGATACCGAGGCTACTCGTCACATTTGTGCCGATAAGAGATATTCTCCTCCTACACTCCAATCAATGGAAGAAAGTTGTTCATGGGAACTCTTCGACTTCCAACATCGCTGGGCTTGGAAAGGTGGTGCTCAAGATGACTTCCGGGAAGGAGCTTATGTTTGTAGATGTGCTGCATGTCCCAGACATCCGCAAGAACTTGGTTTCCGGTCCTTTGCTTAGGAAGATCGGGTTTAGACTAGTGTTTGAGTTCGACAAGTTTGTAATGACCAAGAATGGTCTGCTTTTATGTAAAGGTTACCTTGATAAGCGCTGCTTAAAATGTCTCAGAATGTCTCATTTTTTCCGCCAAGAGGCAAAGAATAAAAACGTTACTTCGCTTACTTGTTGGATTGTTCTAATTTATGGCATGATAGATTAGACACGTAAACTTCAACACAATTAAAAGGTTAGTGAATCTGAATTAATACCTACGTTTAAAACCGATTCACAAGACAAATGCAAAATTTGTGTTGAAGCAAAATTGCCAAGGCACCGCTTTCATTCGGAACGAGAAGTACCAAACCACTCGAGTTAATTCATACATATGTGTGTGATTTAAAACTTGTGCAAACCCGAGGTGGGAAAAAGTACTTCATAACGTTTATAGACGATTGCACAAGATATTGTTATGTGTATCTTTTGAAAAGCAAAGATGAAGCTTTTTGTAGCTTTTAAAACTTATAAGAATGAAGTTGAAAATCAACTTAATTTGAAAATTAAGATGATTCAAAGTGATAGAGGCGAGAGTATGTTGCTCCATTTGAGGAATTTTGCTCTAAGTCGTATAATTCATCAAACGACCGCACCTTACTCACCTCAATCAAATGGTGTTGCGTAATACGTAAATCGTACTTTTAAGGAGATGATGAATGCGATGTTGTTAAGTTCCTCGCTTACCCCAAAACTTGTGGGGGGGGGAAGCCATACTTTCTCGCAAACTACATTCTTAATAAGATCCCACACAAAGGTAAAAATAAAACTCCATATGAATTATGGAAGGGACGAAACCATTATATAAATACCTCAAAGTGTGGGGGTGTTTGGCTAAAGTTGAAGTACCTAAGCCGAAACAAGTTAGAATCGCCCGAAGACGATTGATTGTGCTTTCATTGATATGCAAACAATAGTAGTGCATATCGCTTTAGTGCATTAAGTCGGCTATTCCCGATATAAATGAAGGTATGATCATTGAATCAAGGAATGTCAGATTCTTCGAGAATGTCTTTCCGAACAAAGAACGAAAGAAGAAAGTTCAAGTAAACGGACTTATGATACAACAAGGTTACCTCAAATTGATGATGAAGAGGAACCAAGACGCAGTAAAAGGACAAAAGTAGCTAAGTCTTTTGGTCCTGATTTTCTAACTTATATGTTAGAAAATGAACCCCGAACTATTCAAGAAGCATTGTCTAGTCCAGAAGCTCCTCTCTGGAAAGAAGCTATCAATAATGAGATAGATTCCATCATGCAAAATCACACTTGGGAGTTGGTTGATCTCCCACCGGGTTGCAAATCTTTGGGATGCAAGTGGATCCTTAAAAGAAAGTATAAAGCAGATGGATCTATCGACAAGTATAAAGCCCGATTGGTAGCTAAAAAGTTTAGACAAAAGGAGGGATATGACTTCTTCGATACATATTCTCCTGTCACGAGGATTACGTCCATTCATGTTCTCATTGCTATTGCAGCTTTGCATAACCTTGAGATACATCAAATGGACATTAAGACTGCCTTCTTGAATGGTGAACTTGAAGAGGAGATTTATATGGAACAACCCGAGGGTACGTTGCACCCGGTCAAGAGCGGTGTGTAAACTTGTTAAGTCACTTTATGGACTAAAACAAGACCTAAGCAATGGCATGAAAAGTTTGACTCGACTATGAAGTCAAACGGTTTCAAGATCAACGAATGTGATAAGTGTGTCTACATTAAAGGTACTACAAATGATTACATCATAGTATGCCTTTATGTGGATGATATGTTGATTATGGGTAGTAGTCATGATTTAATCATGATTACTAAGAACATGTTGAAGAAGAACTTTGACATGAAGGATATGGGATTATCCGATGTTATATTAGGGATTAAAATTTCTAGAACTTCGTATGGAATTGTCTTGTCACAATCCCATTATGTCGAAAGCATACTTAGAAGGTTTAATGCTCTTGATAGTCCTCCCGCTAAGACACATGTAGATTTAAGTCTACACTTGGCCAAGAATAGAGGCGAACCAGCCACCGAATATGCAATGTAATTGGCAAACATGTACTTAACAAATTGTACACGACTAGACATTGCATATTCAAAGGAGTAAACCGAGTAGTTCACAAGTAACCCGAGTACGGATCACCGAAAGCCGTGACAAGGATGCTTAGATATTTAAAGTATACCATGAACTATGGAATACTTTATATAAGATATCCATTAGTATTAGAAGGATACTCGTGATGCCAATTGATATCGTACACAAAAGACTCCAAGTCCACAAGTGAATTTGTTTTCACAATAGGAGGAGGAGCAAAGTCGTGGAAGTCTTCTAAGAGATGTGCATAACTCGATCCACTATGGAATCCGAGTTCATTGCTTTGGATAAAGTCGAAAAGAAGCAAAGATGTATAATGGTAAGTCTAGACATATACGCTTCGAGACACTATACCATTAGACATGCTGATTTCGAATGGGGTTATTTCGGTTGACTACGTGAAGTCAAAGGAAAACCTTGCGATCCACTTATGAAAGGCATTAATCGAGATCAACTGTATAAACTATTAAGGGAAATGGATTTAAAATCCACAACTTAAAGAATGTTCATAGCGGTAACCCAACCTTGTGAATTGGAGATCCCAAGACCTTGGTTCAATGGGACAACAAAGTTATGAATGTTCAGCTGAACACTTGAAAAATGTTTTAGCTCATTCTCGATACATCCAAGTGAATGTAAACCCGCCAATGTGGTGAGGTTAAGTTTAAGACTTTTAATGATTCCTATACCGAAAGGTGGAGTATTGTAGGATACTCTTCAATAGGAGATCACCTATATAAGTGAGAAGTAATGGCCGCTTCAAAAGAAACACTTATGAACCTAAGATATGGTCTAGGGCCGAAATGGACACAACGTGAGAACAACAAGTGTTAGAGTTGTTATTGTGTAAGTACTATTGTCTTGGTTTACACAAACGGCTGAGTAGTTCAAGACATCGCGTCACTAAGTAGCTAGTAAATCCGATAGTATTTTACTAAGGAAGGTTCAAAGCCACAAACTACCTATCCTGATGCAATAACGATTCGCCGAGACTTTCAAGCGAATCTGCTTACACGCATGCATTAATTTTATTCATGTGGGGGATTGTTGGAATTGGTCTTTGATAAATGGAGTGTTGACCCGATTTTGACCAATTAATTAAGTGGTTTCCATTTGTGAAAAATAGAATTAAATTATTTGTAAAAATTCTACTAAGAGAGTAGATGAGAATAACATTTGAATTTCTCAAACCGATTCCGGTGAATGAGAAATTAATGCTAGAAGTTAGCCACTTAATATAAATAAATAGTATGGAAAATGGAAAATGTGGGGAGAGAGATGCTCCATCCCACATAGGAAAAAGGAGGCAAAGTTGCACACTTTATTTATCCCAATTGACATATGGGTTTAGCCCTTGGGGCACCCAAGTTTTTAAAGGGGTGAGGACCTACATGCTTGTGGGTTTGGTTCAAAGCACGCTGCCGCGCGCCGCTGACCGGTCGGCCCGGCCCGCCCGGTCCAGGTCGTGGATCGTGGGTCGAGGGTCGTGGGCCATGGGCCTGGGCTTGGGCTTCAAGGCCCTTATTCTTTTTGGACCAAAAACCTTTAAAATTAAATATTTAATTAGTTTTTGTAATTAATTAAATAGGATTTAATTAATTTTCGTAATTAATTAAATGATTTCCAATCGGGAACTTTCGCCCACACGACGGGCGTAGCATGGCCCGTGGGCGGGTCGTGCTACTCGCCGAGAATCTGCGCCACACGCACGGGCAGCCGCACGCCCGCGCGTCCTGGTCGTGGCGCCCGCCAAAGGTTGAGCACCAACAAGACGGGGTGCGTCTAGGCCGTGCTCTCCTGGACAGATGCAACTATCTGTGCAAAGGTGTCTTTTCGAGCCTACAGATGCGATTTTCTATGGGCACTTCGTTGCCTATATTATTAACGTCCCTACTGATGAAAGTAAGATACGAAATAATCAGATAACAATAACCGAGCATTGCATTTTGCATCTTGTCCCATTTCCTCCTTGAAAACCTTGAAAGTCGAAAAACACTTCCTTTTCCGTATTCCGGTTTTTGCAAATCCGCTAAACCGGAATTGTAAGTCGTTGTATCTTAGAGGCGAGCGCCGAACCGTAAGCACTAGTATACGGGGCGTTGCCTTGAGACTCGATTCTAAATCAAGCCTCGACTTAAACCATACACTCTATCCGCATTTTCTTCACAAACAACAACCTTCACCGTAAATTTTACCAATGCCTACGTGCCCCACAACAAGGATCGTGTGCCCGCCTATGCATAAAATATTACAAAGATTTACGTAAAATTGAAGACTGAGGTCATAAATTCTTACTATGTTAAGAAGAATACAAAACTATTTATTTATTTTGAAAAATCTTAGTAATAAATTTCTTTAATTTGAGCTATCAAACTTAACTAGCATATTTGTCTATGACAAATTGTAAATCTTTAATTCTCAAGTCTCAACTCAACATTTGGTGATATCAACCTTTCAAAAATATCTAGCTTTGAGGAAATCTTGCAAATGGGAGGTGCAAAATTAGGTCAAAAAGCGATTTTATCTCACTTTTGTCATCTAGTTATATGTGGCCCATTTTTCACCAACTATGAATGGTCATTTTAACATTTTCTTTGTCATGATGTGGCAATTTGATTAAGCTCAAATTTATGGATTGATTTGTATAATGTTCACCAAGAATTAATATCTTTAAATCAAGTTCATAATTGATGAAAATGTCATTCTCATCCGATGGCTACCCGTGAATGATCCGATTCAACAAGAAACCCTTGGGATTGCATGGTTAAACTATTGATTCTAGAATTTGTATTTAATAGAGTAAGATTAAAAATGAAACAAACCTAGTCAAATATATTATTATTATTCAAATTCATTTGAATTTTCTCAATTATAGAAATTTTGTTTTTAAACTTGATTCAAAAGTTAATTGAGTCGAGATTGAACGAACGCTATCAAGTTGACATGAATAGAGTTCGAGTCGCTTGATCTTTTTATATGATTTATTTATTTTTTGCTAATCAAATTGAACTAATGCAAAGTTTTAAATTTTGTGGAAATGGGAAAATATGTTTGAGTTTGATTTGTAAGATTAAGGAATAGAACTAAAATGATTTTTTCTTTCAAAAAATTAAAATGATTTTTTAATGATCAATCTTGAATGAACTCGTTGAGTGCGCTTTGATGCTTCAACTCCACATTAATAAAAATAAATCCAAAACAAGTTAGAAAAATATCACTTTTAGAGGATGGATCCTCCCATTGAATCAAGGCTGGGTAAAAACGACATTTAATTATTTAATATACAATTTGATTTTTACATTAATTTAATATTAATTGCCCAATGGGCTCTTAATAGAATAACCCGCCCAAAGGAGTTTGGGACTCGCCCATAAGTTGATTTCTTCTACACGGCCCACATGGCCTATCTCACAGTATATAAAGGTCCATCCTGCTCATTTGTAAGTAGATTCTCTCATAATTACTCCTACACATTTAATACAATATTCGTTTATTGTCTTATTCTCTCGATCACCATGCTCACTTGAGCATCGGAGAGCCTCCCGGGACACCCCCGGGGCCTCTAACATTTGCGTGTTTGCAGCAAGTTCCCGTCAAGAAATTCCACTTCTGGAGAAGAAGACTTAAAGACTTCCCTTTGGGAAGAAGGACTTTATCGAAACCTTAGCTTTGGAGTGATCCGCCTAAAAAGCAACATCATTTTGGTGCCGCTATAGGAAACAACCAAAGCACACGAAGATGCAAACTCGATCGCAAGCACGTGAAGTCGGATCCCAGTCACCGGCCGTGGGGCCGAGATTAGCAAGAGGAAAGCCCATCAAGAAGGCGGGAGGCCAGCTACCTCTCCACCGAAAGGGCGTCGCCTCCCCGACAAGAAGAAAGAGCACCGCCACCTCCATCTGGAGGAGCTCCGCCTATTGAAGAAATTCGCCTGACCAATGAAACTCTCTGAATCCCGTTAGAAAAAGTCGCACGGAATGCCCTTAGCATCAAGTCGTAGCCGGAATCAAGAGCATCTTCCCAAGCTCCACCCGCCACTTAAGACCCTGACCTAGAAGGACAGGGAAGAAGAGGTGAAGGATTCGACGAGAGTCAAAAAGAGCTTCCATTAGTTGAAGAGTCCCAAACAACGCAATCCATTCATACCCACTCGCAAGCTACTGCCTCGAGGAAAAGGAGTCCATTGGCCCCTGCCATCCTGACTGAGCCGCTACCCTTAGGAATCAGAACATCCAATCTTTTGGAATATGATGGAACCGGAGATCCCCATGAGCATTTGAATAGATTTTATGCTGAAGTAAATCTCTACGAGATGACGGATGTCGCCTACTGCAAAGCATTTTTAACTACCCTAACCAAGAAAGCCATGGCTTGGTACAATCAGCTCCCGGAAGGTTCCATCACCATTATGCACAAATTCGCCGAGGCCTTCGTATAACAATTCTCCGCCGAAGGAAAACCACGTGACCATTGCACACCTATTCCTAAGATGTTGGGAAAATTTAATTGTATAGATTTTGATAATGTGTATAAAACTTAGATTAGAAAGTTGGCACCTCATTTTCTATTGTAATTCAACTATGTAATAGATAGGTTCTATAAGCTGAGTATCAAAGCAGCCAAGTTGAAGATCGCAGAAGGTCACTGAAGGATGCTATGAAGAATCATCTGAGTTGCAGCTGGGTGTCGAAGAGAAGATTCAGTCAAGTATCAAAAAGTTGTGTTTGTCAGCAGACTAACAACTAAGTCTCTCCAAGATGTTTGGAGAAGACTTATAAAGTGGTATAGCAGCAAAATGACTCGAAGAAAGCTGAAGAAGTCAGTTGGAATGCAAAGTCAAATAATTACTTAAAGTGGAAAGGAGACAAACTGCAACCTTAAAGCTATTTTGCTGAAAGAGTGCACAAGGCTGGGAACCAATGAGATGTTCGTAGAACACCTGCTGTGTTTCAGGCAACCTGCAGGGTATTATACAAGGTTGGGTCAACATCAATTGCTGCACAACATGACAAGCCAGCGACCAAGAAGTGGAGTTTAAAAAATATCTATCTCCTCAACAGACACATTTTTGAACTGCCACTATAAAAGACTAAAGAACATTTGTGAGAGAGTACGAGCAACTAAGGCATTCACACACATTCGAGCAAAAACAAGCAAGCAAAATACTCTCAAGAATATAATCTAATCCTCAAAGCCTAGATTTGAAGTATATCTATCCAACACACTCAAATAAGGAAGAAAAGCTTCAACATATTGAAGAGGAAATTTGTTTTAAGAACAAAGGGGTTTGCACATCCAAGGATTGAAGGAAGTGCGGTGAGGTTCAATTTAGAACCAACTTTGAATCTGCTGAGGGCTTCATGATCAATTACAAGGATTTGAAAGAGTCAAGTAGTGAGACATCCGCCTTGTGCGCCGAGTCCCAAGAGTAGAGCCACCGTATGATCAATGCTTACTCCTGATCGTTGTAACCATCTTGTAATAATCGTTGCATTAGTGGATTACCTCCGGAGTTAGAGAAGAGTGGAGTAGAGAAATTACCCTATCCTCGAATCACTATAAATTGCCTTGTGTCTATTTACTTTCAAAGACTTTAATTCTTGCATATTTATATTCTCGTTGATTGATATATTTGCCAAACTCAACTAATAATAACTTAATCAAAACAAGTGTTGTAAAACCTATTCTAACAAAAGGGTGTAAGACTTCCGCTGTTAAAAGCCAAGTACGCTGAACTTTTAAAGAGCTCACTTCACTCACCGAAGTTACTCTTCATCGCACCGCCAATGAGTCCGCTGAGTGGTTAATTCTCATGTTGAGGTTGAACTAAGCTGCTACTTGTAAAAACTCTGATTTAAAGATCAAAAATCAAAAATTGATTGAGTCTATTCACTGTTGAGGAGTTTGATGATTGGAAGATTCATATACAAACACTTTTCTCAAAGATTGCGATGAAAATGTGGTTCGTCATTGAAGATGGACCCACACAAATCATGAAAGTGAATACAACGTGAGAGTCCGCCGGCCAAGAAGGTGCCGTAGCAATACCGCCGCACCAAGGCCTTCTATGGTTGAAAACCAAGAAGCGAATGGCCTAATGAGGACATAAAAAGATATAACTTGGAAAATGTTGCTTAGACATTTTATATAAAACTCTTGACAAAGCTATATTTAATAAAGCCAAATCTTGCAGGACTGCTCATGAGAGATAGAAAAAGCTGACTTTGATATGTGAAGGATCGGAGCAAATCAAACAAAATAAGCTAACTATTGATGTACAAAAATTTGAAAATTTTAAAATGCTTACAGGTGAAATTCTGGATCAGTTGGATGCCAGATTTACTGAGATCACCAATGAACTTTCAGCTCTAGGAAAGGAATATACATAGAAGAAAATGTGTATGAAGATTCTAAGGTCGCTCCCAACTGAGTGGGAAATGAAAGTGATGACCCTAAGGCATTCAATGGACTTGACAAGAACCTCCAATCATGAGTTATTCTCAGACTTAAAAGCCTATAAATTTGAGCTCGTGAGAAAAGAGCAAGAAGACATAATCGTACTCCAAGACAAATCGCTTATTGGTGAGAATCTAAGAAAGCTGAATCAAAGGACATCATTGATTAAGAGGAGATAGCCCTGATGGTTAAAAGATTCAACAAGTTCTTCAATAAGAACTACAAAAGAAACAAGGTGAAACCTCAAGAAGACACTCAGCCCCTTCAAAAAGCAAGGAAGATAGAACACCAAGGAGTGCTGACAACCAGAGAGTTGAATATCAAAAAGCTGAGAACCTCGTATTGAACCGCAGACAACCGTAACACTTTGCTATTGACTCGCTCCTATCCACCAATCAACAAGTACATAAATGAGGAAGGAAGAAATCTTTAGGAAAAGAAGACAAGAAAGAAAGAAAGCTATGGTGGCTGCTGAACCTAACACAACTAAGTGTAAGGAGATAACTGAGTCATACAGCAGTGAGACAAACTATTCCTCATATATAGAAGAATAGGCATTGATATGTCTCATGGCCAAATAACAGGAAGATGAGGTAAATTCTAACTCATCTAGCTCACATCCTGATGATAGTGATAGTGACACACACACTTCATCACCCACATATCTTTATGATTTATTAGGCAAAATGATGAAAGACTTTGAGCACATAAAATCCTCACACACACTTTTTAATGAGGAAAACAACTAGCTCAAAAGTCAAACCTCACATCTGACTGAAGAGCTGAGTACTCTTAGTCACATCGCTGATGAGAATAAAGAGTTGAAGGCTGAGATAGCTAAGGTCAAAGCAGACTTAGCTGAAAGAGAAAAAAGGGAAAATGAACTGAGAAATGTGATTGCATCACTTAGTAAGTCATCCAAAACATTGGATGAATTAATGATGATTCCAAAAGAAATTGGAGACAATGCAAAGCTTAGGATTTAATACCTTTGTCAATGCTCAAACTCCTAGAGTGACTTTGGAAAAATGATCCTCAAGCAATGGGAAATCTAAAAACCAAGCGCACCATATGTTGCACCCACATACAATCACAAGCACACACATGTTGGCCTAGGTTACAAAGGTAACAGTAAAAGCCAGCTGAGTTTGCTAAAAGGATAGCTGAAACTAAATTCAAAAGAGTCCATCAACAGACTCCAAACAAAAAGTATTATGTGAAATCAAAGCAGAACTACCAAAAGCCCAGAGGTTTCAGCAGAGAAAACCATATGAAGGGAATGGTAGAAACTATCCTAGTCAGGCTGATTGGAACAATCCAATGAAATATCACCCAAGTCCTATGGGATACAAGCCCAAGTGGCAAAGACCTCAGACTAATATAGGTCATTCCCAAGAAAAAGAATCAATATCAACACACATATGCACCCAAGCACAATCCCCATTATGCACAAAAGTTTTCATATATCCAAAGAAAGCAAATGCATCAGACAAAAGAGACAATCTGTATGTTCCTATAGCTCCTAAGCAATTTTCTAAGATTCATTATGATTTATGGAACTGATAGGTGGCAACCTCTTAGAGTCAGATTGTTTGGCTATAAGTTGGTTTGATCACCTTATAGTGCCAACTCCTCAGGACCCAGACAGGTTTGGGTACCTAAAACCTGATTTCCTTGATTACAGGTTCAGGGAACAACCGAGTGCCAAGAAACCTGGTACATGGATAGTGGATGTTCCAGACACATGACTAGAAATAAGAAGAATTTATCCAACTTCAAGGAGTCAAGAGGAGCAAAAGTCATAGTTGGAAGGAATGAAGCTCCAGGGAGATAGAGAAATTGGATCCATAAAGAAAAATGGATTGGAAATCACAAATGTAGCCTATGTTGAAGTGTGAATTTCAATCACGAGTATGAGCCAACTCGTGATTAAGGCTACAAGTAGGATTCAACATGGGTGTATGCCAAATCTAAGGATGTTGAATCTAATGAAGTTGTGCTATCTGGATCAAGAAAGAAAAATGTACGTAGTGGATTGGTCTACTGCTACACCAAGTACATGCCTATTAGCAAAGACCACAACCGAATCAAGTTGGATGTGACACAAAAAGCCGAGTCATCTGATTTCAAGACAATCAACAAACTTGCAAGGAGTCATCTTGTGGAAGGATTGCTAGACTCAGTGTACAAGAAAGAGAGCATATATGATGCATGCCGATGGAAAGTAAATCAAGTCTTCATTCAAGATAAGCCAAGTCCTTCTTCAACAAGGATCTTGCATTTATTGTATATGGATTTATTTAGTTCTCTGAACCAACCAAGATTAGTGGAATGAGATACACCTTAGTGGTGGTGGATGACTATTCAAGATACACATGGATCATCTTTATATGTAAAAAGAAAGAAACTTTACGTGCTTCCATAGCTTATGAAGAGAGTTCAAAATGAGAAGAGCCAAACCATTATCAAGATAAGGTGTGGCAGAAACCGAGTTTTTCAATAGGGGTTATAACTCAAAGATTGCACGAGAATGGTATTGGTCATGAGGTATCACCGCAAGAACTCCACAAATGAACGGAGTGGCCGAAAGAAGGAATAGAACCCTCAAGGAAGCCGCAAAGACCATATTAGCAAGTCGGATTGCCTAAGAGATTTTAGGGTGAAGCCATTAACACCGCTTGTTACACTCAGAATAGGTGTATAATAAATAGGCAACTGTCCAAAACCCATTATGAAATTTGGACAGGAAGAAAGTCTAATGTTGGATATTTTCATATCTTTGGAAGCAAGTGTTTCATTCATAACAATGGCAAGGACAATTTGAAAGCTTTTGATGCTAAAGCTGATGAAGGTATCTTATTGAGATACTCAGCTGAGAGTAAAGGTTTTAGAGTGTTGAACAAGAGGACTATGGTCACAGAAAAGTCTATCTATGTGGTTTTTGTTGAACATAATGCAAATGGAGAAGACATTGATGAGTTAACTGACAAGATGAATCAGCTGACTATTCAGAAGAGTCCCTATGTTGAGGCAGATATCAGAAGACTCAACCCTGATGTAGATGAGATAGATGAATCTCAAAGACATCTGAAAGGATTGCAGCTGAATCATGAAGATCAAGAAGAAGTTGTTCAAGACAACTTAGCTGCAAGAAGACTCAATCCACCAGACTTACTCCAACCAGATGTGAGATGGCTGAGAGACCATTCACCTGAGTTAAATCATTTGAGATGTTAGATAAGGAGTGAGAACCAGTCCAGGATTCAACATGAAGCCATGTTTACTTGTTTTATTTCTCAATTGAGCCAAAGGATGTGTCACGAGCATTGGATGACACTCATTAGATTCTAGCTATGGAGGAAGAGCTAAATCAGTATTTAGGAAATTGGTTCAAAGGCCTACCCACCAGAATGTTATTGGTACTAAGTGGGTATTCAGAAAAAAGTTGAATGAAGAAGGATTTGTAGTGAGAAACAAAGCCAGGTTGGTAGCCAAAGGGTATTGCCAAGAAGAAGGAATATATTTTGATGAAACCTTTGCACCTGTTGCCATATTGGAAGCAATAAGGATGTTTCTTGCTTATGCCACTCACAAGAACTTCATAGCCTATCAAATGGATGTGAAGAGTGCATTTTTGAATTGAACTTTGGAAGAAGAAGTCTATATGGGACAATCTCTAGGTTTTGAGCAGAAAACTATTGGAGATAAAGTCTACAAGCTCAAGAAACCATTGTATGATTTGAAGCAAGCACCAAGAGCATGGTATGACACATTGTCTCAGTTTCTTATAGACAATGGATTCACCAAAGGCAAAGTTGATAGAACACTCTTCTGAATTCAAGATGGAGAGAGTATACTGCTTGTTCAAATATGTGTGGATGACATCATCTTTGGATCCACAAATAAAGAGTCAGACAAATTCTCAAACCTTATGCAAGGGAAGTTTGAGGTGAGCATGGTGGGAGAGCCGACTTTCTTCCTGGTCTTTAAGTCAAGGAAATGAAGGATGGAACCTTCATAAGTCAAACCAAATATACCATAGATTTAATGAAGAAATTTCGTATGGAAGAGAAGTCATCTGTGAAAATTCCCATGAATACTTTTGTGAAGATGGATATGGATGCAACAGGAAAATCAGTTGATCAAACAAGATATAGAGCACTTTGTTGGGAAATTATTAGATTTTGTTGAATGCCATGTAAAACTTAGATTAGAATGTTGGCACCCCATTTTCCTTGTAATTCTCATTGTAATAGATAGGGCTGAATGAGCTGAGTCAAGTCAGCTATGGCTTGGAATACAAGAAGTCAACTGAAGAAATGAAGTGAAGACTCCGCTGAGGAACAACTGAGTATGGCGAAGATAGAAGACCAAGGACTCGATTGCAGATGTAATAGCTGAGGGACAGCTGTGTGAAGACTCAGTTAAGTCAACTTGAAAAGCCATGTCACAAGTTGAAGTGACAAATGAGTCTTTTCAATGATTGAAGCAGACTCAAGTCACCTGGGAAAAGGCAAAATGCAAAGAGGAGTCAATCAAAAGAATCCGCTGTACGTAAGTCAAGAACATTACTTAAATAAGTAATAATTTCATGCTGCCATGTCTTAAAGTTCTCAGTCCCAGAAGCGTGCAAAAGGAATAAACCAATGGGAAGCACCACACCTCGTGTTAGATCCTGAAAAGCTGAACATTCATTTAATATGAGGAAAGTTCTACATCTCAAGACTGAAGACCAAGAAAAGACAAGCCAACGAACACAAGTGACTTTTGAAAATCAACCAATATCTTCAACGGGCATATTTTTGAAAGTTCACTATAAAAGGCTGAGGAATTTCATTGAGAAAATGTTACGTTGCACACCTGAGAAATCAAGCTTTATTCAAACTGTAACCTGCAAAATATTCTCAAGATATTCAAGCAAAATCCTCAAGCCTAAATCTCGAAGGAAATCGATCCAACATCAAGCTGTGAAGGAAAGATAACTTCAAACCGTTGAAGAGAAAACTTTTGAAGAATCAAAAGGGGTCTACTTTCCAAGGAGTATTCTAGGAAGGTTCAAGGTCGAACCAATCTCAAGTTATTGGAGGGCTTCGTGATCAAATCCAAGAAGCTTGAGAAAGTGAGCTAAAGTAGCAAGGCAAAATACCTGTGAAGAAGCCGAGTCGACGAGAAGCCACCAGTGTGACCAAGGCATCTCCGGATCGAGTCCAAGGAGCAAGTCACCGTGCGTGATCAAGACTTGTCTCTAGACCGATAACCACTTTGTAAACTGATCATTACTTAGTGGATTCCTCCAGGAGTTGGAGAAGAGAGGAGTAGAAGAATTACCCCATCTTCGAACCTCTATAAAATTTACTTGTGTCATTTACATTCAACATATTTACATTCTTGCACACATATTTTATATCTACTGATGATTTGCTATCCAACTGATAAATTACTAAGTGCTAAAATCAAGTGTTAAATAAAGTTAAATCAAATTCATGGGTGTTAAGTCTTCCGCTGAAAAACTTATCACAACCAAGTTAAGTCTTAGACTAAACAACTGAGTTATTCTATCAACAGCTCTATCGAGTCTGTTGAGTGGCTAACTCTGCTGATTAACTAACTTTGATGTCCCTCAAGGACTAAGCTGTGTATTAACTCTGTAATATTTTAAAAAGGACTAAAATCAAAAATGTGGTAAGGTTTATTCAACCCCCCTTTCTAAACCTTACTCACACCCCTTGGGACCTACAAGTGGTATCAGAGCAGTTGGTTCATTGAGCCTTCCACACTAGTTACTGAACTAGTTCTCCAATCTTTCAAAGAAACTTTTAACACTTGCTCTTTCAAAAGTCATTTTTTTATTCAGCAAAGTTCTTATCATGGAAGCAAATTTGACACTCATTCCCATGTTCACTATTGAGGAATTTGATGACTGGAAAATTCGTATGCAGGCTCATCTATCTGCTTTACATGATGAAATGTGGATAGTGATAGAGGATGGGCCTCTGCAAATACTGAAAGTGAACACAGCCGTACGGAGAGCAACTACAACTGAAGTAGAAGAAGTCGTCGACGAGGCAAGACCAACCCTAGTTGAGAAACCAAGGACCGAGTGGATAAACGAGACATAAAAGATACAACTTGGACAATGTAGCCAAGGACATACTTTACAAACCAAGTTGTTTACAAAAATTTGAAAATTTTAAAATGCTTGTAGTGAAACTCGATCACCGGATGCTAGATTCACCGAAATCACAAATGAACTATCAAACTTATGCGAAAGAATATACACAATGAAATGTGTATGAAGATTCTGATAAGCCTCCCAGCTGAATGGGAAATGAAGGTCATGGACCTGAGACATTCAATGAACCTCACAACAACATCCAATCATGAACTATTCTCAGACCTCAAAGCCTATGAGTTTGAGCTGAGAAGAAAAGATCAAGAGGAGACAGCTGTACCCAAAATAGCTGCACTTATAGTCAAAGATGGGAAGAGAGCTGAGGTCAAGGAAGCCATTGACCAGGAGGAGATTGCCCTGATGATTAAAAGATTCAACAAGTTATTCAACAAGAACTATAAAAGAAACAAGGGTGAATCTTCCAGGAGACATTCAGCTACCTCCAAGTCAAGGGAAGATAGGCCACCCAAGAGAGCTGAGCATCAAAAGGTTGAATTTCAGAGAGCTGATAAGTCAAGGACTGAAAGAAATGACCAAAGAGCTGAGAACCTGTGTTGGAACTACAGACAACCAGGACACTTCGCTATTGACTGTCCATATCTAGTAGTCAATAAATACAAGAATGAAGAAGAAAGAAAAGTCTTCAGAGAAAGAAGACAGGAAAAGAAAAAGGCTATGTTGGTCGAGACCGAGATCACCGAGACAACTAAGTCTAAAGAAGCAGCAGACTTTCGAGAAAGTAGTGAAGTCGACTACTCAAGTGATTCTCAAGAAGAAGCAATGATCCGTCTAATGGCTAAAGAACAAGATCAACCAAACACAAGAAGATGAGGTACACTCTAACTCATCTCACTCAGATTCTAGTGATAGTGATTGTGACACACACACTTAATCACCCACTGATCTTTATGATTCATTAGGCAAAATGAAGAAAGACTTAGAGCACATTAAATCCTCACACACACTACTAAATAAGGAAAACAACCAACTCAAAAGCCAAAACTCACAAATTTGACAAGAGTCGAGTATTCCGAGTCACATAGCCGATGAGAACAAAGAGTCAAGACCGAGAATGCTAAACTAATAGCAGAGATAACTGGTTTAGAAAATAGAGAAAATGATCTTAAAAATGTGATTGCCTCGTTTACAAAGGCATCTAAATCATTGGATGGCCTTATTACGAGCCAAAAAGAGTGTGGAGATAAGATAGGCATATGATTCAATTCCTTTGTGCACAGTCAAACTCCCAGAGTGATTTTGGAAAAAGGATCTTCAAGTAATGAAGCATCTCGAAAACCCAAAACACCAAATGTTGCACCCACATTCACTCCAAAGCACAATCACAAACAAACTGGCCTTGGATATAAAGAAAAAGGAAAACAACTAGTTGAGAATGCTGAGAGGACAACTGAGAAGAAATCCAGCAGAGTTCCTCAGCAAACTCCAAATAGAAAGTACTCTGTGAAGAATAAACAGAGCTACCAAAAACCCCAGAAGTTTTATCAAAGAAACACATATGATGAGAATGGTAGAAATTACCCAAGTCAAGCTGATTGGAATAATGTGACGTATCAACAAAGACCAATAGAATACAAGCCTAAATGGCAAAGACCTAGAACTCAGCAAAGGTCATTCCAAAGGTAAAAGGGCTATTATCAGCACACATTTGCACCCAGGCACTACACTCAAAAACATCACAACTACCCAAAGAAGGCAATTGCTAAGACACACACACAGGCATACAGACAAAAGAGACAACTGTATGAACCTAAAGCCCCAAGCAATTTGCCAAAGTAAGTTATGATTATGGCACAGATAGATGGCAACCTCTTAGAGTCAAGTCATTTGGCTATAGGTTAGTTGGATCATCTTATAAAGACTAACCCCTCAGACCCAAACAAGCATGGGTACCTAAAACTAATTTCTTGATTGCGGTTCAAGGAACAAATGAAAGTGCCAAGGAACCTGGTACATGGATAGTGGTCGCTTCCGGATATATGACAGAAACAAGAAAAATCACAAAATTCAAGGAGATTAGAGGCGCAAAAGTCATATTTGGAGGAAATGAAGCTCCAGGGGAAATAAGAGGCACTGGTTCCATCAAGAAAAATGGATTAGAAATCACAGATGTTGCATATGTTGAAGGCCTCAACTTCAACCTGTTAAGCATTAGTCAAAATATGTGTCCCAAGCATTGGATGACACACATTGGATTCAAGCCATGCAAGAAGAGCTGAATCAGTTTAAAAGGAACAAGGTATGGGAATTGGTGCAAAGACCAACCCATCAAAATGTTATTGGCACAAAATGGGTTTTCAGAAATAAGATGAATGAGGAAGGATCTGTGGTAAGAAACAAAGCAAGATTGGTAGGCAAAGGGTATTGCCAAGAAGAGGGAATAGATTTTGATGAAACATTTGCTCCTGTTGCTAGATTAGAAGCAATAAGGATGTTTCTTGCCTATGCTGCACACAAGAACTTCATTGTATATCAAATGGATGTGAAAAGTGCATTTTAAATGGATTGTTGGAAGAAGAAGTCTATGTTGAGCAACCTCCAGGCTTTGAGCAGAAGACCATTGGAGATAAGGTGTACAAGCTCAAGAAAGCTTTATATGGATTGAAACAAGCACCTAGAGCATGGTATGACACATTGTCTCAATTTCTAACTGACAATGGATTCACCAAAGGCAAAGTAACAGAACACTCTTTAGAATTCAAGATGGAGAGAGTATACTGCTTGTTCAAATATATGTGGATGATATCATTTTTGGATCCACAAACAAAGAGCCGTGTGATAAGTTCTCAAACCTCATGCAAGGCAAATTTGAAATGAGCATGATGGGAGAGCTGACCTTCTTCCTAGGACTTCAAGTTAAACAGCTGAAGGATGGAACCTTCATGAGTCAAACAAAGTACACCAAAGATTTAATGAAGAAATTTGGTATGGAAGATAAGTCTTCTGTGAAAATACCAATGAATACATCAGTCAAGATGGACATGGATGCGGATGGCAAATCTGTAGATCAAACAAGATACAGAGCACTTATCAATCATCGCTTTATTTAACAAAGAACAAAATGCGACATCACCTTTGCAGAGGTGTATGTGCAAGATTGCAATCCGCACCAAAGGAGAGGCACATGACTCAAAATAAAGAGAATTCTAAGATATTTGAAAGGATGCCAGGAAGTTGGCTTATGGTATCCAAAGGAAGGTGGATTCAAGCTTATTGGTTATTCAGACTCTGACTATGCTGGATGTAGAGTCGACAGGAAGAGTACTTCAGGTACATGTCAAATGCTTGGAAACAGATTGGTTTCCTGGTTTAGCAAGAAGCAAAACTAAATAGCCACATCCCTAGCTGAAGCAGAGTACATAGCTGTGGGCAGCTGTTGTGCCCAAGTCTTATGGATGAGACAGCAGCTGAGAGATTATGAAATTGAAGAAAAAGAGATTCCAATTATGTGTGATAACACAAGTGCAATTGCAATCACTCAAAATCCTGTGTTGCATTCAAGAACAAAGCACATTGATGTCATATATCATTTCATAAGAGATCATGTTGAAAAGAAAGATATCATTTTGGAATACATCTTAACCGATAAAACAATGCTTAGTGACATTTTCACCAAGCCCTTATGCGAATCAAGATTTGAAGAGCTTAAGCATGAGCTAGGGTTAATTGAGCTGAGTTAATACTCAGAAGACTCAATCAGGAGAGATGAAAGGTAGAAAGTGAGAAATGAACAAGGTTTTCAAATCAGCCAACTGAATCAGCCATATCGGAAAGTCAGCTATATCGAAAGTTAGGCACAAACCGAGTCGCTTAATGAAAGGAGAGAAGTTTGTTAAGTCACGCTTTAGCATAAGTTGAGTCATTTAATAGGTAAGTGACAAAAACGCAATGCTTTTAATGAGCGGGAATGTTTTAAAGGATGATGTCAACAGAATAATAACAGTGCACAAAAAAAAAGTCGCACATTAAGCATATGATTGGATATAAATGCTTTTGCGCATTAAATGCGAGGAATTAAATGCGGTTCGGCGTGCTAAATATGAGCCGTTGATCTTAATCAAATTTCAAAAATCAAAAACACGTCCTT
Organism: Rehmannia glutinosa; assembly: GCA_016081115.2. Lineage (NCBI taxonomy): Eukaryota > Viridiplantae > Streptophyta > Magnoliopsida > Lamiales > Orobanchaceae > Rehmannia > Rehmannia glutinosa. Next base: position 57,885,920 of record CM071931.1, on the reverse strand, counting down.
TCATAACCCTTATATACTCATTTTTCAGTTTTCTCTCTCTCACACTCAAAACTGTTCATCTTCTAAGCAGAAACAAGTAAGTTCTTTTCTCTCGAAAACCCTTCGAATTCACAAGAAGGTTTATCAAGTTTTATTCGGTAAAACTCTCTAAAAATGGCACCAAAACTTGATTTTGTTAAGTTATCGAAGAAAATCCACTCTGGATTGACTGTGGATTTCGAAGGAATGATAAAGCAAGGTTCCGATGAAACCATAGTAAAGAAGATAGCCGATATGCCGAAAAGTCCGGTCTCGTGCCTTTTCTAACGATGGAATACTCGCCGACCTACGCCAAGAGGTGACACGCTTCTTCTATGAAAATGCAGAGATGCAGGACGGCGGTATTAAGTCTTTCGTCCACCGCAAGGACATCTTGACCACTGCTAAGGACCTTGAGGAGCACTGTTTATTGCCGTCCGAGAAATATACGGTCGATGTTAATTTGGCCGCCGCATGGAAAGAAGTAGCCAAACCGAAATGTGTCACGAAAGTTATCTACACAATCGGAAGAAGTCAAGCAAGGACGACTATCACAAGTTGATGGATGTCATTGCAAAATCGTAGATATGAAGTTTGGCGCTTTCAATCAATCACAAAGACAAAGCTAATCGCATGGCCGCGATCATGGAAGAAAAGAAAGTTAATCGGCCGAGTTCGTACAAATGTACTCGCCAAAACATCGGAAAAAATCGCACAAGGAAGATGGATCTTTGAGGATCACTTTCGGCCATAGCCTAGTGATTGGCCACTTGATGGAAGTGAAGGGCATTCCCCTTCAACATGGAAAGCCCTTCCATGTAAACAAGAAGATGTTCAGGGCTAATCTTTCAGGAGCCCGCAAAAGAGCCCATGCGAAGAGGGCGGATACTAGTGAGGGGGAATCAGTTGAACCCGAGGACACAATGCCTCCTCCTCCAAAGAAGAGAGCGCCTACAAATGCTAAGAAGAAAGGTGCGCTTGCAAAGAAAGAAAACGGACGCTCCTACCCCTGCAACCGAGTCACCTGCCCGAGCACCCGTGTCTCCTGCCCCCATAGCCGAGGCGGAGAAGGAATCCCAAATACCTTCTCTAGCCATAAGAAAGAAGAGGACTGCCAAGCCTAGAAAGGCAAACTCCATCTAAGAAAGATGCTCGCCCCGCCGCCAAGGAACCCGAAAAAGAGAATCCGAACCGTAAACTCCTCTAGTAAGAACCAAGAGAAGAAGAAGAATCTCCAAGCTTTCGTGAGCTTGAGAAGACAAACAGTCGGCTAGTCAATCGAGAGAACTCCCGAGACTCCGACGGCGCGCTCCGTGGTTGTTGATGAAACTGCTAAGTCTGCTGAAAGTGATCAGCAGAGGCGTATCAAAGAAGCAGCTGAGATAACAAAATCTCCTGTTGAAAAGGTTGTCTCTCCACCAGCCCGACGATGTCGCCGGCGAAGAGCAAAGAAAGTCTCATACCTTCTATCCCTGAAAAGGAAGGTCAGGAAGAAGAGGATGAAGATGATGATGTAATTATGGTTTCTCCTATGTATCCAGACATTCAGCGCCGTCTACGACAATGGAGGTCATGGAAGCTGAGTCACTCAAGGGTGCAGTTTGAACACCCTGAGTTCATTGAGGAAGAAGATGAGCTGTTCAAGTTCCTTGAGGTTGACACAGTACTTCAGGCTCTGGATGAGGATAATTGTATGAATATCCTCCACATCTGCAAGGAGAAAGAAAAGGCCAGAGCAGCTGAGGAAGCAGAAGATCGTGAGAAAGCCAATATATGTACCCTCACTGGAACTCTGGAACATACGCATCCTCATTTAGATGTGTTGTCGACATCGATGAAGACTTGGATCCCATGGTCCGCAATGAAAAGTCCGATATGCAAAAGAAGCTCTAAGGGAATCCAGGCTAATGCATGAGCAGCAGTTGATGGAAGGACCAGGAGAGTTTTCAAAATCTCTCCTGGAGATAGACCCATTGGGAGTGGTGCAACAAATTGCCACAGTTATTGCAGCGATCAAGTTCCCAGTACACTCAGAAGATGGGTCCAAGGGACTTGACAATGAGACTTGGAATTTGGGCACCCAAGTTGAGCCAACCACTCATCAAGGTGTTTTACCACCGCCCCACTACCGAAAGCACTCAATGGAAGTAATGAGTCCGGAGAAGAGTGACCCCACCATCACCACCACCGGTGTGCCACCGAGGGGGAAACTCACTCCACTGCAGCAAGGGCGGAGGATGCTGTAGATGACTCCACATTGCAGAAAAGAGGCGAAGTGGAAAAGGAAAGAGAATCACAGTAGAATGACACTGACGAAGCTCGCATAGCTGAGTCTCTCTCTCACCAAGTGCCAACCGCTGGCAGCCGAGGATGTCGCCGGTGTAGTCGAGGCACAGGTTGGAAATGCCCCGGGAGTTAACACTCTAGGCACTGAAAGTGCAATCCAAGGGGTTGAGACTCCTTCGGATGCCACTGTCCAAGACCCTAAGACAGATGCGTCTGTTGAAGGGATGGTAGAAGACCTCGCTGCAGTTGAGACTGCTGGAGGTATTGAAGGCCCAAGGGAGATTGAGACTTCCCTGGGTAAAACTCAAGAAGATAAGAGCATCCCTCCCCGTCATCATTGTTGAATCAGAAAGGAGATTAGTGCTCTTCATGATTCCCAGGACAACCCTGATATATCCTTTCTGGGATCTGAAGACGAAGCTGAGCCCACTCCTATTGCTCATCAAAAGGACTAAGCTGAGGATGTTCTTCCACAGACGAGTCAGACAACTTTTAAAGTTGCTTGTCAAAAGTTCAACTTTGATGATGAACCAAGCCCTCAGGCTTCATCATCCTCTGATGACGCTGATGGTACAGCTGAGGACAAGGAAATTCATTTAGCAGAATCATCGAGGCCAAAGAAGTCATTAAGACAACCGAGGCTCGCCGAGTCGCTAATCCAATCAACCAGGCCCACCGAGACCGAAATCATTTGCGCAGGCTCCCAAAGCTGCAGCAGGATCGACTCAACCCTGATCATCAAAGGCACGTACAACTGTACAATCGATCCCATATGTGCGAGATGATGCATTTGAGGAAACATTTCCTTTCTCAATTGAGCTGCCCGACCTTGATAAAGAGACAGCTCAAGAGCAGCGATGCTTCAACATCCAAGCAGATCCAGTAATTCCCATCGACTCCATTGTTCTAGCAGACTTTGATTTTGATGATGCATGGCCGCTAGCTGAATCCGAAGTGACAACTGAGATCCGTGAAGTCTTCACAAAAATCTGTGGAGAGATTTAGAAGATCGAACGGCACCAGGCCTCATTAGATATGCATCTGGACAATATGGATGCCACCCTCACAGCAGACTTACGAGGGATTATGGTACGGATTAGGGAATGGTGTCATCAACAGAGTACTATGCGATACGAACAAGTCCGATATTTTAAGGCATTGTACAACAATATGTTGGTTTGGAGTGCTGATAATGCTGATATGAAGCAGAGGATGCATGCCAATATTGACAGAATGCATGCCTCTCACACAACTAAAATGGAGCTGCTGCGTGAATTTCATCGAAAAGAAATTCTGCGTGTTGAGGAGAACATGAATACGAAGTTCAGCCTTCTCATGGATGAAATGAAACAGGTGGCAGCTGAATCGAAAGCCACTCGCTCAGAATTTCGAACAACACATGTCGCAGCAGACTCCAAGCAGAACTCAGCTCTCAGCCGACTGGATTTCATGCTTGTTGGGATGTTCCCAGGGGTTTCTCTCTCCTTCGATGATGCCAAAAAGGGGGAAGAGGAATACCTGAGGAAGTTGAAGGAAGAGACAACTGTTGAGAAGAAGAAGAAGAAGAAGCAGACAGTTGTTGAGAAGATGAAGGAGAAGGGAAAAACTGTTGAGGGGGAAAGATCAAAGGATGTGATAGTTGAAGGAAGAGACAATTGTTGAGAAAAAGAAGGAGAAGGAGCAGACAACTGTTGAGATGAAGAAGGAGAAGGGAAAAGCTGTTGAGGGGGAAAGGTCAAAGGATGTGACCTTAATGCTTGCCGAAACCCCTCAGCAAGGTCATGTCACAGCATCGATAATCAGCAAACTTCCATTGACTCTGCCGCTCCAACACTCTGCTGTGCCTATGTCTGAGAAGAGAAAGATTGTGGAAGTAGGGATGAAGGAGGTTGAAAGAAAGACGGATGCCCGTATTCTAGAAGTACTAAAAACTTACGGTGGCATTCCGGCAGGAAAGGACACAGATGCCATTCCAGATGACGGAGACGAGCTAAGACCCGTTGAAGAATTCAAAACGCTCGAATCCGAAGGTTACTTCAAAAACATGTCTATAGCCCAAGCCTGGGATTTGTACTGGGAGAAGGGTCTGAAGTTATGTGAAGAAGCTGATAGGCAATAGACTACTAGCAGCCATTCAACTAGTAAGAAGAAGAGTCCAGTACAATATACGCCCAGAGGAGGAGGAAGAGAGTTTGAACCTAGACCTCTACCCAAAAACATTGAATATGTAGATCCAGGCAAGAAGGAAGGATCTACTGGGCTGGGTACGATGAAGTAGCCAATCGGGAAGTGGCTAGGAAGAATGTTGAATACGTGAAAAGAATCGAGGAGTAAAATAAAAAGCAAGATCAGATGTGGCAAGAAAGGCAAGAAAGGAAAAGAAAAGACGAAGCTGCGAAGAGAGCTTATGAAAAGAAGAAAGCAGCTGAAGATGAAAAGAAAAGAAAGAGAGCTGATGATGACAGAGCTGAAGAGGAAAGAAGGAGGCAGCGAAGGCGACGAAGTGTTGCTGCTAACCCTTTCGTGTATTTTACTTTTGTAAATAAATATGTGTGTAAGTCATCTGTACATTCAATAAAGTATTGATGTATTTTCTCTCTATTGTTGTATCTTAGCATAGATGCTTGAAGTTTGCTTCAACAGGATTATGCTCTTATACACCTTGTAAACAAATGTAAAGGACAAGAATGTTATGATCAATAAAATGATTGATTCTACGCATACATTCTTTTGTTCGCATTGTCCTGTATGTATTTGTGCTATTTACATGTTGCTTAATAATTTCAAGTTTTGGCCTCATCAAAAAGGGGGAAATTGTTGGGAAATTATTTTGTAGATTTTGATGAATGCCATGTAAAACTTAGATTAGAATGTTGGCACCCCATTTTCCTTGTAATTCTCATTGTAATAGATAAAAATGAATGAGTCGAGTCAAGTCAACATGGCTCAGGGAATACAAGAAGTCAATCAAGAAGTGAAATGAAGACTCACGAGGAACATCCGAGTATGGCCAAGATAGAAGACCAATGACTCGATCAATATGTAACAAATGAGGGACACCGTGGTGAAGACTCAGTTAAGTCAACTTGAAAAGCCATGTCACAAGTTGAAGTGACAGATGAGTCTTTCAATGATTGAAGCAGACTCAAGTCACCTGGGAAAAGGCAAGCTGCAAAGAGGAGTCAACTGAAAAGAATCCGCTGCACGTAAGTCAAGAACATTACTTAAATAAGTAATACTTCCATGTCGCCATGTCTTAAAGTGCTCACCCTTTAAGCGTGCAAAAGGAATAAACCAATGGGAAGCACTGCACCTCGTGTCAGATCCTGAAAAGCTGAACATTCATTTAATACGAGGAAAAGTCTACATCTCAAGACTAAAGACCAAGAAAAGACAAGCCAACGAACACAAGTGACTTTTGAAAATCAGCCTATATCTTCAACGGGCAGATTTTTGAAAGTTCACTATAAAAGGCTGAGGAATTTCATTGAGAAAAAGTTACCTTGCACACTTGAGAAATCAAGCTTTATTCAAACTGTAACCTGCAAAATATTCTCAAGATATTCAAGCAAAATCCTCAAGCCTAAATCTCGAAGGAAATCGATCCAACACCAAGCTGTGAAGGAAAGACAATTTCAAACTGTTGAAGAGGAAACTTTTGAATAATCAAAAGGGGTCTACTTTCCAAGGAGGATTGTAGGAAGGTTCAAGGTCGAACCAATCTCAAGTTATTGGAGGGCTTCGTGATCAAATCCAAGAAGCTTGAGAAAGTGAGATGAAGTAGCAAGGCAGCTGCCCGTGAAGAAGCCGAGCCTGGACGAGAAGCCACCGTGACCAAGGCATCTCCGATTGAGTCCAAGGAGCAAGTCACCATGTGATCAAGACTTGTCTCTAGACCGATAACCACTTTGTAAACTCGATCATTACTTAGTGGATTCCTCCAGAGTTGGAGAAGAGAGGAGTAGAAGAATTACCCCATCTTCGAACCACTATAAAATTTACTTGTGTCATTTACATTTCAGCATATTTACATTCCTGCACACATATTTTATATCTGCTGATGATTTGCTATCCAACAGATAAATTACTAAGTGCGAAAATCAAGTGTTAAAATAAAGTTAAATCAAATTCAAGGGTGTTAAGTCTTCCGCTGAAAAACTTATCACAGCCAAGTTAAGTCTTAGACTAAACAACTGAGTTATTCTATCAACAAAATTCTATCGAGTCCGTGAGTGGCTAACTCGTTGATTAACTAACTTAGCAGTTCCCTCAAGGACTAAGCTGTGTATTAACTCTGTAATATTTTAAAAAGAACTAAAATCGAAAAGGTGGTAAGGTTTATTCAACCCCCCTTCTAAACCTTACTCACACCCCTTGGGACCTACACACTTATTAGATCATTGCCCCACTTGACTGCCAGCAGACCAGACATTACCTTTGTTGTAAGTGTATGTGCCAGATTTCAGTCTGCTCCAAAGAAAAGTCATATGACTGCACCCAAGAGAATCCTGAGATATTTGAATGAAAGCCTAGAAGTTAGCTTATGGTATCCAAAGGAAGGTGGATTCAAGCTGATTGGATATTCAGACTCAGACTATGCTGGATGTAGAGTTGACAGAAAAGACATTCGCACCGCAAATGCTTGAAATGCATTGGTTTCTTGGTTCAGCAAGAAACAAAACTCAATAGCTACATCCACAGCTGAAGCAGAGTACATTGATGTAGGCAGCTGTTGTGCCCAAGTGTTATGGATGAGGCAACAACTGAGGGATTATGACATAGAAGAAACGGAGATTCCAATTATGTGTGATAATACAAGTGCCATTGCAATTACTCTGAATCCAGTATTGCACTCAAGAACCAAGCACATTGATGTCAGATATCATTTTATAAGAGATCATGTTGAAAAGAAAGACAACACATTGGAATACGTTTCAACTGAGAAGCAATTAGCTGATATATTCACAAAGTCATAATGTGCATCAATATTTGAAGAACTTAAGAATGAGCTTGGATTGATTGAACTGTGTTAAGATGCTCAGAAGACTCATTCAGCAGAGTTAAAGATGGGAGAATTGCATATCAGAAGAGTTTCACTCATTCAGCCAAGTGAAACAGCTTTGATGGCTAGTCAGCCGAATCGTGTTAGCTGGATAGCCAAGTATTATTCAGTCGAATCGAAGGAAGAAAGAATAAGAGTCAAGTCATAAATGAAGAAAACTGATATATTTACGAGCTAAGTGACAAAACGAGGTCATTTCATTTAAGCGAAAATATTTTACACTTGACGTCAAGATCATTTAATGTTGTTAGTCAAAAGTCACGATGGTTTACCTATGATTCGATATAAATGTTGCCACATCTAATACATGTAATTAAGTGCCTTTTGGAAAATTTAATCTCAGTCGTTGATCAACTTTCAAATTTTTGGAATTCCAAAATCGTCTCTTCAAGTCACTTATATACCAAAATTCATTTTATCTCTCTTCACTTTCACTCTCAAGCATTCAAAATCTTTCAGAAATTCTCTCTGCAAAAAAAAAACCCTAGTTCTTCGTTTTTACTCTCAAAAATTCGATATGGCACCTAAATAAGCTGCTTTAGACTTTTCTAAAATTGCTGAGAAGATCCACACAGGAAAATTGGTGGATTTTGAAGGCCTTGTCAAGTAGGGCGTGGACAAGGAGGTGGCTGAGAAAATCGCTTGTCATCTTGAGAAATCTGGGTTGAAAAGATTTCTCACGCTGGAGATAACTCTGACCTTCCAGGAGAAGGTAGTTATGTTTTATGTGGATGCCTATGTTCATGATGATGGGATCCATTCGTCTGTGAATAGAAAAGACATTAAGTTGGTTGCGGCTGACCTGGCTAAGTATTTGCACCTTCCCCCTAGAGAACTCAAGGAGCTAACTGGGAACGAGTTTGATTTGATGAAGGCGTGGAAGGAGATCGCTAAACCAGAGTCAGATGGCAAGGTGAATTACTCTGCGCTGGAGAAATTATCAAGGATGACTACCACAAGTTGATGAATGTGGTGGCCAAGTGTGTAGATATGAAGTTTGGCTCCTTCAATCAGCTATCCCAGACTAAACTGATTATTATGGCTACCATAATGGAGGAAATAGAGGTGAACTGGAGCAATTTCATCTTTGATAAGTTATGCCAGAATGTCCATAATACGAAGGTGGTTGATGGGGAGCTTGTGCATCCCCTGGGATATGGCCTGATCCTAGGCTATCTGATGGAGAAGAAGGGTGTACCCCTTCGCAGGGGAAAACCCTTCCATGCAAATAAGAGGATGTTCAAGGAAAACCTCTCAGGTGCTCAGAAGAGGGCACATGCTAAGAAAACTGCCACTTCTGAGGGGGAATCAACTAAACATGTCCCTGAGGACACAGGTGCTTCCATTCCAGCCCCCTCACCTAAACCTGCTAATGTCACTCCCACAGTGACAAAGAAGAGAAGGACAACTGCCCCTCGTAAGCCAGCTGTCAAGAAGCAGAAGATCCAGCCCGCAGCAGAGGCAACCATTGTGGGTAAAGAACCTGAGGAAGAGCCAGAAGTCCCCCTGGAGAGGCGAACCAGAGACGACCGTGAAGGCTCATGATAAAGTTGAGACAAACCGTAGCCACCACACCGAGATCGAAACAACTACCACCACTATTCACCAGAAATCAAATGATCGTGATGGTGAACAAGGCACTGCTGAAGAAACTCAAGATAATTCAACAGTGGCCCTCCAAAACTATAGTTGAGAGAGCTAATGTCAAAGAAGCTCAAAATAGCTCAAAGAGAATCGAAAGAGTTGATGCCGAAGAAACTCAAGATAATTCAGCTGCCAAACCTCAGGGACAAATAATTGATACTGAGGCAAGTGATTGGAAAAAGAAGGTTGATCAAGTTGAAGAGCATGTCCAAGAAAACATTGTTGATGAACGTCCAGAATCCCCAGCATATCCAGAGATTGAAGAATGGATGCGCGCATGGAGGCTTTGGAAGCTGATTGCCAGTTGAATCCAGTTTATGAGGCCTAAAACGATTGATGAGGAGGAATACCTCCTTGGATTCCTAGATAATGCCCATGTGGTCTGTGGTCTTGATGCCATGTACTGCACCACAGTTCTTTTTTAGAAGAAGGATGCTGCCAAGGCTAAGGCATTGGAGAAAGCCAAGGCCCTTGAACCTCATACTTGTGCTTTCACAGATCCCAATATTCTTGAGGAGGCTATTGAAAGTGCTAGCAGCAGTGACGTAGAAATCATTGATGCGGCTCACCAGTGGAGAAGGCACAGTTGAAGCATTCGCTGAAGGAGTCCCATGAGCTACATGAACAATCTTTGTTTAGGGGTGCTGGAGAATCATCTCTCTCTATTTCTCCAACCCTAACTATTCTTGACATGGTGAGGTCCATTAATGCAACTACCTCACCAGCTCACTCTGAGGGCAACCCAACTGAGCCATGCCCTGATGAAGTTTTTGAGACAACTGCCCATTTGGTTGAACACTCAAAGGATACAACCAAGTCTCCAGTGTTAGCTGACCTCATTGCCCGTGATTCGGCTAGTGAGCAAGTTGAGGAGGAAGCTGAACACATGGAGGAAAATGTAGGAGACAAAGAATAATTGAAATTATGAGGTGATGGTGAGACTCCAAACGAAGAACATATTGGGACTAACGACGCTTTGATGGTTGAGACTCCTCGTAAAGAACCAACCGCATCACAGCAGCCGATGAAGTCGCTAAAAATAGCCGAGGCTCGGATGGAATGAGGAGGACCATGATAGTTGAGATCGGTCTTGAAAGTGCAATCCCGCAGGTTGAGACCTCAAAGGATGCCACCATCGAAGACCCTAATGCAAACCGAGCTCTAAGAGAATGTAGAAGGCCTTGCAACCGATTGAGATCACGCCAAGCTGTGCAGGTGATGACCCTAAGGAGGTTGAGACTTCCAAAGAACCGCAAGAAAAGGCAAAAGAACTTGAGGCCCTTCGTAAAATGCTACCATCTCGAGTCAACGATCCAAGAGATAGATGCCTTACATGACTCGACGATGACGTAACACCGGATTTTATTGACTATGAGAATGAAGCCAGTCAAATCCATTCGATCCGTGAGGAAAGTGAAATGGAGGCAACATAAAAGAGGCTCGTACAAAGTTACCTCTTCAAAACTTATCTTGGTTGATGGTCCACCCCCTATGGTGCCATCACCAACCCATGATGTTGCTCGGGACAAATTGATGCTCACCAACTCAAAAGGATGACAATGCTAGAGCCATGAAGTCAAGTAAGACAAATGAGGCCCAATCAACAGAGTAGCTTCACAACAAGGATCACGATGAAGCTCAAACAGCCGAGGCTAGAGCTGGCAATGGGCTGGGCTAGGGCAGCCCGACCTGAACCCATTGGGCTTTTGCAAAATATTGGGCCAGGTTGGGCCGACCTAATTTTGGTCGGACCACAAAATTGCTTGGTCCAACCCAACCTATACATATACTTTATGTAGAAAAAATTTGGGCCGACCCAAAAACGTAGGGCTAGCCGCCCGTCGGGCCATTCGTGGCCGGGCCAAAAGTCGGGCTAACAAAAAATATAGCCCAACCCAATCCAAAACTTGTCATTGGCCAACCCATGGGTCGGGCTTGATTTTGCCAGCTCTAGCCGAGACATAAAGAGCTGTTCGCCAGGAAACTGAGGGAAGTACTCTCAAAGGAGGAGTGGTACCTTTCTCAGTACCTATTGGTCTTTATAAAATGGAGTTCCCATTCATTGCATGTGTCCTATTGAGGCCGACATCATGAGGAAGTTGCACAATACAAGGTCGATATTAGTCCGTAAGATTTCCATGCTCCGCATTTATTTGAGGGTTGTTCCTTTTGGTTTTGACTTTGAATCCATTTTTTCATGAGGATTCACACCGAGGCACCTGAATTTAGAAAAGCCTTCGTGAGTCGTGTGTGTTGAAAATGGAACATAGTTTTGCTTGACTCAATCGAGGATAGACAACCATGATGTGATGATTTTAGGAGACTTAAGAGGAGTTGCGTTATGGATTCGTGAATGGACTACTCAAACGAAAGCACTTCCTAGGGTGCAAGTTTGCTACTTCGCATCACTTTTCTCAAAGCTTGTGATCCGTGTGGTGAATAAGCCCGCCAAAGCAGAGGCAATGAGACAATAATGATAGAATGGAAAGGAGTCACATGACTGATATGGAGTTGCTCAAGCTTCAATTCAAAATGATATGCAAAGACATGGAAAGCACTCTATGTGCCAAAATGCTAGAAATGAAGGCAGAGTGCAAATTCTAAGATCCGAGCAAAGGACAACACACCCCGTAACACATGACAAACTCGACTCCCTCTCTAGCAGACTCTGAATCTCTCTTACTCGTGGTGATGATGCCAAAAATGTGAAGATAGTAGTAAGAGGGAAGATACATCAAAGAAGACCCCACCACCATGAAAATTATTCTCAAAAGTCAAATTGGCTCATCTACCAGCTCTCTCCACTCTCAGCGCCCGCAGGAGTTGTCACCGATGCAAAGGTGACTTGGCACTCCGAGATCTCGAGCAAAAATTGAAGAGCTTGAGAGAAGGCAACATGGCGTAATGAAGATCCAAAGCCCAGCCAAGGACCACCAAAGAAAAGCTCCAGAATCAATCAAGATTCCACTCCCCCAACCAACTTAGTGGAAAGATCACTTGAGGAGTATAAAACTCTCAAGTCAGGAGGATACTTTGAGGGGATGAATCTAAAAGATGTGTGGGATTTGTACTGGGGAGAAAGGTTTAGAAGTTGTAAATATGGCTAAGAAGAAGCAGACTCATGCAAGTAGTCAGCATACTTCGAGGGCTCAACCCAGTCAACAAACTCCCAGGGGAGCTGACCCTGCTATGGAAAGAGGACGACATGGAAGGTCGAGTGGAAGAGGCAGAGGTTCTCCACCAAGATGACCTAAAAAGGTGATTTATATTGATGCCTTCAAAAAGGATCATCTCTACTGGATGGGCTACAGAGAACTAGAAAATAAAGAAGTTGCCAGGCGAAGTGATGAACTTGCAAAAAAATACGAAGAAGATAATATCAGGCAAGACAGAGAATATGAAGAGAGAAGGAGAGAAGATGAGAGGAAAAAGAGAAATTATGAAAGGAAGAAGAGGAAGGAGGCTAAAGAAAGGAGAATGAATGAAGAAGAAGAAGGAAGAAGAAGGAAGCAGAGATGTTGAATCAACTGCGATGAAAATTTTTGTTGTATTTTTACACAATTGTAAATACACAGAAACATACTGTAAGTACATATTTGTAAAGTGTTACATGATGATCAATAAAATTACACATTCTTACACTCATTCCTTTGTTAGCACTTTTTACATTGTACTTCTACTTTAACTTTTGGCATCATCAAAAAGGGGAAATTGTTGGGAAAATTTAATTGTATAGATTTTGATGATGCATTGAAAACTTAGATAAGAAAGTTGGCACCCTATTTTCTATTGTAATTCAACTATGTAATAGATTGGTTCTATAAGTTTGAGTATCGGCAACCAAGTTGAAGATCGCGTGGTTGATCAAGGATGCTATGAAGAATCAAATTGAGTTACAAATTTAATGTCAAAGAGAAGATTCAAATAAGTTCCAAAAAGTTGTGTTTGTCAACAGATTAACAAATAAGTCACTCCCGTGATGTTTGGAGAAGACTTATAAAGGAGTATAGCAAAGAAAAGGACTCGACAAAGTCAAGTCCGTTGGAATGCAAAGTCAAAGAATTACTCAAAGTGGAAAGGAGACAAACCGCAACCTTAAAGTCGTTTTGCTTTAAAAAGTGCAAAAGGTTGGGAACCAATGAGATGTTCGCAACACATGTCGTATTTCGTGCAACCCGTAGGTATTAATACAAGGTTGGTTCAACATCAATTGCTACATAACAAGATAAGCCAACGATCAAGAAATGGAGTTTAAAAAAGGTGTCTATCTCTTCAACGAATACATTTTTGAACCGCCACTATTAAAGGTTGAGGAACATTTACAAGAGAGTACGAGTAACTAAGGCATTTAGACACATTCGAGCAAAAAGCAAGCAAGCAAAATACTCAAGCAATACACTCTAATCCTCAAAGCCTACATTCAAAGTCTATCTATTCAACACACTCACTAATGGAAGAAAAGCTTCAACCTCGTTGAAGAGGAAATTTGTTTTAAGAACAAAGGAGTTTGCACATCCACGGATTGAATGAAGTGCGCTTAGTTCAAGTTAGAACCAAATTTGAATCCGTTGGAGGGCTTCATGATCAATTTAAGTATTTAAAGGAGTCAAGTAGTAAGACAAATGCCTTGCGAAGTAGCCGAGTCCCGTGAGTAGAGCCAGTGTGATCAAGGCTTACTTGGATTGTTGTATCCATCTTGTAACAATCGTTGCATTAGTGGATTACCTTCGTGGGTTGGAGAAGAGTGGAGTAGAAGAATTACCCCATCCTTGAACAACTATAAAATGACTTGTGTCTATTTACTTTCAACACTTTAATTCTTGCATATTTATATTCTCACGATTGATATATTTGCCAAACTCAACTGATAATAACTTAATCAAGACAAGTGTTGTAAAACCTATTTTAACAAAAGGGTGTAAGACTTTTCATTTGTAAAACCAAGTAAGTCAATTTTTAAAGAGCTCACTTCACTCAAATTGAGTTACTCTATTAATAGCTCACCGAGTCCGTGAGTGGTTAACTCTCCTATTGAGGTTGAACTAAGCCGCCCTGCATGACTAAGCGCCTACTTGTAAAAACTCCGATTTAAAGATCAAAAATAAAAAATGGGTTAAATCTATTCAACCCCCTCCCTTCTAAACTTAACACAAACACCCCTTGGGACCTACACGGCGTAAGGTGGGGGAACCCTTATGCAATTTCATGGGACAACTTTAACTAGGATTCAACAATGTGCCCCTCCCCGAGAACACTTTTTTTGGGTTTATTGGAAGAAGGATTTCTCCTCACTCCGGAGAAAATCTCCAAACTACAGTAGAACACCCGTCTGAGTAGATGAAGCAATGGAGTCCCCACGAAAGAACAAGCGCATGGCCGCCGAAGGACGATGAGAACTAAATTCAAGCACAAAAGGAATGGTGGGCAAGCAACAATTCCCTTAAATGCACCACTAACTAAAATACTAGCTACCGCTCGAGAGCTAGGAATCATTGAACCTCCTAGGAAAATGAGAGACAGTCCCGCACGACGTCGTCCAATCACTTTTTCTACTTCCACTACAATAGGGACACACAACTAGAACTTGCATTCGGCTGAGGTGTGCTATTGAAAGACTAATTTGGAGAGGTCACCTACAAGAATACGTCGACTACCGCAATATACATCAACATCACTATCAGACCTGGGAAGAGAGCAGTAGGGAATTCCTCATCGCCGCAACACAGACTTCAGACAGCAACTTCTGGACGGGTCTCGGGCCACTTCATTTGCATTTCCCCTCTAGCTGAGACTCTCCATGGAATACAAGATAGAAACATCATCAGGGACATAGATGTTAGAAAAATATTTTTATTTTGATGATTTCATATAAATGACTTTTATACCAAAACAATATTTCCAAAAGTTGTCCAAACATCATTCTTGAAGAGTTTTTCACATATTCAAAAAAGAGGGCATAAATCGGAAAATCGAAAAAATCTATTCACCCCCTTCTAGATTTTCGTAGCCACTGGATTAACAAGTGGTATCGTGAGCCAAATTCTTTGGCAAGCCTGCTCTTCATTGCGAGTAAAAAGAAAAGATCCATGGCTACGCGAAGCTATATTACCACCGGTGCCTCAACCAATGTACCACCACTATTCAACGCCAACAACTACGCATTTTGGAAAGACCAAATGGAATGCTTCTTACAAGGTTGTCGGTTCGATATTTGGAACGCGGTCATCGAAGGAATAGATCAACCAACCAATAAATTGGAGAATAGAATGGCTCCCAAAAAGTTTCAAAGAGTTTGATGAAAATGACAAGAAGTCTTTCTCTAAACGGTATGGCTTTAATTATTTTGCATTGTTCATTACGCCATCGAGTATAATCGGATTCGAGAAATAAGATCCGCACATGAAGTATGGGAAAAACTCAAACCATATATAAAGGAACTAAGAAGGTTAAACAAGCTAGAAAAACCATGCTTGTTAAAGACTTTGAAAACTTCATGTTAGGAATTTTATTGTTTAGATTTTGATAAATGCCATGTAAAACTTAGAATAGAAAGTTGGCACCCCAATTCTTGCCAGAAATGCATTGTAACAATTAGAGTCGCTGTCGAGTTAAGTCAGCACGCCCTAACATGCAAGAAGACAATCAAGACTGGAAGGAAGACTCACCGTGAGACACTGAGTATGGCAAAGAAGAGTAGACGGGAACTCTATCAAGAAGAAATTAAATGCAAATGTGGGAGATCGCTGTCAACTCGAGAAAAGTCAAGTCTCAAGTCAAGTGACAGTAAGAGTCATCCAATGATTGGAAGCCGACTTAAGTCACCTGGGAAAGCAAGGAAACGCAAGCTTTCAAGTCGAGATAATCGAAAAGATCCGCTGGCCGTAAATTATGCGGATTGTTCGGCAAGGTGGTCTTAAAAGATACGCTCATGAACTACCGCTCCCAATGCAAGATCGCTCAAGGTGTCAATCCGAGCGCCGTAACCAATCCAGCCTCCGCCACCCCGCGAAAACCAGGGGAGGGAGATCCTCATGATGCCGAGTGTCAATCGAATCAATACTAACACAAATGAGGATAGCCGCCCAATGTAAAAAAGGAAAGTCGATGTTAGATAGGTAGCCAACGCCAAATGCAAGTTCGGGTGGCGGAAATCAAGGAAGGCCAACCTACCGCCATTTTGTGTTCCTCGATGATGCCACTGTGGTCCATCCTCATTCCGACCCCCGTCATTATCGCACCGATTTTGGGTATTTCCGTCCACACTTTGATCGACTCCTCGAAGCTATTCGCATACCATTTATGTCCGAGCCAAGATTGAACGTGGACGATAGTTATATTCGGCCCGTGCAACGATAGCATTCTCGGGTTTGGAGGAGTGAAGATAGTCCCGCCGGGAAAGCCGATTTGCACATCCAAACGGGACAAGGGTTGCATAAACGGACCATGACAACATTCAAGATAATCAATGCCGATTCGTAGTACAATGCTATCATTGGGAGGCCATTGCTTTATCATATAAAAACAAATTGCCTCAATATATCATTTTTGTATAAAATTCCCAACATCCGATGGCTTGGGCTATACATAAGGGGAATCAAAGGGAGTCACGAGAATGCTCTCTCAAACTCCGACCAGAGATTAACGTGGCGGAACGAGGACAAACCAAAGGAACCACACAAGGCGATCCCATGCCCAAGGAGGAGTCCGAGCAGTGGTGATCGCTCAGAGAGTAACCTGTGTCACGACCGGGAAGGAGCCGATGATGGAAGAAGGCAAGCCGCAATCGAGAACGAGCCGCCATCAAGATGAATTGCCCCAGATCAAAGAGGGGCAGAGCAAGAAAAGAAAACGGGCGAACTCGAGAGAATGTATTGATACAATCAATGTTGGAAGGCCAAGCGAGGGCGCCAATCGATGAGACTGGTCATGATCTCCCTAACCATATCGAACCGAGATGATTGAGTTTTTGAAAATAATCTTGATGTCTTCGCATGGACTCATGCAGACATGCCCAAAATTGACCCTAAGTATGCATGCCACCGCCAATATTGATCTAACGTCCCCGCTTGTCCGTAGCAGGTAAGCTCGGCCCCCGACAGACAAGCAAAGACTTCGAGGCCGAGGTAAACAAGTTGATAGACAATCAATTCATCCGAAGCCCTCTATCCCCGATGGGTTGCCAATCCCGCTTTTGGTAAAGAAGAGCAATGGCCAAAGGGCGATCGTGGCGTGATTTTACCAATTTGAATAAGGCATGCCCTAAGGAAGCGACAGCTTATCCATTGCCAAATATTGATTATATGGTGGATGCCACCGGGACATGAACTCGATGAGCTTCATGGATGCATACTTCGTTACAATCAAATACGAATGCACCTTAAGACGAAGAAAATATATCATTCTTCTCTCAGCTTTGAATATATCACATAAGATGATGCCTTCGGGTTGAAGAACGTCAAAAGACTCTATCAAAGGTTAGTAAATAAGATGTTTGAAAAAATGATAGGTCAAACTATGGAAGTCTATGTAGATGACATGTCAAAATCATTGTACATATCCATCATCCTAACGATCTTAATAAAATGTTTGCTGTTTTGAGAGAGTACAAGATGATGTTAAACCCAGAAAGTGTACGTTTGGGGTCGGGCCGTAAATTTTTGGGGTATATGGTCAGCCAAAGGGGAATCGAAGCCAACCCGTATAAAATAAAAGCCATCATCGATCTAACCCCGGAACTCCAGAAAAGGGTACAAAGCCTAACAGCCGATCGGGCCGCCTCTTAATCGATTTGTTTCGCGATCCACGGACAAGTGCAAACCTTTCTTTGAGATTATAAAAAGAGTAAAATTTTTGAGTGGATCGAGCGAGCACAGATCGCATCGCCTTGAATCCTCAAACAACACCTTTCTTCAATTCCTATATTGCAAAAGCCTACCCAAGGGGAGGACTTGTATTTGTACCTGGCGGTATCCGAATACGCTATCAGCTCGGTGTTAATCAGGTTAGATGGTTCTATTCAACATCCAGTCTACTACACCAGCCAAGCGTTACATGACGCCGAGCTCCGCTATCCACCGATGGAAAAATTGGCTTATTCGCTAGTCATTGCGACGCGGAAACTCCGTCCATATTTTCTAGAGCACAAGGTTATAGTCTTGACGAACTATCCACTGAAACAAGTACTACACCAACCCGATACTTCTGGTCTGATGATCAAGGGGCCGAACTCAGTCAGTTTGATATTATATACGAACCACGACCGCAATAAAAGGACAGGCTTTTAGCCGACTTTGTGGTCCGAATTCACACCTTCCATACGATTGGAAGTTATGGAAGACCAAGAATGGAAATTGTTCGTTGACGCTCTTCCACCGCAGTCGAGCAGGTGGCGGAATCGTGATAATCGATCCAAATTAAAAGTGCTACCGCTCGACATGCGATTTCCAGTTCCCGCAACGAACAACGGCCGAATACGAGGCACTTCTGGCAGCTTAGAGATGGCAGCTTCTATGGGCCTAAAACAACTATTGGTACACATGATTCTCACCGGTCGCTCATCAAATCAACGGCGAGTACGGCGAAAGAGCAAAAATTGCACAATATTTGGATTTGGTCAAGAAGAGATTATCACACTTTAAGACAAAAGTCTTACATGTGCCCCGAGCCGAGAACATGCAGGCAGATGCCTTAGCTCGGCTCGTTTCCAAATCAGTGACGATGCCATCGCGGATGTCACCGCCACACAAATCGTCTGCCCCATCACTTGGCGCAAAGAAAATATATACAAATCGAAATCGCCGAGCAGACTGGATGACCCCAATCGCTCAAAGATTTAGAGAAAGGAGTTCAACCCGAAAACAAAACTAAAGCCGAACAATACGAACCCAAGTGGCTCGGTTTACACTAGTAGACGGATCCTATACAAACGAGGATACTCCGTCCCACTCCTACGGTGCCTTTCCGAGACAGACGCAGATTATGCACTTCGAGAGGTTCATGAGGGAATATGCGGGAACTATGTCAGGGCCGACGTTGGCCTATAAATTAATACGGCAAGGATACTCATCGCCATCCCTAAGAAAGGATGCAAACCGACCTCACAAAAGATGCGAGAGGTGCCAAAATTTGCACCACAGTCGATATCATCCCGAGCAACTTACCTCCATATTTAGCCCATGGCCGTTTGCCAAAATGGGGAATGGACTTATCCACCACTCCCCACCGGCAAAGGGGGCGCTAAGTATGCCATTGTGGCGTGGATTATTTCACAAAATGGGCCGAGGCGAGCTCTCCGCAAAAATAGACGAGGAAAAGATTGTGAGCTTTGTATGGAAATCCATTATCGCGCAGATTCGGGATACCACATTCGATTGTTACAGGTATAATGGGAAACAATTCGATAACCGAAGGTTTCAAATTTTTGTGAAGGTTTCCGCATCAAAACCATTTCTCAACTCCATACCATCCCCAATGAACGACAAGTTGAGGCCGTTAATAAAATACTCAAGTATACCTTGAAGGCTAGATTGGAGGAGTCTAAAACGTACTGGCTAGAGGAACTACCCGTGTACTATGGTCATACGTAACCACGACGAGCGGCCACCGAGAAACGCCTTTTTTTTTAGCTTATGGAGCCGAGGCGGTGATTCCTATTGAGATTGGAGCCCCTACCTTAATTGCAAATTTTTCTCAAGATCGCAATGAGGTCAAGGCCTCCGAGCCGAGCTAGACTTGCTCAAGAAAAAGGTGCAAAGTGTTTAGATGAAAAACGCGCAGTATAAACAAAGGAGTGAAAGGTACTACAATTTGAAAGTAAAGGAAAGATTTCGTGCCCCTGGGCGATCTTGTGTTGAAAAAGGTAATGGGCTGCTCAACCCAGCCCATTGAAGCCAACCGGGAGGGCCCATTTTGGGTCACCACGCCTTATCCGGGTGGGGCGATCACCTAGAATATTTGAGTGGAGAAAATTTATGCATCCATGGAATGTAGCATACCTAAAACTATTATCAATAAAGATCTCGCTTATGATCTAGATAGATTCCTTGAATTATCCTTTCATCCTGATATTTCGTGAGCTCTCTATAGGGAAACGGAGTTTTTACTCACTCAAGCTTATGTGCCGAGGATGTAAGAATCGCTTCGGGCTTAAGCCGAAGGCCGAAACGTCATCTTAGGTACGCCCTCAGACGATGAAAAAAGGGCAACACGCCCACAAGACGGATCTATCCTTACAAAATAAAGACTCGCTACGCACCGAGCACAATACCAAGACTTGCCATTACGCACCGAGCACAAAATAAAGACTCCGGTTACGCACCGAGCACAATACCAAGACTTGGTTACGCAATTTAAGCACAAAATAAAGACTCGGTTACGCACCGAGCACAAAATAAAGACTCTACATGCATTTTAGCACAATACCAAGACTTGCTACGCACCGAGCACAAAATAAAGACTTGCTACGCACCGAGCACAAAATAAAGACTCGCTTACGTACAAGCACAATACCAAGACTTGGTTATGCACCGAGCACAAAAATAAAGACTTCCATTACGCGACCGAGCACAATACCAAGACTTGCACGCCGAAAGCACAAAATAAAGACTTGTTACGCACCGAGCACAATACCAAGACTTGGTTACACATCGAGCACAAAATAAAGACTCTGGTTATGCACCAAGCACAATACCAAGACTTGCTATGCACCGAGCACAAAAATAAAGACTTGCTAAGCATGCACCGAGCACGCATCAAAGACTGATGTACACACCAAAGAAAATGAAAACTCGGTTTATACACCCAAAGACTAAAACAAAATAAAGAGCAGTTCATATACCTAGTACGAAATCAATTGAAGCAAGTAAAGCCCTTATTCAAGATTGGGAACCGAGCCCCATACTGGGAATATAAAAGAAAAAGACAAGCAACAATCTTACAAAAAGGAGAAGAGCCAAGCATATGCAAGAAGTTTGAAACACATACACAGTGAGAAAATAATAGCCATTCATTTACTCAAAAGTATTTACATGGGAGGTCGGAGCCCATTACATCTTAAGGCACGGCCAAGTTACCTACCTACGAAAGTACATATGAAAACATGTAAATAAAAAGAGGCAAACATCAAGATCGAGTGGGGCGGACTAATTTCACCCGGGCCGGGAGGCGACTTTTCCACGTCCGAGGAGGAGAGCCTGTGAGCATTAGAGCCTCGCAAAGTTCGGCCGAAGGGCATCGAGATCAGCCTAGGAGGGCCGATCTTCCTCGGCCGAGCAAAGACGCCCACCCTTAACCAAATCGAGAATTTCTCCCGAGTCCGGTCGCGTGGCCACAGTTAACATAAATGCATACTCCTCAGAGTCCTTGTAAACTTCGACAACGTGGTAATGAGCGCCTAATTTGCCGATGAGTAGGCTTATCTTCGCCCTCTCTCAAGGGCGGCATGTTCCAACCCGCAACCTTAGCCCTAAGCTCCTCTTTCAACCTCGGCCCGATCTCGCCCGCCCCTCGGCCGCAGCTTTTTCGTAGTTAGCCCGAGCCGTAGCCTCACTCACCTGGGTCTTTAGCGATTCTTGTACCCTTGAAGGGTAGCATAGGCCTCCCCCGCAGTCCCCGTGCCGCCTTTCCAGACGGGCATATTTTTTCTTAGCTCGCAGTTCCCAACCGCATGCCATAAGAGCCCAATCATCCGCCTGTACATCGCCATGGCGATCGAATTTGTTCTTCAAAGCCAGCCTCCGAGCAGAATTGCTCGATGCCTTTTGTCCAGGTACGAGCCGACACTCATCACGGCCCGACCCGGCCCAGAAAAACCCGATTGCTCCTCCGCCGACGTGGCACATCGAACGAATTCCACAAAACCATCGAGGCGTAGTCCAATCATTCCCGCAATATTCATCCCTCACTTGACTGGGAGGGATGAAGTGACTCTTCCCTCGCCAAGGTCATCCGAGAAAGTTCGCGACTTCTCTTCCTGGGGTCAAGCCGATGTTCCTCGCCATTTGACCAACCCCCTTAGTCCGACCGCTCCTCTATCACAATTCCTCCTCTTCTCCTTTGAAGAGAAGGCCCACCGCCTCCCGCACTCCATCAATGGGACATTTACTCGCCGATATCAGCTCTCCGAGCCACCTCTCGCATCTTTACAGGATGACCTACCTGAGTTCGGCCGAGCGGCCGTGTTCCTCACACTTCAAGACGCGCACGTAAATCCAAGCATCGCCCTACAAAAACAAACCACCGTTATTAGTCAAAAGAAAAACGGAACAACATTTCAAAAGGAAGCATAAAAATACAATGTTACTCGAGCGCACCGCACTCCGCGCTTAGGAGTTCATGCTGTTCGGACGGGTGATGATCCGCCCACCGGATTAACCATCGCGGAGATTTGGCAGCCTCGCCCCGTCTCGCACTACCAAGCCCCGCTAGAGAACGGGCCGTATTTTCATTACACGGGAGGGTCTCCGTTGAGGCTCTTCTCTCAACTCCACCTCCCGCCCACCCACCTCGCCCCGAGCCGCCGGCCTCGGGTCGGTCAGCAGAGTGAGCCCTGGGAGCCACCAAGCGCTTGCTGGGCACTCTTGCAAAACCTCTCAATCCGCCTATCCATGATGCCCCAGCCCGGATGTTTTCCACCAATAAAGGTGGCCGACGAGGCCCTTTGACGCCCTGCCCCTATAAAGGTGAAAAGAAAAGACAATTACAAAAGGAAATGAAATGAAAGAAAAGCAGAGAAAGGAAAAAGATAAGACTTTATCAGAATCAAAAACAAAATTTGATGGGGATGAAGAACGGCCCCTTTCTCCATCTCCCACGCGAGCCATGCCACTCGCGCTCACCTGAGCCATTTATCCTTCCACTTTACGAAAGAAGGGAGACCTTCCACTAAGCCGTCCCGATACCCTCACAAATGGTTTGTGGCATAATACCACCCCTTGACGGGAGTCGACCCCTAGATGAAAGAGTCGCTGCCATACAAAGAGCTCTGCTCATCTCCTTAAATTTGGGGCGAGGATATTTTTCTGTGAAAACATCACCAGAGGCCGGATCCCGCCTCAGAAATAGGTGCACCGGGCCTGATGCATGCCCCACTTGCAAACCACCGCTGTATGAAAGCCGCAGGGAAATCTCAAACCGTGAGTAGAAGGTCGTGGCAAATACAATGCAACCTCACCGTGGGTACCGGGAACTTCCATGCCGTCCGATACCTAAAAATTGATACCACTTGAATATGGTACTCCTCCTTAACTCTTCCACCTCCCGAATCATTAACATGCTCGGGATATCGCTTATATCACTCGATGTCCACCGAGGCCGACACGAAGACGCAGGCCTCCTCCTTGCCGCCACCGCATTACGGCCCCATGGGCCCTAGTGGCCTCTCCTCAATCAATCACCTGATGGTTCATCTACTCCGCCCACGCATCACGCCCGCCTCCGCATGGGTCCATATTTTCTTCTTCTCCGTCGGTAATTGCCTAAAATCAACACTTATTCTTCACCTAACTCCTTGTGCCGGGCCGATACACCGCCCTTCTCTAAAACGGCCATCAAGGCCGTCAAAGATAGTATGCGTCCCGCCTCCAAAGACATTCCACCTCGTGAAGAATCCGAGAAGATATCCAATAATGCTTTCGAGTCATGAGATTGAGATCGCTGTGGCGTGCCGGTGAGAAATAAAAACAGTATGCGTTCAGGGAGGATCTTCACTTCAATCTCTACACTATAACTACGACTCCTACTATCCTCAAAGAAGACATTTATAGGTAAAGGAGAGTATTTTAAAAATACCTAAGTTCAAGTCTCCGAACTGGGAAGCCGAAAATTTCCGCCGGTTTTATTACTTTAGCTCAAAGGTTAATGGTTGCGAAAGTGAATAAATGGAGGGAAACAAAGGTATTTATAGATGGGGTTCCCCTCGATAAACGGTGACGCTTATTCGAAAAGACGACCTTTAAAAAAACTCAAAGCCGCCAAACATGTCGTAAAAACGCCGCGTCCCCCACGCCGCGATGTAATCGGGACAAGATTTTTCGCCCCTTCCTGGCAAGATTGGTCCAACCACAAGATGCCACGGTCGCATTAACTATTTATGGCAACCCAATTAATGCGCTGCTTTAATTAATCACTACGCGATAGATGCCGGAAAGAACAAAAACCTTTGAGAAATCCGCTTCCCATTAAATGTTCATCATTAAAGATTAAAGTTTAACTCCGACTTCGTAAATTATTCTCTTAATCAAACTTGGGGCCTTGATGACACCCGAGCGAGCCGAAGAAATTAATCCACGCTATCAATTCAACACATCCAAGTAGGCGACCATGTTACGCCAAAGAATGAGCGACGACACGCCACTTAATTGTGCCACCAATCGAGCCCAACCGCAACACGTCCGCCAGCCAGCCCTCGAGCCCAAATTTCGACGTGGAATGACGCGCGCATAAACTCATAAAAATAATCACGCCATGCTTAACGCTTTATTGGTATCGAAACGCCACATGCCTGAATTATAAAGAGAAGTCGATTGTTGGCAAGTTTTTGATCGACATGCACAAAAATTAGAGAGGACATGTGTCTTTCTTTAATTATTTTACTAATTAATGACTAGTTAAAGGCAAAGATGATTATTGTAACCCACTTACTCGAAGGGGTATAAAAAGTCCGATAGAGAGAAATCAAGGGGAGAGCAAGATCAGTAAAAAGACATCAATTTAATAATTCGCCTGATTATGGCAGGAAAGGCAGACTAGCCATAAATAAAACACGCACGACACTTATATTTCCACGTGTTCAGCCTTTTACATATTTTTGCTTTGTTGACTAAAAAAACGCCAACAACAACGACTCATGATGGTATTTTTAGTGTAAAATATCTCTCAACACTTGTACACATACACTTTGTATTCATCTTCAGTATTAATACACCATTATTCAAATCTTATACACAATACCTTATACACCAATTCTTTATTATAAACTTACCCAACATGTTGAGGCTTCCCAACATTCCATGCCAACATCCTCCTCAATCCCTTCAATTTCATCCTCCCATGCAAGACCACACTTTGACCATGCCCTTTGTCCCCATGCTAGAGACAAGTTGGAAGACATAGAATTTGATCAAAAAAAATTTGTCTCCCCTATCCACCTCAATTTCTGTCCATAACACCTTTAGATCAAAACATTTGATCAAAATATCATTTTCATCCAAACACATTCATAATCCAAGCATTTTCTCCAACTTCTCTCTAAAATCCAACATCTCTCTAAGTATATCTTCATCCACTCCTTCATATCTTCAAGAACACTTTTTATATCTTCAAATCTTCAAACACCATATCTTCAAATCTTCAAACACCATTCCTTCACATCTTCAAATCTTCAAACACCATATCTTCAAATCTTCAAACACCATTCCTTCACATCTTCAAACCTTCAAACAACATATCTTCATATCTTCAAATCTTCAAACACAATTCCTTCACATCTTCAAACATCCTTCACAACTTCAAGAACATCTTCTTCATATCATCAAACACTTCTTTCTTTCTTCAAACAACTAAACAAAAATAAACATTCTTCCTACTTAAATCATAAAAAATTCAACCATCACTATCAATGTAAGGAAAATGTCTTTTCAATCCATTTTGATATCACCTAACTCATCTCTTTCACCTTCTAATTTAAGTTTGATTTTTGATTTTGAGGTATACCTAGAAGACCTTTTGAAGTTGTTAAGAGACTTGTCATCTTGAAGAAAAATTGTGTTAAGTTGGACTATAAGGTAAGAAATGGAATTTTACCTTTTCTTCTTCTCTTTATTTTCCAAACTTTGACACTCCATTTTCATTTTTGGAGTTTTAGGGGCTGACTTTTTAAGAGGTTAAACATTAAGGGACCAAAATCTTACACTTGGAAGCCATTACTAGTCACACTTTATTCACTACACAAGGTAAGTAGTAATTCCAATTTTCTCACTATCTTCTTCTTCCCCTTAAATTTTGAACCACATTCTTCTAACTCCTATATTTTTTGATATTCTTGACTTAGGCTGACCTAAGTCACTCCTTCATCGAGAGAGATTTATTTCATTTTTTCCCAACAAAACCGAACTTTTAAGGTGGGTGGAAAAATCCTTTCAACTTCTAGGTGTTTTAATTCATAAAATGCATGTAGTATTTTGTTATTGAGCAATTGAGATATATATTATGTATTGCATGCTATTTTCTTGTATCAAATTGAAAAATTTCTCAAGTGTTGCTCTCAAAATGCGATTTACTCTAAAATTAGACATATATGTACACTTTATTGTCATATTTGATAAATTTTTTGTATGAGATGAATATATATGTTTATGACTTGAAATCTATGTTTTGAATGACCTATAACCTCCAGACAAGTCGAGCATAATTGATTAAATTTCATTTTTGGACTTAAAATGCAAAAATGGAAAATTGGTGGACTTAATTGCAAGAAAATAAAACTTAAGGGACCCTCTGTAATTTTCGATTTTTGGGACTGAACTCAGGTTCAAAATTATGTTTTTGACATTTTAATAAAGTTTTAAGAGTTTTTAGATAAATAAAATCAACCTTAAAAGCCCAAGGACTAGATT
The DNA here is from genome assembly GCA_016081115.2 of Rehmannia glutinosa. Lineage (NCBI taxonomy): Eukaryota > Viridiplantae > Streptophyta > Magnoliopsida > Lamiales > Orobanchaceae > Rehmannia > Rehmannia glutinosa. The sequence continues at coordinate 57,859,298 of CM071931.1, read as the reverse complement.
GTAAAATTTGAGAAGTTTAAGGGCTATTTTTGCAAATTTCTTGAAACTGTACTAGACCCTAATTTTAAAATTTGAAATTTTAACTTTAAGGGACTGAAATAACATTTTTTATGTATTCCAAAATCCAAGTGTTTAGAGCTTGGAAAGTAATTTAGAAAACTGAGGGACCAAATTGTAAAAGATTAAACTTGAGGACTAAATGAAATTTCCAGGAATTATACAGCCCATGTACCTGGAAATACTAATTTACTATAACATAATTATATTTTGGACCCAAGGTTTAAATTTCATAACAATTGACTCTAAAGCCTTAAAGGCAATTATTTCAAAATGGGACAAAAATGAGATTTTCAAAAAGTTGAGGACCTATACTTATGACGTTTTAAAACTGTTTTTGTCCCAATATTCCACTAACCTTAGTGACATTTTCCAACTAGAATCACATTAGAAGCCCTTCCAAGTTTGTGAGTTCCGATTATTTTAAACTTAGGGCCCGAATGACAAATTTAACAAATTGGGGCCAATGTGAGAATTTTATAAAAACTCGACCTCAAAACTTTAAAACCTGAATCTATGAACAATTTAGAGAATTTAGGAACTGACCTCATAATTGTTCAAGGTCGGACATTTATTTATTTAACTTTTAACCCTAAAAGTATCGGGTTTTGACAAAACGGGCTAATTGTAGATTTTATTTTTATAAGACCTAACTCAAATTATTTTTATTTTTCTAAAACAGCCCTGACCCTCTGACTTCAATTCTAAGTAAAATATTTTAATTTCTCAAAAACCCTTTGACTTACTCGGACCGCTTGACCGACATTAATACCCGATCGCGCACTTCCTCCTTAAGCGATTTGAATCTATAACGGACTTATGTTCCACCTAATCGTTTCAAGATATCGAAGATTGCTTATCCTCCGGAATCATCTTCATCCAAATAACTCCACCAACGCCATAATTACCTTTACGCAAATTTTTCAAACTTTTCATGAACTGCTTCCCGAATCAATAATACTCGACTGTCTGGTTGACTACATGAACTTTGTGGTTTACTTTCCTCGCTGAGTCAACTTGGTGTCGAGCTCACAGTCGGAATGGATACGCCGGGGATGGAACCGGGCAGCTCACCAAGGTTATTCCACCCTTTCCGCCCCATCGCCCTAATCCCGCAAAATCGAGGGACGGAGTTTGTCCAAGGGAAGCGGTCGTAGATTTGAGGTATAATCATGATTATGACAAATCCGAGCCTTGCTAGCTCCACTGTGGATTTTGTCTTTGCTTTATGGAGCGATAAGGTGATAGGTCTGACCATCTTGCTCGGGAGTTACAAGGAAGAACGAATGAATCAATGCCCGATCCACACGATTCGGAGTTAATCGACCCGCTTGGTTGGCGCTTACAAACCAGACGCAAATCGCTTACTTGTATTGCATAGGTTGGCGCTTGCAAACCAGACGCAATCGCTTACTTTTGCATTGATTGGCGTTATAAACCGTGACGCAATCCTCCTGCTTCGCTTGGACCATAGCCCGCTGACATGAATCGCTTTAATCAGAGGTAAGTATATTACTTAAATATATTTATCACGACGATTGTGAACCGTGGTGTGAAATCATGCATCATCTCACGCTGCTTTCATACAACTAAATTTCTCGCATTAACTATTTATATCACCACACTTGCACACGATCACCCCATCTACCGAGATTTCGTCTCATTCCCTCCCGTTTTCTAACCTTTAGATGAAGAGTTCAACAAGACATCGAACCTACCGCATCAATCCCTATCCGTGATGTGGAGCGACATTTCTTTTACTTTTATTTGTTGTTGACTCTTCATTTTATTTTCATTTGGATCGTAGTTAATTCGTGATAATCTTTTCTGGTTATATTCGTATACCGCCATTTTTTAAAATTGTAATTTGTACTGTTTTATTTTAATTCACGCATTAGACTCCTATTTCACTTGAGTTTGGTATCTTTGGTTTGACCGTTGATTTATTCTCGTTTTTGTTGATTGATCGTTGTCGCCACATCATTTGGGGCGTGATAAAATGAGTGGATATACTTTCATTTTGAAAAATTTCATTATGCTAGAGAATAGTGGTAAAAACAATTTGGAAGAAAAAGATGAATTTGGAGATGTGATTGGATGTGAGAAAAAAGGAATGATGAAAGTTGATTTTATTTAAAAATAGTAAAATAATGATTGATGTGATTGATAGTTAGAAATGTGTGAGCGAGTGAATATGTGAAATTTATGGGAGAATGTATAATAATGATTTACTATGTAGTTAGAATGTGTAATATGTGGTAGTTAAAAATGTGTAGATGTGATTGGTAAGAGAAAAATGAGAAAAAGTGAAAGAGAGAATAAAGATACTTTCCGAAAAGCTTCATAAACAATCGAATGTTTGGTCAAAAATTCTCCAAATGAACGAAAATAAAATCTCTTTCATATCTAATCGCAACCTAAAGGACCCAAAGTGGCTCAAATTGAATTTATTATAATTGTAAAACTCAATCAGAGCTTATTTTTGTCGCTTTAACCTTTTAATGAATAAGCTCCTTATTAGATTTTTATTTTGAAATAAGTTTTAGATTGTGAATTATATGTATTTTTGTTGAGTCCAAAATAGAGATCCAAAATACAGCTTTGATGTTGCTTTTTAGAAAAATCACCCAAAGCTAAGGTTTCGGATAAAGTAATTCTTCCAATGGGGAAGTTTTAAGTCTTTTCTCCTGAGTTGAATTTCTTTTTAACTTGCCCGCACACACGCAAATGTTAGAGGGTCCCGCGGGTTATCCTGCAGAGGCCCCTCCGAGCTCAAGTCGCACAATGGATCGAGAATAAGACAATAAATGAATACCGATTAAATGGGTAGGGAGTAATTATGAGAGAATCTACTTACAAATAAAGAGGATGGACCTTTATATACCTCGAGACGGGCCTTTGGGCGCTATGTAAGAGAGTCCCGACTCCTTTGGAATGAGTTATTCCATTAAGAGCCAATTTAGTAATTAATATTAAATTAATATATAAACCGAATTATATATTAAATAATTAAATATCATTTCTGCCTAAACATAAGTCCCCCACCTGGGCAAGAGATATGGAGCAAAGGCGGTTAAACCTAGACCATGTCCTGGCTTATCTTGTTCTATATATGTCTTGCCTTCTTGACCATTTTTTCACAAAAAGACACTTGGGAGGAGAGCTTTTGACCACGTCTTCAAAAGGTAATATTTCTCTCTCTACTTTTTTATCTTTGATATTACTTGCTTGGCAGAACACTTAGAAAAAAATTTGAAAGTTGAGGTGAGTGCCCATGGAGAGTTAGAGGATGAGTGGAGTGTATCGGAGAGGAGAGATGAGAGCCAAAAGGGAGAAGGGCGCCTTGGGCACCACACCGGAGCAGTGGCACTTCTTGGCGCCTCCCGGTGGCCACAAGTGGCATGCTCGGGCGCCTCCCAAATCGTGGGAGGGTGCATCCCGAGAGCGCCCAAGCCCCGACCTATTTTTCTTTTCGCTTTCCTCTCTCTCCTGAATTTTCGATATTTCGCCAATTTGATTTGCCTTACTTCAGCTTTCACTTTGGGGCATTATTAATAGCCATTTGTCTTCGATTCTTATTCTATTTCCACCTCTATATGTGAATTTTGATATTCCCCCTGTCTGAGTTATGTTATGATGGTGAGGGGGAAGTAGAGCTTTGAGCCGACTCGAGTCCAACTCGATGAGTCTTCCGAGGAGCAAAATTCTGCGAAGATAGTCCAAAAGATGTGCATCAACCTGGATCAACATAAGCCTCTCTCGAGTCCGCAGCTTGTTCGGGAGAGTTGCTTGAGGAGTATCATCTCTTTGCCTTTCGAGTTACGGAGCGCTAGAGCTTTCTTCTCGGTGTTTGTGATGTTCACCCCGATCCTGGAATAATTTACTCATCCTCCCAGGCTTCATTATTGTGTATCCTTAAAGTTTCCTGGCGGGCTTGTTTTTCCTCCGGATAATTTCTCATCGCGATCCTCGATCCGTGGGAGCCTCGTTGGGGATGGGGATGATGGTTCCTCAAGCTTAAGCATGCATACGGGTTACAAGATGCTATACGCGCTTGTACATATGTCCGATCGTGGACATGTTCCACCTTATTCTATGCCGTGAAGTTTCCTAATGGCACCTTATTCCACTTCTTCCTCACCGTGCAAGTTTTTTGGTGGGGCTTCCTTCTCTGTGGGTTGTGGAAGGAGAACTTCTTCTATGTGAGGGACAAAGATCGAGCTCCTCACGAACGGGTCTTGGGAAGCCTTGTCATCCCGAGGCACTTCCATTTCCCCCACAAGGAGATGGCAAAGTTTATAGATCCAAGGGATTATTCGAGAATCTTTGAATGTTAGGAGTTCTTTGGTACTTCACCGCCTTACTTTTTTGACGCTTCCTCGCTTCACTCTAGATATTTGATCGCTTCAATTATCTGACATCGCTGCTTGCTTTCCGTAAGGAAAGTTATAGTATTGAGTTGATGGCCTTCAAGAGGAAGGAAAAAGAAGGCCAAGGGAAAGTCCGCACGGGAGCCTCCGAGCGTCGCGGAGTGATGGAGAGCTGAGGTGCACTCGCGCCATTTAGAGGGTGACCGTGCCTCGTGTTCTCACCCGGGACCGTTGATGTTGTTCCTGCTCCCGTCCTCCTTCTGGCTCTTCTAGGGGAAGAGGTCGAGGACGGAGCCTGGTGATGCTACTTTCGGGACCATTGGTCCTCGAGCCATCTTTTCTGTGAATGAACCGTCCGTCATGAAGGGATCCACCCCATCGGGACTATATGGATTCTGGCTTGAACATGCTAGTACGAGAGGAGCTCTGTCGGCGGATGACTAGTCCCATCTTGGGTTTCTATCCTTCAAGGACATCGAGACACACCTTCGCGGGGATGTTGCCCGGGTAAGCTTCCATAGTTACTTTGCATTTTCATTCTTCATTCTTTGTCTTTTTCACTAAGACTTGTATGAATTTTGTTGTAGATTTTGAATCTACGACGGCTTCAACCAATCGCGGCGAGGTGACGGAGGCAAGAGAATCGCCAACTTCGTGAGCAAGGTGAAAAGCCTCAAGGTGGCACCACAAGATGAGAGCCAAATGTCAAATTTATCTAAAAAGTATGCTCAGGCAAAGGATCAACTTACTCACGAGGCACAAACGAGTGAGTTGTACTTCTCTCCAGCCTCCTGCTGGTGTTGAGTTATCGGCTAAGGAGAGGTCCAGCAAGGAGCCAACGAAAGTACCGAGAGAGACTAACCGCCACGCCGACATTTGATCCGGCCTAGATGGCCTTTGATTCCTCGCCCACCTATTTGTGGCTTGCTTTTATGTACTCGTATTTTTCGCTTTTTTTTTTGTTTGAGATGTTTATTTGACCCAAAAGGCCTGATGATACTCCATTGCTTGTATGCTACATTGATGTTCTTTATGCATATTTTCTTTATTTATTGTGCTCTACTTGTGATATTTGTATGTGCCTCTCATTGTGAAGACTTGTTCATATTTTTTGTGTGGAGGTAGACCATTCCTTTCTAAGGAAGCTTTAACTTCTCCGCAATGGCCGGAGATACTTGTGTTTAATGTTAGGGACACCGCTTCGCCCCCATCGGTGGTGCCCCTTTTCGATCCACCGGGCATCCTTCGAGCTTGGCGCTCTCTTCCGGGAGTCTCCTGGGGGGCACCCTTCCGGAGCTTTCCTAAATTTTTGCTCTATCATTTTGATCTTTTCCCCCTACATGTGTTAGTATTTTTGCTTTCTTTTTCTTGCACATTTTCGCCGTGGAGGAGAATTTAAGGACCTCATAAGAGGCCACTTCCTCTGTGGTCTCAAAACAGAGGAGGAAACTTTACTAGACCTCTCGTGAGAAAGCCCATCCCATCTAGGTTTTTGCCGAATGAGGTCTTGCCTCTTTAGCCGAGGAGGTGAATTACTAGACCCGATGAGGAGGCCCCTCCCATCATGGTCATAGCCGGAAGGCGGGTCTTCCCACCCGGGGTTCTTAGCTGTTGAGGTCTTCCTTCGTGGGACTTAAATCGGGCGAGGTGAATTACTAATGAGACCCTCCATCCAGTAGTCTTAGCCGGTAAGGTCTTCCTGGTCTTGTAGGTCCCAAGGGGGTGAGTAGGTTTAGAAGGGGGGGGGTTGAATAAACCTTACCATTATTTCGATTTAGTCCTTTTAAAGAAATTATAGAGTTAACACAAACAACTAAGTCCTCGAGGATATAACTGTTGGTTATTCAAATAGAGTTACCCACTCAATGTGCACTGGGATAGAGTCATTGATATAATAACTCAACTGCCAACTCAAACTTAACTTGGTTGTTTCTGGGTTTTATCAAATGAAGACTTAACACCCTTTGATTTGTTTTAAAGCTTGTTTTAACACTTGATTTTAGACTGGTTATTAATCGCTTTGATAGCAAAAAGTTTATCAACAAGATATAAGAGATATGCAAAAATTAAATATGCCGAAAATAAATGACACTCGTTGATTTTTATAGAGGTTCAAGATGGGGTAATTCTTCTAATCCTCTCTTCTCCAACTCCCGGAGGAATCCACTAAGTAATGTGATCAGTTTACAAAGTGGTGAACAATTAGAGACAACCTCGATCACACAAACTTGCCTTCTCGTGCGACTACCTTCTCCACAGGCAAATTACTTCCTTGCTTACTTTCAAACCACTTTTCAAGCTTCTTGATTTGATCACGAAGCCTCCAATAACTTTATTTGTGAACGTTCGACTAACCTTCCTACAATCCTCCTTGAAAGTAGACCCCTTTTGATTCTTCAAAAGTTTCCTCTTCAATTGTTTGAAGTCAGTCTTCCTTCACAACTTTGTGTTGATTGATTTCCTTCGGTTTCTGTGCTCGAGGATATGCTTATTATCTCCTCGGTGAATATTTGCAAAGTTACGCTTTGAATATTGCTTGCTTGTTCGTGTTCAAGTAACCTTTTCTCAATGAGTTTCCGGCTTTTTATGGAACTTTCAAAAATCCGCCTGCCAAAGAGATAAGCCGATTTTCAAAAGACACTAGTGTTCGCTGGTTTATATTTTCTTGGTCTTCAATCTTGTGATGTAGACCTTTCCTTGTATTAAATGAATGTGCAACTTTTCAGGTGTCTCCTCGACACGAGGTGCAAGTGGCTTCCCATTGGTTTATTCCTTTTGCACGTTGACAAGCATTTTAAGATCTCAAAGATGGACACATTACTAATTTAAGTAATGTTCTTTGACTTGCGGCAACGGATTCCTTCCCAGCTTAACTCTCTTTGCCGCCTATTTCCCCACTGACTTCGAAATCGCTTTTAATCATTTGAAGACTCATCTATCACTTTCAACTTATGACTTGCTTGAGGTGACCCCATCGACACTCCACACACTGCTCACCGATACATCTTCGCCAAGTTCTTGATCTTCCTTCTTGCCCATACTCGCTTGTTCCATAGCTGAATCTTCACTTCTTCCTTCGCTTGACTTCTTGTATTTCCGTGCTTAGTCGACTTGACTCAAATTTTTCAGCCTATCTATTACAATGAAAATTACAAGGAAAATGGGTGCCAACTTTCTAGTTTAAGTTTTACATGGCATTCATCAAAATCTATAAAATAAATTTCCACAATTTCCTTTTGATGATGCCAAAACATAAAAACATTAAATATCATGTAAACAAAGAAAGATACATACAAACAATGCAAGAATAAAGAATGTATGCGTAATATCAATCATTTTATTGATCATAGCATTCTTGTCCTTTACACACTTGCTTAAAGTCTATCGTGAGCATATTCATATCTAAGCAAATCACAAACATCTATGCTAGGATACAAATACAAAGAGAGAAATTACAAAACACTTTACTTAATATACAGATGATTTACACAAAATGTATTTACAAGAGTAAAATACATGAAGGGTTCAAAGAAACACTTCATCGCCTTCACGCTTCCTTCTTTTTCCTCTTCAGCTTTATCACGCACGCTTTTTTCTTTTTCTTTCTTCTTCTTCACCGCTTTCTTCTTTTCATAAGCTTCTTTTCGCAAAGATCGCTTTTTCGCTTCTCTCTTGCCATAGTTGGGTCTTGCTTCTCGCTTTTCCTCTTTCTAGTTTTTTCACATATTCAACATTCTTTCTAGCCACTTCCGTGATTTACTACTTCATCATACCTGCCCAAAGAGATTCTTCCCTTCTTTCCTCGGATCCACATATTCGATATTTTGGTTGGGCCAGGTCGAAACCTCTTCCTCCACCACTTCTTCCTCCTCCTCCGGGTGTATACTATACATGAGTCTTCTCGCTACCGGGGCCTTAATGGTCAGCCGTAGTCCGCCGCTTATCGCCTTCTTCGCATAATTTAAGACCCTTTCTCCCAAGATGCATCCTGGCTGTCGCTACGATATCTTCCTCGGAAATAGCCTTGATTCGAAAGCATCTTAAATTCTTCAACGACCTCGCTCGATCCGCTATCCTGAATATCATCTTGATCATTTCCCCGACTAATGCCACCGTAATGTTTCAACACTTCTTCAATGCGTATCCGCTTTTATCGAACTCTATCATCCCTCGCTTCTACAATTTTCCTTTTCTCCTTATTGGCACATCGTAGTGTTCGATCGACAGAGTCACTAAAAATTTGCTGATTATCGAGGTCATTACATGACCGAGGGGTTTCAAACAATCATTAAAGTCGTCCTTTTGAATGTTCTCCTCACCGCTTTTCCTTTCTTCTTTCTCAAATCCGCTTTTAAATTTCTTTAGTACTCCTCTTCCCCTTTGGCATCATCAAAGGAGAGATGGACTCCTGTGGAACATGCCTACGAGCATGAAGTCGAGCCCCGAGAGCTAAGTTCGCTTGGAGTCCGCCGCGATGGGGCTGTTTCGAATTTTGAACGAGCGGCTTTGACTCACTACCACCATTTTCATTTCAACATGAGAAGGCCGAATTTTGCAGATCATGGTCTCCCAAGACGATAATTTTTTATATGAATTCACGCAGAGCTCCATTTCATAGTGAAGGGCATGCAATCTTCAATATACGCCGCATCCTCGCTTCATCATTATTAGACTCCAAACAAGCATATTATTTCATAACGCCTTGAAATAGCAAACTTGCTCATATCATCAGACTGACTACAACCCATTCCCCGATCCGCACTCACTATCCCTCTTAAACTGGCGTGAGGGTGGCATCTCTATTGTCCGACGAAACCAAACTGTGAGGCCTGGTGTCGCTCGATCATCTCAATCTCTTCACATATTTTCTTGAAGACTTCATGAATCTCACCGCACTGATTCACCACCATTCTACATCGAAGTCAAAGTTTGCCGCCTAATAGAGTCAAGGAGTATAGGATCTTTCTTAAAATCATCATCTCGCACATAAGGGATTGTTTGTGCGGTCCGTGCTCGTGATGTTCCCCCCGTGGGGCTCAGACACGGCACTGGGAGCCTGCGATACGACTTTGCCACCAACTAGGGCTTTTGCAATGTGTTGCCTAACCGACCGAGCCTCAATCGCTCTTAACAACTTCTTCGGCTTTAGGTTTTTCTAAGTGAAGTACGGATCCTCTACCGATCATCAACATCATCGATGATGATGAGATTTGTCAGTAGCTCATCATCAAAGCAAATGCTTGACGAGCAACTTTGAAACTCACCGACTCATGTTCTTGAGAACATCCTTAGCCAGTCCTTTTGATGTGCAAATGTGTGGATCACCTTCCATCTTTCGGGATCCTGAAAATGATGTATCAGATTCTCCTGGAGCCATGAAGTGCACTAATCTCCTTTTTCGATTCAAAGATCATGGAACACGAGGGATGTTCTCAATCTCTTGAGCTTTACCTAGCGAAGTCTCAACCTCCTTTTGGGGCCTTCAATACCTCCAACAGCCTCAACTCGCAAATGAGGCCTTCATCATTCCCTTCTTGACAAATGGTAAACATGCCTGAGGTCTTCAACATTGCATCCATAGAGTCTCAACCCCTCGATTGCACTTTCAGCCGCCCCGTAGTGCAACTCCTGGGCATTTCCATCCTCAGGCCTCGATCGCAACAAGAAGTTGTCGTTGGCTTCATGTAGTCGACACTTCACCGGGGATGACTAACTATCCGAGCTTCGCAATGTCACTCTCATCAGAAGTTGTTTTTCAAGATCTACTACTTCCTTTCGCAAATTCTGAGTCATCCACAACAACCTCCAACCTTGATGTGGTAAGTAGAGTTTCCCCTTAGTCTGCTCACCACCGAGTGATCAAGAACGGGTCACTTTTTCTTCACTCGCGCCTTGTCCGTTGAGTGTTCAAATACCGGGCCGTGTGTGTTAACACCTTCTTCGTAGGTCATTTCAACTTGGGTGCCTAAATTCCTGTACCATTGCCATTACCCCGAGAGCCATTTGAGAGTGCACCGGGAAGTGGTGGCAAAATAGTTATGGCAATTTGCTGCACCACTCCCAATGGATCCATTTCAAAGTAGCCTCGAGATGATTCTCCCGGTCCTTCCATCATTTGCCGCCATGCATCACCGATTCCCTTAGAGCTCGCCGCAACTCACTTTTCTCGGCAAGGAAAGAACGGGATCCATATATTCATCACTCCATGAGAACACATCAAGATGAGAATGAGTGTGTTCTAAAGTTCCAAAGAGCATATATATTAGCTTTCTCGAGGGCTTCGCGCCTCCTCGCTACTTTGTCCTTTTTTTTCTCCTTGAAGATGTGTAGAATATCCAAGCGCTTTTCTTCATTCGTGGCTTCAAGCACAATGTTGACACCGAGAACATGCAACAACTCCTATTCTTCTTTTGATAAACTCGGTGTTCAAACCACACTGAGCCAAGCTTAGCTTCCACGCTTTCCATTCATGTAGACGGCGCTGATGTCCGTATATCGAGAATACATGATGACATCATCGTCATATCTTTTCTTCTTGTCCTTCCCGCTGCTGGGATGGAAGGCAAGATGCCGGCTGTTTTTCACCTTCAAGAGTCATTCCTGAAGTGTGGAGAGACAAATTTTTCTTAACCGAAGTTTAGTGCCTTAGCCGTGGTTGTCCTCGCTGTCCTCTTACTCACCAGAGTCTTCGTAGGCCTCACGATCATCCTTCTCAGATTTCTGGCGCTTCATCAACAACTTCTGAGATCGCACTTTTGAGCTTCGAGTCTCCGGTGTTTTTCTCCACTGATGAGGTAGATTCACCGTCTGCTCAAGCTCAAAGTTTGAAGATCCTTCTTTTTTGGTCTTAATCTGTGAGGAATTTCTCTGTTCGATTCTTCTTCCACTTCCTCGCTACGGGGTCAGGGTATCCTTCTAAGAGGGAGTCAGCCCCGGATTTGGCAAACATTTTCTTCTCAGATGGCCGAGAAGGGATTGTAGCTTCCTTCTCCTCCTTGGTCAGCAGGGGCAGACACACCTACCGCACGGGCAGCGACTTACCAGAGGGCAAAGTGCATCATTTTTCTACCGCAGGGCAACTTTCTTTTCCTTCGCAGCCGCAGAGGCATCTTTCTTCTTGAGGAGGGGCAAGAACTGTGTCCCTGTTCAACTCGATTCCCTCACTTGTATCCGCCGCGTGGGTTTCTTCCTCGGCTCCCCGAGAGATTAGCCCTAAACATCTTCTTATTGACATGAAAAGGTTTTCCATGTCGGGCGGGAATGCCCTTCACTTCCATAAGTGCCAATCACTGTGCCATATTCGAGAGATCCACTAAAGGATTCATCATACTTTAAGCGATTTGTTCATTACATTCGCAAAGTTTGTCAGAGTACCTAACTCACCAATCGATTTCGGCTCGCATGATCGCACGGCGACGACGACGCTTTAGCCTTGGATACCGGTTGAAGCCGCCAAACTTCATGTCTACACACTGAGACGATATTCAACAACTTTTGATAGTCCCTTTCAAAGAATTTCTTCACCACTGTAGACTACCTAGCAAAGACATTCTTGTTTGGCTATCTTTTCATGCAAGAAATGCAAATCAACGTCAGTTTATTGATCTTCTCATGCCTTCACACGGGTAATAAGCGCGTTCGTAGGGTCCTTAAGATTTATCATTATGTCTCGAATGGATGTAAGACTTGATTCTCTCCGCACTTCCCCAAGCAACATAAAAACTATGCTACACCTTCTAGGTAGGTGTGCGAAAAGTATTCCATAGTCGAAAAAGCTCTTAAGCCTGATTTCTTCAACATTCAGCATCTTCTTAACTAGGGTTTCATCAACCCCGCTTACTACGCCTTCAAGTCCACAGATGATCCTTGAGGATTTGCTTCGATAACTTGATTTAAATCAAACCGTGCCATTTTTAGAGATTTTTACCGATTAAAACTTCAAGAACTCGGGCTTGAGGACACTTAAAGTTTTTAAGTAGAGAGAAATGGCTTGCTTTTGCTTGAAGATGAACAATTTTTGAAAGTGTGAGAGAGAAAATCAAGAAAGTGGTATATAAGGATTATGAAAGGACATGTCTTTGATTTTGAAATTTTGATCAAAATCAATCTGCTCGGGATTTAGCAAGTCAAACTGCATTTAATTCTCAATTTAATGCATCATTTATATCCAATCATATGCTTACTATGCAATCTTTGATCAGAATTCACACATTACCAACACGCTATCCTTAAAATCATTCCCGCTTCATTTAAAATGATCGTGATTTTTGTCACTTAGTTCATAAATGACTTAGCTTTTTCAAAAATGACTTAACTCTTTCTTCTCTCTTTTCATTAAGCGACTAACTGCTACCTAACTCGAGCATAAAACTTTTCCGATATGGTCGTTTTCACTTAGTTTCGATATGAGAAACTTATTCTTTTCAATTTCTCATCTTTTATCATTGTTGATCAGGGTTCCTCGAGTATTAACTCAACTCAATTAACCTTAGCTCATGCTTAAGCTCTTCAAATCTCGATTCACATAAGTAGCTTTTGCGTGAATATGTCACAACGCTTATCGCTTGAGATATATTCCAAAGTGATGTCTTTCTTTCAACACGATATCTATAAAGCGATATCTCGATATCAATGTGTTTGTTCTCAATGCAACACAGATTCTAAGTGATTAATAAAGACACTTGTTATCACACATAATTGAAATTTATTTTTTTCACTTACAATCTTCATCACCGCTGTCTCATCCATAAGACTTGGGCACAACAAAGCTGCCAAGTAACTATGTACTGCTTCAGCTGTGGATGTGGCTATTGAGTTTTCAGATCTTACTAAACCAGAAACCAACTGCTTCCAAGAATTCGACATGTACTGAAGTACTTTCCGCTCAACTCTACATCCAAAGATAAATAGTCCGAGTAACCAATAAGCTTGAATCCACCTTCTTCGATACCATAAGCCCAACTTCCCAAGATCCTCACAGATATCTTAGATTCTCTTAATGCTACTATGTGGCTCTCCTTGGTGTAGATTGAAATCTTGCACATACACCTACTACAAAGGGATAACCAATCTGGCCGTCATAAGAGCAATGATCCAACGAGTGCTTCTATGTCTTTGCTTTGATCTACTACTACCATCCGCATCCATGTCCATCTGATCACGTGTTCATCTGGTATATTCACGTAGGAAGACTTTTCTTCCATACCAAATTTCTTCATTAAATCTCTCTTGATACTTTGTTCGATTTCTATGAAGGTTCCATCCTTCAATTGCTTAACTTGAAGTCCTAGAAAGAAAGTTAGCTCTCCCATCATGCTCATTTCAAATTTACCTTGCATGAGGTTTGAGAACTTATCACACAACTCTTTATTTGTGGATCCAAAAATGATATCATCCACGATATTTAAACAAGCAAAGATAATTTCATCCATCTTGAATTCTCAAGAGTGTTCTATCCACTTTGCTTCCTTGGTGAATCCATTGTCCTAGAAATTGAGACAATGTATCATACCATGCTTCCTGGTGCCTATTTCAATCCATATAATGCTTTCTTGAGCTTGTACACCTTATCTCCAATACCGCTCAAAACCTGAGGTTGTTCAACATAGACTTCTTCCTCTAATGTACATTTAGAAATGCACTTTTCACATCCATTTGATATATAGTGAAGTTGTTGTGTGGCATAGGCAGTAAGAACATTCTTATTGCCTCTTCTTGGCAATACCTTTATTACCAATCTTGCTGCTTTCTCACCACAGATCCTTCCCCGATCTTATATCGTTTCCGAAACCCATTTT